>CM053580.1:530662508-530686505 GCA_028627135.1 Pseudochirops cupreus
CACCCATTAGTATCTCTTGTGGTCAGAATGCGGACTGTGTTAATACATATGGGAGTTACCGCTGCACCTGTATCCCTGGATATGCACTTCCTTCTGGGAAGAAGTCATTCCCTAATGCCTCTATGAATGACTGTCAAGGTACAAAACTCTCTTGCATTCTTTGTCTACCATGGGAGTCACTGAAGGGCTCTTCCTGCAGAGCTGAGAGCAGAGAAGCCCCTCCCTACAGGGACCACTTCTGACCTTTGCCTCTTCATATGGGCCCCCTGTGACCTTCCCCAGGCCCCTGCCTGACTCAGGCTCTCCCTGGTCAGTGGCCTTGGCTACTCACCACAGGGGCCACCTCCAAATCCTGGTAAATCTCCCCTTCTCCCTATTCTGTCCATCCCAGGTCAGGCCTGCTCAGGAAACCTCATCCAAGTGCTGTGGCCAGACTTTGACTCAGGGCTGGGAGGTTCAAATCTTTTTCCAAGCTATTCCCCAGAAGAAGGCATGGAGGCCACAGGAGTCTGACCTGCCTGGCACTGCTGCCTCCTGGGAACAATATTTAGGAGACAGAGGGAGGAGGGATACTTTGGAGGGCACTAGACAGAGGTTTCTCTCTCCCAGTGCCCTGCTAACTGTATTCTCAGAGAGGTGTCTGAGACTTGGGGACTCATGGAGCCGGTTTGTGTCTGAGGGGAAACTTGAACCCAGGCCTTCTTAACTCTGAGCCTGGCTCTCTCTCCACTGGGCCCCACTCCCTCTCTTATCCAATAGCCTTTACCTTCCCCTTTCCCCTGTTACAGGGGCCATTTCATTTCTTTTCTTGTGTCCTTCCTTTCTTTCCCCATCCCCATCTGCTCCCTCCTGGGCAGGACTCCCTCTGGGCTCAGCCTCACAGAGACCTCAGGGGCCTCCAGCCTGGGGAGGAGGGATCCTCAGAAATAATGGCCGTATTTCCACAGCACTTCAGGGCTACACAGCCCTCCCTTCTCTCTGATTT
This sequence comes from Pseudochirops cupreus, assembly GCA_028627135.1. Taxonomy (NCBI): domain Eukaryota; kingdom Metazoa; phylum Chordata; class Mammalia; order Diprotodontia; family Pseudocheiridae; genus Pseudochirops; species Pseudochirops cupreus. The sequence goes on from CM053580.1 coordinate 530,663,494, forward strand.
CACCTCCCATTTACACTGCATTTATCTAGTCTGGGCACTGTGGTTTGCATTTGTCTCCCCATTAGACTATGAGCACGTCTTCCACTGCAGACACTGAGTTTTTGCCTCTCTTTGTACCCCCAGTGTGCCTAGCACAGTGCCTGGCACATAGGAAGTGCCTGATAAATGTCTGTGGACTGACTGACTGAGGCAGATACTGGAGGTATTTTTGTTCCTCTAATGAGGAAAGTGAGGTTCCTGGAGGGGCAGAAGTTGCCTCTGTGGGCCCCCTCCCTCACCATGTGCCAGGTCCCCACCCAGGCCTGAGCTTCCCTTCTCCAGCAGCTGCTGAGCAGACCAGCCTCCTCCTCTGGCTCCCATCTGCCATATTTCTCTTTCCCACCAATATGGAAGTTTAGGGATGGGAGATGAAGTTAGCCCATTTCTTGGAGGAAATGTGCTTGAAGTTGACTCTCCAAAAGAGATGTGAAGCCTTTATGCAGGTCTTTCTCTGATAACAGCCTTTGGGGGACACACCAGAGAAACTAGAAGTTCCAGCCTGGATGAAAGCACAGGCCTTGGCCATTGTCTCATCCCATTCCTGTCCTTGTACAGATCAGGTACCTGATCACCTTATACTGCTAACAGATGCTGTGGGAGCTCAGCTGAAGGACCAGCTGGTTTATTAAGGGCCAGTAGGCATGGGGGCCACATCTTGATAGAGCATGTCAGGGAGAGAGATGCTCACAGGACCCACTCCCCCAGGGAGGTGGGACTGAGAAGATCCATGGAGGGCCCTGTCCTCCTGCTCCCACCGTCTCCTCCCTGCCCCTCACACCAAGCCAGAAGCTGGCTGCACTGATAGAGAGAATTTCATTCTCTCTCCTAGTTCTGGAGGCTCTGGGATTTCCTAGTTTGTTTGTATAATTAGAATCTACCTAAGCAAAGGGGATGCCCTCAGCCCGTGGGGCAGAGATTGGGGGGGATGGGCAGACAGCAGATGGGGTCTCCCTCCTCCCCAGATGGATGAGCCTGTCTCAGAACACACAGAGCCACGCTTCACTACATCAAGGGGGCAGAAGGTCTGGTCATCAGAGAGAAGCCTGAGGGACCCCTCAGCCAACCTGAAAGAGAAGGCACTTATGAAGTATTTGCCATACACCCAGCAATTTGCTAAATGTTGGTTACACAAAAGACCTTCCCCTGCTCTCAAGAAAGTTCTATTTTAATCATGAGAAGGACTTAAACCCCAAATTCAATGACCACAAACTAGCTTCATGATCTTCGGGCACTTAACCTCTCGGGGACTCAGTTTCCCCATTTGGTGTTGGAACAGATGACCTCTAGGGTCCCTACCAACCATCTCAGTTGCATCTGACTCTGTCACAGCATTTAGGGTCTTCTTGGCAGAGATACTGGAGTGATTTACCATTTCCTTCTCCAGCTTGTTTTATACATGAGGAAACTGAGGCAAATATGGTTGCATGATTTGACCAGGGTCACACAGCTAGGAAGTCTAAGGCTGGATTTGACCTGGGGAAGATGAGGAATGCTGACACCAGGCCCAATGCTATATACCCTGAGCCACCCAGCTGCCCAGCTCCAGGAGCCTGTAATTAAAAGGATGTCTGCTTCCTGGGTCAATTTCCCCCAAAGATGACCTGCAGCCAAAAAGACCTGAATTCAAATCCAACCTCAGATGGTGTCTGACTCTGGCCAAGTGACTGTACTTCTGCCTGCCTCAATCTCATAAGCTGTAAAATGGAGATAGTAACAGCCCCTAACTCTCAGGTTGCTGTGAGAATCCAATGAGATAATATGTGTAGAGTGCTTCATAAACTGAAAGCACCATCTGAATGGTAGCTGTAAGTATAACGACTATCCAAAGGGCAGGGGCTAAGTAGCTGGTGAAGACAGTCGTGTTATCACTGGGAGTCCAGGATGCCCAATGGAAAGAGCATCGACTCTAGAGTCAGAAGAGAAGATTCAAAGCCCATCTTTGTACTTACTGACTGTGTGAACCTGGACAAGTCATTTCCCCACTATGGGCTTTCCTTTCTTTGTCTGTAAAAGGAGAAGGTTGAGATGGTCCCTCAAGCTCTAAACATGTGATTCCACATCCTGCATCTGCCACAAGTCCTTTTATTCTGTCTTTTCATTTCCTTTCTTTTCTTCATTCCTTCCTTCCTTATCTCCCTCCTTCCTTCCTATCTTCCTTTATTTCTTCTTTCTTTCCTTCTTCTCTCTCTCTCTCTCTCTTTCTCTCTTTCTGTCTCTTTTCTTTTCTTTTTCATTCTTCCTTGATCTCCCCATCTCATCAGTGTGGAAGTGCAGCAGATACTCTGGGCCCCAATCCCACCACTGATTTATTGGCGGGAGAGTTTTTTCTCTTCCATTTCCAACCTAGGCCAGTTTTCATATCCTTAGGCAGCCTGGTAGCCCTCCCCTCCTAGGAAGTCTCTATACTGGTGCCAGACTTAGTGTGGACACTCCACTGACTTAACCCTCTTGCAGCTCAGAACACCAGAGCTCAAGGGATCCACATTAATCTCCCTCTCAGGGAGCAGGGATTACAGGGCATCCTGCTTAATACTTTCATTTCTCCATAATTTCATCTCTGTAGTACTCCTAAAAGTTCTACCCTTCCAATGGGGCAATTCAAAACCTTGCCCTCTCTCCTTAAAACTCTCATGCCCATGACCCCCTGCCCCCTAGGTCTCAGCAGAGGACCTGGCCTCCTACTCTACTGAGATCAAGGCTGCCCCCCCAGAGCTCCCTCACCTACTGGACATCACACCTCCCAGACCCATCCTCTTCTCCTGTTCCTCTGTTTCTGAGGAAGAAATGGCCTTTTTCCTTGCCCAGATCAGCCCCGTTACTTGGGCCCTCCACCTCATCCCCTCTCCTCTCTCCAGGAGCTGGCCCTGGAGTCCATGACCTGCCCCTCCCGCTCCAAATCACCAGCCTCTCCTTAGCCATTGGCTCCTCAGATCTCCCCCATCCTCAGAAAGCCCCCTCTCGGCTTCCTCAAGTTACCCTCCTCTATCCTTTCTCCCTTTCACTGTCGGAGGCCTGAGCAGAGCTGTCTGCACTCATATGGCAGCAGGAATCTCCCAGAGAGAATTCCGGGGTGAGGCTCGGCCCTGTCCCTGAGCCTGCACCCTCTACCACCTTATTGAGCTTTTTTTTTTCTCTTTTTCTTCTCTTCCTTTTTGTTTTCTTTTAACCAGAAAGCATTTTTTTCCATTTCCTCCAAAGCCCTTGGAAAAGAAAAAGTCCCTGCAACAAAGAGCATACTGTAGTCAGATGAAACAAATTCCAATTGGCCATGTGCTAATATGTGTGTTTCTTTCCTTATGTTGCAGATATTAATGAATGTGCACCACCTATTAGTGTCTCTTGTGGTCAGAATGCAGACTGTGTTAACACATATGGAAGTTACCACTGCACCTGTAACTCTGGATATGCACTTCCTTCTGGGGAGCGGACATTCCCAAATGCCACTGTGAATGACTGTCAAGGTACAAACGTCTCCTGCATTCTTTGTCTGCCCTGGGAGTCATTGAAGGGCTCTTCCTGCTGAGCTGAAAGCAGAGAAGTCCCTCCCTACATGGGCCACCTCTGACCTGTGCCCTTTGCCTCCTCATATGGGCCCCCTCTGACCTTCCCCAGGCCTCTCCCTGACTCAGGCTCTCTCTGGTCAGTGTCCTTGGCTCCTCACTACAGGGGCCACCTCTATATCCTGGGAACTCTCCTCTTCTCCCTATTCTGTCCATCCCAGCTCAGGAAATCTCTTCCAAGTGCTGTGGCCAGACTTTGACTCAGGATTGGGAGGTTCAAATCTCTTTCCAAGCTACAACCCAGAAGAAGGAATTGAGGCCACGGGAGCCTGACCTGCCTGGCAATTCTGCCTCATGTGACCCAATATTTAGGAGACAGGGGGAGGAGGGATTTTTAGGAGGGGCCTAGACAGTGATTTCTCTCTCCCTGCTAACTGTACTCTCAGAGAGATGTCTGAGGCACTGAGAGACCAGGGGCCTTGAGAACTCATGGAGCCAGTTTGTATCTGAGGGGAAACTTGAACCCAGGCCTTCTTCACTCTGAGCCTGGCTCTCTCTCCACTAGGCCACATTCCCTCTCTTATCCAAAAGTCTTTACTTAAGTTACGTAATGGCTTCTATAGTAGAATACAAGTATTGTATGAATCATCCAAATCTCAACAACCTGGGACAAAACTCCTATCATTTCATTGAAGTTACATTGTGTGTGTGTGTGCGTGCGTGTGTGTTCTAAGTATGTATAATATGGAGTTAACTAAATGTGCCAAGGACTCTTCTCATCAGAGTATCATCTGTTAGTTTCCTCATATCTGATTTGGAAATAATAATAGTTGTGCTTCCTGCTTCTCAAGACTGTGGTAAACATGCTTGGTAAACCATAAAGCAGAAGAGTTATTACTCTCCATTTTATTCCTGTGACCAGATTCTCATTGTTGTCCTCAGTGTCCCACGTATGTGGAGGGATGCAGTCTAAGATAAATGTAGCACCAGCATGAGTTCATTCTCCTGACCTAGAATCAAACTAGCAGAACCAATCCCTGAAGCTGGGCTGCTTCTCCTCCCCATGGGATTCTATGACACCCAGAGCAGTTTAGGGATGTTTTCTCTAAACCATGCCTCACAAGACTCCAAAAGTATGCTTCGCGCACTGAGCATTTGAAATCAGTCAATCAGATTTAATTGCCTTCTAGAAACAGATATTTACTAAAGTGGTACAACAAGAACAGTTATCACAAAACATCTTTCTCCCAAATCCATTACAGGCTCTCCCACAAATGCACACAAAGTCCAAAGAAAAGTCTGCTCAAGCTCAAAAGGTCCATGTGGTAAAGGGATATTTCACTGTTCCTGGTTGCTGATTTCTCCCATTCATGGAACCCTTATGAAATTCACCTTTGGAATACTGTAGTTTTTTGTTGGGCTCCTCATAGAGTCAAGAAACTGCCTTTCCTCAGCATCATCACTTTGTCCCCCAATTCTCAATGCAGACATGGCCATCAGCCATTCTGAGGATGCTACTAGGTAAGATGCTGATGGAAAGTCCCAAACCTTCTGAACCTTTCAAGGTTCACAGGTCTTTCTCTAGTCACACTGGGGCAAGGAGAGGAGGAGGAAATGCTCCTGGTCAGGTGGAAAAGAGGAAGAGAATGAAGAGATTCATTCCTTATCTGGGTAAAGCCCATGAGAACAGACCAAAGGATAATTTTGAGCTTGTGTACCCAGACATAGACTCTTTTCTTTCCTTTCCTTCCAATATCTCTCGTTGCTTCATCACACAGTCTCAAATGCCAAGAGACTGAAGGCTACAAAGTACTAATGATCTACCCAATGAAGTCAGATAAACTGATAACAAAAAGTCTATGGAAAAAATCAAAAATAAACCAAAACACTGAAAAGGAAATTATGAAGAAAACTGATGAAGATTGACTTCCTGCTAGATGTCTTTCAATTTTGAAATGAACAAATCAGAGACAAAACAAAAGAAGCATGATCATTTCCACATATGCAAAGTATAACACAAAAAAAGCTTTCTTTATGTAACCATGAATCTCTATTCTATACTACTTGCCTCTTTTGTTTGTTTGTTTTGAGGAGGGAAGGCAAGGCAATTGGGGTTAAGTGACTTGCCCAAGGTCACACAGCTAGTAAGTGTTAAGTGTCTGAGGCTGGATTTGAACTCAGGTCCTCCTGACTCCAGGGCCAGTGCTCTATTCACTGCGCCACCTAGCTGCCCCCAGAAGTTATTTCTTTCATCATTTCTTTTGGCACGAAAATATTCCATTAAACAACTTGTTCAGTCACTCTTCAATTGGTAGGCACCCTATTGATTTTTAGTTCTCTAATTTTTTGTTTGTTTGTTTCTTTACTTTAAATTTTCCCTTATGATCAGAAAGTTTATTCAGTTTATGGCTCTTCTCTATCTGATGTTGTTCTCCCTTGTAACCAGACTCTCTTTCCTATTCCTGCCTGTTTCTCTATTGAGTTTCTTTCATTTCTATACCAAACTTTGTGTGTGTGTGTGTGTGTGAGAGAGAGAGAGACAGAGAGACAGAGAGACAGAGACAGAGAGACCGAGACAGACAGACAGAGAGAGACAGAGAGACAGAGACAGAGACAGAGAGAGACAGAGACAGAGAGGCAGAGACAGAGAGACAGAGACAGAGAGAGACAGAGACAGAGAGAGACAGAGACAGAGACAGAGACAGACAGATAGACAGAGACAGAGAGACAGAGACAGAGAGAGACAGAGACAGAGAGACAGAGACAGAGAGAGACAGAGAGAATTCCAAACTCCTTTATCTGGCTCAGAAGAGTGAAGCTCCCCTGTTGCCTGCCCTCCTCCACGTTTCTTCCATGTTGTATATTCTTCTCACAACCCAATTTTGTGAAAGAAGTAGTTCTACCTCTTTCCCCTTTCTACACTAAAACTTCCTTTTATGTTGCTTTTGCTTTCCCTCCTTAAAGCCCTCAGAACAGAATGAAGCTACAATTAGTAAGTCAATAAGTATTTACTGAGAGCTATCTATGTGCCAGGCACTGTGTTAAGCCATGGGAATAAAAATACAAGCAAAAAAATGACAATTCTGCCCTCAGGAATTGTAATGCGTTGTAATGGGCGGGGAGAGAAGACAACAACCACGAGATGAGCTGAAGAGAAGGGTGAGAGAGAAGGAGGTACTTGGCTGGGGGTCTAGTGGCTAAGTTAGGAGAATGGGATGGCTGGACTAGGGCCCTTCTTCGAAATGGAGAATCTAGGAAGAACTTACTAGCAGGGGAAGGGGCCCACGAGAACAGAATCAGGAAGAATTGTGCCTAAATCTAGATAGTGAAGGATGGCTGGTCTGGGACCCTTCCCAAAAAAATGGAAGTATTAAAAAGAACTCACCAGAGGCAGAACAGGGCAACCAGAAGAAGATACGAGAAGCAACTGAGACAAGGTGGATCAGTCTACAGAGTCAGGGATGGTTGGTCTGGAGTCCTTCTCCTAAACAGAGGTTCAGGGATACAGCTTCATATCCTCTCTTTTTCTTATATAACTCCCTCAATATCTTTTGAAGACATTAAGGTTCTATAAGGACACTGGTTTCTTCTACCTATTAGAATATTAGCTTTGCATCATCACATAGCACCTTCCAACAGCTCAAATACATTTTGCTTTCCAGATTTCTTCTAAATTTTATACTTGCATTTCAAAGTTCCTTCTTAGCTCTGATCTTTTCATTAGAACTACCTGAAAGTCTTCTATTCCAAGAAAACTTCATTTTTCTCCCTGTAGGATTATCTATATCTATATTTTATCTAATTTGAGAAAGTGAACTTTTCATATCTTTTCATTGTATGTTTCTCAAAGGGAGTTCCCCAAATTATTCCATGAAATTCCTACATATACTCTGAGACTTGCACATTCGCCAGTCTCTGACCTCAATGACAGATACTACTGGCTATTCCCAGTTTTGAAGGGTAAGTTATTCTTGAATGTAAATACATATCTTTCACCATTTAAAATACTTTACTCCAAGACCTACTCTTTTTTGTAGTAGAAACTGCCAAGTCTTATGCAATTCTGACTGTGATTCCTTGGTACTTAAACTTTTTTTTTTCTGACTGCTTGATAATTTTTTCTTTGATGTAGAAGCTTTGGATTTAGGCTATAAAATTCCTGGGATTTTTCCTTCAAAGGTTTCTTTCAGGAGATCAATGGGTTCTTTCTATTTTCACTTTGCACTCTCATTAGATCTGGACAGTTTTATCATAATTTCTTGAAATATAGTGTCAAGGTTCTCTTTTTAATCCAAGTTTGCAGGGAGTCTGACAATTCTTGAATTAACTCTCCTTGACTCTCTTCCAAGACAATTGTTTCTGATAGAAGACACCTTCTATTTTCTCCTATTCTTTCAATCTTTTGACTTTGTTCTAATCTTTCTTGTTATCTCACAGAATCATTGATTTCTGCATAGTCTATTTCTAATTTTCAGGGTGTTCAATACTTGATTAAAGTTTGCCACTTTCTGTTCTAAAATTCTTTCCCTAGAGATTTTATTACATAGTTTTATGTCTCACTCCATTTATTCTAGGTATTCTTAAAATATTTATGGAAAATCCATTTTTTCCCCATCTCTACTTACAGTTATTGCTCCAAACCAATACTCCGTAGTTTGGATTTCAAGAAATCTCTAAATTTGCAAGAATTCTTTATGGTGGCTAGTGTCCCCTGTTTAGTAATCTATCCAACATGCCCTCCACCTCCAAAGGTTAGCTTGCCCTTCTATTTTTGAAGTTCAGAGTGCTGTCTCTTCAAAGAGCTCAATGGCACCTCAAGAAAGAGTGCTAGGGGTCTCTAAGCCACTACACTTAGGTTTCTGAATTCTGCTGCCCACCTTGACTGGTTGCTTTCCCTCCATTCTATGGATTTCCTTACATATTGGAGCTTTCTCAGGGAGTTTCTGTTCTTGCTATCTGTAGATACAGTCTTGCAAGACACATCTCATTACCAGAGAGTGAAGGAGGATTGCAAGAGATTTTGAGATGAAGAGAAGGGGAAAAGATGGAGCTCAACATGAATGATCTCAATTTTCACACACCTACACACACACACACACACACACACACACACACGCACGCACGCACGCACAGAGAGCAAGATTCTAGTTTGAGAAAGTGAAAGGAAACTTTTCACTTTCCACATCTTTTAACTGTATGTTTCTCAAAGGGGGTACCCCAAATTATTCTGTGAAATTCCTACTTATACTCTGAGACTTGCACATTCCCCAGTCTCTGACCGCAATAGACTACTGGCTATTCCCAACTTGAAATTTGGAAGAACACAATAGTTATTTTATCCATAGAGGTTCTGCTCAAAGTCCTAGGGAAGAAAAGGAAGCAAGAGAGGAAAGAAGGAAAAGTGGAGGAATCTCAAGGGCTAGGCAATGGAGTCAGAAGCTAACTGCCAGATAACCCTGATTTCTTGTCAAATGAAAGAGCACTTCCATTTGTAATAATAAAGTTCTCAAGTAAAGAAAGTTGAAGAAACACAGCTTCAAATTAAACTGCTACAGAATAAGAATTCCCTAAATATCTCAGAAAGCTATTTTATATTGTTTATCAGAAGTAAATCATAGTAAATTTTTCCTTTTTAATAAACTTATTTTTCTGGTTGCATTGATTTTTGTTGCTGAAAAAGCTTCTTAGATATGGGGATGGAAAGAAATGATCACACCATCCTCACTGTTTCAGAGAAATTACCATTTTTTCAATCTCTGCTTACAGTTATTACTCCATACCAATGCCACTACAATGGTAGAATCTCTCTTGTCTGTCCTGGCTGAAGATCTTTGCAAGTTATATGTGCACAAGCAAATCAGGCTTTGCAAAAGCAGTAAAAAAAAAAAAAAAAAATTGAAGTTGTGCATAGGGATGTACCAGGGAGAAAACAGACCCATCAGCCCTACAGCAGTGAGCCCCTTCCAAAACTAGAATGGGTGGCCCTGTGTTCAGAGCCAGGCATATCTCAGGTCCATTCAGTAGCTCCTGCTAAAGATGTAATGAAATGAGACACTTATAGAACATATGGTGGTAAACAAACAATAATGGCATGGAAAGGCTACTCAACAAAGATGCAGCATTGTTCCAGTTGGATACAGCTCCCCTTGCCACCATGTTTTCCCCAGGGATGTGCATCTGCCCAGACAGTTGTGGTGAGTCACAGAACAGAGAGGAATCTGCTGGTGAATGAGGATTCCTGACTGCTTGAGCACCACACTATTATGTCTTAGACCTCTGAGAAGTTATGGCGGCAGTTTAAACTTCTAGATGAATCGAGTCTCAGAGATGATTTTGTTGACTTTTAAGTAAGTTTAGGCTATGCATGGAGGATTTCAAGTTACTCAGTAGGGCTAAATGCCATAATTTCCAACCAGATTGGTAGAAGCTGTCACTCCTACCATACCTTGGGAGGTAGCAGCTTGCCTTTCATTAGCTGTCTTCACACAAAGATTAAATGACCACTTAATGGTGGTCACTTACTCAGTATATTGTACAGGTAGTTCTTGCTCAGATATGGGCAGGATTAGATGGCCTGCAGGTTTGTGGGATCATAAATTTAGTGTTGGAGAATGTAGACATCACATAGCCCAACACTTTCGTGTAGCAGATAAGGAAGCTGAGCTTCTTCTCTCATTGGTAAATTCTTCACAGAACCTCAGTTTTGGGAAAAGGGACCCAGACCACTCATCCCTCATTCTCTATATTATACCAGTATGCCCCACTCTGGGTAGTTCCCCTCTTTGAATCTCCCTTTTCTTTGTTATCTTTCCCGCATTAGAGCTTAAGCTCCTTGAGGACAAGGACTGTCTTTCTTTTTTGTTTGCATTTGTATCTCCTAAGTTTAGCACAGAGTCTGGAATTTAGTAAACTCTTTAATAAAGCTTGTTGACTGATGGATTGACTGATTGTAAATTAGTTCTGATATATGCGGGTCTTAAGAGGGGAAAGAAAATGGAGGGAAAAAGAAATATTCTGGTGTAGAAAAGAGGCAGAGAAAAGTGGAACTTGCTCTTTTTCAAAGTTGGGTTGTGTAAGAAGAATGCACAATATAGTAAGCTATTAATATTGTAGTGAAGTTTGAGGATCTTGGTATTTGAGATTGGGATGAAGCCATGAGACAAACTGAAAGAAAAGGAAGGTTTTTCTGTCTTGGTCACACACCAGTGCAGATTTACCCTCTATCCATTTACATGGACTTTGCACAAAGGAAGAATTCCAGTTCTTTATCATATTCCTCCCATCCACATGGCCAGGAGCAGAGAGATTAGATGTTCCAGTCTGTCATTCCATGCCAATCCAGGAGACTTTAGAGGAAAGAAGCTTCAGAAAGACTGGTTGTTTCCGGTGTGGCTGCAGTCTGAAGCTGTAGCTGTGCTATGCAGAGCAAAGAAGGAACAGGTACAGAATCAAAGAGCTGTGGTGGTGACACAGAGACCCGATGATCAGGGCATGACCAGGCACTCTCATGAGAGCTGGAGCAATAAGACCAGAGAGGGTTGGCTGCTCTCATGAAACCTCAGCATGGTCTTTCCATGATCAGAGCAGGAAGAGTTGGTACTAAATGCCAACACTGCCCCCTATTTTCTCCATTTTTTGGAGGATCAATATTGTCGAGTTATATTCCTCATGCCCCACCACATAGTGAAGGTTGAAAGTGGAAAGATCATAGGGAAATTTGATGGCTCACTTACAATTATCAGTCAGTAAATTTTTTTCAATAAATCACTTGACCATTAAGAGGAGAAATTGGCAACAAAAAATAATGTAGATAATTTTTATTACATTAAATTGAAGTCTTTTAGCACTAATAAAAGCAATATAATTAGGATAAAGTGGGATGCTCTTACTTGGGAAAAAAAAAGTTTAATCAGATCTCTTTAATATGATCTGATATCCAAGATTTATAGGAAATTAACCCCAAACATGAAAGAGTAAGAGTTATTCCCGAACGGATGAGTGGCAAAAAAGAGTCCATCATTTGGCCTTGTCTTCAATGTTGGCTTTGATTCTGCCATCCATCATATTAACTATCTTTTCCAGCTCCCAATCACCTGGAAAAAAAATACCTTCATTTGAGTCTTTGATAAAAAGATTGAGGTGAAGAGATCAACCCATGGAGAGCAAAGAGAAGTTCAGCACGTGTCACCTGTCACTATTGAGTTCTGAGTCACAAAATCATAGTATCACTCTATCAACGATCAAGAATTGAAGGAGAACTCAGAGGTCATGTGATCCAACCCTTTCACTTTACAGATGAGGAAACTGAGGCCCAGGGACCTTAAATTATTTGTCCAAAGATAGTAATTAGAAGAACATACCTTGGTTCCCTGTATCCAGAACCAACTCTATTTGCACATTGGCTTTCAAATAAGATCTCCCCCTTGACTGAGGGGGCAACTGAGGGGACCGAGCCTGTGACCTTGGCATGAATGGCACTGAGCCATTTGACCTCAAACCTCTCAGAGGAACCATACTGTACTATTGTGTTCAGTTGTGCAGACTATGTTTTAGGAAAGATATAAACGTGGGGAGTCAACATGGAGAAGTGGATAGAGTACTGCATCTGAAGTCACTAGACTTGTATTCTAATACCAACTGTGATACTTACTATCTATATCAACTTTGACACTATTTAACTTTTGGCGGACTCAGTTTCCTCATCCACTAAATCAAAAAGTTGGGCTAAATGATCTCTAAGTCATCATACAATTCTAAGTCTTTAATCTTATGATCCTACAGGTCATCTAATCCTTTCCATATCTGAGTAAGAACTACCTGTACAACATATCCCATAAATGACCACCAGGAAGTGCTCATTCAATCTTTGCGTGATCTTTAATCTGTCTTTGTGTGATCTGTAATGAAGGGCAACCTACTACCTCCCAAGGTGTGGTAGTAGCAATGAACCCCTACCAATCTGGTTGGAAATCATGTCATTGGTCCTTATTGAGCAGCTTGAAATTCACTCCATGTAGCTAAGCTTTCTTAAGTCAATGAAATGCTTTTTCAGACTTGACTCATCCAGGGAAATAAAATACAAATTGCTGATGTAACTTCTCAGAGGTGTAAGGCACAAAAGCCCAGTACACACGCAGTCAGCAATTATCATTCATCAGCACTGCTCCTCCAAAGAAGGGGCTTGGTAATTTGGTTTTCATCTCTTTTTAATCAAGTTAATTTTTAATTTTTAACCAAATTAATCAATAGTTTGCCTTTTTTTAGTTTTTTCCTAAAACCAGCTCTTAGTTTTATTCATTAATTCAAATGGTATTTTTGCTTTCAGTTTTATTAATCTCTCCTTTGATTTTCAGGATTTTTGTTTTAGTGCTGAATTGGGGATCGAAATTTGTTGTTTTTTAAGCTGCATGCTCAGTTCATTGATCTGCCCTTTCTCTCTCTCTCTTTTTTTCTTTTTCATTGATGTAAATGTTTAGAGATGTGCATTTTTTTCCTAAGTATTGCTTTGGCTGCATCCCAAAAACTTTGGTGTATTGTCTCAGTGTTGTCATTATCTTTAATGGAATCATGATTTTTTATTTTTTCTTTGACCCACTCTTTCTTTAGGATTAGATTGTTTATTTTCCGATTAATTTTCAATCTGTGCTTCATGAGTTGCCTTTCAACAGAGATTTTCAATCAGGGCATAGACAACCATTTATCAGGGAAGTCATAGAAAGGACACTAATTCAGAAATGGGTTCAGACTAGATGTCGTCTGAGGTTTCTTAAAACTGAGAAACTCTGATTCTATAAGAAGAAAATGAATGGAGTGGTTAGGTGGTGCAGTGAATAGAGCACTGGCCCTGGAGTCAGGAGGATCTGAGTTCAAATCCGACCTTGGACGCTGAGCACTTACTAGCCATGTGACCTCGGACAAGTCATTTAACCCCAATCGCCCTGCCTTCCCCCTCAAAAAAGGAAAAAAAGGAGAAGAAAATGAGTGGAAGTTGTGTCACTTTCTCTATCTCAGTTTTCTCAACTGTAAGATGGATGTCTGCCTCACAAGATGTTGTGGAATTAAGGAAGAGAAAGGATATAAAAATTATTCCATAGTATAAAGTGTCAAACAAGATATAATTGATAATTATTGCTCTGAGAGAAAGCCCAGGTCATGCACTCAGCATCCCCACATCCCCATGGAAGTGAAAGGGAAAACTTAGATTATGATCACTGCTGGGAGAGGCCTTGCTTCTTGGTCATGGAGAAGTTAGAGGATGAGGGCAGGCTTTCCAGGAGTCAACTAGTAGAGGAAAACTTGAAGCCAATCTGGGAGACAAAAACATCATCTGGTTTTGAGACCCCAGATGTGAATGAGTAATGCTTCTGGGCTACATACCAACACCCCAGGTAACTACAAAACCCCAGGATCCAGAAGCACTTTACTATTGAAGGCAAAACAGTATGATCTTAAGTCAACCTGAAACAATCCTTGGGGGATTAGCAGAAGGCCTGCATTTAACAAGTGTCTTCCTAATTGTCCTGCCTTACCTGTCTCTCTTGTAGATGTCTCCTTTCCTGGGAATCCTGGAGTCAGCAGCAAGGTGAGTTGTGGCTAAATATGAGTAAGACAGAGTCAAGCAGCGGTGAGATAGGAAGCAAGTAAAGGTAGCTGAGGTCAGAGAGAGGAGAGAGGGAGCCAGATAAAGCGAAAAGTAAATGGATTCGAGTAAAACTGAGACAGATCTTTGATTCAGAACCAGAAGAAGCATCAAGACGCCTCTAGCTCAACCTGCTGATTTGGCTGACGAAGATACTAAAGCCCAAGGAAGTGAAGTGAGTTGCCCCACTTCACTTAGTGTCAGAGTCAGGCTATGAACCAAGGTCCTCTATCTCTAGCTGTGCTGTTCTTTCCACCATACCATGCTGCTTCTCTTGAGATAGAATCAGAGAGAGGAGAGATGCTGGTCAGCTAAAGGTGAGATGAGCGACAGGTGTAAAGATATAGAACTAAGTAAAAAGATAAATGGGATGACAGAGAAGAGAAATGGAATCCTAGAAAGACGAGGACTCAATGAGAGAGTAGGAATCAGGCAAAGGTGGCATGGGGTCAGGAATAGGAGAGTCTGTCACGGCCGGCTCAGTTGGGAGAGATTAGACCAGCTAGTCTCTCAGACCCATTGAAATAATGAGGCAAGAGTCAGAGAGATGAATAATGGCTCCCTTTAATCACTCCAAGAACAAAGCTTAAAAAATTAAAGTAAAGCGTGCAGAGTGCATGATTCAGTGGCTGTACCAATCTCTATCAAAATACTGCCCGTGATCACCTCATGCACTGATGACTCTGTCCAATCCAGACCATGAGGGGAGGGCTGAACCAGCCGTGGTAGCTATGCGTCACAGAGCGAGCGGTTCTGTGAGAACATCCTCATGTAAACACATACTAGCTGTGACCTTCAGGTAGCAACCTTGGGACCCCCACATGTTATATCTCGTAGCTAGAGCACAGTGTGAGAATGTTTGTGCCCAGAGGCTCTCAACATCTTTATCTTGTAACTGGAACAGAGGGTAAGAGTATTTGTGCCCAGAGGCTCTCAACAAGACTCAAAATGTCACAAACATCTACATCTAATAATGACTGACAATTATAGAGTATTTTAAGGTTCCCAAAGTGCTATCCACACGTTATCTCATTTCAGCTACACAACAGCTCTGTAAGGCGCATGATATTGTACCCATTTTACAGATAAGGAAAAAGCTCAGAAAGGTTACTTGACACGCTCTAGTCACAAAGTCTTTGAGTATCATTGGTAATATTTGAACACAAGTTTCCTGATTCTAAGGCCAATATTCCCACTCTAGCATCCTTCCTCCTAGCCTAGTAGAGGTCTCAGAGCAGTGCCTTAGACAGGTGTTCTCACCTAATGAGATTATTCATTTTTTTTTCATCAGCTGGAGAATCATTCTTTACACCTTGAATCACTTATTCATGATTCTTGGCCTTCTGAGAAAAAGGAAATTGGAATCCAAGTGACAGAACTATTACAGGACCTAGAACAGGCTGTGTTGGAGGATGCTCTCAGTTCTCCTAAGATCCAGGTGGCACAAAACAACTCTGTTCTGGGTGAGTTCGTATGGCAGAGACCATTATAACAAAAGGTGGCTGTGTCTCCAGGATCCCAACAACCACTGGATTCAGTCCACTCAATGAAACAGCAAATAATCCAATAGAAAAGTCAATTAATCAGGTTGTTATGGTAAATGCATAGCTTTCAGTGACCCACATGCAGAATTGTGGATTTTGGCAAACGTCTGTCAAACACATAGTAGGTGTTTAATAAATTTTTGTTGATTGATTGGTTTGACAGGCTTTTAAAATTGACTGTGGATGAATGGATTTTGAGAAAGAGTAGTTTACTTTCAGGACTGCACTTCCTTCCAGTGAAAGTTTTCTCTAGCTCAGTACAATATAACAAAATCACCTTCACTCAATTGCCCAACCCCTCCATGACGAATGCCTTCCCTCATGGCAGTACCTCTCCCTACCTGCTTCCTCATACTCCATCTGCCTCACTCAATGCTGAGGGTGAGGATCAGAAATCAGGTTGCATTCATAGCCAAACTGCTGGAGTCAGGCTGGACTGTGTAGATGAAGGGCAGTCCTTTTCACCAGGATGGGGCAAAGAAATCCGCCTTTCTTTGACTTAATCTTCCCCAAGGGCTAGAAGTCCTAGTCACAGCTCTACTGGGACTAGCTTGGCTGAATTCAGAAAAGCTAGGATCACCTTGTCTGATCAAGTGATAAATATTTGGACCACCCAATTTTTGTAGAAGAATTCTGAAACATTCCATTATGCTTTTGGATAGTTCTTCTAGGAAGGTTTTCCTGATATCAAGCCAATGCAAAACTTCTACCCATTCATTGCTCCTGTTTCCAAATAGTATGAGTCTACTCCTCCTTCCAATTGAGAGCTTTGTCAGTGTTGAATCAAAGTAGGGAGCTTATTCTATTGAAAAATGCTGAAATGGTGCTGGGCTATAGCCCTTGAGTAAAATGCTGAACTTTAATGATGGTTGACCATCTACACAGTCACTATCAAAGGCACAACAGAAGACTAATGTCCAATGTAAAAGTACTTGCAGATCCTATACTTGATTGCAAGCCGCCATGGGGGTAGAGGTGGGGGAGAAAATTTGAAACTCAAGGGATTGTGGAACTGAATCTTGTAAACTAAAAGTAAATAAATCAATTTTTTAAAAAAAGCACAATGGAGATATATATCTGATGTGAATCCCTCAGATTCATAAAATCTACATTAAAATGACAAGGAAACTATGCCATTCAGTCATTCCTGCCATTGGCCCAGACAACTGAATCCCTCCCCTGAGTGTCAGTGGTACCAAAAGAAGACAAAATCCACTGTCATTTCACACGATGTCCTGGGAGTCAGACAGAGCTCATTCAAGGAAATGGGCTAGGGTACTTCAGATGGTGATTCCTTCTGGGCTAAGAAGTAGGCAAGGCAGGTGGACTCATTTGTCCCATTGTTGTTCCCAGCTTTTGAAACACGTGTGATCAACAACTGCTTCCAGGAAAATGGGAATATTAGACTGCAAGCTCAGAATAACTCAGTGGAAATTTCCTGCATGAACATCGTCCATTCAAATACTCAAGGTACACTCACTTCATGTACTTTGTACTCACCCAGAACAGGTGGGAATGCCACACAATCCTTCCATGTCAAAGAATCCCCAAGTATCTGACTTAGAAGGAGACTTGGAGGCTATCTCAATCAACTTGTATCTGTCTAAACAAAATTCCCTTCTGCCATAGGCCTCAGTGGCAAATAATTATTGGGTGTCTGTTTGGAGGCCTACAATGAGGGAAGTTACAGCCCTGGCCACCCCTTACCATTTGGGACAGCATTAATTGTTAGCAAGATCTTCCTTACTTCAAGGACAAATTGTCCTCTTGGCAAGTTCCATTACAAACACCATCAGCCTAATCATTTTTTGCACATTTTACTAGATTGCTGAAAGCCAAATTATTGTCCTGTTGCTGTCTTGATCTATAATTTCATCAGTGTGGGAAACTCCTAGTGTTACATTCCATCTACCAGTGCAGATTGGTAACTCTTTACTCTTCTTGATCCCTTTTGTGTTTTTCTTGCAAAGACTGGAGGGTTTGCCATTTCCTTCTCCAGCTCATTTCACAGATGAGACAGCTAAAGCAAATGGTAAAGTGACTTGCCCAGGATCATATAGCTAGTAAGTGCCTGACCAGATTTGAACCCCCTTTCTCAATAAACTCCAATGTCTCCTCATGACCTGTAGGACCAAATGTAAAATTCTCTGGCACTCAAAGCTCCTCATAACCCACACCCTACCACCAACCTTTCCAGTCTTCTTACACCTTACACTCCACATTGGCCTCCTTGTTCTTCCTCACACAACAAACTCCATCTTTCCACTCTGTGCATTTTCGCTAGTTGTCTTCCATGCCTAGAATGTTCTACCTCTTCATCACTACTTCTACCTTCCCTGGCCTTCTTTAAACCTTTTCTAGTTTCCCTTAATTCTTAATTCTTAATTCTTAATTTCTTATCTTTCTATCTCTCCCTATGCCTCTCTCCCCCTAAACCTTCCCTGTGTCCTCATAATTACCTCTAATGCCTCCATCTCTTAGTACTACTCGAGGCCATCACTCCTACTCTGGTTATACCTCCTTTTCTAATCTTGGCTCCCTCAAGTGAACCAATACAACTCTGTTCTGTTCTCTACTCTTGAATCAATTGCTTCCCTATCCTATCATTAATCATACTTTAACAAACCTCAACAGTCAATTATTCCCACCTTCCTTTGCCCTAATTCAAATGTTGCTGACCAAAACTAGAGGAAATCACAAATCCTTGTGGACAAAGTCCACTATAAAATTGTACTAGACAAATTCTCCTGGGCCTTCATTCCATCAAGGAAGGCTTCTTAATTGGCTCCCCAGTCATCTACCCCTATTCAAAACTCAAGCTTCCCAAACCACTCCCTTCTCTGCTTAGGACCTTGTCTCTTACTTTACTGAAAAAAAAGTCAAGGCCATACTTCTTCTCAATGAAACCCCTAGAAAAAAACTGTCAACAATTAGTGCCTCTACTTCCTCAGTTGCTTTGAAAACTGTGATCTGGCTTCCAACCTTGTTATGTCAAAGTTGTTTTCTCTACAAAATGATCAATGATCTATCTCTTGTTTGCCAACTCTACTGGCCTCTACTCAATCCTCATTCTTCTTGACCTCTGGATTTTACAAAGTTGACCACCCACTCCTCCTGAATACTCTCTTCTCTGAGTTCTCACAACACTGCTTTCTCCTGGTTCTCCTTCTTGTCTGACTGCTCCTTCAGAGTCTCTTTTGTTCTGTCTTCGATCACATCACCTGCACTAACTGTTCAAGGTTATGCCCTGGATCCTCTTTTCATTTTGTTCTATTTTATTCTTACTTTGTGATTTCATCAGTTACTATGCATTCAAGTACCATCTGCCTCGGTAGATGATTACCAGATCTGTGTGTATATTCCTCGCCTTTCTCTCTTCACAAGTGCTTGTTGGACGTTTCAAACTAGATGTCCTATAGGCATCTCAAACTCCACATGTCCAAAATACAACCCATTATCTTTTTCTCTAAACTTTTGCTTATTAAGAGCATCCTTTTTACTGCCTAGGGAACCACCATTATCCCAGTCACCCAACTTCTCAACCTCTGTGTCATCCTCAATTCCTCTCTCTTGCTCATCTGGCATGTCCAGTCAGTTCCCAAAGCCTGTCATTTCCACCTTCACAACCTTCTCTCTCACGTGTCCTCTTCTTTCCATTCACAAAACCATCACCTGAGTATCAGTCCTCATCACCTCTTGCCTGAACTCTTCCAGCAGCTTTCTAATTAGTCTCTCTATCTAAAGTCTCCCTCTATTCCAATCCATCCTGTACTCAGATAACAAAGTAATTTTCCTACTGTAGAACACTTTTATTACCTCATTAAACTCCATTAAACTTGTTTTTAACTTTAAACTTCATTACTCTCTACTGCCTTCAGGACCAAATATAAATCCCTTTGTTTAGCATTTAAAACTCTTCATAACCTGGCCTTTTCCCACCTTTTCATTATTCTTACATTCTACTCCTCTTCAGGCTCTCTGCAATCCAGCCATACTGGGCTCTTTGCTGTTCTCTACACATGATACTTCATCTTTTGTATTCTGTGCATGCCTTTCACTAGCTCTTCCCCATGCCTGGAATGTTCTCCCTCCTAACCTCTAACTCTTAGAATCCCTGGCTTCCTTTAAGATTCAACCCAAATACCATGTCCTCCAAGAGGACCTATCTGGTTATCTCACACACACACACACACACACACACACACACACACACACACACACAGACATGTGTCAATTTCTCTAAGATTATCATACCACTACTCTATTTATTTTGTATGTTTTGATATATATATATATATGTGTGTGTGTGTGTGTGTGTGTGTGTGTGTGTGTGTGTGTGTGTGTGTGTGTGTGTGTGTGTGTTCCCCCATTAAAATCTAAGTTGCTTGAGGTCAGGGACTGTTTGTTTCATTTCTTTGTATCCCCAGTGTTTAGCACAGTGGCTATCACATTAAGCAAGTCTTTGATAATGCATTGATTGAGTGATTGAGTGGACAGAATCCACCTCCAGGAAATGAACTTTCTGGGAAATTGTGGGATTGGATCAGTCCTTTGCCTTCACGGACTTTGTTGTTTTTTTGTTTAGGTCCAGTTGCAGTTGCTTTTCTCTCCTATTTTTCCCTTGGGACCATTTTAAATGCATCCTTTTTTGAGGAGAGCCATGGGAAGATGAATTATGGAATCTACCTGAACTCTCAAGTAGTCAGTACTGCTGTAGGATCTCAGCAATCTGAATCTTCCTCTCTTTCTGTTCTTCTGAGTTTCAAGCATATTCAGGTGGGTATGATCCACAGGTCATAGGCAATACATTCATGGAACTGGGCAGGGCAGTTAAAAGATTCAATGGGATAATATTTGCAAAAAGCTTAGCACAGTGCTTCCATGTAGTAGGTGCTTTATAAATGGCTTCCTTTCTCCTTCTCATGGTCAGAGCAATGTGTAAAGCAGGAGGAGTACAGGATAGATATTCAAGAAGATAGGTTTTACATGCCAGAATTCTTCCCTTTTCTTTTTTTAAAATTCATTATTTATTTATTTTAACATTCTTTTCTTTTTAAATTTTGTGTTCCAAATTCTCTTTCTCTCTCTTACCTCCTCCCTCACCCACTGAGAAGGCAAGCAATATGATATCAATTATCCATGTGAAATCATGCAAAATATATTCCTGTATTAGCTATATTGCAAAACAAAGCCAAAAAAATTAGAAAATTTTACTTCAATTTGCATTCAGAATTATCAGTTCTCTCACTGGAGGTGGATAGCATTTTTTCATTGAGTCCTTTGGAATTATCTTGGATCATTGTATTGATTAAAGCAGCCAAGTCTTTCATGGTTGATCATCATTACGGCCTTGCTGTTACTATGCACAAGGATCTCCTGGTTCTCACTTCACTTTGCATCAGTTTACAGAAGTCTTAATGTATTTTTCTGAAACTATCCCACCCATCATTTCTTGCAGCACATTAGTACTTTATGGAAAACAACTTGCTCAGCCAGTTCCCAGTTGATGAGCATCCTCTTGATTTCACATTCTTCACTACCACAAAAAGAGCTGCTATAAATATCTTTGTACATACTGTATAAGCCCTTTTCCTTTTTCTCAGATATCTTTGAGATACACACCTGGCAGTGGTATTGATGAATGAATGGGTATGGAAAGTTTTATAATCCTTTGAGCATAGTTTCAAGTTGTTTCCCAGAATGATTGGATCAGTTCACTATTTCACCAATAATTTATTAGTATATTTATTTTTCCTCATCCCCTCCAGCATTTGTCATTTCTGATAGGTGTGAGATGGTACTTCAAAGTTGTTTTAATTTGCATTTCTCTAATCAATAGCACATTTTTATATGACTATAAATACTGGCTAAAATACTAAAAATGGCCTATTCATATCATTTGACTATTTATCAATTGGGAAATGGACCTTATTTTCATCAATTTGATTCAATTCTCAATATATTTGAGAAATGAGGTCTTTATCAGAGAAACTTCTGTAAAAATTTTTAATATTGCTTCATTGTCTATGGTATCTTTCAGCAAAATGTAGATTCCCCAGTTATCACTTTTAATTAGGTCTCTTTTTGCTTTTGCTTTGTCTGAAACCATAATTGCTACCCTTGTCTTTTTTACTTCAGCTAAAGTTATTTTATTCTACGCCATCCATTTATTTTAACTCTGTATGTGTCTTTCTGTTTCAAGTGCGACTCTTGTAAACAACTTATCTTGGATTCTGGTTTCTAATCCACTCCCATTTTATGGGTGAACTTATCCCATTCACATTCACAGTTATGATTACTAAATGTGTATTTCCCTCTATTCCAATTTCTTCTGTGTATTCTTCCTTCTCTCTTTTCATCTTATCCTTTTTCAAAAGTTAATTTTGCTTCTAACCACTGCCTCTCTTAATTCATCCTCCCTTTAATCATCTCCTCCCTTTTTCTTTTATTCCCTTCCCCTCCTATTTCCCTGTTGGGTAAGATAGATTTCTATACACAACTGAATGTGTATGTATGTATGCATGTATGTATGTATATATTCTTCCCTCTTTGAACCATTCCCAATAAGAGTGAGGATTAAGCATTGCCTGCCACTGTCCCCCATTTTTCCCTCCACTGTAAAAACTCTTCCTTGCATAACACTTTTATGTAAGAAAATTTTCCTCATCCTACCTCTCCCTTTTCTCCTTTTCCCAGTGCATCCCTCTTTTTTGCCCTTTCTTTTTTTCTTTTTTTGAAATCATTCCAACATAATAACACCCATGTCTTCTATATAAATTCCCTTTAACCACCCTAATAATGATAAAGTTCTTAGGAGTTATGTGAATCATCTTCCTATGTAGGATTTTAAACAGTTTAACCTTATTGAGACCCTTATGATTCCTCCTTTTATGTTTACCTTTCTGTGCTTCTCTTGTGTCTTGTGTTTGAATGTCAAGTTTTCCATTCAGCTTTGTTCTTTTCATCACGAATGCTTGAAAGTCTTTCATTTCATTAAATATCTATTTTTCTCTCCCAAAGAATCATACTCAGTTTTGCTGCATAGGTGAGTCTTGGTTGTAATCCTAACTCATTTGCCCTCTGGAATATCACATTCCAAATCCTTCAATTCATTAAGGTAGAAGCTACTAAATCTTGTGCTATCCTGACTGTGGCTCTGTATCAGCAATGCAGTATTCACAATGCCTACAGTAACTATAGATATGCTGATATAGTTATTAATCACAAAATGGAACAGGCTCTCTACATAAGAAATATAGATAGTGCATTCATTTAAATACCAGAAGACTG
>CM053580.1:530687005-530712771 GCA_028627135.1 Pseudochirops cupreus
GCCTTCAAACAGGACAGGCTACCTCAGGCAAAGATCCTCCTCTCCTCACGCATGCAACTGCTCAGCGTCCAGGCAGCTTGGTCCCAGCAGCTCCGGCCCCTGGCAGTTCCTGCCCCAGGCAGTCCTCAGCAGGAGTCCTTAGCAGAGATTCTGCCCTGCTCAAAGCAAAAGGAGTTCGCAACCGCAGCCACTGCCTCTGACGCCGCTTCTAGTCCACACCGCATGGAGACTAGCTTGGTTCCAGCGTTCTCTTGCTCCACCCCTTCCTGCTATGTCAGCAAGCTCAAGGGGCATGGAAGATCTTCAAATCCCAGTATCGTTACAGGCTCTCCAATATTTGAACAGTTTCTTTCTGACTGATTGTAATATTTTCTCCTTGACCTGGGAGCTCTGGAATTTGACTATGATATTCCTGGAAGTTTTCATTTTGAAATATCTTTCAGGAGGTGATTGGTGCATTCTTTCCATTTCTATTTTATCTCTGGATCTGAGGTATCAGGGCAGTTTACTTTGATAATTTCTTGAAATGTGATATCTAGGTTCATTTTTGGTCATAGCTTTCTGGTAATCCAAAAATTCTTAAATTTTCTTTCTTCAATATATTTTTTCTGGTTAGTTGTATTTCTGATGAAATATTTCACATTTTCTTCTATTTTTTTTTCATTCTTTTGACTTGGTTTTATTGTTTCTTGATGCTTCATAGAGTCATTAGTTTCCATTTGCCCAATTCTAATTTTAAAGGAATTATTTTCTTCATGAGCTTTTGTACCTCTTTTTCCATTTGGCCAATGTTGTTTTTTAGGGAGGTTTTTTCTTTTTTTTTTTCTTTTGAGATAAATGAGCACATTTATTTCTTTGTTTCACAAATAAACTGGCTGGAATAGTCGTTTCCTGTGGGTTAATCAAAGAGACCAAATCCCATATCTTCATCAGACTCCTCAAATTCTTCCTTGGCTTCCATCTTGGCCGGAGCAGCAGCAGCAGGTGCAGCAGCAGCTGGAGCAGCGGCCGCAGGGGCAGCCACTGCAAATGCTGACGGGTCAGCCAAGAAGGTCTTCACCTTTTCAGCAAGTGGGAAGGTGTAGTCAGTCTCCACAGCTACAGCCAAGACTTGCTTGTACCCATTGATGATTGAGTGGGGTACTGATGTAACAGTTGGGTAGCCAATCTGCAGACAGATGCTGGCAACATTATGGACACCCTTTAAGAACCAAAGATGCAAACTCTCCTCCATGATGTCCAGAACTTCAGGGTTGTAGATGCTGCCGTTGTCAAACACCTGCTGAATGATCAGTCCAAAGGAGAATGGGAAGACATTCAGCATGTTCAACAAGGTTGCCTCACGGGCACCCACTTTGTCTCTGGTCTTAATCAGCTGCACAACACTCAAGATTTCAGTGGTGCCCCTGGAAATCTTGGTGGTGATACCCAGAGCATGGAAAAAGGAAGTCTTCTTGGGACCCAGACTGGTATTCTGTGCTGGCACAGTGACATCACATAGGGCAATGGCACCAGCACGGGCAGCAGCTGGCACCTTATTGGCCAGAAGCATATCCCTAATCTCAGTCAGATCTTCCTTGGTGAACACAAAACCCACGTTCTCCCAAACATGAGGCAGCAGTTTCTCCAGGGCAGGATTATTCTCCAGATGACCACGAATGGCTTTGCTCATCATGGTGTTTTTTCCCATCAATACTACAGCCTTCCCACAGAGGGACATCTGGATCTGCTGCATCTGCTTGAAGCCCACATTGTCTGCTCCCACAATGAAGCATTTTGGATAATCATCCAAAACTTGGATGATCTTGAGAAAGTAATTGGACTTTCAGGTAGCCCTCGCTTCCCTAGGCATCATGGCAGTGCTTCAGGGATTGCCACGCAGGGTTTAAAGACAATGTCACTCACATACGGATGCCTGGGGAGAGAGACGGGAGGTTTTTTTCTTTAGTGAACTTTTGTACGTTCATCTTCATTTAGACTATTCTGCTTTTTAAGAAATTTAATGAATTCCTTCAGTGAATTTTTGTGCCTCTTTTACCATGAAGTTAAATCTGTTTTTAAAGTGTTATTTTCTCCAATATTTTTGTGCCTCTTTTATCAAGCTGTTGAATTCTCTTTTCATGATTTTCTTGCCTCACTTTTGTTTATTATTCCTCTACACTCTTATCTTTTTCTTTACTTCTTCCTGTAATTCTTGTTGGGTTTGTGTCCAATTAGCATTTTTCCTTGAGTCTTTCATTGTAGCTGTTTTTGCCTTATTGTCTTCTGAGTTTGTGACTTCTACCACTGTGGTAGCTTTTTACGACTAAGTTCTTTTTTGTTTGTTTGTTTGTTCATTTTCCAGACTATTCCCTCACTTTAAATTTTAAGCTAAAGTTGGGCTCTCCTCACCTAGGGGTGGGCAGACACTGTGCTAAGTCTCAAGCTTTTTTGTGCTACTGTTTTCAGAACTAGTTCCAGGGATCTACAAGTTTTCAATGCTTCCAAAGTGGTGTGATGTGAGGAAACATGTGATCAATACTATTCTGGTCTGTGCTCTGGTCTTTACCTAAGAAGGGCCTCTTTTCCCCTGCAACTGCAAGCACTAGCACTCCTGTTGGCCCTGAAACTGTGACCAGGGCTCCTACTCCCTTATGACTAACCACAAGTGTTTCTCTCTGCTTTAGAACTGCAACCTAGAACTTAGTGTGGGCAGTACACTTGCTGATCAGTGCCAGCTGTACCCAATGCCAGAAATGAGTCCCATGTATTCTCTTACAGTTCAATTGTGTGCCCCCCCCCCAACCTCCTACTCTCTTGGTGCTTGAGAGCTCTCAAAGCTGCTGCTGCTGTAGCTGCTGTTGCAGCCATAATGTGACCTGTCCTATGAACCTCATATGTTTTCTTAGGCTAGAAAAATGTCTCACTCTGACTTTTTGTTGGCACTGCCCCTCCAAAATTTGATTTGAGGCATTATTTTATAATTGTTTGGAGGGGAATGTTCAGAGAGTTCAGCTATGTTGTTGCCTCTAATCCACTATCTTGACTCTGAATGAATGTACTTCCATGCTCCCACCTGCCAAAATCTTGATCAGTTCAGGGGAAAGGAAGAGAATAAGCCTTTATATACACATACTATGTGTCAAGCACTGTACTAAGTGCTTTTATATAATATTTCATTTAATCATCACAATAAGCCTGTCAGATAGATGCTGTTATTATCCTCATGTTTGGAGTAGAGGAAATGGAGACTGAGAGAGATTAAGTGATTTGCCCAGGGTCACACAGCCAGTAAGTGCCTGAGGCTATATTTGAACTTAGGGCTTCCTGACTCCAGGCCCAGGACTCTATTCACTGTGCCACCTAGCTGCCCAGTTCAGAGTAAAGAATGGTGTGTTAGGACAAGTGCAGGATCACAGAATCATTTAATTTCTCCTTCTCAATTAATCTGCTTGGCCTCCATTGTACGTTTTCCATAAAACTTAAGTTTAGAAAACATCCTTGTCATCAGAATTAGAACTAGGAAAGGGCCACAGACACTTTCTCCTTGGGTCCAAATTTATAGGGTACTGACAGCATTTCAGAAACATCAGAGCTTAAAACCTAATTAGTTAAGAAAAATTAGTAAAAATAAAATGCTACCAGATGGCACACATTCTGTTAAATTCTTCCCCCAATCCAGCCTGCTCACCATCTGAGGATAATTTTCAGGCCACATGTCCAGACACAAAAATTCCTAGTTAAGGGTCTGCTGGTCTCCATCTTTCTTAAAACAATGTGTTCCCTATCATAATCTCCTATCATTACATCATTCCCTATGCTTTAGTACTAAACCCAATCTTACTACTATCTTAATCTTCAACATGACTTCCAATCTCTTTACCCATCAGTACTTTCCCAGGCCATAACCCCTGTTCTGGCTACGTTTTTGCCCCTTCCTGATCTCATATTCAGTTAACCAGTTCACCTGGACACTACTCTATACTCTCTCATCTCTCATCCTTTGTCCTACAATCACTTACACCTTTCCAAACCCCAATCCTGTATTACTCTCACCATTGATCTCCCCCACTCCTATACAAATGCTGCTGAAAGGGAATCCTTTTACTGTTCCCTAACTTATTTTCTATCCCACTCCCTACAGTAATTGTCAACCTTCTTTTATTTCTTTAAATCTAGTTATCAATCTTCCCCTTCTTCCTCCCACCTTCATTACCCTCATAGTTGAAGACTTTGCCTCATGCTCTACTGAGAAAACAGGATTTTTGCCATACTTCATCTCACATCCCCTTGATATCTTGCCCCAGTGCCTTCTCCTTTGTGCCAGTCTCTGATGAAGTGGCCCTTCAACTTGCCATGGCTGGCCCTTTTATATGCACCTTTGATCCTATCTTCTCTAATAGATTGGCCCCATCATCATCTCCCATCCCTAAGCTTAAATCTTTTACTGGTTTCCTCACCAGATCCTACCATCTCCTTGAGCTATTGTTCAACGTCTCCTCCCTTTCTCAACAAAACTGCTATCAAAAATTGTTACTTCCACTTCCTCACCTCCAACTCACTTCTCAAGCCTTTAAACCTAGTTTATCACCTCATTATTCAACTGAAATTGCTCTCTCCAAAATTACCAAGGATTTCTTCATCATCAATCTTCTTCTTTCTCTACCTCTCTATAGCATTTGACCCTGTTCACTATCCTACTCCCCTCCTGGATCCTTCCTTCTCTCTGGGTTTTCATGACACTGCTCTCGCTCTCTCTCTCTCTCTCTCTCTCTCTCTCTCTCTCCTGCTCCTATCATTCTGACTGATCCTTCCCATGCTCCTTTGCTGGCTTGCCATCAATATCACATTCCTTAACTGTGGATATACCCCAAAGTTCTGCCTTTGTTCTCTATTCTTTCTTTCTCCCTCTTTCCCTCTCCTAGATGTCCCTCAGGTACCTCAAACCCAGTGTGTCTAAACCTGAAACCCACCCCTTCTTTCAAGCTTCCCTCTGTCTGTCAAAAGCTCCACCATTATCTATGTTAGGAACGTTGGTGATATCCTTCTCATTCTCCTTTATCCCATCTATATCCATTCAATTGATGAATCTTGTCAATTCTACCTCCAGGCACACCTTGTATCTATCCCCCTCTCTTCACTCAGCTTCAATTCTAATTTAAGCTCTAATTAACTCTCACCTGCATCATTAGAATAGCCTCCTAATTGGTCTCCCTGCCTCGAATCTCTCTGTATTCCATTCTATCCTCCACAGAGATATCAAGGAAATTTTCCTAAAATATAAGCCTGATAATTTCATTTCTCTCCTCAATAAACACTAAGTAGTTCCCTATTATGTCTATGATAAAATACAAATTCCTCCTTTTGACCTCTAAAGCCTTCACAACCTAGACCCAACACACCTTCCCAGGTTTATTACACATCTCTCCCTCTTCCCATGTGCTACAACCCAGGCAAACTGAATTTCTTACTGTTCCTCAAACATAACCCTCCATCTCTAACCTCTGTGTCTTTGCATTAACTGTCCTCCATGCCTAGAAGAAATTCCTTGATCAATTCTACCCAAGGGTCTCTTCATTTTCTTTCAAGTACTGGTTCAAGTGCCTTCCTCCTAATTCCAGCTGCTAGTGCCTTCACACAAAATCACCTCTATCTATTCTCTATTTCTACATACTTCTATATGTACATACATGTCTTCCCTAACTAGACTATAAACACCTCAGGACAGGAACTATTTCACTTTTATATTTGTATTCCTAGAATCTAGCACAGAACTAGAACACATTTAAAAAACATGAACTGATGCAAAGTGAAGTGAGTAGAACCAGGAGAACATCGTACACAGTAATCACAATATTGTATGATAATCAACTGTCAATGACTTAGCTATTCTTAGCAATACAATGATCTAAAAGAATTCTGTAGGACACATGATGAAAAATTCTATCCACCTCCAGAGAAAGAACTGATGAAGTCTGAATGCCAATTGAAGCATACTTTTCTTTTAACTTTATTTTTCTTGGGGACTTTTTTGGTTCGTTTTCTTTCACAATATGATTAATGTGGAAATATGCTTTGCATGACTGTATATGTATAACCTCTATCCAATTGCTTGCCTGTTCAATGAGGGTGGAGGAAAGGGAGGGAGGGAGAGAATTTGAAACTCAAAATTTAAAAAAAATGTTTAAAGAAATTCACATGTAATTGTAAAAAAATAAAATATTCAAAAAATGAGAGTATCACAACATATCATAGACTAGAGAATGAATCACAGAGTTTATGTGATCATTGCTACATTTAAGTGATAGGGTAGGCATGGAATAGTGGATAGAATACTGGGCTTAGAAGCAAGAAGGGCTCAAACATAACTGTGTGACCAAAACACCTCTTTGTGCCAAAGACAACTCCCTGGGACTTATCTATTAAGTCAGAGATAAACTTCCTCTGGGAAAGGAACTCCCCACACTGATGAAATCATAATATCCCAAGATGAAATCCTGGTATTACATGCCAGTGTTAAGTTATTTGTGTAAAACACAGAATGAAATTAGAAACAGGAATAATAAATAATAAAGTTTGTCTTCTAAAGATGTTATGTTTGAAGCCTCACAGATACCATAAAGATACAGGAGAGGAAAAATGAACTCTCTGTTGTGTCTAAAATCCATCATAAGTGGACCAGACTGTAATCTTTCTGCTAACACCAAGCAAATTCTCCCAAAGGTTCATGCCTTCATCCATCCCTGTATAACCTTGCCTTAATAAATAATAATAGTAATTGCTTTAAGGTTTGCAGAGTCCTTTACAAACACTGTCTTATTTTATCAATCTTCCTAACCTAGTGTTGGCTAAAATATCCTCTATGCACCAAGTGGCTAATGATGAATTTTTCCCAGTGAAGCCATTTTGGTCTTCCCACAACAGACACACAATCTCCCAGGGAGCCCATACTCAAAATTTAAAATAAATAAATAAATAAATGAAAAACTTACTTGGATCTGCCAGACCTCATGCTCTTTCTTCTGCATATTTGTTACTCCGCACCATGATGACGTGTGAGAGGACTCTGATGGAAGGAAAAAGCAACAAGAAACCCAAAACTAGAAATCAATAAAAACTGATTATACCCTGCTAAGGGCAGCGAGCTCATTCACCCCCACCCCAGTTCCCCACGTGTCAAGTAGTGAAAGAATTCAAACCAACGCTTGTTGTTGTTATTAAAAGGCAACTTTGCTGACCAAGTGGGCCAGGGACTATGCACAAAGTTGGTTCAAAGTTTATAAAATGTTATCAACAGATCGTTTTGTAACATAGATTATATGAAATAAGCATATGCCAATACCCACAATGGATCTTGGATCCCCCTAATGTGGGTAGCCCTTTCAGCAATGGAAATAACAAACTTTCCATTCCTGACCATGCTTTTTGATTCTCATCTATGTCTCCCATAAATTTACTATAGAGGCTCCATCCAATAACTTACTAACCCTCCTCATGTTGTCTTCACATTGTGTGGATACCAGTGGAGTGCACAGGCTACCCATTGGTTGTGCTTCATTCTTACTTTGTGACTGGTCCATTGTTTCTTCTATTAACCATATGGAGCCCATACTCAAAGTTTTTTTAACTGGGTTGGACCTACCAGGATTCATGTTCCTCTTTCTGTGTATTTATTGCCCACAGTCACCTCCGTACCTGATAAAATATGAAAGAAGAATTCTAGTGGAAGAAACATGCAATGAGTAACCAAAAATTGGAAATCAAACAAAACTGGTGATATATAGCTAAGGGCAAACTGACCCCCTCACCCAATCCCCATTTCCCAAAAGTCAAGTAACAAGAATTCCTATTGATAATGATGATGATGATGATGATAAGGAGAAGGAAGAAAAGGAAGAGATAACCAAGTGGACCAGGGACTATGCGCAAAGTTGGTTCCAGGCTGATACACTCGAATCAGTTTCTTTTAAAGTTATATGGCATCTTGGAAAGATTTGTCAAATCAGATCCAATGGAGTAAAATCATCTTGCTCTGTTCTAGAAAAAGAAGGCAGAAGAAAGGCCTCTCTGTGTCTACTGGAAAGCTCTGGGAGAAGAAGGAGGTGTCTGGTCTGAAGATCACTGCAACCTCTCCAAGTCCAGTGAAACACACACCAGCTGTAACTGCACTCACTTGTCTACCTTTGCTGTCCTGATGGCTCCCAAATCACAGGTGTGTATGTCATGCCCATTCAAACCAAAGCCTCCCAATAAATCTGCTGGAGGCAAAATCATGGACTCCTAGTGGGAAAAGTCCATGGAGAATGAGATCATGGGTTCTTTTCTTCTGTTACCAGGTAACCCTTAGATGAAACTGTTTCAAACAAGTGAAAAACGTCCATTTCTTAAGTGAAAATGATGCCATGGGTTTCCTAAATAATCTATGCCAAATTTAATCATCCTACCGTGTGTTTAACCAAACAAAATCTCCTAGGCTGCACATTAATATTTTCTCCAGTCTTTCTAAATTAAGGATGGCTGATCACTATCCTCTGTGTATTTTGATTCAGTCAACAAGCATTTATTAAATTCCAGTCTTTATTCTAATTGCTGAGGATACAAGGACAAATATGAAATATTCCCTCCTTTTAACAAACTTATATTCATTCTGCTGGGAGAATGTAAATATCCTTCCTCTACTTCCTATAAAAGTTATTAAGTTACTTCTCTGTCTTCTTTTCTCCAGGCTGAAGCGTCAACATTGCAATTACTTTTCGACATAAACCTTATTTCCCAAACATTCTTTCCTTTCAGAGGTTTCTCCCCAGTTCCCTATTTCCAACTAAACCAGGCATTCTTAACCTGCTGTAGAGCACAGGTTTCAGGGGTTCATGAACATGGATGACGAAAAAAAATACATCATTATTTTCTGCCCTGTAGCCGAAATTCAGCATTTCTCTCCATTAGGAATGCAGGCAATAAACCACCATTCTGAGAAGGGGTCCATAGACTTCACCAGACCATCAAAGGGCTTCATGATGCAAAAAAAAGATTAAGAATCTCTGCTCTAAACTAGTTACAAAGATGGCCACTGGCTAGCTCACCTTATTTATTCGCACTTGAGTTCTTCAAGTTTTTTACCTCAATTATGGAAATCATAGAATCAATCTTAGAACTAGAAGGAACCTCAGGGATAGAAAGCCCAACCTCCTCATTTTAAGGTGAGGAAACTGAGACCTGAAGAGGTTCAATGACTTAACCAAACTCATACATGTAGTAAGTGTCAGAGGTAGGATTTGAACCCAGATCTTCTGACACTAGACAGAATACTCTTTCTATCATACTGCACCACTGAAGATTATAACTCCTTTATACCTTAACAGAATGCCTTTGTTAGTGGCCGTGATGGAAAAGATTCACTACTTAGTTACTAAACTTGGGTTGT
This sequence comes from Pseudochirops cupreus, assembly GCA_028627135.1. Classification (NCBI taxonomy): domain Eukaryota; kingdom Metazoa; phylum Chordata; class Mammalia; order Diprotodontia; family Pseudocheiridae; genus Pseudochirops; species Pseudochirops cupreus. The sequence goes on from CM053580.1 coordinate 530,696,409, forward strand.
ACTATCTTCCTATAGTAAGACAAGTACTGAGAAAAAAGGAAAAAATGGCCCATTGCTGAGTCACCCAGGAAGTCTTTCTGACATAGCACTGACTTCCAGATGTTTCCTGTTGTTATAGCTGTATCTAGTTAAAACTGTCCTTAGGGCAAATTCAGCTGAGGTGGAAGGGAAGTTCAGAGCAGGACCATAAGCTCATTCGGCATTTATGAAGCACTTAATGTGTGCTAGCTCCTATAGTAAGTACTAGAGATACATAGAAGGAGAGGGGGGAAACCAATCCCTACTCTCAAGGATGTCACAGTGCAGGGCACCAAAAGAGTGTTACCCCTCTGTAAAGGCTCACAAGGATACTTGTGCCCTGAGCCACCAAAGGACCATGAAGCAAAGTGAGCAGAGTAACCTTGTAGCAGAAATGCCGTGCTCCCCCCACTCTACCCCAGGAAGAAAACACACATCAATGTTGGCACTCTCGATCAAAGTCCCATTTGCCCCCTCTAGTTATAGTTATAGACTTGAAGACACCAGGATCATCTCCCAGAATCACAGAAGCTCAAAGTTGAATGGGCCCATCTGACTGTAGTCCTGCCTACACTTGAGAAAGAGTCCCATCAACAACACAGCCAACAAATGCTCATCAGACTCTTGCTTAAAGATCTCTAGCGCAATCTAGATACGGGTTATTCAATCTATCAATCAATCAAATCAAGATGCATTGATTAAGCTCCTGGCACTGTGCTAGCCATTGTGGATACAAAACAAAGAAAATAACCTTTGCCCTCAGGAAGTTTACATTTTAACAGGGGAGACAACCTATACAAAGGGCACATACAAAAAATGGGCAGTGGGAGAGGGGAAGGCACTGGTTGGTGCACAAGGTTTCACGTAAGCTGAGTCTTAAAGCAAATTAGGGATTTCAAGAGGAAGAAGGGAAAAAGGAATGAGGTGGAGGTATGAAAGGGGGGAGGATGATGACAGCCAATGCAAGGCCAAAAGATGAGCATACCAAGAAGATCAGTTTGGCTGGGGTGTGGAGTGATGTGTAATAAGGCTAGAAAGAAAGGATGGAACCAAGTTATGAAGAGCTTTGACTAAAAAGTAAAGGCATTTATATCAATTTCTTGTAGTAGGCAGATGTCACTGTTAAGACACTTTAGGAAATTCACTTAAGCAGCCATGTGGAGGATAGATTGGAATGGAGGAAAACTTGAGTCAGGTATCCAGTCAGAAGGCCATGTAATCATCCAGGTAGGAGATGATGAGGGCTCAAATGAGGGCTGTGTCATTAAGGTCAAATGGGCAGATTTGACAATTGGGATGAAGGAGAAGGAGGAGTCAAAGCTAACACCAGTGTCACAAACCTAGGAGGCTGGAAGGTGGTTCTCTCAAAAATAATAGTGAAATTCAGAAGAGGAGTGAGTTTGAGGGGAAACAGAACGAGTTCTGTTTTGGACATCTTGAGTCTGAGATGCCTATGGGATAGTCAATTCAAGATGCCCAATAGGCAATTGGGTATGCGAGACTGTAGCTCAGGGGAAACTAGGGCTGGATATACAGATCTGGGAGTCATCTATGTAGATATGACAAACCTTGGAACCATGTAATAGTGCAGACAGAAGAGAATAGGATCCAAGACAGAGCCTTGGGGGCAATCATGGTTAGAGACATGACCTGGATGATATAGCAGAGGAGAATAAGAAGCAGTAGGCCAACACACAGGAGTGGAACAATGGACAATATCACAAAAAGGAGAAGGAAGTCTACAGCATAGCATATCATGTGCTACATCAAATGCTGTAGAAAGGTTAAGAAGGATCAACATTATGAAAAAGTCTATAGATTTAGCAACTAAAGTACTTTGGAGAAGGCAATCTCATTTGATTCATGAGGTCAAAAGCCAGCTTGCAGAGGAGTTAGAAGAGATTGAAAGGAGAGGGAGTAAAGAATAACTATAAACTGCTTTTTCAAGGAGTTTGGCTCAGAAACAGTAATCTAAGATGGTAGTTAGTGGGGAAGATGAGATGTGTTAAAGATATTTTAAGAATGGAGAAAAGTTGCCTCCGTCTAGGTAGTGGACTTGAACCAAAACCAGGTGTAGATGGGGATACAGATGATGGGGCCAGAAGTGGATGAGACCGAATTGACAAGACTTAGTGAGACTTGGTTATTGGAAGTAAATGAGAGAGAAGGCTTTCTTAGTCATGAGAGTCACAGAGGCTAGATGACTACCTCTCAGGCATGTTGTATTGGAAATTCCTGTTTAAAAGATGATAATACCAAAGCTCAGAGAGGTTAGCCACTTGCCAATAGTCACACAGCTCATAAGTGACTAAGCCATGATTCAAATTCAGGCATACAGTTTGATGGACTTTCCCCTTCCTTTACACCAAAGTCAAGTAAATCTAACAAGTATTTATTAAGCACTTATGGGATGGGCACAACACCTCTCCAGTCCCAGAACCAAAGAATGAGAAAGTATGATTGGCATTTCTCTTTTGTTGGGCTATAGGTGGAGGACAATGTGCTGACAGTGATCACTTACGTGGGGCTGAGCCTCTCCCTGCTGTGTCTCTTTCTGGCCATCCTCACCTTTCTCCTGTGCCGAGCCATTAAGAACACGAGCACCTCCCTCCATTTGCAGCTCTCACTCTGCCTCTTCCTGGCCCATCTCCTCTTCCTCACAGGAATTAAACAAACCAAGAATCAGGTATTAATGGCATCCTAAAGTACTGACCCCCTGCCTGCCCCATTCCAGACACACATGCCAGGAAATGGGAGCAGCTAATAGATGTTGGACTTCTTGCTTACCTGTAACATTGCAATGTCCCATTCTCTCTTTTATTTTTTCTAATGACTCTGGACCCTGAGGGAGGGCATAATCTCCCTGTATAAGGGAGATTCTTCAAGGACTTGAGTCCAGGCCCAAAAACTCTTCTGACATTGTATTCTTGCCCTGCCAGGTCCTATGTTCCATCATTGCTGGTTTATTACATTATTTCTACCTGGCCTCTTTTACATGGATGCTGTTGGAAGGCTTGCATCTCTTTTTAACTGCACGGAACCTGATGGTTGTCAATTACTCCAAAGTAAGCCAATCCCTGAAGAAGGTCATGTATCCTCTGGGCTATGGAATTCCAGCTATGATTGTAGCTATTTCTGCAGCATCACGAGCAGATCTTTATGGAACTCGTTCCCAGTAAGTAGAGCTTATTCATCCCTGAGTACTGCCATTAAAGATGTTAGAATACTATATGGGAAGAAAGAGAGAATAAATTGTCTCTGCATTCCCAGTGCCTAGCACAATACCTTGAACATGTAGACTATTTTTGTTGAGTTGTTTTCATTTGTGTCTGACTCTCTGTGACCCCATTTGGAGTTTTCTTAGCAAAGATACTGGAGTGGTTTGCCATTTCCTTCTCCAGCTCATTTTACAGATGAGGAAACTGAGGCAAACAGGGTGAAGTAACTTGCCCAGAGTCACACAGATAGCAAGTGTCTTTGGCCACATTTGAACTCAAGAAGATGTCTTCCTGACTCCAGGTCTGGCATTCTATCCATCGTACCACCTAGCTGCCCATGTCAGCTATTAACAAACACTTACTGAATAAAAAAAAATCAAATTGAATTGAATTGAGATATCAAGCTAGAAGCTTCCTGATTAAACTTTAATGTAGTTCCTGTGACTATCTTTGGTCCACAGATCTTTAAGCTTTAATAGGAAAATCTGAGGAAAGCTTCAGAGATAATTAGGTCATAAAACCACCTTATCACATGGGTTACAGACCTCCTACCAACTGTACTCCCATTCAGGGAAATGGGGGTGGGAATGCTTTTAATAGACTGCTGTGATGGTGGAAGTCTTAGATTTTCATGCAGGATCTTGTGGGCTACAATCAAAGAAATCCTTGTTTGAAACATAAAGTGGTTTGCCTAATTTATCAACAGAAGTAAAACTCACTATGAAAATGACATAGAAATTCTGATCCAGTGGAACAGTCTCTCTGTCCATAGACATGAGCCCAGCAATTTAAGCAGTTGAAAAGTCTTCTTAGAGTCCTATTGGTGGAGACTGTTATATTAAATACAGTAAGAATTGTGGGTAGGATACTGAGAAGAGACACAGGTGCTCAAAGGAGCGTGAGTCAGGCAGTTTATGACTCACAGGCAAGCAAGCAGGCTGGTCCTCAGTCCTGCCATCCTAGGGGCAGTACAGGTAGTGGGATGTGTGCCCTAGATGAGAGTCCAGAACTTTGAGTCTCTGATTTTCTACCTAATTATTAGTAGTATTATAGTTCAAAGGAAATGCAAGATGCACAATAATAATATTATTCTACTTAATTGTTATTTCTACCTAATTATTACTATGATTCAGTCCTGGATGAAGTTTGCTAAATCTATTATGATGAGGAGGGCTTTGTGTTCTTTGCTTAAATGCAGCAGATCAAACCAATAATTGGTAGATAGAAATTTCCCGACACACAGGCAAGTGGTCAAACATAGAGTTACCTCTATTAGCTAGGACATAGCAATAGGCCAGTTATTACAAATTTGGAATTTTTATGCACATAAAAATATACATTATGTAGATGAATATGTAAATAAGTGTATATGAATCTGTTGCATATTGGAGACATAATAAAAATATAGACATACAGCTAGATATAACACCTGTGGCACTCCTTTCTTCCACACAAGGTCCTAAAAATAGTAGCCACAGGTTCAGGGTATTCCTTGGATCCTTATTTGTTCAAAAAGATAGCTCACAAACTCTATCAATCTTTACTTTTTCTCTAGTCAGTCAGACACAATTAGTTCAAAGCAAACACAGTTAATGAAATGATATTGGAAGATTTGAAATAGAACTTTTGCCCTATAAATACAGGATATACCATCATACAAATATACATATTGTCAGTGTGAAGAGTGACTTGGCTTAGGAATCAATCAATAAACATTTATTAGGCATTTACTTCATACCAGGTGCTGTGGTAAGTGCTAAAGTTACAAAAAAAAGGCAAAAGACAATCCTACCCTCAAGGAGCTTACAATCTAATTGGGGGGGAGGGGACAACATGAAAATATATACAAAGCAGGCTATCTACAGGATAAATAGGAAATAATCAACAGAAAGAAGGCAATAGAATTAAGAGAGATTGAGAAAGACTTCATGTAGAAGATGGGATTTTCCACCAGTAAAGAACATATGCTGAGCAGTGGGAGGAACTCACACCTAAAATGCTACAGGATCCTGGATATCCTCGGGTGATGTTATCAAGTTTCTCTCCCTTGGCCTGCTTTTCTCTGAGTCTGCTGATTCTGCTGGCACATACTGGGCCTGCTTCTTACTGGTTTGGTGCTGCCTACCTGGGCTCACTGGGCACAGGGAGTCTGCTCTATTAGACCCTACTGGTCTCTGGTTACATAGTCTTCACTGGCATGTTGCTCTGCTTGTCTCAGTGTCTATCAGATATTGCTCCTTACTATTATCCTCTTGATGCTTCTCTTCAGGACCAGCCCAGCCATCTGTGCTTCAGTCTGCTAGGGTATAGTGGCCAGACCCTCTCCCTTATGGAAACAGGCTGACAGTTCTTTAATTACAACCACCACATCCAATTAACAAAAGCCAGGAAGAGTGCCCTTGGTCTAAGATTAGGTCTTTCCCTTTTTACTTTTATGCCTGCGTAAGATATCAAAGCCTTCTGTTACTCATAACCAATTTAAAGTTTGGACTTATTTGTTCCTGAGCTCCTTCCTGCCTCAGCTATAAAAGAATTTAATACAGAACAATAACAACAACAACAAAAGTAGACTAGGGAGGCGTGACCAGTATTCTCATCAACCTCATCCAAATTCCTGTCTTTGTTATACACAGAAGAATCTGGCAGAGTAGATAGAGAGCTGACCTTGAAGCCAGGAAAACCTGCATTTGAGTGTGCCTGACACAGACAGACTCTCTGTCCCCAGGCTGTCAGGGTTCTCTTTCAGAATACCCTAACTTGCCAGCAGGGGCAACCGGTTACTTACCCTACTTAATTGACGCTAGCGTACCTTTTAGAACAGAAGAGTCATGTCTCGGAGGTCCAAACAGAAAAGGTTTATTAAGGTCTCTCTATGGGGAAGACTTACAGCCAGATCTTAAGGCAGGTTTCTAAGATACCTCCAAGGCTTAGGTTTTATATAGACCCCAGATCCACATACCACATGTGACAGAGAGCAGCTGAACAGAATTGTGAGAGGGGGAATGCAATTACAAGGGTATGAAGGCCCCAGGGTGTGGAGACGCCAATCAGGAACATCAGGTAACCCCATGCAAGAGAGTCTTGAGCAATGCAGTATCCCCTAGCCAGGGACAGTGCAGTATGCTCTGACCTCTACGTGACCCAACTGATTCCTGGGCCTCAAACACTACCCTGTGCCTCGACACAACCGCTTGCAATCTGCACGTATTTCTAATCTTCACACTAGGCGAGTCATTAAACTTCGTGGTGTCCTAAGCAACTCTCCACAAGCAACATTTCCTAAGAAGGTTCAACCTGTGCCATTTGAGGGATTGTCCTCACTTGAGAACTCCCTACACCAGTGAAATCCTAAGTTCCAACCAAATCCTTGTTATGCACATCTGTGATCACCATACAGTTTTGCTGCAGTATTTTAACCAGCAAAATCAATCTCCCTATACCTATGATTTAGCCAGTGTAGGAACCCCAAGGATCCAGGGGCAGGCAGCATTGCCTAGTGGATGGAATACTGGACTTTGAATCAGTAAGGCCTGTCATTTACCAGCCCCATAACTATGGACAAGCTACTTCTCCTCTCTGGCTTCAGGCAACTCCCTAAGACAACAACAAAAATTAATCAATGATATCTACCACTTATACAGCACCTTAAGGTCTACAAATCACTTTGTACAGATTATCTCATTTGAATCTCATAATAAAAACAACTAGCATTTCTAGAACATCTTAAAGTTGGAAAGGTGCTTTACATGCATTATTTCACTGATCTCCAAATTAACCATTTAAGGTGGCTGTTAATATTGTCCCCATTTCACAGATGCCTAAATGGAAGCTGAAAGGTTAAGTATGAAGAACTTACACAGGGCAAGTGTTCACATGGAGGTCAAAAGAAACAATACAAGGACACTTTCAAGGTCTCTCTTAAGAACTTTGGAATTAATCGTGTGACATGAGAGACACTGGCACAGGACCATCCAGCATGGCATTCTCACATCAGAGAAGGTGCTGTGCTCTATGAGCAAAGCAGAATTGAAACAGCTCAAAAGAAATGCAAGATGCACAAATTTAGAGATTCCACCCCAAATGTTCACATGAACTATTTATACCTGACCTGTAATAGAACATTACAAGCTCATATTGGTCTTGACTCTAGCATAGTGATGTCATTTTGGTCCTCTTTGAAAACAAAGGACAATGACCAACCAACTGGCCCAGGAATATCCAGCTAGAATGTGTCCAAGGCAGGCTTTGAATTCAGATTTTGCTGATTCCAAGTCGATATAAACTCAGTATAAATTATCATGATCTGCACTGTTTGAAGGAGTCCCCACACCAGTAGCTCCCACAGTGACAAAAATCATAGGAACAAATATGTGTTCACATTACTGGCATTTATGTAGCACTTTCAAGTTTAGGAAAGACTTTCCATTATTCATCTCATCTGAACTTCACCGCCCTGTGGGGTATCTACCACTGATATTATTATCCCATTTAACAGATGAAGAAACTGAGTGTCAGGGGAGGATTGTGATATGAATATATACATGAACATCTGCAGCGCTGCATCAGACCCCAGATAGTTAAATGGTTTTTGTTGGCGTCAGTAGGTATTCCTGACAACTTAGCCCAGGATTCTTTTCACATTACCCAAACTCTCTGCCCAAGTTGGAAAAGTCTCCGTCTCACCCTACCTTAAGAAAGATTTTATACCCATCAATGTCAATGTGCTCAGCCACCAGGGCTTACCAATTACTCTTCTTTCTTTGTCTTAGCTGCTGGCTCCAGCCAAAGAAGGGATTTCTCTGGGCTTTTCTTGGACCAGTCTGTACTATATTCTGTGTAAGTGAACACATTACAATGTAATTCTAGCCACTAGACAGAGGGATCCCCAGGAAACTAGAGGGGCTGAGCAAGGCGTCAGGAGCAAGGATCAATGATCCTGGGTGGTCAGGAGGTGGCGATGGTCATATAGAGATGTAGAAGCATACCTATAAGCATAAGTATGTGTGTGTGTGCACACGCATGCCCAATGCAGTGTCTACTGCTAAACCCAAACTCAGAGCAGCCAGGTTTGGAAGTAGATGACCAAGATGGGACTGGGGGTCTGATGGGGTTTAGGCTCTGGGAACCCCCTGGAAACTTCCTCCTTGATGAGGCATTTGCCTAAGGCCATAAGCCTTTCATTATCCAAGGCCCAAGCCTCTGTTACTCTTAACCTAGACTAGCCCTCCATTGTCCAGCTACTTCCCACCCTTGATCCTATCAAAATATCTATACCCAAATCTGTTACCCTTAAACTAGTCCAGCCCTCCACTGTCTGTCATCTCCAGGAAGCCTTCAGCTATTTCCTACTTTTAATCCCATTCCTGGAGTCTGACCTCAGTTCCATCAAGATCCTCCTTAGACTCCTCCTCAACACCCTCCCCAAACTCCTCCTCTAGACCACCTCTAGATCCCTCCCACAGTTTTTTCTGTATATAAAATATATAATATATATATTTTTCAGTCTGTGTCAGATTGTTCTGGCCTACTTGCTCAATACAAGTTCACAAATACTTAGGCTCCTTAAGAGTCTACCCATTATGACAAATCTTTGATACACTTTGCTTTACTTTGGATGAGAGAAGACTTGAGCCAAATTCATTGAGCAAGACCCAGAGTGTCAGTATTTTGGGGTCTCGAGCACCCCTAAACCCCAAACCTTAACAGTTCCAGATGAAACACTAGGGCAAATGAATTTTGTATTATATCCACAGGTAAACTTCATTTTTATTCTCCTGATCCTTTGGATTTTGCAAAGCAAACTTTCCTCCCTCAACAATGAGGTTTCCACTCTCCAGGACACAAGGTGAGATAAAGCAAAAAGATCCTTTATCCCTGGGAAGCCTCTGAAAGTCAAAGCCATGTTTCTTGGTTGGGTCCAATGTCAAATCTAAGTGCACTTCACAGACTCACAGGATCACAGATTCAGACCTGGAAGGGACATTATAGAGCATGAAGTCCAAACTACCTCTTTAAAAAATGAGGGAACGGAGACCCAAGGAGAATAAATGACTTAACCTGGACCATACAGGTAGTAAATAATAGAAAGAGTGTTGAGGTTTAGGATTTAGGGGTGCTCGAGACACCAAAATATCAACACGCTGGTTCCTACCAAATGAATTCGACTCAAGCCTTCTCTCAGCCAAAGTAAAGCAAAGTTTATTGAAGATTCACCTTAGTGGGTAGATTCTTAAAGAGCCTAAGTATCTGTGATGCTTGTATAGACAAGCGGGCCAGAATAATCTGACACAGAATGAGCCTGCACTAGATTGAATTCTCAGCCCCATCATGGAGCAAGATGGATCTTAAATTCAGAAAGAGTGTGGGAGGATTTAGGGGTGGTCTAGAGGATGAGTTTGAGGAAGGTCTTGATGGAACTGAAGTCAGACTCCAGGAATGGGATTCAGGGTGGGAAATAGCTGAAGGCTACCTGGAGATGACAGACAATGGAGAGCTGGGCTAGTTTAAGGGTAACAGATTTGGGTATAGATATTTTGATAGGATCAAGGGTAGGAAGTAGCTGGACAATGGAGGGCTAGGCTAGGTTAAGAGTAAGAGATTTGGGCCTAGCTTACAGACTCAGGGAAATGCCTAGTCAAATGGGAACATTCAATCAGAGTTCTAAGGGTTTCCCAAAGCCTACATCCCTTCCAGGGGATTCAGACTGAGTCACTCTGACTCCAAATCAACATTGTATTGACTATGTAGTAAAAATAAAGATGATGGTGCTCATCCCATATGGAGCAATGGAGCTGGACCTTCATAAAAGGATAGATTTAATCCCATCACTGAAGGTAGGTTTAAGAAACAAATAATTTGCCTACATATAGGGAGTTAGCAAGTTTTGTTCTCTTCAGCCTCTCCCTTTCCTTGGCCCAAGTTCTTCTGGGTTTTGTCCAGGGTTTGGGGGGAGGGGAACCTCTCATTTGCATATATTACATTTTTGTTTTTTGTTTTTGATCATGTCAGATTTTTGTGAGCCCATTTGAGATTTTCTTGGCAAAGACACTGGAGTGGTCTGCCATTTCCTTCTCCAGTTCATTTTACATTTGAGGAAACAGGGTCCAGTGCCTTGCCCAGGGTCACATAGCTAGCAAGTGTCTGTCACTATCCACTGTGCCCCCTAGTTGCCTTATAATATTTCATAAAGTGTCAAATTTCAGCTCATATTTAATCTCATTCTAGTTTAAAGGCTAAGAAAGTTTCCAAAGGTGGTTGACATCTTTTTATTCACTAAGTTCTTTACTTCCACCCTAGTTTTACAAGACAAAAAAAAAAATTGGAAAGCACACTCACTTCTGAAGTTAATTTACTACAAAAATTCAAAAGATAAGAGAACATAGTATGGAGACTCCTAAATGCTGCTCCCTACTTGGGTTTAAAAAAAAAAGTCAAGGCATGTAGCACCTGGGGCAAGCAGGATGAAACACACCCTGGATAGGTCAGAGGAGTAGGAGAAGAGTAAGCCAGGCTAGGGAGAAACTTCAAAGGGCTTCCTTTGACTGCCAATGGGAAGAAACAGAGATAGAAACAAGAATTTATCAGGGACCTACTATGTGCCAGGCACTGTGCTAAGTGCTTAACAAATATGATTTCATTTGATCATCAGACCAACTCTCTGAGGCAGATGGAGGTTAAGTGACTGGCCCAAAGTGACACAGCTAGAAAGTATCTGAAGTCACATTTGAACTCAGGTCTTTCTGATTTCAAGCCCAGTACTCTATCTATACTCAGTACATCATGTAGCATCTGGTAGTTTCCTATTTTTATTAATTATTCTTGCCAGCTAAGTGCTAAAGCTCTATTGTTTCTAAGCTGCTGATGAACTACATTTGCCTCTAGTACCCTGAAATAGAACTCTAGTCTTCATGCCTTCATTATGACTCTGGAGACTTGACCTTATTTCAATCATAATCCCCAGCCCCGAGCAACAGGTAGACAAGGTTTTCCACTGAAAAAAATAAATTTATATGATCATTTTGAGAACCACTCAAAATGTGCCAAGTGAATGACAGATCCGTAAATGTTTATTAAGGAGAAGTCAGGCTTTTAGAAGATGCAAGACAGTATTCTGCGTTGCTCTGAGTCAATCCCTACCCAGAGCAGAACACTGTCCCAGGAAGACATTGCTCAGGCCCACTTTTGTGAGAAAGACACTGAGTATTTTTCAATCATGTCCAACTCTCTGTGACCCCTTTTGGAGTTTTCTTGCCAAAGATACTGGAGTGGTTTGCTATTTCCTTCTCCAGTTCATTTTTACAGATGAGGAAACTGAGGCAAATGGGATTAAGTGGCTTGCCTAGGGTCACACAGCTAGGAAATGTCTGAGGACAGATTTGAGCTCACAAAAATGAGTCTAGTCTTCCTGACTCCAAGCCCAACGTCCGTGCACTACAACACCACATAGCGGCCATTGAGAGTGAAGACTAAAATTCAGTACTCCATCCAAGGACTTGTCCCATGGAATTTATGGCTAGGGAACTCAGTCTATGGAACTTATCATAAGACTCAGGCAGAAACCAGGATTGCTGCCAAGGGCGCTGAGAGGCAGATGCTCTCAGAACACATAACAGATTCTTGTCTTACACTCCTATTTAGGTTGCTGACATTTAAAGCCCTGGCTCAGTTGTGCATCTTGGGCTGCACCTGGTGCCTGGGCATTCTGCAGATTGGCCCAGCTGCTAGGATCATGGCTTATCTCTTCACTATCACTAACAGCCTGCAGGGAGTCTTCATTTTCCTGGTGTACTGTCTCCTCAATCATCAGGTGAGCTCCCTTTCCACTTCTCCTTTTCCTCTCCCTCATCGCACATGGTGAACTGACCCAGAGACTCCTTTGACTTTCCAGGTTCAGGAACAGTACAAAAAATGGTTCATGACAAACAGGCAAACACAGTCTGCATATGAGTCCTTCTTGCTGTCAAGCAAGGTTGTCTCTGGCTCCACCCAGACCCACACAGTAAGAAAATCCACTGCCCTTTTAATAAGATGCCTTTGTTACTTAACCCCCTGTCCTCTCTCTGTCTTCTCATAGGGCATTCTGGGGTCAGGATCACTGGGTCATTGGTTGACTTGACCCTGATATGGGCTCCGTTAATAGCTCCATCTTTCATAAAGAGCATTATGCTATGTTAAGGCAGCATTTTCTCTCTTCCTTGCCTCTGCAATCCTGAGTGGAGATTAAAAAAAAAAAAGACAAGCACCACCATCCCTGGAATCCTGGGTTACATCTGTATGCCTAGTGATAATAACGAATTGGGGCAGCTAGGTGGTACAATGGATACAGCACTGGTCCTGGAATCAGGAGGACCTGAGTTCAAATCCAGCCTCAGACATTAGCTGTGCTACCCTGGGCAAGCAACTTAATCTTGTTTGCCTCAGTTTCCTCATCTGAGAAGGAAATTGCAAACCACTCCAATACCTTTGCAGAGAAAACCTCAAATGGGGTCATGAAGAGCCAGACACAACTGAATAACAACAGATGGGAAACCGACCACAGAAAGAGATTAAGTGCCTTGCCCAGGGTCACACAATTAGTAAATGTCTGAGGCTAGATTTGAACTCAGGTTTTTCTTACCAGTGCTCTATCAGCTGTGCCATCTAACTATCTCGAATTTTAGATATTCTTCTTCTATCGAACCAGGACTAGACAAAAGGGTTCCTGACACTTTTCTGCCTGTGTATCATTTCACTTGTGCTTGCAGTCTGACTTGCTGAAACCAGAGGACGAGTCGTTCTCTCAGCTTTAGGCTCTTCTCCCTAAACCTGTGTATATATCCCCTCATCTTTGTTTTTTGTCTCTTCTAGAACTAGGAAGAAAGCATCAAAACTGAAAAACTTCCCAGTCGTTATGGGAAGGGAAAACACGGTCATTGATAAACTCCTGGACTGCCATCAGCCTGGCTTCATGAAGAAGTGGGGTGAAGAAGAGTAAAGAATATTCTGATCAATTTAAGGAAGAGACAACGCCCTTCTGTGCCCTTCCTCAAATGGGCCCACAAAAAGTCCAACATGATCACAAAACAAACAACAAAAATGTAACGTATGCAAATGAGAGGTCCCCTCCCCCCCAAACCTTGGACAAAACCCAGAAGAACTTGGGCCAAGGAAAGGGAGAGGCTGAAGAGAACAAAACTTCCTAACTCCCTACATGTAGGCAAATTATTTGCTTTTCAAACCTACCTTCAGTGATGGGATTAAATCTATCCTTTTATGAAGGTCCAGCTCCATTGCTCCATATGGGATAAGCACCATTATCTTTATTTTGACTACATAGTCAATACAATGTTGATTTGGAGTCAGAGTGACTCAGTCTGAATCCTCTTGATGGGGTACAGGCTCAAGAGAAGGGCAGAGGGAGGAGGCAGCCAAGTCAAAAGGATTATACTCATATCTTGCCAAACCTCCACCCTGACTCAATGGGTCCTTCTAGAAGATCTCTTATCTCTGGGTTTTTATGACTCTGCTCTATCTTAATTCTCCTATTTATCCAACTGTATCTTCACAGTCTTCTAGGTTGGATCTTCTTGTCACAAGAGCTAAGTGAGGATATAAAGAGGTATATACTGGTAAATATTTAACAACCAGATTTGGGTGGGGGCAGGGGCATTTAAAATGTCTACTGGGAACATTTTTAAGTTTAATCTACTTTGTTAAAATTTTCTCAAGCCTATACAATCAACAAAACAATAAATCAAGCCCTGTTTGGCAGCATTTGCCAACTTCTGAGGGATAAATGCTCACATTGTATGACCAACCCTTGCATAGTGCCTACAACTGCTAGAGGAAGTCACACAAACATGCCAACACACTCTGGCTCTCCTACAAATTTCAATCATCTAATCTCAATTGGGTGCTGGTTGCTATTTGCCAAATCTTTCATTTTTTTTCTGATAGACCCAATTTTGTGCTCCCCCTTAGGGACTGTTCCAAACCTTCTCTCCTTGCCTTAATCCTCCTATTCCATCTATTTCATACTCCATCTCAGTAAAGAACTTTGCCTCATGTTTGTTTGTTTGTTTCTCTGAGAAAATAAAGTACATTCATCAGGAGATCCTTCATATTCCCTATTCTTTCAATGAGCCAACATGTATTTATTCAATGCCTATTATGTGTGCTTAGAACCATATTATACTTTGGAGAAATTATAGATGAAAATAGTCCTAATATCTTAAAAGATAAAAATTGAAAGAAGCCATTGATCACCTCCTGAAAATGTTTCCAAAATGGAAACCTCTAGGACAGTGGTTCTCAACCTTCCTAATGCTGAGACCCTTTAATACAGTTCCTCATGTTGTGGTGACCCCCAACCAAAAACTTATTTTTGTTGCTACTTCATAACTGTAATTTTGCTACTGTTATGAATCATAATGTAAATATCTGATATGTAGGATGCATTTTCATTGTTACAAATTGAACATAACCCACAGATTGAGAACCACTGCTCTAGGAATATTATAGTCGAAATCTAGAGCTCCCAGATCAAGGAGAAAATATTGCAAGCAGACCAAAAGAAATCATGTAAATACCATGGAGCCAGAATAAGGATCACATAAGATTTAGCAACTTCCATGTTAAAGGAGTGGGGACTGGAGGAGGCTAGGAATATGATATTACAAAAGGTAAAGGAGATAACATTACAACCAAAAATAACCTACCCAGCAAAACTGAGTTTAATCCTTCAGGGGAAAACTAGATATTTAATGAAATAGAAGACTTTCTTGAACTTCACTTTCATCAGAATTGGTTCAAAAAGGAAAGAATATATATAAATGTTCAGTTGAGTATAGAAATCTATCTTACTCAACAGAGAAGTAGGAAGGGAAGGGGAAAAGAGAAAGAGGAAGTAGTCAGAAGCAAAATAGACTTTGGAGGAGAGATAGGATAAAAAAAGAGAAAGAAGGATAACAGAAGAAAATAAGAAGAGAAATTCACAATTAGTAATCAAAACTGTGAATGTGATGAACTCATCCATAAAAGGGAAATGGATAGCAGAATCAATTAGAAATCAGAATCCAACAATATACCATTTACAAGAAACACACTTGAAACAGAAAGACACACACAGAGTTAAAATAAAGGGCTGAAGCAGAGTCTATTATGCTTCCATTAAAAAAGCGGAGATAGCAATCATGATTTCAAGTAAAGCAAAACTAGATCTAGTTTTTAAAAATCAGGATAACTACATTTTGCTTTAAAAAAAAATAGATACCATAGATCATGAAATAATGTCACTATCAAACATATATGTACCAAATAATAGAGCATCCAAATTCTTTATTTTAAAGAATTATTTCATCTGTAATTGTACGCTTGTGAGTCAATCTGCCAGAGATTCAAGTAGACTGTCTAGTATTAACAGTGTGAGACAAAATGGGCAAAGTCCTTACAAACTCCACCCCCCCATCCTGTCCCACCACCAAAGTGGAGATTTTGTCATAGAGACCACATGAACTCGTGGTTACAAGGTAAATTTTTTATTAAATGGTAATTCATCACTGGGATAATAATCTGCAGGATGCTACTTCTCTATAGTTTACACGTAAAACATTTCTTCTAAAAAAAAGTATCATAGCACTCATTTTTACATGTTATCATCATCTGATTCATCATCTTCTTTCAAAGATTCCTCTGCTTCTCTTATATCTTTTGGAACAATTTCATGCCTTCCTTTGATTACTTGTCAAATCCAACTGAGCTACAGTTTGAAAGCTTTGTCTTTAACTTCATCATGAACTGTATAGATTATTTTCTGCAACTTCTTTAACAACATCACAACTCATTTCTTTCATTTGGAGTTTCTCTATCTGTTTTTGCTGCTTGCCTGGTTTTACTGATGCGGTGCCTCTGTAACATTTTGGGGTGACTTTATAACTTTGTAGCATTGTTGTAACTTCAGTTTGTAAAAATCTTACTTGTGTTCGGGTACCTAGATATGTAACAACAGTCTGTAACATCAGCCTGTGCAATTAAGTTGTAAAAGTCACACTTCCCCCCAGCCGTAAAGCATTAACTCTGTCTCTCCCCTGCCCCCAGCCTAAAAGCATTTTCCCTGAAACCATTAACTCTGTAACTATGATAACAAGCCA
>CM053580.1:530719100-530741150 GCA_028627135.1 Pseudochirops cupreus
CGGCTGACTGGATAGCGAGGACTCCAAGACCGAGGCCCAAGACGGCGATCCGTCCAGGCTGCTCAACGCGAGAGCTCTGGCCCGAGAACAATCGCTCAGTCCCCCTGCGGCCTGCAGGCTGGGGCGGGAAGCTGCAATGCCGAGTAGGGTGCAAAACCTCTGCCTTTCGCTTTTCTGCTCTGGAGGCCTTCTGGCCGGACTGCTTATCTCCTCCTTTCACAAATCCCACTCGCAGCTGCTGCTAATCTGCTCACCTGAGAGGCTCCTCAGCTCTTCCAGTCCAGCCACCCCCGGGGCACAGCCGCGGCTTCAGGCCAGGCTGGTTTCGGTTTGCAGTGCTGATATGATTCCTCATAGCCGAGCTGACTTTAGTGGGAAGTATCTTTGTGTGCGTTTTGGAGTTCCAGGATTGGTTTAGAGTCCTATTTTATGGGTATTTTGGGGTGGGTATGTGAGAGCTGCGATATGTTGCTGCTGCTACGCCGCCATCTTGGCTCCACCCCCCAGTCATCAAAATCTTGATTGGTTGATACATATGGTTTGGATGAACATGACAAAAGGAAAGGTTACTGAGTGATGACACAGTGCCACCCTTGAGCAACGTGTAGAGAAAGCTGATCTATGCTGGGAAGAATATTCTGGAAAGTGAATATGTTATTGACTAGAATGGTATTATGGTATTGGCTGGTAAAGGTAAGAAGGTGGAATTGATGGGGTGCTTGGGTGCCTGTGCTTAAACCCCAGTTTGTAAAATCACATCTAGTTCCAAAATCACATTTCTCCCTAGCTTCAAAACACAGTCTCAGGCAGTTTCTCTCTAGCTCGAGGGCAGCATGCCCTAGCAAAATACTTATCTCCCTTCCTGATATAGTAGCCAGCTGCACCTATAGAATTTAGTAGTCTGGCCCAACTGTGTACTGGCTGAAGCAGCTGTGTACTGGGTCATACCTATTATAGATATCCTAGATTCAGTCGTAGGTACACTCCCTAGCTCATTATACACATCCTGTATCCCTTGTTAGTTGGGAACATAAGTTTATTCCCAACGTCTATCTGTTTAACAAGACATTGATGGGGACTGCCTTAGTTTCCCAGTCAGCCCAGACCACTAGCTGACTTAGTGATGGTTCAAGCCTAAAACCACACCTCCATGTACACCCCCACCTTGGGCTATTTCCCGGTGAATTCTGGGCAGTACACCTGTGTAGTAGATATTAAAAGTGCATGTTCCTTTAAGAACTAACCACTCCTTAACTTCTCCCTAATCCCTCCCTGACTCACCTACTTAGCATATTTGGCACAGATTTTTCTATAGTTATCCTATATAAACTTTAACTGTACCCTCTAAGATTGCAGGTTCCCTAAGAACTCTTGCCCAATGTATAGAGTAACAATAAATCTTTGCCACCTTAACTCAGAGAATGCTTGAGTCCATGAATTCATTCCAAACTGCTTTCCAGGGACTCTGGTTATTGGGATCCCTGGACTCCCTGAATTCCTTGACACCCCCCACCCCCTCCTACCCCCCTCCCTGCCTCGTCAGAATGAAGCAGACAGAAGTCAATGATCCTGTTAACTACTCCTTTTTTTTCTGGTCTAATACATTTCTCTGCGTCTTAGTCAAGGAGTATTATTGAAACTAAGGAGAGCTTTGTCACCCTAGCACTACTATTTCCCCTAGGTGGAGTCTCTAAAATGGTTTAGGGGATTACAGGCTAACAATTAGAGGTCTAAAAGAAGCAAAAAGGAATTTTCTAACCCTAAGTCAGAGAGCTGGCTTGGTTCAAAGGAAAAGAAAACCCTAAGTGTGGAGCAATACTATTATTAAGCCTCTATCTCAAAGAAAGAGGAAAAGGGCCCAAATGTACAAAAATATGCTTAGCAAGTTTTTTCGTGTTTGTGGTAGCAAAGAATTGAAAACCAAGAGAGTTCCCACAAACTGTGAATGGCTGAATGAATTAAGGTACGTGAATGTAATACAATGCTATTGTGCTACAAGAGTGTATGCATGAGTAAAGCATTTTTTTAAACACCGACTGCATGCAAAGAGCTGTAATGAGCTCCGAGGATATAAGCAGAAAAATGAGACAACCCTTGCTCTCAAGGAGCTCACATTCTAGTGGGGGAGACAATACATATGGAAAATCAGATAGGAAGTTCTCATGGTGCTTAGGGTGCAGCAGCAAAACAGATAGTAATGCTTCTTTAATGGCATTTCCACTGAAAAAATTATTATCAGTTTCTAATGTTGGAATCATTTGACACTGGGCTAGAAGCATTGCTGTTCCAAAGGTTCTTGGTTTCAGGGTTCTGGGCTGGCTTCAAGATAGGAGTGGCCAGACATCTCTGATTTATGTTGCCTCTTGTCTCTCCCTCACCATGCCTTGCTACTTCAGTTAGGCGGGCTTGACTGCCCTGTGAGTGGTCATTGGTTGGTATTTGGTGGGGATGACTGGCCCTTCCTCCACTGGAGTTGCCTTCCCTCACAATAGCTATGAGGACTAGGCTTGAAGCAAGACCTGTGTGTGTGTGAGGGCAGGAGAGTAGGCAGTGAGAGAGAGGTGGGGGAACATGTGGAGGGAGGGAAGGAGGTAGAAGAGGTTGTGCTGCTACCCCCAGAGCTCTAGGACTTAAATTAGCGGCAATTGCTTAGTAGCTGTTGATGGTGGTAAGGAAAAAAATGCCCCTTCTCCTCAGTGATTTCTCTCTTCAATGATGGCTGTGGGGGCTGGTCTGGAAGCAGTTCTTGTGGCCTTGGGGGGTCATTGTTATTCCCAAGCCTCTTGGTTCAGGATCCTGGGTTGTCTCCATCAAGGTCTACAGGGACATGGTGGTCAAGGGAGATGGTGGTGGTGGTGATGGTTTGTCTCATCAGACATATTCTGCCTCTCTCCTCTCCCTCTGGGTGCTTCAGCTAGGCTGATTTGCTTTCTTATAAGAAATAATTAAGGGAATAACTTCAGACAAACTTGGTAAGACTGGAATGAACAGATATAGTAGGAAATGAGTGGAACCAGAACAATTTGTACAATAACAAGACAAATTTGAAAGTCATGAAAACCCTGATCAATGCCATAACCAGGAATTATGATGAAGCTTGTTACCCAGCTTGTGGGATGTGAAGGACTCAGAGTGCAGAATGAGATATATTTTTGAACATGGTCAACTTTCGAATATTTTTTTTGCTTGACTATGTGTGTTTGGAGTACCACCTGGTGGTCTAAACATGTATTGCAGTCCCCGTCTTGATTCTGGAGCTGCCTACTATATACAGCCCAGGGGCTGCCTGAATCAGAATGAAGCAGAACCTTTAGAGCTTAGGTATTAACTCTGAGGTTCTATGACACCAAAAATAAGCCAGTTTTGACTATTCAATCTCACTTTGAGTGCAGAATGTGGGGATTGAGCGCTTAAAGAGAACATTGGGTTGAAAGCCACAATACTTTCAGAACAATCTTTCTGAGAGAAACATCTTCTCTGTCATCAGTTCTTTAAAACATCAAGTTAATGGAGGTGGTCATTAACCCAGATCTTTGCAAATTCAGAGCATATGTAAATGATAGGAAATTAGAAGGGTGAAAACCAGAGGACACAGCAAAGACGGGGACCTCCTCCAGTTATATGGTCAGAAGAAGGTAAAAATGCTCCCGGTGAATATAAGAGAACCCAAGAAAAGTCTGTTTAAAAATTGGAAAAGAAAAGTCACCAAACACAAGTAATGAGGCAACCAATGGAGGCTTTTTTTTCCTGTGAATAAAATGTGATTCCTTTGAAGGTTTCCAGTGATGGTGAAGCCCTCCACAATGACTGATATGGCTATTCAGCTATTGATTCAATCAGGAGAAATGAAAAAACCCTGAGAATAACCCAACATGAAGATCTGAGGATGGGCTTTAATGGTCAGTCCTATTCTAACAACATTGGGAACCTCTGATGCTTCTAATCACATTAGGCACATCACTTCCCTTCTATGGGTCTCAGCTTCCACTTTCTCTAAAATGAAGAAGGTAAAGCAGGAGATCACTCAATTTCCTTAGAAATCTAAATCAATCACTCTACGATCTCATAACTAGATTATTTCTAGGGTCCCTTCCTATATTAAGCCCTAGAAGATGAGAAGAGTACTGGCTTGAATTGATAAACCTGAATTTCAATCCTGGTTTGACCGTAAACTGTATGACAATACTAACTCACTTCCTCCCTCTGAGACTCTGTTTCCCCAGCTCTAAAATGAGGGCATTAGATTGGTTGACCTCTAAAGAGTCTTCCAATTCTAAATCCCATGAATACCATTCTGGAATTTCTCACAGCCATTTTCTATCAGAAGCCCATATTGATAAACATCATCCCTGCCTACATATTCACTAAATCCCCAGTCAGAACTTCAGAGCCACAGTGGCATTTCCCAAGCTTTTTGCAAATAGAAATCTCCAAGTAGGGAATCTCAGGTTCAAGTCACAAGACCCTTCTCCTTTGGTTGCCTTCCTATCTTGTACTTCTTTGTTGACGGAAGAAAGTCTGTCTCTCAAAAATCATAGGGCCATCAAAACTAGGACAAGCTGAGCTTTTGGATCGATGTGAAATACTAACTTGGGATAATTTTTTCAGGGTTAGAGTTAAAGTGGTATAATAGAAAAAGCTTCAATACTGGAGGACCTGTGGTCAATTTCCTGGCCCTGCTACTTAATACCTGTGTGACCTTGGGTTGATGCCTTCCCCTTTCTGGGGAGCAGTTGCCTTCTCTGTGAAACAAAGGGATTAGACATCATGAGCTCTAAGGTCCCTCCAGCTCTAAATCTTTTCATCTCATGCGCTGTCCTCAAAATTTGATTATAGTCAGAGGAAAAAAAAATGACTTTGCTCTTTCTAGAATATTTTCCTGTCCTATTGGGGAACCTTTCTCCCTAGCTTTCTATTAAATGAACAAATGCAACATCAAAGAGGCCATTAGCTCGATAATGCAGGAAGCTGAGAAGCAAAGTGGAGGAATAATAATAGGGGTGCTGCTTCCTGGGGAGGAGAAAATAACTGAGATGGAGTGTCATCTAGCAGCAGACCAAAAGCAAGGAAATGGTAAACACAAGCAGAGAAAAGCTAATGACCTCACTAATGGCATAGGTAGTATTTATATAGTACCTACTATGTGCCAGGTAATAATATGGATAGCATTTATATGGGTATAATATGGGTAGTGTTTATACAGTACCTACTATGTGTCATGTAATAATATGGGTAGTATTTATATAGTACCTACTATGTGCCAGAAAGTAATGCAGGTAGTATTTATTTATTTATATAGTACCTAATATGTGCCAGGTAACAATATGGGTAGTATTTATATAGTACCTACTATGTGCCAGGTAATAATATGGATAGTATTTATATAGTACCTACTATGTGCCAGGTAATAGTATGGGTAGTAGTTATATAGTACCTAGTATGTGCCAGATGATAATATCGGTAGTATTTATACTACTACTATGTGCCAGAAAGTAATACATGTAGTATTTGTATAGTATCTACTATGTGCCAGGTAATAGTATGGGTAGTAGTTATATAGTACCTAGTATGTGCCAGGTAATAATATGAGTAGTATTTATATAGTGCCTACTATGTG
The DNA here is from genome assembly GCA_028627135.1 of Pseudochirops cupreus. Taxonomy (NCBI): domain Eukaryota; kingdom Metazoa; phylum Chordata; class Mammalia; order Diprotodontia; family Pseudocheiridae; genus Pseudochirops; species Pseudochirops cupreus. The sequence continues at coordinate 530,724,718 of CM053580.1, forward strand.
CCAGAAAGTAATACAGTAATATTTATATAGCACCTACTATGTGCCAGGTAATAATATGGGTAGTATTTATATTACTACTATGTGCCAGAAAGTAATACATGCAGTATTTGTATAGTACCTAGTATGTGCCAGGTAATAATATGGGTAGTATTTATATAGTACCTACTATGGTGCAGTGAATAGAGCACCAGCCCAGGAGTCAGGAGGACCTGAGTTCAAATCCAGCCTCAGACACTTAACACTTACTAGCCATGTGACCTTAGGCAAGTCACTTAACCCCAATTGCCCCTCCAAAAAAGTTTTTTAAAAAGAAGCGAACAAAAGAAATAAGGATGAGTCTGGTGTACTGATAACATTCCATCTCAGTTGTGTACATTTGTGCTGACTGTCCGCTGTGCCTACAATGGGGGGAAATGCTCACCTCTCTGCCTCTGAACTTTCTGGACTTCTTTCGAGACTGCTCAAATCACACCTTCCTCAGGAGGACTTTCCCATTCCCCCTCCTCCCTCTAGCATTTCCTTCTCAGATCGCCATGACTTTGACTTTGTATTCTCAGAGCTTAGCACAGTCCTTGGCATGTGGTAAGCACTTAATAAGCACCTGTGGACTGATAACTGCTGACTGACTGACTAAGAGGGCCTTGGACTAGGTGTCAGATCTGGATTCTACTTACTAGTGATGTGATCTCAGAACAAGGATCTAACCAAAGTTACTAAGCTGTTGAATCACTGAACTCCATAGCAGCTGTATAATGGTGTACGTTCCTCCCCCCAGGGTGAGTATTAGGATCAAACAAGGTGTTGTCTGAAGATGGCACACTGACCCTACACTGCTATTATTTCCACTATCCTCTTCGATAACCACAGCATGGGAATCTGGGATACCCTCTACCTTAAAAAAAGAAAAAGAAAAAAAGAAAAGGCCAGTGTAAGATAAGATGCTCCAGAAACTCTCCATGGGCTTGAGAAACACTGAGTGAAGTTAGAAAGAGTATCATAATCTGGGGAAGAAATCCAATCCAGAAATGAAAGAGGACTTTGAAATGGCTAGGACTCCTTTGTCGTGCATAATAAGGTATGACTCTCAATAATGCTAGAAGAGTGCTCCCAGAAGCACTTCATGACAGCAGAAGCTGGCTTATTCCCTTTCTCCTTCTCTGCTATTCTGGTGAGAAAGCAGGCTGCCATATGATCTGTCCATGAGTCATCTGATGGGAAGGGAAATAGATTGTTTGGCCACCAGATGGTACCCGAGATAACAGATTGGCATCTATTCCATTCCACCCCACCTACAACTTATTCCAGGTTCTGTGGCAGTCTAGTGGCCATGTTCTGCTATATTTTCGGAAATTCTTAAAAAAATGAATATCTCCCTCCCAACTAGTTTGTCAAGCTCTTTACAGTGAAGCCATGGTCTGGCTTCAGCACCATCTGTTTGCTCCTCAAATGATAGGATTTGACATCTTACTGTTAATAGCCACGGAATTTACTGCCACTGGCAGATAGTATGACAAAGAATAAATAGAACTTCCATGAGCAGGTTGCACAAATGTTCCAGCTGGGGCTGATTTTCCCATTTCCTCAGTATCTTCCACCAAACCAGTCCAATGGGACACTGAAGGAACAGAGCAGATCTAAAACTGCAGCAGCAGGTGCTTCCTCTAACACCCTCTGAGGGAGAAACAGTGACCTGGAATTCTACTTGTTCTCATCATGGGATACTGGCTGTGCCTCAGCCTCCAGCATCTCCCAGTTTGCCCTGCTCCAGTCTCCACCATGAATCCTGGAGTCTGATGCCTCTGCGTCCTCCAATTTGCCTCTTCTGGTTTGTGCCAAGTCTATAAATGGCCTCGTAAAGTGATCTCTCTTTAGCTCTGATTTCTTCTACTTAAAGGAGCTGAGCAGCATGCCCCACTCCCATTCCTTGCCCCACGGCAGGGCAGGCTTGGATGGTTTCCACATCCTCTTCTTTTTCATAGGCTACAAAATTCTACGTAGAAGTCTTTTCGAGGGTTAAAAAAAATTACACAATAACTTTATTATATATTTAAAAGGAAGAGCATAATAGACTTGCAGTTTTACATACAATAATCTTTTTTTCTATTCTATTATGTTATGGAAAAGCTTCAGAATAAGTTCAGAACAAAAATGTTTTTAAAAGAAAGTGGCAGACACCATTGGCAAGCATATTTCTCTCTGTTTTATGCATTATTTGAAAGCAGTAGAAAAATTGCTGAACAAAGTTATCTTTTGTTGTATTTTTTTTCAAGGAATCAAAAATTATTTTTAACACGTGTTTGTAACACTTTGTTGGAGAAGTAAATTGGCATTTAATTCTTTTTAAAAAAAAGAGTTAAGAGATGGAAAACCTCAGCTCTGGGAATTTTATGCCTGCATACATTTCTTAGCTTCAGTCTTTATTATTCTTTTACCTGGTCATGCTAGGAATCCTAGAGAGGCCAAACTATATTTATGTAAACCATGTGTTTGCCTCATTTAGCTACATTCACAAAAAGACAAAGAAACCTGAGGGAGAAGGGCCTGACTCACTGAATAGACATTATGCCCCAACAAACACACGTCCTTCTCTAGCAAAGGGGCTTGGGAGTAGAAGATAAAAAGGAACCTAGAAAGTGGAATGATGGGGGAAAAGTCATCACAGGCCATAAGGGCATGAGAAAGGAAAGTGAGGCAGATTACCCCCTGGGATTGCTTGCTGAGGATCGTGGTTGAGAAAGCATGGAATACAAATGCTCCTGCGTGAGCCCAGGAAAGAGGAAAACACAATCTTGAAGAGGAAAAGCACACAAAACCCCAACCCATGACGCCTGCCTTCCCCTCTCCTAGTCCTTGGATTGGGGAAACTTTTTCCTATTTACTGCCTGAGTCTTCCACTCTCTCATCCCCTACTTCTATTGAATCCTGCTATGAAGCTTGAGAAGGCAGCCCAGAGGGCTGGATGTCTCTATCCTTTTGTTTTCTCCTCTCGCTGTTTATTATCTTTCTTAAGTTTTTATATGTGATTTTTTAAAACGGCCATTATAAATCTAACAGGGCAGGGAGGCATGGAGAATGCTTTGTTCCAGATGATTCCTGGGGGCAGAGCCAAGATGGCAGAGCAGAAGCCCAAACTTGGTGTGGGCTCTGGCTTCAACCATCTCCAATACCTGTAAAAAAAATGACTCTAAACAAATTTTAAAGCTACAGAACCCACAAAGAGACAGAGAGAAAGAAATCTCCCCCTGAAGGCAGCTTGGCAGGTGAATAGGAAAGGTCTATTGCAGATCACTGGGAGCCAAGTGCAGTCCCCTGTGAGCCAATGTTCCAGTCCCAGGGCAGCCCCAGCCAACACCCAGACTGGCCAGAGCATACTTCAAGAGAGTGAATTACCAACAGCTGTGGCAATTTCCAGACTCCTCAACCCATAAACACCAAAGAGAAAATAAAACGTCAATTGGGAACTCTGTTGTAAGGGTGAAGAAACAACACAGTCTGGCTCCTCCCCCACCCCCCTGGTGGGGGGAGAAGTGGCAAGAGGCACTGTGGTGCCCTGTGGCTGCTTTCCAAGCTCCTGGCCTACAGATTGTAAGGGAACCAAGTGACCATTCAGAAGGTAATCAATCACTCTTGCTTTGACATGCCTGGATCTGTATTGAGGTCTTGGGTGGTGGTCCTGGGGTGTGTGGCCAAAGAGCCAGAGCTTGTGGGGGCTATAGAGAGGTCACCCAACTAATAGCTCTGGCAGCTGTGAAAACCCCAGTGATTTGGGACAAAGCTCTCTCCATTCTGGAAGCAGAGTTCTACGTGGTAAAGAGCTCAAAGGCCAAGTAACTGGCAAGATGAGGAAGCACAATCAGACCATACAATCCTTTTTTGGGAACAAAAAGGATCAAAACATGAAACTGGAGGAGTACAATGAAGTCAGAACTCCTGCATCAAAAGCTTCCAAGAAAAATATGAATTGGTCACACACCATGGAAGAGCTCAAGAAGAATTTTGAAAATCAAGTAAGAGAAGTGTAGGAAAAACTGGGAAGAGAAATGAGAATGATGCAAGAAAATGATGAAAAGCAAGTAAACAGCCTACTAAAGGAGACCCAAAAAAATTCTGAAGAAAATAACACCTTAAAAAGTAGACTAACTCAAATGGCAAAAGAGGTCTAAAAAGCCAATGAGAAGAATACCTCAAAAAGCCGAATTTGCCAGATGGAAAAGAAATTTCAAAAACTCACTGAAGAGAATAATTCTTTCAAAATTAGATTGGAGCAATTGGAAACTAATGACTTTATGAGAAATCAAGATACTATAAAACAGATCTAAACAAATGAAAAAATAGAAGGCAATGTGAAATATCTCATCGGAAAAACCACTGACCTAGAAAATACATCCAGGAGAGATAATTTAAAAATTATGGGACTACCTGAAAGCCATTATCAAAAAAAGAACCTAGACATCATCTTTCAAGAAATTATCAAGCAAAAATGCCCTGATATTTTAGAACCAGAGGGCAAAATAGAAATTGAAAGAATTCACTAATCACCTCTTGAAAAAGATCCCCTAAAGAAAACTCCCACAAATATCATAGCCAAATTCCAGAGTTCCCAGGTCAAGGAGAAAATATTACAAGCAGCCAGGAAGGAACAATTTTACTATTGTGGAAACTCAATCAGGATAACACAATATCTGGTATCTTCTACGTTAACAGATTGAAGAGCTTGGAATATGATATTCTGGAGGTCAAAGGAGCTAGGATTAAAACCAAGAATCACCTATCCAGCAAAACTGAGGATAATGCTTCAGAGGAAAATATGGTCATTCAATGAAATAGAGGACTTTCAGGCATTCTTGATGAAAAAACCAGAGCTGAACAGAATATTTGACTTTCAATTACAAGAAGCAAGAGAGGCATGAGAAGGTAAACAGGAAAAAGAAATCATAAGAGATGATTCCTGATTTTAGAGACAAAATATTTTGTTCAGGCTAAAATGGTTAGACTTAGGACCTGGGGCCATTAAGACGAAGTTGAGAGATGAATGTTGGACTTTTACAAGCCTGGCAAAAGAATCTGAGGCCTAGATACCCCTAGTCTGTCTGTCTGTCTGTCTCTCTCACACACATACCAATAAAAATGCTACAGGAGTATGGGAGGAGCTAAGGTGAGCAGAGGAGACATCTCTCCTTGCTCACAAATCAAAGTGAGCTAGAATGGATAGGGTTGCTAAGGAAGGTGGGATGTGAAAGGAAAATGAGTTCCTTAGGCATGCTCAATTCCTACAGGGCATGACCAAGGCATAACTGATCAGCAGCACCCCTTGAGGATTATATTTGAAAATCAAGAGATCTAGGTTCAAAATCCCAATGAAGTCTTTGTGAATGAATGAATGAGTGCGCTGTTCTCTGTAACCAGACCATAAGCTCCATGAAAACAGACAATGTTTCACCTAAACTTTGCATATCCTCTAGCTCTTAATATAGGACTCTGCATATAGGAGGTGCTGCAGCATACAGAAGGGCTACTAGCACAGGTTCTTTGATCTGCTTTTCTAAAGGAAAGACAGCTTCAAAGGGGTCAACAATCTTACTTTAATTAAACAATGCAGACAGATAAGTAGAAAGAAGTGAGTCTCCAAGAAAGAATCCAATAGATAGGGCTCCGACTGTCTAAACAAAGTAATAGATACATGATCACCAGAGCAGGGAGCATTGACAAAGCCGGGTTAGAGGGTGCTCCTTAACAGTGGCTACCCAGAGTCTTGTCTGGACAAATCACAAAGAAACATTCTCCCCAAAACAAAATACCAACCTCCAGAATACATATAGTTTTGACTAATAGGCTCAGAGCCAGAAGGCATCACAACCCAAGTGACTCAGTGCATAATTGGCCCAGTACCAAAATGTATGAAAGCCTTCCTACAAGCAAGCCTCCCCATAAGCAAGCTTCCCCCTAAGCAAGTTTCACCTTAGGCAAGTTCCTCCCCCAAGGTACCTGATGGATTCTATGTGACTCAGGATGTGTCACAGCTGTGAACTGGCTTGGAGCTCAAAGCAGCAAGACATCCATGATTGAAATACCTGTGTACCTTTAGACCTGGGAACATGGCTCCTGTTCCAAGGAAAAAAGGAAACACATGTGGTCACATAGGCCTATCAATGGACAGGGAAGATCTTATATTCCATTAACCCTACACTGACAAAAATTGTCTGAGTCCATTAATTGAGACCTGCTACCAATCATTTGATCAACAATACCGAGATGGGCCCCCTGTAGTTTATTGTGTTCAGAATGAAGGCCACACTGAATAACTACCAAAAAGTCAGTGAACCCCAAGCATCAGTTTTAAGATATGTTCTATGGGTTTGGGTTACATAAGCAGGATAGAGAAAGCATAATTTCAAAAAACAATAAGGGAAGACAATGATTTACATGTCAAAGAACAGAGGGCCAAATGGGTAGATCTATGTTTAAAGCTGGAATCAAGTATAGGATCTGCAAATACTTTCACAATGGACATTAGTCTGGTTGTATAGAAGGGTTGTAACTGTTGGAATGAACAATGGGAAAGAGGAAACAAAACCAAACATAGAAAAGAAAGAGAGCATATAGTTTGCTTCCCTCTACTTTAAAACTCTGTTCTTTCTAGATCTTTCTCTGAATGTGGATATCTCCTACCATCCTGAGACTTTTAGAGCTGTCTTATAACCTCGTGTTGCTGAGAAGAGTCCAGTTTATCAAATTGGGTTGTCACACATACGATGTGTCTGTTATTGTGTACAAATTTCTCCTGGTTCTGCTGTTCTCACTTAGCATCAGTTTGTATAAGCCTCTCCAGGTAAATATGAAGTCCATCTGCTCCTCATTTCTTATAGCACAATAGTATTCCACTGCATTAATATACCACAACTTGTTTAGCCATTCCCCAATTGATGGGCATCCCCTATATTTCCAGTTTTTTGCCACCACAAAGAGAGCTAAATAAATATTTTTGTACATATGGGTCTTCCTCCCACTTCTATGATCTCTTTGGGATACAACCCTAGAAGTGGTATTACTGGGTCAAAGGGTATGCACTTATTTGTAGCCCTTTGGGCATAGTTCTAGATTGCTCTCCAGAATGGTTAAATCAGTTCACAACTCCACCAACAATGCATTAGTGTTGCAATTTTTCCACATCCTCTCCAGCATTTGTCATTTTCCTGTTCTGTCATCTTAGCCGAACTGACTGGTGAGATGTGGTACCTCAGAGTTGTTTTGGTTTGCATTTCTTAAATCAATAGTGAGCACAAACAGAATGTTTTGTATTTGATGTTGGTGACATGCAGCTATTGAAATTTATTGAGTAGGCAGAGGTGTCACAGTCTTACCTGTATTTAGAAAAATTACTTTGGTGGCTTATTGGAGGATGGTTTGAAGTGGGGAAAGATTTGATGCAGTGAGTCAGGACCCAGGGTCATTAAAATAGTCCAGGCTTGAGGTGATGAGAGCCTGTATCAGAGTGGAGGCAATACCAGAGGAATGAAGGGAGTATATTGGAAAGGTGTTGCAAAGGTGAAATTGCATTGGCAACAGATTGGATATGGAAGGATAAGAGATAGTGAAGAATCCAAGATGGCTCTGAAGTCGGGAGCCCAAGGGACCACGAAGATGGTATTGTCTTCTGGTTGGTTGTTACCCTCTGTTCTCAGAGGACCAAAATGTTGGAGCCAAGGTACATTGTGTCTGACTGATTGATCAGACCTATACAAGCTCAGAAGGTTCTACCACAAGTCAGGCATAAATAGTCCACATGAATATTTGGAATGGAAATGTCTCTAAATTTGCACATCTCACATTTTTTTTTAGTCTCTGTAATTCTATTTTGCTCATAGAGCACAACACCTTCTTTGATGTGGGCACATCATGCTGAGTGGTCCTTTGCCAATGTCTCCTGTCAGGGTTCTCTTTCAGAGTACCCTAACTTGTCTGCAGGGGCAGCCGGTTATTTACCCTAATGGAGAAGGAGCCAGGTCTTCTCCAGAACAGAAGAGTCACTGCTCAAAGGTATATGCAAAGAAGGTTTATTGAGATCTCTCTGTGGGGAAACCTTACAGCCAGATCTTAAGGCAGGCTTCCAACTACCTCCAAGGCTTGGGTCTTATATATACCCCAGATCCACACACCACATGTGACACAGCCCAGCTGGGCAGAATTGTGAGAGGGGAGGTAAATTGTGAGAGAGGAAGTGCAATTACAAGGGCATGAAGGGACCAGGGTGTGGAGACACTAGTCAGGAACATCAGGTATCCCACGTAAGAGAATCTTGAGCAATGCAATATACCCTGGCCAGGGATGGTGCAATATGCTCTGACTTCTATGTGACCCAACTAATTCCCGGGCCTCAAACACTTCCCTGTGCCTCGACACAACCACTTGCAATCTTGCACATATTTTCTAATCCTCACAGTCTCCCACGTCACACACTTGATTCCAAAGTTCTTCAGAGACCTTGAGAGTGTCCTTGTATCAATTCTTCTGACCATCATGTAAGCGCTTGCCTCATACGGGAACTCCACAAAATAATCTTTTAGGCAAATGTACATTTGGCATTTGAACAACATGGCCAGTCCGTTGGGGTTGCACTCTCTGCAGTTAAGTTTGAATGCTTGGCAGTTCAGCTCAAGAAAGGACCTCAGTGTCCAATACCTTATCTTGGCAGGTGATCTTCAGAGTCTTCCTAAAACAATTCAAATGGAAAAATTCAATTTCCTGGCATGGTGCTGGTAGACTGTCCAGGTTTCACAGGCATACCAAAGTGAGGTCAATATAATAGCTCTATAATCCTTCAGTTTGATAGGCAGTCTAATACCTCTTCTTTCCCACACTTTTCTTTCAGAACCTCCCAAACACTGAGCTAGCTCCGGATATGTGTGCATCAACCTCATCATCTATGTGTACATCAACCTCATCATCTATGTGTACATCCCTGGAAAGTACATTGCCAAGGTAAATGAACTTATCCACAGCATTCAAAACTTTTCCATTTGCTATAACCTATGGTTCCACCCATGAATGGTGTGGTGCTGGCTGGTGGAGAACTTGTGTTTTCTTGATGTTCATTGTCAGGTTAAAATTAGCAAAAGCAGTGGAGAATTAATCCATAGCTTGTTGCATCTCATTCTCAGAGATTGTATTGAATGCATGAGCATCTGTAAACAAAAAACCATGCATCAATATTCCCTGTACTTTAGTCTTTGCTTGTATTGCCCTCTACAGTAATAGGGAAGGTAGGAGGTGGGGAGTGTTTAGAGGGAAATAAAAAGAGTTCTGTTTTGGACATGTTGAGTTAAAGATGTCTGCTGAACATCTAGTTGGAGATTCTGGAAGGCAGTTGGAGATGCCAGGAGGTTAGTAGAAAGACTGGGGCAGGATAGGTAGATCTGAAAATTCTCTGGATATCTAGCTAGAAGGATGGTAAAAAACCCATAAAGGCAGTGAGTGAAAGTCACTACTTGTCTAGCCAGGTGAAGAGAAGTAATTGGTGAGGCAAGCTAGAAATGGCCATGCACCTTTTGCCTTTGAAAACAAATGCTTATTTTATTCCATAAATTAAAAATAAAATAAAATGAAAATGAACGAAAAGAAAGTGTTTTCAGGGTTTCTGGAGAACATTAGGCATGGAAGACTGGGTAGAAGTTGACATTTCAGATCTTAGTAGGAGTAGGGATTAGACAGTGTTCAGGAGTTTTAAAACTGACATGTTTAATTTTGTTTTCTCTGTAGTAATTTACATGTGAATAAATTATCCTTTCAGTTCACTGAAATTGAGAAATAGATTGAAATCTTTTGTGAATGGGGGCAAAAGCTAAGCAAGTTGTAAATTATGATGGCATTAAATCATGCTTTTAGAAGGAAATCCTGAAACAGAAGGCAATTATTGTGTGAGGAGGAGATAGGATCCAAGGTTTGAGCATGCTTAAATAATGCAGAACAAGATTGGAATTCATAAGTTGTTCACACAAACCTAAAACCAGAGGAATAGCTAAAGCATGCAGTGCCACCTGGTGATGAAAGCGGGTATTGCACTACAAATTGTTACTTCAGCACTGGTCTTGCCTATGTCAAGGGGAAACCAAGCATTTCACATGGAAAAACAACCCCTAACAGGATAGGCTGCTTCAAAAGGTAGTGGGCTGCCTATTGCTGGAGGTCTTTAAGCAGAGACGTGTAATTGATACAAGGACACTCTCAAGGTCTCTCTGAAGAACTTTGGAATCAATGTGTAACATGGGAGACACTGGCAAAGGACCACTCAGCATGATGTGCCCACGTCAAAGATGGTGTTGTGCTCTATGAGCAAACTGTTTAGGTTAACAGTTTGACCAAGATAATTCTTGAGGACCCTTCCAACTCTGATACAACTCTGAAGATGGCACAATCCCATTTTGTTAGTCTCCCCACTGAGTGTAGAGGACAAACAATGTGCACTGTTCTTAGAACTGGAGGTGAAAATGACAAATTTTTATAGGACCTTTTTGGCAAAAGCATCTTATTTATCACAAGTTCTCCTAACACATCATGTTAAGTAGTAATAAAAACAACAACGTCAGAGCACGTTTAGATGATAGGAAACTATAAAGATGAAAACTGGGCTATTTGGCAGAGGCAACTTCCCCCAGACACGCACACTCAGAAGAGAGGAAGAACCCTTGGAAAGAGAAAGATCATAATATATACACAGGAAGATCTTAATAATGATATTAGCAGGAAAAAGTGAGGCCAGCAACCATAAAATAGCCTGTTGGGAGGAGTCAATGACACAGTCAAAGGAAGTCATGTTACCTGGTGACTGAAGACACAATGCACCAGGAAGGTGTAAACCCTTTGTAGAGTGTCGTATTGGTAAAGATGTAGGCAATGACTACCTTAGTAGGTGTAGATATTGATTTTATCAGGAAAAAGCCAAGACTCCAAGAGCAGCCCAAAGATGAAAATCTGAAAAAGGCTGTAAAAGTTAAGGTTCTGGGTGGGGGAGGGGAGGGCGTATAAAAAGTTCTTTAGATTAACAGGAATCAGAAGATAAGAGAAGGATGGGGGGGGGGGGGCAGGTTACATTAAGTAATAGGAGGGCAAGGTAGGAGAAGGCAGAAGTAAAGTAGAGAGATGAGTTAGAAAGGAGATGAAATAAAAGATACATACAAACATAAAATAAAGATCAGGAGTGGAATTTATTAGGAAAAAATGCAGGGGTAATAATCATAGTCTCAGACAAAATGAAAGCTAAAAGAGATTTAGTCAAAAGAGAAAACAGGGAAACTACACTATATGCTAGTCATATTAATCAATATTGTTTTAGACTATTTAAAATAACTTGACAGTATATGGTTGGAATATTGCTGGGGTGTAGGAAATGATGAGTTGGCGGACTTAGAAAAATATGGAAAAATTCAGACTAACAAAGGAAGATGTTATCTGCCTCCCAGAAAAACAGAGGACGAACATGTATAGATAAATATAAATATATATGTATCTATGAGTATGATTATAGACATCTAAGTGTATGTATGTATATGTAAGTGTACGTATGTGCATATGTATGCGTATGTGCGTGTTTGTGTGTATGCGTGTATAGTATGCGTATGCATTGTGTATATGTATGTATACATGTATATGTATATGTGTGCAGGTGTCCACGCTTAATTGTGTCTTCTAGGAGGAGGAAGGGAGGGGTGGAGGGGGGAGAACAAAGCAAAAAGTGCACAACATAGAACAAAAGAAAGCTTACAAGGAAGCAAAGAAGAGATGGACAGCTCCGAACACAATGTGGAGTATTTATTATATCAGCTTTCTTGAAATGGAAATTTTTTGCTGTATATTTTAAATCTCTCTTATGTTTTACTGTGCACAGAGCAATGTTTTTTTCTTTCCCTATTTTGTATTTAAGTTTTAATATTTAAGTTTATATGCTTATTTTCTTATTGTGTTTTTAAGTTTTAGTATTTAAGTTTAAAATAAAATTTTTTAAAAGTCAAGGTTCTGTTAAAAATTAAAAACAGAAATAGGATGTCTCTCTCTGTTGCTAAACATCTCAGGCAGTCATCTGCATTTACCTCTTCATTCATGAGATGAGTAATGGATTTCCAGTCAGCCACCAAGCAGGTGGCTTGGTCTTGGCCAGGCAATGTGCTAAGCAGTAAGTTCAAAGAACCAGGGTTCAAAACCTGGTCAAGCTGCTCATGAACTCTATGATGGGGCAGGTCTCTTCCCATCTCTGTACCTCAACATTTCCAGCTACAAAATGAAGAGGTTGGGGCAGCTAGGTGGTGTAGTGAATAGAGCACAGGCCCTGGAGTCAGGAGGATCTGAGTTCAAATCTGGCCTCAGACACTTAACACTTACTAGTTGTGTGCAACCTTGGGCAAGTCACTTAACCCCAGTTGCCCCACCTTTCCCCCTGCAAAAAAAAAAAATGAAGAAGTTGAGGTAGATGAATGCTAAATTCCACTTCAGTTCTAAATTTGTGATCCTATGAGGAAGCAAACAAGACAGTTTCTATGATCTTCTCCAGCCCTCATCCTTTTGACATTAATACGAAACTGGAATTTATTGCAGAGGTTGAATATTAAAAACCCATTGACCAGCATAAAAACAGCTGCCACATGTTTTCTAAATTCCTCCCCCCTTGTCTTGGGAAATTCATACTGGTCCTTGCTTGGCTCTTTTTACAGAGAACTCTCCCAGCTATGTAACTGATATTGTCACCTAGAGGAATTCTCTCTACAAAAGCAACAGCAATGTAGGTTCAAGTCACTGAGTCCTTTCTGCTCAGGATGATGTCTTCTTTCTTTGTGTTTTGGATAGTGGATACTTCTTTGTTCAGGGAAGAGAGTCTATATCTCAAAATCTACAGGGTCATCAAATTAAAGGACAAGCTGACCTGTAGGAACAACATGAAACAATAAACTGGAGGAATTTTTAAGGTCCATATTTATAGTTCCTGTGATGTTGTAGAAAGAATGCTAGCTTTAAGGACATAAATTCGAGGATATTATTTGGGGAAGAATTCCCTTTCCGACAAGAATTTTTGGGAAAAGTGGAAAGATGTCTGGCAGAAATTATATTTAGATCAGTATCTTATACCATATGCTATCATAAGCTTAACATGGATACAGGATCTGAATTTTAATGCTCATACCATAAAAAAGTTAGAAGGGAACTGGATCAGGCACCTTTCAAAGATATGGATAGAGAATGGATTCTTAACCAAATAAGTATATAGGCCTTCATAAAAGATAAAAATGGATAATTTTGATTATGCGAAATTGAAGATATTGGCTGAAGAATGCAAGTAGGATCAGAAACAATTGATTGGGAGAAGATATTTGTACCAAATATCTGTGGTAAGGGTCTGATATTTACATAGGAATAGGGATGTACACATCTACACACACACACACACACACACACACACACACACACACACCATCAGTTGACATAGTCACTGAAAGCCTAGAATGTAATCACAAGATGTTAATAGAAGTGTAAAGATAAGTCTAAGCCATGACACTTTTATAAGGTTTATGAAAACTTTTCTGATTGAGTCAGGGAAGCAAACACTAGTTAAGTTAACAAATTAGTCATATTTACAGGGACTTTATAACCAAAAATAATTCTTTTACTGGTAACTGTTTAAATGATATAAAAAGCTCCAAAAGAATTTACCAATACATTGATAGCCATTTGGAACATTGCTCTAAACCATTAACAATAAGAAAAATGAAAATCAAAACAACCCTGTTACCTAGTAAGCTGGTAGACAAAACAAAAGAAAGAACAGTCAATAGTGGTAGTTATTGTGGAAAGACGGGGATGTTAATGCGTTGTTGGGGGGGTTATGAATTAGTCCAACCATTCTGGAAAATAATTTGAAATTATACAAAGTATTTTACTAAAACGTTCTTATCCTTTGATGCAGAGATTCCATTGCTAAGGAGATTTCACTCCAAGGAGATGAGTAATAAAAAAAAAGACTCTTCATACACGTTTGATGCCCAATTGGATAATGGTCAAACAAATTGCAGTATTAAATGAAGAGGTTAGAGTAGATGGCCTATTAGGTCCACCCTACTTCTAAGTTTGTGTTCCTATGAGGAGCGGGACTATGTGGTTTCTAAGATTCCTTCCAGTTTTCAATCCTATAAGCCTATAACAGAGGCTTGGAATTCATTGAAGTGAATTTATATCAAAATCCCATTGGACCAGAATAAAAATAACCACTGCCACATATTTCCCAAATTTCCCCTTGTCACTTCTCTCCCTCAGCTTAGGGAAAAGGTCACGGAATATTACTGAGTTATAAGAAATGATGAATATGGTAAATATAGAGAATCATGGGAAGATATATATGAACTGATACAAAGTGAAGCAAACAAAAACAAGAAAACAATGTGTGCCATATAAATTAAAAGATAACAATAAAATAATAGAGAGGGAATGCTACAAAATAATAGTGACCAAGCTTGGCCCCAAAGAAAAGATGAAATGATACCTCCTCTCCCCAATCCCATTTCCTGCTTCTTTGCAGAGGTGGAAGACCATGAGTGTGGAATACTGTCTATATCATTAGATTTTTTCTAATATCTTAGTTTTGTTGAGTTTTTAAAAAACTCTTTTTTATTCTTTATTATAAGGTATGGCTCTCTAAGAGGAAGTCAGGGGGGGGACATAGTGGAAAATGTAGGTGATGTAAAAACAAAATACATCAAAAGATTATTTTTAAAAATAAGAAAATGCACCTTAAGAACTAACTCTATTGTTTCATTTCACACAGATGACAAAACATGGACATCGTTAATGTTGGAAGGGTTGTAGAAAGCTAGGCACACCAACATGCTGTTGCTGGAGTTCTGAATTAGTTTGACCATTTCAGAAAGCAATTTGAAATACTGTGAAGAAAATGATTTAAAATGTACTTTTTGCAATAGCAAAGAACTACAAATAATTTAGATACTCATCAATTGGGGAATGTCTAAACAAGTTATAGTACATGGATAAAAAGGAATATCAGTCCTATAGAAACAATAAATATGATAAATACAGAAAAGCATAAGAAGATTTTTATGAACTGATAAAGAACCAATAAAAGAAAAACACATACACAATGACTGACAATGAAAATGGAAAGAATGACCAAGCGATTGAAAGTACATGCTGTGAAATTGTGACTAAGCTTTTCCCCCTCAATTCTTTGCAGAGGTAGGGAATTATGAGTCTGAAACACTGCATGTAATACCATATTTCCTCAACATGTTATTTAACTTTGCTGAAACATATTTTTCCTTTTTAAAAAAATCTTGGTTATCAAAGATGGCTCTTGTTGGGGGGAGAGGGGTAGATGGGCACATTGAGAAATTACATGAAAAAGAAAAACAAGACAGCAACACAAATTTGAAAGAACAAAGCACTGACTTTAGAATCCTAGCTCTGTTTCTTTCTTTATGAGTAGCCTTGGGCTACCCCCTCTCTGAGTTTCAGATTCCTCTTATGTACCCCAAGGAGGTTGGACCAGATGGCCTCTGAGGTCCCTTCCTGGTCTAGATATATGATCTTGTTTCAAGTCATATTGTTGTCCTTTCTGGGAAAATTGAAGCCCAGGTTTCTATTAAATTGACAAATATAACATCAGAGAGGCCATTAACTCTATAATTCAGGAAGTTAAAAAATCACAGCAGAGAAAAAATAATTAGGCTATTGCTTCCTCTAGAACAGAAATGAAAAAAACTGAGGCGGAGTGCCATTTGGCAGCAGTCCTGAGAAGCTACTCAAATTCGGCATCTGAGAGAACCCAGAGATGGCAAGATCTGGTAACCCAAGGGTATTGGTGTTAGGATTATCTGGAATCTTTTGTGGTGCAAATGAAAAGAGAACTGGCTTTGGAGTCAGAAGACCCAGGTCTGACTCCCACCGCTCCACACACTCCCTGTGTGACCTTGGGTGAATCATTCCTCTTGTTAGGAGCTCATCTATAAAATGAGAGGGGTTGGGCAAGATGACTTCTGGGGTCCTTTCCCACTCTGAACCTAGGATCCTATGAGCACTTTTGAGGATGCTTTTGTGAATAGATAAACCCGTGGTAGGTCATCCCCAAAAAGATTCATGGAAGGTGTGGGAGGGACATGTAGGTAGGACACTGCCTAGTGCAGCCTGTCAGAGTGAAATAAAGAAATGCTGCTGCAGGGAAGGACGAGCAAATGGGACGAGCAAATGAAAGCACATTCTATATGGTGTTGGTATCACAAGAAAGTTTGTGCAGGGGGGACTGAGCGATTTTTCTCGGCCAGCTCTCGCGTTGAGTGGCCTGGATCCGGATCGCCGTCTTGGGCCTCGGTCTTGGAGTCTTTATTATCCAGTCTGTCGGAAGTATATAGGAAGAGTTCCCAGCCTCTCCCTAAGAGCTACGG
>CM053580.1:530741650-530757359 GCA_028627135.1 Pseudochirops cupreus
AAGTGACATAGGAGAGAATAGACTGGGGGAGGGGGGAAACACTGGGATGGCTGTCTTGGGGTGGTGGGCAGGGGAAAGACGGGGAGAAAATATGTAACTCAAAAAAATTTAATAAAATAAATTTATTATTAATAAAAAAAAAGAACAGAAAAAAAAAGAAAGAAAGTTTGTGCAGGACTCTTCAAGCAGCTGGAGCCAGCAGCATGGTGAAAGCAGCAAAAAGCAGCTCTGACTTGTCACTGGGGCAGGAAGGCACAGGTGGCCTTGTCTGGGCCACCAGGATGCATTTCCAACCAAAGTAACCCAAACTGAGAGCCACATCTCCTGGCCGGGGTCAAGCAATCACACTGTGTCACCTGTCCTCACGGCCACCATGGCCTCCTTCTGCTCTCTCGGTTTGGGCCAACTCAAGGAAGCAAAGGAAATGTGATGAATGGGGCCCAGTGGGAAAACCGATGGCTGAGGGGTCAGAAGACCTGGATTCTTCTTCTAGCAGTGCCATTTACTGGCTTGAGTGACTTAGGCAAATGCTCTAACCTCTCTAAGCAAGTAAATGCTCTCTGAATTGGTGAATTAAATCGACTGTGTAAAACATCTTGGGTGGTTATTGAGATGATGGACAGCTAAGCAGCACAGTAGCTAGAGCGACAGGCCTGGAGAGAGGAAGACTCATCTTTGTGAGCTCAAGTCCAGCCTCAGACACTTTTACTAGCTGTGTAACCCTGGGAAAGTCACTTACCCCTATTTACCTCACTTTCCTCATCTGTAAAATAAGTGGGGGAAGGAAATGGCAAATCGCTCCAATATCTTTGCCAAGAAAACCCTGAAATGAGGTCACAAAGAGTTTGACGTGACTGAAAATGATGGAATAACAAAAGACTGAGATGAAATGACATTTGTGAGCACAAACCAAGCCCTGGAAGTGCCTAGATTATTGTTAGTATTATTACTGCTCCCCTCTTCCATCTCCTCCGCCCCAGGGTTCTTGTCTAAAGCCAAGAGGCCATTCATGGAGATCTGTTTCAGAAACTCTCTATGGGACTGGGAAACATCACCTGAGTTTGAAGGAGCATCATTGCAGCACCAGGAAAAATCAAACAAAATCATGGGGACCAAGAAATGAATGAGGATACAGAATGCCTTTTAAAAAATCTTGTGTAAGTGAAGAAAAGAAAATAAGTTTACACCAGGAGCAAATAATATCATGATATGGTGGGGAAAGTCCTGGGTTCCAATCCCAATTCTGCTGTGTCCTCCCAGTGCTATTCAAAACAAGTCATTTAATTCTTCAGGACTTGCTTTTCTCATTCATTACCCAAGGAGGTTGAGTCCTCTTTCCGTCCCTTCTGGCTCCACATCCATGACCTCTTGATCCTGCTTTGATGCCTCAGCAGGGTATCCAGGTGACTCTGGGTTCTCAAAGGTCATACAAGCTATTCTATCAAGCTTGAAAGGCTTGAAGTACAAGCCTGGCAATAGAGATTCAAGTCCCCTATCCCTCATTTGGTCAATCTGCTCATTTTGACCTACTGATTTCATTTATAAGACAGGTGATCAGCGTTTTAGTGGTTCTATGATTTATTAAAAGGCAGGTAGAGAGTGTAATGGATATGGGGCTTTGATTCTGGAAGACTCATCCTTATGAGTTCGTATTCAGCCTCAGATACTTACTAGCTGTGTGACTCTGGGCAAGTCACTTAACCCTGTTTGCCTCTGTTTCCTCATCTGTAAAATGAGCTGGAGCCTTAAGGAAATGGAAAACCACTCTAGGATCTTTGCCAAGAAAATCCCCAATGGGGTCATGAAGAGTCAGATATAACTGAAGCAATTAAACAATGATAAGTGACTTATAACTATTTTTAAAAACCATATGCAGTAGAAAACAAAATTGCAAAGAATCTTTTCAAAAGCAAAAAGCAAAGATATTGCTAAGAAACCCATCGAAATCATTAGCCTTTCTGTATATTATTGTCAACAAAACCCAGCAGGAAGAGATAGAAAGAGAAATTCCATTTAAAATAACTACAGACAGTGCAAAATACTTGGGAGGCTACCTGCCAAAATACCCACAGAAACCATATGAACGTAATTTCTTTTTAAAAAAAATATATATTTTATTTCCCCCCAATTACATGTGAAGACAATTTTTTAACAGTTGGGTTTTTTTTTAGCTTTGAGTTCCGAATTCTATCCCTCCCTTCTTCCTTCCCTTCCCTCCTCCCTAAGTCAGTAAGCAATTAGATATAGGTTATTATACATGTGCAATCATGTGAGCCATTTATGAACACAATTTCAAAGTGCTCTTCACATAAATAAAAGCAGAGCTGGATAATTGAAGAAATACTAATTATTCATAGAAGACCAAGCCAAAATTATAAAAATGACAATACTACCTAAATTAATCACTTTTTCAGTGCCATACCAATCAAACTACTAAAGAATTACTTTGTTGGACTAGAAAAAAAATAATAAAATTCCTTTGGAGAAACAAAAGGTCAAGCATATCAAGGGATTCAAAGAAAAAAAACACATAAAGGAAGGGGACCTAACAGTGCCAGATCTCAAATTATACCACAAAGTGGTAATAATCAAAACAACTTAGTATTAAGTAAGAAATAGAGAGGTTGGGGGGCAGCTAGGTGGTGCAGTGAATAAAGCACCAGTCCTGGAGTCAGGAGGACCTGAGTTCAAATACGTCCTCAGACACTTAATACTTACTAGCTGTGTGACCTTGGGCAAGTCATTTAACCCCATTTGCCCTGCCTTCCCCCTCCAAAAAGCCAAAAAAGAAAGAAAGAAAGTAAGAAAGAAAGAAATAGAGAGGTTGGTCAATGGAACAAGTTAGGTACAAAATATACAGAAGCAAAAGATGACAATAACCTCATGTCTGATAAACTCAAAATCTCAGCTATTAGAGAAAAAACTCACTATTTGACAAAAATTTTTTCAGAAAACTGGAAAGTAGTTTTGCAGAAACTACATTATTTAAACATAAAGGTGATATCATAAGCAAACTACTGGGGCATGGAAGAAATTAACTGTCAAATCTATGGACAGTAGAATATTTCATGAGAAAAAAGAGATTCAGAGGAGGTAAAGTGAATAATTTAGATTACATAAAATAAAAATTTTTGTACAAACCAAACCAATACAACTAAAATTAGAAGGAAAAAAATGAAACTGGGATGGCAAACATCTTTGCAGCAAGTTTCTCTAATAAAGGTCTCAGTTTCTAAAATATAGAGAGAACTGGGTCAAATTTACAAGAATGAGAGCCATCTCTCCCACCAATGGTCAAAGGATATCGATAGGCTATTTTCAGAAGAAGAAATCCAACCTGTAAATAGCCGCATTAAAAATAAAAATTCTCTGAATCCCTAAATAAAGAAATGCAGATTGAAACAACTCTGTGGTACTACTTCATACCCATAAGATTGGCTAAGTAAAATGACAAATGCTGTAGGGGATGTGAGAAAATAGATATACTAATGTACTGTTGGTGGAGCTGTAAAATAGTCCAAACATTCTGGAAAGCAATTTGGAACTACGCCCCAAAAGCTATTAAGCCGTGCATGGCCTTTGACCCATCAATACTACTAGTAGGCCTCTATCCCAAAGAGATCAAAGAAAGAGGAAAAGGACCAAAGTATACAAAAATATTTAGGGCAACTCTTTTGGTGGTGGCAAAGAATTGGAAATTGATGTCTTGTCCGTCAATTGAGGAACATCTGAAAAAGTTGTGATATATGAATGTGATAGGATACTCTTGTGCTTAAATGATAAAGAGGATGGTTTCAGAAAAAACTGGGAAGACTTAGCAGAACCAGAACAATCTACACAGTTATGACGGTATTTTAAGGATCATCAACTGTAAAAGATTTAGGAATTCTGATCAACACAATGACCCACCACAATTCCAAAGAAGTCATGATGAAATGTGCTATCAACCTCCAGATAATGAGTTGTTGGACTCAATGTGAAGATTGAAGCGTATTTTTTCTCATTCTTGCTTTTTTTTTTAGAGTAAAATATCTGAGATGGATGTTTATTTTGGATAATTATACACATTTACACTGAGTTTTGTTTTTCTTGCTTTCTCGATGGGTGGGAGAAGGGGAAGTGAAAGGGAGAGAATTTAGAACTGAAAATAAAATCCGACTACAAGTAATTTTTAAAAATATGAATGAAATGATCAGCAAAAACAAAATGATCAACACTGAATACCACAAAAGTATAATGACCAAGGTTGGCCCCCAAAAAGAGCTATGAAAAGTCACCTACCCTCACTTCCATCTAATTAAAACTTAGAATTTCACTTTAAACATAAGACACAGTAGACAAGAGAAAGTTATTGTAATGGAGGGGAAGAGCAGGGAGGTGAAAGGGAATGAGTCAACCTTACTCTCATTGGATTTGACTTAAGGAGGGAATACCACACACACCCAATTGGTATCTTACCCTACAAGAAAGTAGGGGGTAAGGGGATAAGAGGGGGCATGATAGAAGGGAGGGCAGATTGCGGGAGGGGGTAGTCAGAAGCAAACACTTTTGAAAAGGGACAGGGTCAAAGGAGAAAATAGAATAAATGGGGGGTGGGATAGGATGGAGGGAAATATAGTCTTTCACAATATGAACACTATGGAAATGTTTTGCATAACTACGCATGTATAACCTATATTGAATTGCTTGTCTTCCCAGTGGGGGTGAGTGATGAGGGAAGAAGGGAGAGAATCTGGAAGTAAAAGTTTTAAAAACAAATGTTAAAAAAATTGTTTTTACACGCAACCAGGAAATAAGATATGCCGGCAATGGGGTATAGAAATCCATCTTGCCCTACAAGAAAGTAAAAGGTAAAGGGATGAGGGGGGAGTAAAGGGAGGGGTAGAAGAGAAAGCAGACTGGGGGAAAGGGTAATCATTATGCTTGCCATCTTGGGGTGGGGGTAGGGGAGAGATGGGGAGAAAATTTGGAACTCAAAATCTTGTAGAAATGAAAGTTGAAAACTAAAAATAAATAAATACATAAAAAATAAGACACAGTCTATCATTTGTCCTGAAATATTATCTTCCCTCTCTATGGTACAAGGATGACTCTAGGTTCCTAAAGGTTATGCCACCTGAACATAAGCTCTGGAAGGTCCTATCAAGCTGGTCAGGATACTTCAGGGAGGGGCTTAATGGCCGAATGTGTGTCTGCTGAGGACCATTCCAGTTAAATGTGGAGAAAATCATCACCAAGTGGCCTGCAAGGTGTTGAATTGAGGGGGACCCTGGCAACTCTCAGCTGCAGAAATATTACCATCTATGTTTCTGGAGGTATCATTCCCATTGATGAAATTCTGAATGCTTGGAGGATTGAAATAAGTAACATATAATAGGGTATAGAACTTTCAAAAAAGGAAGTGACTTGTCTTCCTTACAATACATGGGGATAGTTGTGACAGTAGCAACAAAACCAATTACATAAAGGGATCTCCTTATGAAATGCTTCTCACCAATCACCTCTTGGGACAATTTCCTCATCTAAAAATGAGTTCACCTCCACTGCCCCAACCCGACTACAACCGTGCATGCTAGGTGGTCTCCCTTTACAGCTGGAGATTCCTAGGGCTGTCTGAAAGAGGAAGTGGCTTTGAACTTCTCATTATCTAAAGGTTCTTTTGTGGGAAAGTGCATTTCCTTCTCTTTTTGAAATGTTTTTTTCCCTTGCATAATTGTTTGTTATAAACTGCTCTGCTTCCCAGAATGAATGTGGTGGAAATCGACACTCGAACTCATCTCTTTTCAGTATTCCACAAGGCAGAATCATGATGAGGAAGACAAGAAACTGGGCAATGTGGTGTGGAAAACACACTGTATTTGGAGTCAGTGGAATACTGACCATTATCAACCAGGTTGCCTTGGGCAAATTGCTTCCTCTACCTTGGATTTTGGTTACCTCCTCCATACAATTTCAGATGCTGAAGTAAATGAGTTGTAAGATCCTTCCTGCTCCAAATCCTATGAATTATCTTGTCTGGTCACAATAGAAAACATGGGTTGGGAGTGGGGTGGGGAGGGAAGGAAGAGCCTGGAGGAAAGATCAGTAGGGAAGACAGATTGCCTGGGCTTGGCATGGGAGGAACTCCACCTGGAGGTCTACCAGGTGTCAGGACAGTAGATAGCAAACTCCATGCTACCCTAGAGCTCACCTTCCTTATACTTTCAGCATCATCTTAGCTTTTCCTTGCCTTCTTACAGGAACACACATGCATATATACATGCACACACATACTACCTAGGTGTTTCTTTCTCAGAAGGGTGAGAAGGAGTCAATGTCTATGAGCCATTGCCCCACTCCTGTCCCTCCCACAAGAATGCCCAGTATTGCCACAGAAGCCCTTAACAAAGAGTTCTTCCCAGAATCTCAGGGCTGGCAGGCATAGCAGAAGGCACATGTGATGCCTGAGTCACTATCAGTGATCTATATATGATCTTAAAGAAGAGGAGAGTTACTATAGGAAGAGTGAAAGGAGAACATAGCTTTTGAAAAAAGGCAAAAGATTGGAGTTGGTGACTTAGATTTCTGGGCAAATTCTAGACCATATTGTTAAAAGGAGGCCTAATGAGCATCTGGAAAAGGAAGCAGCAGTTACCTAGAGCTAGCCTAGCTTCATCAAGAACAGATCAAGCCATCCCAGCCTGTGTCCTTTTCTGATGAGGTTGTGGCACTGGAACAGTTAAACAAAGGAATGTTGTAAGTACAATATTCAGAACTGTTTGCATGACTAAATTACACGCAATCATCATTGATGTTTAGTCAATTTGTAACCTCGTTTGGGGTTTTCCTGACAAAGATACTGGAGTAGTTTGTCATTTCCTTTTCCAGCTGATTTTACAGATGAGGAAATTGAAGCAAACAGGGTTAAGTAACTTGCCCAGGGTCACATACCTAGTAAGTGTCCGAGGTCAGATGAACTCAGGAAGACAAGTCTTTCTGATTCCAAGTCCAATGCTTTATGCACTGTACCACCCAGCTGTCCCATAAAGCTTTCTTAGGCTACATCAAGAGATGTAGTATACAGGTTGAGGCATATTCCAGGGCAGCCTGCACTGGTCAGCCTACAGGAAAAGTCCTGAGTGCTCCATTCCATGCCTAGTGTGACAATTTAACAAGCTGGCAGGTATCCAGAGAAGGATGACCAGGATGCGAGGGGAGGAGCAGTTAAGGAACAGGGGTATGTGTAGACCAGAGATAAAAAGACATGGGGTAGAGGTTGGGGGTGGAGAATACAACAGGCATCTTCAAGATAGAAAGTGGTCCTATGGGAGAGGGATCAGACTTGTTCTGCTGGGCTTGTTCCAATGGGGAGAACTAGGAACAATAAGGAGAAACAACAGAACACTAGATTTGAGAGTAGCCCCTGAATGAGCAAATAGATCCCCTCCTTCTCATTCCCCTCATATCTACCCAGAACAGGGCACTCCAGGAATGAGAAATGCAAAGCTTCTGGAGTGAAAATGCCAGGGACACTGTCCCTAATTCTTATATCAAATGAGACTTTTAAAACACAGTTGAATGCTTTTTTTGACATAAGGAAGAGGCATGCTGGAGAGAAAGCACATGGATAGTACAGTGTGGTAAGAGACTCTGCCTTTTTTCTCCCCTCTCTGACTTCCCTCAGTTTCTTCATCTATGAAATGGGGAGGATAGATTGAATTAGATGGTCTCGAAGGTACCATCCAGATCTTAATCTATGATAACCCTATCATCCTCTTCTCAATCTCCTGTCCTGTTTGTCTCCAGCCCTTTCTCTTAGACATTTGTGGTTAGAGATGGCAACCTAAGAGCTGCTAGGAAGGAAGGAAGTTTTGTTAAGGACCCACTATACCCCAGATACTGTGCTAAGTGCTTGACAAATACTTCATTTGATCTCCACAATAGCCCTGGAAGGAAGGGAGGTTGCTGTGATTATCCCCATATCATAGATGAGAAAACTGAGGCATATAAGTTAGCCCAGAGTCATAGAGCTAGGAAGTGTCAGAGGCCAGATTTGAACACAGGTCTTCCTGACTCCAGGTCCAGCTTTCTGGCCAAGGTGCTGCCTAGCTGCCTCTAGGCTAGCAGCTTAGGGCAACTTAGTGCAAGAGGCAAGAGTGAACAGGCTCTAATTCTCTCCCCTCAGGAGCTGGAACTACTCCTTTTCTTTTTCCTTGAAATTTTGACCTGGAGGGCAAGGCACAGGAGTGTTTCTTCATAAACTGGGTGTGACTTGGTTACAAGTGTTGAAGACAGGAGGCTGGGAAGGGGGAGCCCAAACCAAGCTGTCCCCCTGGGGAAAACGAAGTATTAAACCCTGAGGGTCTGCTGCCACTGGGAACAAAGGTGGCTCTGCCATGCCATTCATTTGCTGTCTAAGTGGCCTACAGTGCTTGGTGGAAACTGTGAAGGGGCTGACCTGGGCTTGACATCAGGGAAAATATCCTGCCGATTGGAGCTGTCCAGAAGGGGTAGGGGCAGCCTGGAGAGCTAGTAGGTTCTCTGTCCCTGCAGTAAGAAGCTATGTAGCCTCTTGCCAGGGATCTCATTAAAGGGATTTCTACTCAGGTACCACTTGGTTTAGTTGGCCTGAGAAAGCTTACCAATGTAATGGGGTGGGAGTGGGGGGAATGTTAAATTACCCTCATCTGTGATTAGTGCAATCCAGGGTGGGAAACCTGGGGCCTTAAGGCCACAAGGGGCTTTCTAGGTCCTTAGGTGCAGCCTTTTGACTGAATCCGAATTTTACAGAACAACTGTTTTGGATTCAGTCAAAAGGCCTCACTTAAGGATCTAGAAGGCCACATGTGGCCTTAAGGCCTTAGGTTTGCCACTCCTGGTGTAATCCCACCGATACGTAAGAATATACAATTATGGTCCCCCTATCCTAATGGCATAATGTACTTGCTTTTTCTCCTCCCTCATCTAGAGCTAGGTGGCACAGAGGATAAAGCAGTGGTTCTCAACCTTCCTAATGCCATGACCCTTTAATACAGTTCCTCATGTTGTGGTGACCCCCAACCATGAAATTATTTTCGTTGCTACTTCATAACTATAATTTTGCTACTGTTATGAATCATAATGTAAATATCTGATATGCAGGATGTATTTTCATTGTTACAAATTGAATATAACCCACAGGTTGAGAACCGCTGGGATAAAGCATTGGACTTGAGTCAGGGAGACATGAGTTCAAATACAGCTTCAGCCACTTAATAGCTGAGTGACCCTGGACTAGTCACTTCTCTCAGCTTCAGTTTCAACTATAAACCAGGGATAATAACAACACCTACCTCCCAAGGTTTGCTGTGAAGATCAAATGAGATAATATAGGTAAAGCATGTAGCACAGAGTCTGACATACAGGGCTCCCTTCTCTTTTTCTATTTTAATTGAGCCTCTTCCTGTGGCGTAGTCTCCAGTGTTCTCCTCTCTAGGCACCCTATTCTGAACACACATCAGCTTATCAGCGTGATATTTTTTCTCTGCGCCCCTTCAGCTTTGCACACACAAGACAACCAGCCCATTTGCCTCACCCTTGTTACAGCTCTACCCTGAGGTCCCACCTGACTCTGAGAGGCTTTAATTCTCTCCCCTTCTAACTTGACAATCCTATGACCTTGGCACATGGCTTGGCAGGAATGCCAATAAAAAGGACCCTTTTATCCTGGCAAATGCAGTCACTGCTTACTTAGCCCAATCCATCCCCTGATGCATCACAAGACTGTACACGGGAAGGGAGACCTGTTGCTTGGACATTCTCCTGTGCCCATGCCCTGCCTATCCTTCTCCATTAGAAGCTGGTATCTGCATTAAGCGAACAAAGAGCTGTATGTGAAAGCTTTGTGTGGGAAAGCAATGAAAATGCTCCTTCACATCTCCTGGGCATCCTTCCTAAAGGCCCTCACTACTTCATTATCCTCCTGAGAGATGAGGAGGAAGAAGCCGAAGGGTGATGATTATGGAAGTGTATGGGAGGAACATTTGTCAGGTTGGGCTGGACCAGGAGCAAGGTGCACCAGAGAAATGCAAGGCTTGGTTATAAGTGAGCACCTTCCCTTTTCCCTCCAGTGAGCTCAAAAGTATGAACAGGAATTGAGTGCATTTTCACTAAAAGGCAGGGATTCATCTCCACCACCATTACCTTCTACTCCATTTTTAAAAATTCAGTCTCAGTGGTAATGAGGTCCCCATAGTTAGTTTTTTCACATTCTAAGATTTCTTTTTCAAATATTTACTAACTATTATATGCAAAGTGAAATTTCAAGTGTCAGGAAAACAAAGATAAATAGTACAAAGTGTCTGCTCTCGCTTAATTTGTTAGGGGAATAGTAGGGGAATTAACAGCGGGAAGGTGATAATAGGGGAAGGACCAGCAGGTGGACAGTGAGTAGAGCATCCGGCCTGGAGAGAGGAAGACTGATCTTCCTGAATTTAAATCTGGTCTCAGAAACTTACTGCCTGTGTGACCCCTGGGCAAGTCATTTAACCCTGTTTGCTTCAGTTTCCTCATCTGTAAAACGAGTTGGAGAAGGAAATGGCAAACTACTCCAATATCTCTGCCAAGGAAGCACCAAATGGGGTCACAAAAAGTCAGACACAAGTGAAACACATTTTCAACAAGAACAGGACAGTTGCACAAATTACTAGGAAGTAATCCCTTGTGAGTTAAGGAGAAAGGCAAGGCCCAGGTGAAGTACTATGAGAAATTGGAAGAGGAAAGGATCTCTTCTAAGTGAACACATAAGGAAAGTCCTTGTGGCTTTCAACAGCGGAGCTTTAACAGATGATGATGAAAGCGGGAAAGGGAGTCCATTTGTAGGCATGAAGATGGTTCCCAGAGAAGGGAAAGGGAAAGATTGGAACAGGGGACTGACAATCATTCAGTTTGACTGGAACATAAAGTGCTTGAAGGGAAGTCACATGGGCAAGTAGAGTGGGTCCTTTGGGTTGTCTTGGTCTTTTTTGAAAATGAAGGGAAATTTGTCTCAGGGGAGTGTAGAATCATTGCTACTCCCCCAAATAAACTTCCCAGAGGGAAGAGTAATGGAAAGACATTGTTCTATTCATCGCTACTCTAAGACTCCTGGGGTATAGAGCAGGAAAGGACGTTAGAGATCATTAGCCTAATTCTCTAATTTTACAGGTAGAAAACTGAGATCTATAAAGGCTAAATGACCTACCCAAGGTCACTTATAAATGATTGGATTTAGAGATAGAAGAGAACTTAGGAAATTTATCACTGAGGCCTTATCATTAAGTCCCTTGAGAGATAAGAAAAATGAAGTCAGAAGGCATGGGACTCATTCGTGATCATACAAGCAACAAGAGGCATTTATTTGTAGCAAGTTGTTCAAAGCAAATGGAGCCATTTATACCACAATGAAAACGTTGTAAAAATGAAGAATTTTGAAAGACTCAAGAACTCTGATTAACACCCAAGGATCAAACATGATTCCTGTGAACCAGTGATGAAGCATGCTACCTCCCTCCCGACAAGAGGTGATGAATTAAATATGTAGAATTAGACTCATATCTTGGGATGAGGCCAATGTGAGAACTTGTTTTATTTAACCACCCACATTTATTGCAAGATTTCTTTTTTCAATTGGGAGAGGGAATGTAATGAAAAGGAAAAAATAAATCTTTGATATTTGGATGGGGAGAGATATTTCGCAAAAAATAAATTAAGAAATAGAAATAATTTGTCAACAAAATTGACCAAACTCAGGAAAGATGGCCTTTGCTCCCCCAAGGGATAAGAACTAACTATCCTTGTAGCCTTGGATTTCTAGAGCCGAAGTCATCACTTCAAAATGGGCAAAGGGAATCATGGTGGGAAACAGGTGACTCAGGTGTCTTCTCTGTACTTGACAAATGGGTTAGGTGACTTTGGATAGTTTACAAAAGAATCCCAGTGAATTTGTCTTTGCCAACACTTTTCTTGTTATTCTGTGATGTCTTCAGGAACTAAATAGACTTCAGCCCTGAGAGAGAAAAAGAATAATTTCCTAGATTATAGAGGGAAGTACCAATATCATACCCTTCCTCTCTCCCAAGAAGCTTCAGTTTCTATCCCAGCCATCTTCAAATGTGTCACTTCAACTGGGAGGGACCAAGGTCCATTCAGGGATCTCCAACCCAACTAGATGTCTTTCTTACCCTGACAAGCCCTGAGATTTTTCTGTCTCTACACCTTACTCAGCCTAGTCTCCCAAAATGCTCTCCCACCTTCTCTGCTTGTTCTTCCAGGTAAAGTCCAAATACCAAGAAATCTTCACTCATAACACCAGTCAAAAAATTTCTCTCCTTTCTCTAAGCTCTCAGTAATTTTTGCTAATGCACCAGCCCACAATAGCATTCTCCTTTAGATTGCATTTATTCATATTCAAAATTGTAAATTCCTGAAGGGTTGCTACCAAGTCCTGTTCAATTTTGCTCAAATATACAAATGGATGTGTGCTCATTATTTGGAAATTCCCTCTGATGATGGAGATTGCAACTCATTCATGCCTACCCATCCTATGTGACTTATCCATGTTCCCCCAAAAGTTTACGACAGTTAACTTGCTGGAGGCCTTCCTCACTTTCTACCTGGGCCCAATTCATTGTCTGATTGTCCCAGATATACGTATTGTTGGACGAGTTCTGTAGGCTGTCCAATCATATGCATATTGAAATCTGGGTAGTAGACCCTCTTCATCCACTTAGTCTTTCTTGTATGGATGAACAAACCAAACTCCTTTGAGTAATACTAGATCTCTTCCAGGACGAAAGGATTAATTCAATCATTATAACATCAGTCATCCATAAATAGGAGCATCTAAAGGACCTTACCATCTATAACAGTGGTTCTCAACCTTCCTAATGCCATGACCCTTTAATACAGTTCCTCATGTTGTGGTGACTCCCAACCATAAAATTATTTTCATTGCTGCTTTGTAACTGTAATTTTCCTACTGTTGTGAATCTATCTGATAAGCAGGATATGTTTTCATTGTTACAAATTGAACATAACCCACAGGTTGAGAACCACTGATCTATAAGGAATCCCTCCTTGGCTTAGACTCTACCCTTGATCTCCTCCATCATAGCAGTAAATAATGCCTTTGGTGAACACACACCTATCAGTTTCATGCTTCATCTGATGTTTGTTATCAGAGTCATTGAACAAGGTTATTTTATTTTATCTACCAAAGAATGATCTTGATGTACAGATAGGAGACCCCTTGCTCTAAAAGAGTCCATAAGGTGAATCTTCTGAATCAAATGCTTTTCCTTAATTAACAACAATAAACACAATGGGATCTTATAGTCTTGAGATTTTTCATTAATCATGAGATAGCAAATATTTAATGCACTGTTGACTATGGCCTGGAAAGAAAGCCCACTTCTTCCTTACTAATACCTTCCTAGAGAATGCCCTGGTTTTGTGTATAGATGACCCTCATAAAGATTTGATATATGTGGCTGAATAGTAATATGGCTTGGTTGTTTATGTTCTCCCAATAATCTTTGAGGGGAGGGTTGGTATTAAAAAGTTTTTGTTGTTAAGTTGTTTCAAACATGTCCAACTCTTCATGGCCCCATCTGGAGTTTCCTTGGCAAAGATACTGGAGAATTTTGCCATTTTCTTCTCCAGCTCATTTGACAGATTGAGAACTGAGGAAAACAGAGTTAAGTGACTTGGACAGGGTCACACAGCTAGTAAGCGTCTGAGTTCAGATTTGAACCAATGTGGATGAGTCTTCCTGGCTTCGGGTCCTTTCCTTTAACCACTGCACCACCTAGCTGCCTTTATTGATAAGGTTAGAGGTTTGATTTCCACATCTTTGGTATCTTCCCTTCCTTCAGATACCTTTATTTTAACATATCAATTTATTTTAATAAATCAATAAATGTATTACTTCAATTTTTGTGAACAAATCTATTTCCTTATTTTTATAAAGAAACACATTTCTCTATTTTACCGGACCACTTTTTGTGTCTAATAGTACCTAAATGCTCTCACAATTATATCCCCTCTAGCATGGATACTCTGTATACTTGGTCTAATAAGGCTGTTTTCCTCATCTTTATTCTCTTTAGTGTCATGAACACATGGTAATCATGATGTTAGAGTCCAAACATGGCAGTCACACTATCATGCTGGAGAAAAGTTTTTACAAATCATGTCTACATGTGTGTGCGCACACGTGTGTG
The DNA here is from genome assembly GCA_028627135.1 of Pseudochirops cupreus. Classification (NCBI taxonomy): domain Eukaryota; kingdom Metazoa; phylum Chordata; class Mammalia; order Diprotodontia; family Pseudocheiridae; genus Pseudochirops; species Pseudochirops cupreus. The sequence goes on from CM053580.1 coordinate 530,755,870, forward strand.
CCCCTTCAAACCAACACACTTGTGTTAAAAGTGTTTAGTATGCATAGGGCATTGTGATGACTCTTAAGATATAAAGATGGCAAACAATGTAATCTTTACCCTCAAGGAACATATACCCCAATAGGGGAGATATTATGAAGACAAAAACAATTATGGCACAAGAGTGACTATGAGAAAGACAAAGGATCAAGGTAAAACAACATAAGAAATTTGAAGAGGGAAAGATCACTTTCAGTTGGAAAGATCTTCATGGGTGAAAACATCATGGGAAAAAAATGGTACGTGAGCTGACCTGGGAAGAAAGAGAAGGATGTGTGGGGCAGAGCCAAGATGGTGGCACAGAATCAGGAAAACTCCATGGCTCCCCCCATAACCACCTCAGATACCTATAAAATGACTCTAAACAAACTTTAGAGCTACAGAACCCACAAAGTGACAGAGAAACAAAGCTTTTGCTGAAGACAGCCCAGCAGGCAGACAGGAAGGGTCCATCACAGCGTGCTGGGAGCAGAGGAGCCCTCGGGTTTTAGCCCCAGGGCAGCAATGATCAGCCATGGCTGGAGGGACATCAGGAGAGTGGATCACCAGCAGCTGTGGCTGTTTTCAGAATTATCAACTCATAAATGCCAAAAAGAAAAAGTGAGAGGTCAGTGTGGACTTTGGGAACAGGGGGACTAAGAATGTAGTCCAGCCTCTGCCCCCAAAAGGGAGAAACAGCTCAAGCATGGTGGCTGTGCAGCTGCCTCCATGTGGCTGTTTCAGAGCCCTTGGCCTGCAGATCATAGGGGGACAAAGTGACCATTCTGAGTGGTAAGCGCTCTTGTTTTAACCTGCTTGGATCTGGATTGCTGTCTTGGAGGTCTTGGGGTGTGTGACCAGGTGTCAGAGCCTGTGGAGGCTTCAGAGAGGGCACCCAACTAAAAGCTCTGGCAGCTGAGAAAACCCCAATGATTTGGGACAAAGCTCTCCTCTCTGGAAGCAGAGTTCCACTGTGGCAAAAAGCTCATAAGTCAAGTAATTGAGTAGCAATATGAGCAAGCAAAGGAAGCAAAGCAAGCACAGCAATCCAACTTTAGATTCCGTTTTTGGGGATAAAAAGGATCAAAGCATAGAATGGGAAGAAGACAACACAGTCAGAACCCCTGCACCAAAAGCTTCCAAGAAAAATATGAACTGATTACAGGCCATAGAGGAGCTTAAAAAGGATTTTGAAAACCAAATAAGAGAAGTGGAAGAAAAATTGGGAAGAGAAATGAGAATGATGCAAGAAAATCATGAAAAGAGAGTCAACAACCTGACTGAAGAAAATAACACCTTAAAAAATAGATTAACTCAAATGGCAAAAGAGGCCCAAAAAGCCAATGAGGAGAAGAATGCCTTAAAAAGCTGAATTTGCCAGTTGGAAAAAGAATCTCAAAAGCTCACTGAAGAGAATAATTCCTTCAGAATTGGATTGGAGCAAATGGAAGTGAATGACTTTATGAGAAATC
>CM053580.1:530757859-530789022 GCA_028627135.1 Pseudochirops cupreus
GTGTATGTATGTATGTATATATATGTATATATACATATATGTCTATGTAGAAGGATATATGGATGTATGAATACATATGTGAGTGTGTGTGTATATATGTATACAGGTACACATAGAGGGCACAGGATCAATTGAATAGGAAGGGATGATACTTAAAAGGTGAAATTGAGAGATGAGAAAGAGAAGGATATGAATAGATGGAAATATGGAAGGAGCTCATTCCAGACATGGAAGGTGGGTTGTAAGAATGCAAGCAGACAGGAGAGGGCAGAAGAAGACTGGATAACAACTAGAAGTGCATTTTGGCAGAAATTTAGAATAGGAGAAGAAAAGGAAGAGCAAGACGTAGGTCTGAGTGGAGTTTGATTATACTTCAATAGACCCATGAGCTCTTCAGTGAGAGTGCTCCTTCCAAGGAGGCAGATCCCAACTCATCCATGCTTGTCCATATCCTGTCATATAGGATCATACACCTAGAGCTAGAAGAGGCCTCAGAGTCCATTGAGCCTAATTTTACAGGTGAGGAAATTGAGGCTCGAGAAGTTTACGAGACTTACCCAAGGTCTCCCAGGAAAGTATGCATCAGTTTGCTTAATACTATGTGAACTTTCCTCCTATTTTCTTGACGTCTCTTGATAAGAATGGGCTGGTCATCAGTTTATCTCTTTCTCTCACTACATTATTGACCTATCTGTTTTTCTGGTCATGTGTGTTTCTGATAACATCCTTTCCAGTACTTCTCCTGTACAATCAGATTGTGGAAATGCTTAAACCCCATCTTTGTATCTCCAATAGTACTTAACATAGCACCCCCATACACATGTAATGACTGGTCAATACATACTTGTTGGATGAATGAATAGAAGGGCATAATAAACATATACTGAATGAGTAAATAAGTGATGAGCAGAACTCTTTGTCTACTGAATTCCTACTCATTCTCTAAAACCCAAAGCATATGCCATATTCTATATGAAGTCTTTCCTGAATCCCCTGACCGTAAAGCCCTTACCGCCTCTGAACTAAAAGCACTTTGTCTCATACCTGTCTGATGAACATATGTGGTATTTTCACTAGAATTGGTTTTGTTTACACGTCTATCAGACTGTAAATTCCATGCAAGTAGGGACCACATCTTACTTTTTAATTTTGTATCTTCCCTCTCCTGAAGCACAGCATAGCTAATTAATAAATATTTGTGGAGTGAATAAATAAATAGGACTTTTATTGTTCATTTTGCAGCTGTGTCTGGCTTTTCATGACCCCAGTTGGGGGTTTCTTGGCAAAGATTTTGGAGTGGGTTGCCATTTTCTTCTCCAGCTCATTCTACAGATGAGGAAACTGAGGCAAACAGGGTTAAATGACTTGCCCAGGGTCACATACCTAGTATGAGTCTGAGGCTGGATTTGAACCCATGAAGATGAGTCTTTCTGGTTCCAAGCCCCATCTGCCTAGTCTGAATAAGTCTTTGGAAAGAAAGAATGAATGAATAAGCCATAGAGCTTAGTAAACAATGATTAAATGGAGGAATAAATTAACAATAGGGCTCGCTTGTTGAGTGAGTGAATAAGCAGATTTATTACAGGGTTCAGTAAATATTTGTGGCCATTGACATTTGGTCTGTTATATCTATTAGATCTCCCTATTAGGGTATAAGCCCATAGAGGGCAAGAATTGCATTTAATTATCTTTCTATCCTCAGTCATCACATTCTTTCCATGCAAACTTTCATACTATGTCCCCATTCAGGTACCTTCATCTCCCTGCCCTCCCCTGCCCCCTACACACACACACTCTCCTGCCCCCTCCTCCTACTCCTTTCAACCTCCCTTTCTTGTGCTGTTTTCCTACTTTAGAATATAAGATCCTTAAAGATGGTCTTCCTTTATGCTTATATTAATGTCCGTAGAACTTAGCACAGTGCCAGACATATAAATGCTTAATAAAAGTGTGTTTCCTGCCAACTTTTGGAAGCCCTTTCCTCTCTGATAGCCCTTCTTCCTAGCTACATACTCTTATGAGGGAGATTCTTCTCCTACCCCAGACCAACACTAGGAGCATGAGCGATCCCTTACCGATTTAGAAGTAGACGGCATTAAGGATAACAAGATCCCTGACGTCTGAGAAGTGGTGCTGGATTTGGCTTTCCCTGTGAAACATCGTTTATACTCTTCTCGTACCTGGAGATTAAGAAACAAGGTTATTCATTGCTTGGCTTCAGTTGCCTTTATGAAGGGAAGGCCACATGGAAGAGGAAGTGGTAGCTATGGTTTTTACCTGGCGATTGAGGACACAGTGGATGATGAAAATGAAAGTTCCTTGCAGGCTATTGATGATGGTAAATAAGTAAGCCATGATGCTTGCTATGGGATCAATCTGAAAGATCCCCAGAATCCAGGAGCTTCCCAGAATGAGGAATTGAGCGAAGGCTTTTAATGTTAGTAACCTGTGCAGAGAAGATTGGGAAATGGAATCATTCCCCTAAATTCCTTCAAGAGATATATACCTAAGGTGAGGAGATAGGGGCTTTTGCACAGGGTACCAAATTTAGAGCTAGAGCACTCTATTAGCACTTGCAATCCTTCAAAAATATAGAAAGATAAGAGCTTAGCATCTAGTCATCCAGAATAGTTCAAATAAGAAGCTATAAGATGACAAGTTAGGGTGAGCTCCTCCTCCATCCTGCCCTACCACCCTGACAACCACCATGATAGCAATGTGGATCTCTCTTCACAATAGTGTCAAAGAGTCTTTGACTCCTTCGGTGGGGAGGTGCTCCAACAATTCCCTAAAACTGCTTACTCTGGGCTCAATTTATAGTACTTGCCCTGGGCTCAAAAATTCCTAGTTCTACTCTGCCTCCCTGTTTTTGCTCTCACCATCTTCCCAATCATTCAGGCTTGAAAGTTCCTATGTGTCTCTCACACTCCTGTTACCCTCAGCCTAAAAGAGGCTCTATGACATAGTAGATAGAGTGTTGGACTTGGAAGCAAGAAAACTTATCCTCTTTGAACCTCAGTTTCCTCATGGGTAAAATGAGGGAGTTGGGTCAGATGGCTTCTATGGTCTCTCTTAGGTCTTAATCTATGATCCTGTTCACTCTGCACATCTGTCTCCTCCTTGCTACTCAGAGCCAGCACCGTGGTGTGGGTTCCATCACTTTTCATTTGGACTTTTATAACAGTCTCATAACTGACCTCACTGCCTCCATCTTTTTACTCCCCCCAAGCAATCACTCCTCCATTTACCTCAGAACTCTTCTGGGAACATCACTCCTCAATTCAAAAATGTTCTGTCATTCCCTGTTGCTTGCCACAAAAAGTATAGACTCTTTCCTGACATTCAAGGCCCTACATTGTCTGACTCCAACCTTATCTGAAATTTCCAATCACACTAGGTTCATCTCTTATTTATAGGAGGATAGAAGCATGGCTTTGGAGCAGAAATGGAGTCCAACCCCCTCATTTGACAAATAAGGGAACTAAGGCTCAGAGGCTTTAAATGATTTGCTTAGGGTCACACCTATTAAATGTCTGAAGCAAGATTTTAATCTAGGTCTTTCTGATTCCCACATCTAGTACTTTAGCTAACCATCATCCCCTGTTCTCTCCCATCTCTGTGCTTTTTCTCATGCTCATACCAAGTTGTGTGTGTGTGTGTATTGGGGGGGAGTATATGTAATCAATCAAGTTTTGGCTGAGCCCCCATCCTACTAGGAAAATTCCTCCTCTTTTTTCTTTCCCCAGGTCATGTTTCATTAATTCTCCCATGAGTCAAGGCGATATGCTTGCTCATACCAAGCCCAGAATGGACCAAATGAGGCAATATTTGTAAATGTTTAACACATAGTTGATGCTTAATAAATTTTTATTCCCCTCCTTTATTTTATTGATTCTTTCCCCCCTCCTTCCTTTCCTTCCTTCTTTCTTTTCTTCTTCCCTTCCCTCCTTCCTCCATTCCTTTTCATGGGGTGTGGCCAGTATGTGAACTTTTCAGAGAGATTGGGGTAAGAAAGATGTCAGTTAACTGGGAGCAATCTGATTCCCCTCCCTTAAGTCATTTGTTTTCTATGGGACTCTAATAACAAACACAGGCTATCTTTTCCTTTTGTGAAAGCCCAACAGACCTTGCTCAAGGACTAGAGGGTCAGAGGTGTAGTGAGAAGACTGAAAGGAGATGAGAATTTTGAGAACCCTGGCCAGAACCTGGCACCACTCTGCTTAACAAGCTGAGTCAGCTTTGGGACAGACTTCCAATGAACTCCAGTATTCCTGCAGTGTATCAGTGGAGTCTGACTTTGGACACTATGGATGTATAGGTGGAGAAATCCTGTTTCTTGGTTCCCATTTGGAAGCACCTGAGAACAGGACTTCTGCATTCAGCTAAGAAAAGGAAAGATGAATTTCATCCTCAAAAGCCTTGGAAGGGGGCGGGTCCAGAGATCTAATGTATGTCTATTTATGGCCTATATCTTTTTTTGCATACTGTTTGATGTCTCTATTTGTATTTCTTTAAATTTAATTCAATTAAATATTTATTATGATCTAGCCTTGACTCATAGGAGAATTAATGAAACATGAACTGGGGAAAGAAAAGAGAGGAGTAATGTTCCTAGTAGGATGGGGGCTCAGCCAAAATTTGATTGATTAATACATACATTCCCCCCACACACACACACACAACTTAGATGAAAGAAATAAGTATTGCTATCCATAAAATGCCAGAGCTAAGGGGAAAGAGGCATCAAGCTCTCTGAGAGCCAAACATAGCTTGGCAACTACTCTCAGAATACCCTTTATTGTTAGATGATGTGCATAGAAGATAACAATGAGTGTTTGCTAGATGTCAACTTGTCCTTACTACTGAATAGAGTCAGGGCAATGGTGACAATCTGTCCCCCTCCCATGATTACAGATAAAAGGGAAAGCAAAGTAACTTTTATTGATTAGCAAATATATTTATGGGAAGAAATCCAGAAACATGAATAGGGAAGAATGAAGAAGAATTAGATAAATAAGGAAGGGAAAGTCATCAATGACCTTTCAATTGTCAAAATCAGTGGACTTTTCTCAGTTCTCATTCTTGACCTCTCTACAGGCTTGAACACTGTTGATCCTCTCCTTGATTTTCTCTCTTGGTTTTCCCAGCACTACTCTCTTCTGGTTCTCCTCCTATCTATCAGACTGTTCCTTCTCAGTATGCTTTCCTGGTCCTTATGCAGGTCACATCCTCTTAACTGCAGTTATCCCTCAGAATTCTGTGCTGGTCCCTTTTTCTCTTCTCCATCTATATTACTTCACATTGTGATCTCATCAGCTCCCATGGATATAATTATCATTTCTATGCTGATGATTCTCAAATCTACCCTCTTTGTTAATCTGTAGTCTTGCATCTCCAGATGCCCATTAAAAATTTTAAACTCAAGGCATCCAAAGTTGAATTCTTTATTTTTTTTTTACCCCAAACCTTCTCCCCCACTTCCAAACTTCCCTGTCACTATCAAAGATACCACCATCTTCCCAGACACTCACTTGGGTGTCTTCTTTGACTCTTCACTGTTCACCCTTCCTTCCATGTCCAATCCATTGGCATGCTGATTTCACGTTTGCAATGTCTTTCAAATATGCCTTCCTCTCTCCTCTGATACTGTCCTCCACCTTATAGCTGACCCTCATCACCTTAGACTATTGCAATAGGCTGCAGGTTGGTCTGCCTACCCCAAATCTCTCGCCATTCTAACCTGTGTTTCATTCAGCCATCAAAGTAATTTTCCTTGAAGTAAACAGATCTGACCATGTCACATACCCCCTACTCAATAAACCCCAATGGCTCCCTATCACCTCCAGGATCAAATAAAAAATCCTCTGTTTGGCATTTCAAAGCCCTTCATAAGCTAGCAATACCCACTTGTAGTCTCCTTACACCTTGTGCCCCACCATGTTCACTCCAATGACAGCAGCCCCTTTGCTATTCTACAAACAAGATACTCTGTCCTTTGGCAACAACAAGAGGCAGGATGTGAGAAGATCACAACAGGTTAGTTTGAATGCTGAAGCATTACCTAGTAAGGTAAGATTCAATAGGAGTAAATGTAAAGTTCTAGGCTTTGGTTCCAAAAACCAGCTTTCCAAGTATAAGATGAGGAGGTATTCCTGGAAGAAAGGGCACTCAGAAGAGTGGAGCTAGGTTCTTTTGCCTTGTTGATGCATCTAAATATTTTGGAGCATTTAATAGCTGAGTGTTAGAGGGACCCATGATGCCAATAACTGATTTGCATATATGTCAACCTTATGGTTGTGTTCAAGGAGCTCAGCTGACAGGATACATCTGCTGTTGCACCAATATTTAGCATCAATCAGGAGGAGAGGAGACTGTCTCAACCACAGGATGACCACAGAGTGAGCAAGAGGAATCTCCAACCACAAGCTACCAAATACCACAGAAATGTCTCTGGGGCCAACTCAGTGGGACAGATTTGCTCCAAGTAGCATCCAGGCAACCCTCCCCCAAAGAAATTAGTTTAGAGAAAGGAACAAAAGTTTAAAATATGGGCTAATAACTGGGACAAAGGAAGCATTGTAAAGTGATTTGGAAAACCGGAAAAGTTATCATTTTCTAATGCCTCACCAGAGACTCTGCCCCTGGGGTCTTGAGTTCCCCAGATGAGCTTTTCCCTTATCTTGCCCAGAATCAGACTACCGGGACACTTCCTGGACGTTTCCAAGTCATGCTGACTGAACTCTGATCATCATCTTCATCTCCTTCTCTCTCCATAACTCAGTCTCTGTCTCTGGTACCACCATAGGCTTTGAGAGATTAGCTTTCCCTTATCTAGCCTGGAAATAGATCAGCAAGTCACTTCTCAGCCGTTTCTAACTCACGTGACCACATGTACATTTTCCCCTCCGTTCTCTTTTCTAGTTCCTCTTATTGTAGTCTTTGTCCATTATAATGAGAGGTTTTTTAAAGAAAGGGACCGTCTCTCTTACTTATATTTGTGTCTCTGGTGTCTGGTACCTAATAAGAACTAAATGCATTCTTTTTCTCACGTTCATTCATCCTATGATGCTCTTTGAGATACACTATTAAAGGTCTCAGGCTCTACATTATCCTGTGACCCCAACCATCTATGGAATATGATAGCAGGAAACCACTGAGAGAGTGTGTGTTCTGAAGTGAGCACTGGGCTGACTCTAGGTTGTCCCATCCAGGCCCCTGTGGCATCAGGGAAGGATTCCTCCTGCCCTAGCCCTCTTTCTCATGGTGTCTCCACCTTGATGGGAAGCACTTGATCCAATGGGCCTCCTCTAATAAGCCCACCTGTTGTCTTTGAGGGTTGATACTTCTGCATTGACACTAGACAACTTCTTTCTCAGGATCCAAAGGGTCCATGTCAGCAGGACTGAATTAATCTGCAAGGAGATCACAGAAGAAGGACATGAAACTCAGGCTGGGATATAGGATGGATCTGGTGATCCCATTTCCCCTTTGGCTTCTCTCTTGATAGATTGCAAAATCCTAAAACCACATATTGACACTTGAATAGACCTTGAAGGTACTCTAGTCCATTGGCACTTGACCTGGAGTCTGTGGACTTGTTTTTTGTTTGTTTGTTTTTGCGAGGCAATGGGGTTAAGTGACTCACCCACGATCAGAGTGTCAAGTGCCTGAGAGCACATTTGAACTCAGGCCTCCCGCCTCCAGGGCTGGTGCTCTATGCACTGCACCAACTGGCTGCCCCTGTGAATTCGATTTTTCAAAATATTTTGATAACTGTATTTCAATATAATTGATTTCTTCTGCATCTTGGCGCATTTGATTTCATGCATTTAAAAGCATTATCCTGAAAGGATGTTCAGAGGCTTCATCAAATGGCTGAAAGGTCCATGACTTAAAAACAAAGTTCAACTGTCTTTATTTTACATATGAAGAAACAGAGGCCCAGGGGGAAAAAATTGATTAACTCAAGGCCACCTAGCTGCCAGAGCAGGATTCCAACCCAAAATTCTCTAATTCCATATCCAAGCTCTTCCCAAAGTGCCATTTTAAGAATGACTGTATTTCCATTATGGATCAGTTTCTTTTTTTTAAAAAACCAATCCTCCACCAACAATTTACACCCATCTTCCTGTGAGTTTCAGACCTGGACCCTCTTTTTGAGTAGAAATATTCTTCACTCACACGCGCCATCCCAATTCACCAGCAGATTTGGATCCATAATGAAACAAAAGCCTCCAATAAATTAATAATAATTAATAATAGCACCTTTGCGTTACAATCAGAGTTAACAGAGCCCTTCCACCATAACAGCCCTGGAAAGTTTATAGCATGTCTTGCCCTCCTCACTTTACAGATGAGAAAACTGAGGGTCAGAGAGGAGAACAGATATTTGCCGAGGGTCAAACAACTAACAAGAACTCAATGATTCTCAATAAATTTGTAGAAGAACTGGTTAATGGCACCATGTTGTGAGCTTCGTCTTGAGGTCTACCCCTTCCCAAGATGTCCAGAAGCAAAATTAGAAATAAATAAAAGAAACAAAAAAAAAAAAGGAAAAAACCTCAAGTTTTCTCAAAAGCAACATCCCTTCAGCTTTGTGGCTTCCCTGGCTGCCCATTCAGTGATGTGCTCTCCCCTTACCCTGGTAGTTCTCAGAGTTTTCTGGTCCCTGCCATCTCCCATCCAAATCTGCTATCAGGTAAAAATCCAATCACCTCATTTACAAAATCTGAGAGTTAGAAGGTGCCTCCCAAATCCAACTAATCCAATCTATAGCTGAACAACAATTGCTCTACAACATTTCTGATGTGTTCCTTATTTTGAAGACCCCTAGTAAGGAGAAAACCTACTGTGTTCCAAGGCAGCCCATTCCACTTTCAGATAATTCTAATTTTTAAGATTTTTTCCCCTTATTTGGGACATAAATCTTCCAACTCCCCCCCATTGCTCCTGATTCTATCCTCTGAGGCCAAGCAAAATAAATCTGATCCCTCTTCCCTGTAATTCCCTTTCAAATACCTGAAGACAAGTTTCATGTCCCCTTCAGAGCCTTTAAAGCAGTGGTTCTCAACCTATGGGTTTCAATGCCTTTGGGGGTCAAACGACCCTTTCACAAGGGTCACAGGGGTCCCCTAAAACTATTGAAAAACACATATTTCCGATGGTCTTAGGAACCGAGACACTGCTTCTCTATCCGTCTCCAGGTGGGTCCGCTCACATGCAGAGACACCCACATATGAGTATTAAAGGGTCCCGGCATTAGGAAGGTTGAGAACCACTACTTTAAAGAATGAATTTCTAGACAGGCTTAGTGACCAGTAAGTGACCAGTAATCATAATCTTTGCTACTAGGGATGCTGAGACAGGCAAATAGATCTCTTGTACTCAGGAGCTTAGAGCTAATGTAAGAGGCAGGCGGAGCTTGGAGTAAACCCAATAGATGTCCACCTAAGTTTGATGTTAATATGAAGAGGCCCTTGGGAATGGGAAGGAGAAGCAAATCAGTGTAGGTCAGAAAACAGAGCAAGTCAAAGCCCCTGTGCCAATCAGAGTGGGGACTGGTCCATCAGAAAGCCCCTGTACTTCCAACCTGGATGAGATAGGGAGACTCAGTCTTAAAAATTAAAATAAAAAATAATTTCTAATCATGTAATACCAGAGAAAAGATGGAGGAGGCACTGTCTTGGAACCCCTAGAATTATGCCATAAGCCAGCTGCCCATTCCCCTGGTGTGTAAGGCTAGCTCAGCCAAGTCCAGAGCCCAGTGAGCTTTGGAACCTTCTCAATATGAAATGGAACACACGCCTCCAAGTTGTGACTCACATACCATTATTATTGTGCAAACAGGTCCCAGGAAACTCCAGATGAACCCAGTGTCTGTGTTCAGCCAGCAGCTTTGGAATGACAAAGGAAAGTCAGCGTCATGTCATGGGATTGAGGGGGAGAGAGTGAAACAAACCAGCCCCACCCTGCCCCATCCTTCAAATAACAGCTGCATTTCCTGAGTAAAGATGGCTTTGGAAAGCAGGATCTGGGGCTAGTCTCATGGGATGTCACAGCTGGAAGGTCCCTTAGAACACTGAACACAGAATGTCACAGCTGGAAGGGCCAAAAGAGTATTGAATGTCAGGGCTGGAACGGTTCTTTGAACAGAGAATTTTGAAAGTGAAAAGAGCTTAGATCTGGGTTTTTTTTTTAACGTGTACGTGTGTGCGTGTGTCTGAGGAAGCCTACAGACCTCTTCTCAAAATAATATCTTTAAAGAAACTAATTATGTTGAAATATATTTATAAAAATAGTTTTTAAAAACAAGTTCACAGGCCTCAGATTAAAAACTCTTGGCAAAGGTGGAAGGGCTTTTATAGCATAGGATTTCAGCACAAGAAAGGTCTTCAGGATGCAAAACATAAAATGTTAGAACTTTAAAAAGTCCTTAAAATCACAGAAATGCAGTTGGAGAGGATGTCAGAATCCATCTAGTTCAAGCTAGGGATGAACCAGAATTCCATCTCTAATATGCCTGGGACAAGGACTTATCGAGGCTCCCAACTAAGGACTTGGGCTGAAAGAAAGCCCCTCCCACTGTAAGACTGGCTCTACTCAGGAAGACTTTTATATCTTTAGTCTAAACTTTTCTGCAGCTTTGCCCCTCCCTCACTGCTAGTCATGCCCCTTGGGGCCAAATCTAGTCCTTCTTTCAGAAGACAAACTCTTCAAAGATTATGTCTCCCACAAAGTCCCCCTCCTGTTCTAGGCTAAATATCCCCAAGCAATACTGTCAGAACTGGAAAGAATCTTAGAACACAGAAAATCATAGATGGAAGGAGTCTTAGAGCATGCAATGTCAGAGCTGGGAGGACTCTTAAAACAGAGGTGGAAGAGATACTAAAAATATATAGTATATCAGAGCTTAGCTATAAGCTAGTTCAGCTCAAAAATTGAGGAGGAACCTGCGCTCCAGAGAGAAGAAAGGATCATCTCAAGGTCACAGGAAGAGTAAGAAATGGAGACCACATCTGAACCTCCAATTTCTGACTCCCTGTCCCAGGGCTCTTTCCATGGAAGCAAACTGCCCTTCCCCACACTCACCGGTTATACATCCCGTAACCTCCCCACTGACTTCCTGCGGCTACTGCCACAATCAGACCTGGAAGACCATAACCAAAGGCACAGAGATAGAGCATCTTGATATTTCGGGAGCTAAAGTAGTTCACAACTTTGAGGTTCCTGACCATCAGGAAGAGCATCACAGCTTCCACCAGCATCCAAGCAAAGCAGGCCAGGAGGAGATAGTGCAGCAGGCCAGCAATGATTGAGCACACTATCTGCAAAGAAAGAGCTCCTGTCATCCTTCCCTGGGAGCACCACGGGAAGGGTGGGGAGGAGGAGGGAGCTCTGACATGGTTTGCACGCCTGGTGCCCTTCTCTGCCTCCACTGGGTCACAGTGGAAAGTACCCAGCCAAGTAAACCAGTGAACACCGGCTGGAGAGCTGGCAAAGGGATGTTGTAGGTTCGGTACAGCTGGGTTGGCTCAGAAGGATGATAGGGTCCCTCTGACACAGTCGAGACTCCTAAGAAAAGGTGGAGAAACTCAGGAGATGTTGTCACAGGCTACCCCTATCATTAGCCTTTTGGCCTAGGCTCATGGGACCATAGAATCTTGGATCTAGATGGGTCAGAGGATTTAGAACTAGAAGAGACCTGAGCAATTATCAAGGCTAGATCCCTTAATTTATATATGAGAAAACTGAGCCTTGGGAAGACAGAGTGACTGGTCCACAGTCATACATAACCAAGTCAGAATTCAAACCCAAGTCTTTGAATTTCGTATGTAGTGCTCTTTCAAATGAACCTTCCGTGCCTAAGAGCTCAGCCAGCATAATCCAAAGAACCAGACTTTCCTCAGACACAGAGAAGTCAGTGGGACATAGACTCAGGCACAAACGCAGATTACTTGACCCCTCAGAGCCAATTCATCTTGGCCATAAAGAGATCTCAGGTGATTCTCTTACTTTTTCTATACCTTCATCACACTCAGCTGTACGATATATTACAATGGACCAAGTGGTTCATTGTCTCATAGGATCTTGACTTAGAGGAGGAAGATACTTTCAAGGTCATCAAGTCCCCAACCCCTTTATTTTACAAATGAGGAAACAGAGGCACAGAGAAGTTGTCTTAAATGTCTAAGGTAAGATTTGAATCCAGTGCCTCTGACTCCAACTCCAATGCCCTATCCACTACACCATGCTGCCTCTCTATATCTACCTGTGGTTTTAAGGTACCAAGAGTGGAAAACATATGGAAAATAGGTGTTTGGGGGAGTATAACCTGAGAACGGGGAGCAGAGAGGAAGCAGACCAAAAGGAAAGTGACAGAGCCATATGGCACAGGATGGGAGGACATACCTTGTTCTCTGTCTTGTCCACTCCTACAAGGAAAAGGAGCTTAGCCAGGAAGAGGCAGACACATAGGTGCAGGTGGAGGGTGGTGTTGCGATTCTGGATGGAGTGGCAGAGCAGGAAAGTGGCGATGGCCAAGGCGAGACACAGCAATGAAAGAATCATCCCCACATTGCTTATCAAAAACAAGGCAAAATCCATCTGAAAGGAAGTTGGCGCACTTGGCTCATTTGCTGAGCACCAGCTTTACAGGCACCATCAGGGTTTATGGTCCACCACCCTACCCCCCATCCTCAGGAAATAAGCTGAGACTATCCTCTGCAAGGATTCTAAATTGGTTTTTAAAAATGTGAAAGTTTGATTTCCCCCTTTATCATCCCAGGCAGTCACTTTCCTAAGGAAGTCTTCCTCTTCTTGTCCCTTTCCTCACACCATCCCCCTCTCATTTCTACCCCCTCCAAATCTCATCCACTTTTCAAGTCCTAACTCTTCCAGCAAGCCTTCCATGATCATACCAACCCAGAAGAATCTCTCCCTCCTCTAAGCTCCTCTGTCCTACTCAGCTCTTATCACCATGTGTCACTAATTTTCTGTTGATGTAATTATACTTTGTCTTCCAATTAGACTGTAAGCTCTTTGAAGGCAAGGACATTGTCTTAGGCTTCTTTCACCTACACACTCTGGCACCCCAACCACATCTAACCAGTTACTGGTCTACTTGCCTACCCATTCATTCTACTTCTGTGTCATCTCTCATGTCTCCTCCTTCCACCTACCATTTTCCAATTCTTACTACCATCACCCAACTCTGGTTTTTATTACCACTCATCTGGACAGTTGTAGTAAACTCCTTAACAGGTCTCTCTCCAATCCATCCTTTATAACACTTTCAGAAGAATTTTTCTTACACATAGATCTGGTTATTTCATCTCCTCAGAAATGTTCAATGGTTCTTTATTGCCTGCCAAATCAAGTTCAAACTCTTTGGCCTGGTATTAAAGACCCTCTACAATCTGGCACCATTCTACCCTCTCAACCTTATCTGTTCAAACTAGTTGACTCTCTGCCCCCAAACCATGACCTACATTCAGGTGTCCTTGGTGTGGTTCCTATTGTTCTTTATTCATGGAATATCTTCCCTACTCCTTTTTATTTGTTAAAAACCTTCTGGGGGTGGCTAGGTGGCACAGTGAATAGAGCACCAGCCCTGGAGTCAGGAGGACCTGAGTTCAAATCCAATCCCAGACACAGCACTTACTAGCCATGTGACCTTGGGCAAGTCACTTAATCCCAATTGCCTTTCCCTTCCCCCTCCAAAAAGCAAAAAAAAAAAAAAACCCAAAAAAAACCCAAACAACAAATCTTCTTATCCTGTAAAGCCCACCTCAAATGATAAGTCCTCCAGGAAATCTTCCCTGGTACCCCCTTAATAGCAATAACCTTTTCTCCCTCCCCCAGAGCTCAACCGGGACTTTGATATATTTAAGTATTTGAAGCTAGCCAAGTATGTGTATTGTTTTAGCTGTACTTATGTCTTTAGTCCCTAGTAGACTAGAAGCTCCATGAGGGCAGGGACCCTGTTTTATCTGAGCTTTACATCTCCTTAAGCCCCCATCACAATGATCTACTTCATACAGTTGTTGTTTAAAACATGTTTGTCAAATGAATTAATCAGTAGGTAAATCACTGTCACTTCGGCGCTTCTTGGTGAGTTGGTTGGTTGGTTCTCTGTGGCAAGAAGCCCCATGGCTCACCCCACAACCACCCCCACTAACCGTGCTCTCCCCAGGTGCCATGATAACAGCCATGTTGGCCAGGTGCTTGCAGCTGCACGTGGTCCTTGTCTCACTGGAGTTTAGCATAACACAGCCTGTGCGTGTCCACCGCCCACCCTCAATCTCTGGATCCCAGGAGATGCAGATGGATATGTCCGACCTCTTCTTCGGCTGCAAAAGCATAAGCCCAGATCACTAGGATAATTCACCTCTGATGTATTCAGTGTTTATAGCAAAAGCAGAATGATCTACAGGGGAAGAAAATCTGATTCTGAGTGAGAAAAACTGGGTTGAGCCTGACTTCTGCCACCAGATAGCTGTGTTACTGTAGTTGAGCTGTTTCATTTTCCTCATCTGTGACATTATACAGCTGCCCTCTATATCTCATGGGGCTAGTAGACATAAATCACTTTGTAACTGTAAAGGACTATAGAGAGAAAAGGTGCTAATGGCAATGGGAGCTAACTGGAGTGTGCATGACATGTGGGAGAGTGGAAAGACTGAGATCTGTATTACGCAACATACCCCCTGTCACTTTTCATATTCTCTCCCCCATGTAAGGGAAACAGAAAACTTTAGTGTTATCAGAGGTAAATGTCATGAAATTCGGGGTTGGCCAGGTAGGAGGCAGAGACCACAACCAGGAACTTTTGCATCTGGGGCAAGTACCACAAACCATGCTCTGGATAGAGTATGGTCTTAGGTAAGTCAGAGTGCAAACCACTCCTGGGAGGAGACTAAGGCACTGGGATACTGATGCAAGGTCATGCATGTGGAGAAGGGAGGGGAGGGGAGGAGCTCAACATGCCCACCATCCAGCAGCTTCCTATTAAACTCTTATTCCTAAATGCCAAAGGATTACAAGTGCCATTAGCATCCTCTAGATGTGATGTCCCAGGGAAAAGTCTCAGTAACCTTGCTGAGGAGGCATACTGTACATATTTAGGAATTCCCTGATGGGTAGAGACAACCTACCAATGATTTATCAAGGGCTCTTAGCAGGGATTACAGGAAGTTCAGTTCAAAGACAGAGATAACCATCCTTACCTTGAGGTTCTCCAGAATATAGATGATTGGATTGGAGAAGTTGTCTTTCTTTTCACCGGTGATGATGCCACCCACGACTCGAGAATTCATCTGAAGTTTCTGGGGATACCTGATCAAGTTAACTTCTGGGTTGTAGAAGAAGTTTTCATCCAGAATGGACTCCATGCCCAGGAAAGAGGTGAAAGCTACTCCTGTGATACCTAACCAACATTCCGCAGAGAAACACCTCAGTTAACCATAATAATAACTAATATTTACATAGAACTTACTTTATGCCTGACAATGTACTAAGTGTTTTACAATTCTGATCTCATTGTACAGATGAGGAAACTGAGGCAAACAGACCAGGGTCACAAAGCTGGGTTTGAACTCAGGTTTTCCTGCCTCCAAGTCTGACACTCTAGCCATTGTAACAGCTAGCTGCCCCAGTTAGATATTCCTCCTCAAGATCAGGTCCTGTGTCCATCGCTCTTTTTATCAAGACTTGATACATAGCCTTCTATGTAGCATTTCATGAACCGCAGTTAGTTATTGAAGAGAATAATTTCAATTTTGGGGGTAGTGGTAAAATGTGCCTTTGTCTTAGTGACAGAAAGGAAGCACCTACCTATATATACCCAAAATATTCATAACACATAACAGCAGCCCTGGTCAGACTCTCACCTAAGACCTTCCAGCCCTGCTGTCCCTGCTCCCATCCCCACCTAAATTTCCCAGTCTACCAGGATTTGTAATTAGGGCTCCATATAACAAGATTATCAGTAAAAGCAAAAACACAGAAACATACAATACGCAGGGGAATGACCAAACAAGTTATGGTAGATGAATATAATGGAATATTAGTGGGTGATGGAGAACAATGAATATATGAAATTGAGAGAGATCTCATAGGAAATGCTACAGAAAGAACAAAATCTACCCAAGAGAAAACAATATTCACAGTGACTGAAACTTGTGCCAATGAAAGCAGCTTCAGAAAGCAACAATCCTAGAGACAAGTAACACGGCCAATGCTGATTCCGAATGATTAAAGTTATAGCCTTGGAGCCTCGTTCCTGGTCAACAGCAGACTCCCCCAAATGGAAATCAACCCCCAACTCAGGCACAATCATTCAATTGAGGGGGTTTTGTCGAACTTTTTATGTGAACCCAAAAGTAAGCATTTATTAAGCACCACTGTTTTCTGGGGATTTTATTAGGCACCGGGGATATCAGGACAAAAATAAACAATGCTAAGGAGCTCTTAGAATCCCTCCTCTCTTTGAAGACTCAGCTCAAGGTGCACCTCCCAAATGAGACCTTCCCAGATCATTGCCCTCAGCCACTCTACCCAACTGCTGCTGTTTTCTCTCCCAAAGTTACTTTATATCTATTTTGAATGTAACTATTTCCATTCATATTGAATGTAAATTAGAATGTAAGCTTCTTGAGGGCAGGGACTGTTTCACTGTAGTCTTTGTAACTCCGGAACCTAACACATTGCCAGGCACATAGCAAACACTTAATAAATTCTTCTCAATTAATTGATTGATTGAAGTAGCTTACATTTCACTGAGGGGATATAAGTAAGCAGGTCACTATATTCATGATCATTTCAGGAGGGAGGAGAGAGAGCAAGCAATGACAACAAGGGGCATTAATAATGCTGATAGTAGCTAGCATTTACATAGCACTGACTGCATGCTAAGAACTTTACAAATATTCTTTCAGTTGGTCCTCACAATAACACTGGAAGGTAGGGGCTATTACCATTTTACAGTTGAGGAAACTAAGTTACTTGCCTAGGTCATAGAGCTAGGAAGTATTTACTTTTAGTTTTGTACTCAGGTCTTCCTGATTTTGGGCAGCTAGATGGTTAAGCCACTAGAGTATCACGTCTGGAGTCAGGAAAACCTTTTTTTTGTGAGTGACCCTGGGTAAGTCACTTAACCCCATTTGCTTCAGTTTCCTCACCTGTGAGACGGACTAGAGAGGGAAATAGCAAACCATTCCTGTGTCTTTGCCAAGAAAACCCCCCAATAGTCACAAAGAGTCAGACAGGACTGAAATGACTCAACAACAGCACCCTCTTTGATTCCAGGCCCAGCACTCTGTGTACTATGGCATCACCTAACTGCCTCAAAAGCTGAGTTAGAAATCGTTTCTCATCAAAGGTGGCACCTGAGCCAATCTGGCAAGAAGTGGCAAAGGTAAGAATGGAGGGAGCACATTCCAGGCATGTGGAGGCAAGAGGTGGAATGCCAAGTTCAAGGAACAGAAAGGTACTCCCTTAGGTACTTGGAAAAGAGGGCTCTTTGTTATAAAGTGATATAATCTGTTGAAATAAAATTAATATAATATTGATTAAAATATCATTTTGTCATGTATTTAAAACATGTTTGTTCATTAAATATAATATATAAATAGTAATCAATGAAATAAAAATATTAAAATATTTGTCCTTTATTAAACTAATACTTTATCTATCATTTTAATATACTGTTGATAAAATTAATCAATAAAATTTTGTTTTTAAATAAATGAAATATTCTCCTCAGTCCTACTGTTTCTCTTCTCCATTTGCTTTTCTAATTTGTCCAAAAAAGACTCATGAGATGGTGAAGTCACTATATCACCCTGGTGTGATGACGCTTGCCTTCCTTCTCCATGTATAGGTGGATTCCAAGAGTCTCCTGGAAAAGCAACTCTGACCTCCCCTTATGTTGACAGCTATCAGAACAGCCCAAAGGAGCCTGGGTCCATGTTCTTAATCATCATAATGGCTATAACGTATTAGACACTTATATTTGCATATTTAACTACACCTTCAACCAGGCTGTGAACAATGCCCTCCAAACACACACTTAGAGTTTTTGTGTGACTCATCCCAACCATTAAGACCATCACTGCAGACCCTTGCTCATACTAGTCCTTCAGGATTCCATCAAACTATGGGACCAGAGACGTTTTGTCTGTACCAGGAAGGCCTGATCTGGTTAGAGAGGGAGGTATGCTGGAGAGTACCAAAGCACGTACTGATTCAGCCGCTTTTTCAGCTTGTGACTTGGAGGCAGCTGCTTGATTTCCTAACCTTCATCTGCCATGTGGGGATAATGAAACTTGCAGTAACTATTCCCTGGTAATGTTGGGAGGTTCAAATGGAAGAGTATATGTAATGGTCACTCTGTTATGAACACTAGAAATTGTAGCTAGGATGAGCAGCTGTCAGATTGTGGTCTCCAAGGCTTAAATCTATACTTGATATACTGTGTGTGTGTGTGTGTGTGTGTGTGTGTGTGTGTGTGTGTGTGTGAATAACTTGATATACTTACTATACTTGATGTAAATAGCTATGATATCATACAAAGAACATTGGCCTTAGATTCAGGAGTGTTCAGGAGTGCCCAGGGTGTGCATTTTTTTAGTTGTGTGATTCTTTAAAGATCATATCACCATTATTCAGAGGTAGTATGGCTAAGGGGATAGAGCAGAAGACTTAGAATCAGGAAGACCAGAACTCTACTTCTGATTAAGTCACTTACCAAATGTGGGACCCTAAGCAAGCCACTTCTCTGAGCCTCAGTTTCCTTATCTGTATATGGGGGGGATTAGCCAATGAGGGGCCCAATCCTTAGAATGTGCTCAGTATCCTCTGCTTCCTGCCAAATCAGGTAGATTATTATGCATGCTCTAAAGACTGATCAATGACCAACCTGGAGTCAGGAAGACTCATCTTCCTGAGTTCAAATCTGGCCTCAGATACTCCCTAACTGTGTGACCATGGGCAAGTCACTTAACACTGCCTCCATTTCCTCATCTGTAAAATGAGCTGGAGAAGGAAATGGCAAACCTCTCCAGTATCTTTGCCAAGAAAACCCCAAATGGGGTCACAAAGAGTCAAACTTCAGTCAAACAACTGAAAATGACTGAACAACAAAAGATTTGTCCTCATTGTGACTCATTATGAGTTGTCCCATCCTTGTGGCCAATTCACATGGCTATTGAGCATTCTCTAGGGACTGGACTCTCACTGAACAATCTCCTTATTACACAGAAAATAATAATAATATTTATAGCTCTTACCTCACTGGGTTGTCACACAAAGCAAAAGACGTAATGTCAAGTGTTTAGAAAATATTTTGGCCACCTATACAAAGGCCAATTATTAGTAGCATTTTTTTTTGCCAAATCTGATCACTAAAGGAAAAGAATAGACTGGAACAATAGCCCCATCTTGTAACAAGGCCACCTTAGCAGAACTACAGTGGCCAGGTGAATTGGGCCCCCTTTCTGGCCTTGCAGGAAGGCAGCCAAGTTACACAATCTTATTTCCTCCAGTTTATCTTAAGCCCTTTCCTAAAGTCCCCTGAAGTTTTGACCCACCTGATAATGTGCCCAGGGATACCGATTCATTGATGGTACTGCACTCAATCTTCATGGAATCACCTTTGGCTGACAAGGTCAAGGCTAAGTTTTCCGTCAGGCAGTCGTCTTGGATGACTTTGCTTTTGATCTCTAGAGAGGGAGGGAAGAGCTCATGTCAGATAACATCTCCCAGCAAAGCAATTCTCTGAAGTGCTCCAAAGAATTAAGTTTCCACGATTCTGAGAAAGAACCAGACTATTGCGATGTGGAAAGAGCACAGCATTTGGAGTCAGAAGAACCTAGGTTTCAAATCCTAGCCTTGTCACTTACTGTATGGCCTCAGGAGAGCCATAAATGGCTCTCTGGGCCTCAGTTTCCTCTTCTGTAAAGTGAGGGGAGTTAAATAAGATGGCCCCTAAATGCCCTTACACTAAAACCTATGATCTTATGACTCAGTTTTTCAGTAAAAGGAAGGAACTGAAGGGTCAACTGATGTCTGGTAACAGATCCCAGAGGGCTTTGATTCTCAATTCAAGGGAAGAAGAGTCACAAATAGCAAAGAGATGAGGGGAGAGGCTGGAGGAAGGCGGCTGCAGAAGACTCTCCACCCTAAGGGATGGACCTGTATGGAGGCAGCATCATGAAAGAAGCTGAAGCTAAGACAAAAATACTGCAAGTAGATAGAGACAAGTTCTACCTTCCAGCATGCCCCAAATCTAGAAATGGTTTAAAACCTAAGGACAACAGCTTGGAACACAGGTGGGGGGAAGTCACTTGTTAGGAGCCCTCTGGGTTGGCTGTAGGTCACCAGCTTGCTCAGATCCACAGTGCTGGGAATCACGGAATCTGAGAAACAGAAATGCCACCTCCTTCATGAAGCCCACCCTGATCAAGTCCCCCCAGTTACTAATAATCTTTCTGTCCTCAGACTTCAAATAACGCTTGATTTTGTATCTCTCTGATGCACTTCTGTTGTATTATTTTATATCTCGTTCACCATTGAGTTTGATGAGAGCAGGAACCCTGTTTTATGTAAACTCTATACTTTCTTCAGCGTCTTGCACAGTGCTCTGGATGTGGTATGTTGAATGAATATAGGAAGGAAGGAAGGAAGGAAGGAAGGAAGGAAGGAAGGAGGGGGAAGGGAGGAAGGAAGAAGAAGAGGAGGGAGAAAGGAGAGGAGGGAGGGAGGGAGGGAGGAAAGAAGGAAAGAAGGAAATGAGTTTCAGTTCATCAATGGTAGTGGTTCCCACCTAGATATTCATTTGTCACTGTCTGACTCGTGTTCCCAGAGAGACTGACAAAAGATGCCAATATGACACTTTCCACACTGTTCAGAAAAGCTGTTGCCAGGGTTGAGGTCCCCTCCTGACTCAAGTTTTGCCATGTGGATGTCTCCTCAAGGACAGATGCCAAGTTCTCAGCAGCTTTCTGTTAGAAGAGAAGACTTTTCTCAGTACACATTTATTGATGTTTCTGTAACGAGAGACTCAAGTGTGCACAAGAGTCCACTCAGCTACATCTAAACTTGGCCACTGAGAAAGGCAATAGACCCTTAGGGACAGAGGAAAGGATTCATCGTCCTCCTGCTTTCCTCTGCCTCCACTGTCATCCCAAAGGCCAATCCTCATCAGTTTCCAATACAATCTATTACCTCTATGAAAAGGAAAGAGGATGAAAGGCAAAATAGGAGGGGAAGATGGGGGGGGGGGGAGGGAGAGAGAGAGACAAGGGGGGAGGGAGAAAGAGAGATAGAAAGGGGAGAGAGGGGAAGGGAAGAAAGGAGGAGGAGAAAGAGAAAGAAGAGGAGGGGAGGGGGAATGGAGGGAAGGGAGGGGACATCAGTGTGAGACAGAGGCTGGGGTTGGGGGCACCTGAATCCATTCATAACTCTGAAATAGAGTCCCAGAGCCCTATCCCCTAACCCACCTCCATCTGGTTCACCTTGTGCTCTTAAATAAAACCATGGTTTATTGGGTGCCAGGGATTCCACTACTCAGAGCAAATGGTACCAACTGGGGCAGGCAATATGAAACACATTCTCAAAATTCAGGGAGGAATTAGTGTGATGACCAAGCTTGCAAGGACCCAGACAAAATGTTGCGGAGGTGGGGGACTATGAGTGTGGAATATTCCATGTACTGTCAGATAGGGTTGATGCTGAACTGCTTCCCTCACCCTTTTCTTTTTCATTCTCTTTTACAAGGGATTATTCACTGGATAATAAGCAGAGGAGGGATGGATATATTTGAAAATGAAGGCAGTGTAAAAAAAAAGAACCATGCAAATGTTTAAATCATAATTAAGAAAAATTCAGTTGGGATGGGGGTGGGAAGTAGAATCTACTATTAGTGCCTTAGGGAAACGTGTTTTAGAGTTGGAAAGATCCCCCAGGTCATCTAGTCCAACCCAAGAGTTTGGGGATGGCATATCTTTTTGCTTCCTCTGAAAAAAGTGCTGCTTATAGAGGAAGGGAAGGAGAGAGGCTAATGCACCTGAAAAGGATGGAGCGAAGGGGAAGGAGCACTGAGGAATCAAGTCCAGAAGCACTTGATTTGATTCGGGAAAGGTCTGGATGAGACAGGTTGTAGATTTCTCTTTGGAATGGAGGGGAATAAGCTGCAGTCCACGGTCCCTATAGCTTTTGGTCCCTGAAAGTCCTCTTCCTCTGCTTCTCTGGCATCTTCTCAGAGCATCATCTCACCTCACCTCCTAGTACTCTGCTGAAGTGGAGTACATGTTACATTTTTGTGCTTCCTAAATTTACAGCCCTGGGGCAAAGTCTTAGCTGTCCCACCTTAGTTTCAGCTCTGGCCAGCTGTTATTAGACTTCCTTGTCTGTGTCTCAAGGAACTCCCCTACTGATGACTCCTCTGACTTAATGCTTACCTCTAAAAACATAGTGGTGGTCTTATTCTCATAGTTGTCCTCCAGAACACTGCAGATGGAGTCTGTTAGCATACAGAAGGGGTTCTGTGCCCAAAGAGGGAAAAGTACAAGATAATGCTATATTAGAGGTCCACAGAATTTTGGAACCTTGAGTCCAACCACCCAATCTATTGCACAATGCAATGGAAAGAACCCTGGATTTGGAAGCTGAGGTCTTGGATTCAAATCCCTGCTGCCTTCCCTTGGAATGGCCCTTGAGAATCTGGAATCACTTCACTGACATGATAAGGCTTTGGAAAGACATGGTAATAGAGAAAATTTTATACAAAGAAGTCAAAACTGACTGTCTGATAAAAACCAGAATTTTGTCATTTATCAAACATGCAAAATCCACTCCAAACCAGCGACGCTGTGTAAACAGAACCCTAAGAGGGAGAATTTGCACAAATCATAAGCAACAAAGTACATAAGCTTCCCTGGGGGATTTATACAGTTAATTTTGCAATGGTGGTCATCAGTCTTTCCCCAACAGTTATCATGGGCCCATAGTCCTTGACACTGACCCATCACATTGCCAGGAAGTCCAAACAACTATCTGCCAAGTAGTGCTCCCTTCCATCATACTGCTAGTGCATCCTCTCCGAGATTACCTCCCTTTCTTCTGTATGTCTCATATATATAGTACCCAGTTGTTTCCTTATTGTTTCTACATTAGAATGTAAGTTCCTTGAGGGCAAGGCCTATGTTTTTCCTTTCTTTATATCCTAGAGATTAGCACAGTGTCTGGTGCATTATAAGTGCCCAATAAATGCTTGTCAACTTGACCTGGCTTACCTATCCTTCAGGGTTTAACAGCCATAGACTATCAAGGGTCCCACAATCTTTGACCCAAGTATAGCCACAGGAATAGGGAGGGCTTCAGAAGATGTCAAGGGGGAAAGTGTTGCTGAGCATGTGGCAGAGTCATCACTGGCCAGTCCTTTCATGTACCCTGTGCCTAAGTCCTTAGGCAGCTTTGGGCAGAGTCCCACCAATAAGTGTTACCCAAGGACACCTACAGTACAAAGAAACATGGACCCAAGACAGGCAGGGGAAGTGACTCGTGTCTCTGTACTCCCTACAGCGGGATTTCTTTACCATGATGTCATCTTACCTAAATCTTTTGCTCTCCTTAAAGCATCCAGCTTAACCGCTGTAATGCAATGTCCCAGGCTAAATACCACCCCAAGGGTTTGCATTCTCCTTCCTTTCATCCACTGACTAATGGGAGGGGGTGTGTGTGCCCTCCTTAGAGCTTTTGGTAGCAACTAGGTGGCTCAGTGGATAGAGCACTGGGCCTGGAGTCAAGAAGACCTGAGTTTAAATCCAGCCTCAGATTCTTACTAGGTATGTGACCCTTGGCAAGTCACTTAACCTCTTTTTGCCCTAATCCACCGGAGAAGGAAATGGCAAGCCACTCCCTAATTTTTGCTGAGAAATCCTTACATAGCATTGGATGCTATGGTCCATGAGGTCACACCCAAACAAGATTTGGCTCTCTGGCTCATAGCTCTACTGTCCACCTTCCAGATAAAGCCTTCATTTAGAGCCAAGTCCTGCCCTCCCCTCTCCTTCACACCGACTAGGGGTTTTACCTTCTGGTTCTATGATAATTCCATCAAAAGCAACAAAAGCACCTGAGATCATTTTTTAGGAAAATCATCACTTACATGTTCTGGGAGCACAGTTGAATTGCTCTGGCAACGCCGCACCCACTTCTCGTCCACCAAGCCTGCTTTGCACCTGGCACGAATCTCTACGAGGCCCAAAATAAGCATGTTTATGCTTCAGCGAGATGAGGCATAGTTAAAGGTCCCAAAGCATCAGTCAGGCCAAGGTACGGTGGAAGTGAGGGTGGCCATGGGTTGGGAGTGGGGAAGGGAGAGGAAAGAAAGGAATTGCATAGGCCTCACCATGTGGCTAGACATCCCCTTGTCTCAGCAGAGACCCTGGCATTTTGGCGCTTCCTAGGGCAAAGTCTTAGCTATCCCACCTTGGTTTCAGCTTTGGCCAGCTGTTATTAAGCATCCTTGTCTCTGTCTCAATGAATTCTCTCATACCCACACTTCTTAGCCAACCCTTCAAGTCTGTGTTCTGTACTGGTATTGTGGGAAGAATAGTATATTTGAATTCCAGAGGGTTCAGAATTTCCAACCAGTTTTTCATTTCCCACCAGCTTGCTTTCTCACTTGGCTTTCTTTCTTTTTTTCTTTTTGGAGGGGGGAATGCAGGGCAATTGGGGTTAAGCAACTTGCCCAAGGTCACACGGCTACTAAGTGTTAAGTGTCTGAGGCCGAATTTGAACTCAGGTCCTCCTGACTCCAGGGCTGGAGCTCTGTTCACTGCGCCACCTAGCCGCCCCTACTTGGCTTACTTTCAACTCCATCAATATCATGCCCCTGAGTCAGGTACCCTCTGGAACACCACACACACACACACACACACACACACACACACACACACACACACACTTTTTAGCTTCTTTTTTGTGCGTTGCCTTCCCTGATTAGATAGTAAGCTCCTTGAAGACAGGGACTGTCTTTTTCTTAGTTGTATCCCCAATGCTGAACACAGTGCCTGGGCACAAAGTAGGTGCTTAATAATGCTTCTTGATGATTGATGTGTGATAATGCTTATACCACCTACTTCATTTGGTCATTTTAATTAAAGCACTTTGCAAACTCAGAGTTACTATATACATGGGAATTGTTGTTATTATTCTTTTCTATGATAGCCAGAAAAGTATTTTTTTGAAACATATTTGGCCATGTAATTCCCCTCCTCAACAACCTTCAGTGGCTCCCTATTTCTTCTAGCTCTGTGACCTTACTAGTTCTCTGCTCACTTTCTTTTATTCCCCCAGCCAGGGCCATTCTCTAGTTCTGGTGTTCCAGGACTGGATGGATAAAGTACCTTTTACCTAATCCAAGCATCTCTTTCTTTTATGGACTACATTCATGGTATTTCTCTCTGCTTCCATCCCTCTAGGCTAAAGAGTCCTCAGGGTCTAAATTTCCAGCCCCTACTTGCTGACCAGTTCAGACAGATGTCACAAGAATCCCCTTCACTCACTTCTGCATTGTGTTCCTTGGCCTCGGAAGTTCACTTCTGAAGTGCTTGACTTATATCCATCTTTGCAGGTGCAGAAATAGTTTCCTGGTGTGTTGGTACAGGTAGCATGTGTTGGGCAAGCTGTGGTATTCATACATTCATCCTCATCTGGAGATTGAAGGAGAAAATGCAATCAAGTTCCACAAATTGACCACTGCAACCAAATTCCATTGGAATCCCAGGCCAAAGACAACCCCCATGTGCCCCGGTCACCCTTACTGCCACCTCAAGGGCTAAAGAATGGGAAGATAGTCCAGTTGTGCCCTTGTTCCTATATCTTCTCTATAGAGAGTCAACAAAACATCTCATTCTCCCAGCTGTTTAGAGCCTAAGGAACTTCTTTACTCCAGTGTGCGGGGGGGGTGGGAACTCTAAGGGAATAAATCATAGAAATGTTGGCAAATGACAGCTGCCTAGAGAATGCACAGAATGTGACTGTGTCCAAAGCACAAGTTTTTTTTCTTATCTCTTCTCCTGCCTCCTTTCCTGCCAGCCTATCTTCCCTGCTTCCCTGCCTGTAATAGCTAGAATTCTCTCTCAATTCCTGGATTCTCTAGGTAACAGTGCTGGTTCTTCAGGAAGAATCCTAGCTGCAACTGGTCAGAACCTTCATGAGGTCACTTCTCCCTCCTTGAGGATCAGTTTCCAGATCTGTGAAATGGGAGTAATAATTTTTTAATTACTTACCATGTAGTAGGGGGTAGGGGGTGGGGAGGACAGAAGGACAAAAGGGTCTGAACCCAAGATTTCATAGCGTGAGAAATTCCCTCCATCAGAGCAAATTGGTGATTCATCAGTAACATGTAGAAGGTGTACTTTCTCTTTACAATCTTTTTCATATGGAGCAGTTAATGATAAAAAGGATAGAAAAAAATTTTTGGATAAAGGAAGAAATTTATATTGATCATCAAGTGATATGAGATATTGCCATCACTAAGGATGTTTTTGATGCCTACTATAAGTAAAAACAAAACAAAACAAAACCTTTTTTAAAAATATGGACTGGTGATATGCATATGAAGAATCACAGCTTTCATATGGTTTTTGCACAATTTTGGAGAAAAAATTATATATAACGTAGATGTGAGGATTAGAATCTCTTTGTCAACAAGATGGAATGATGCCTCATTTGTATGAAAACAGTTTTAAAGAGGCAGAGAAAGAATGTATATTTTAAAACTAGAGAAATATGAGTGAAAATAAACAGTAATTTGCATATGTTTTGTGTTTTATATGCATAGATGTTTTATGACTAAAATATGAGAAATCATGTAAGTATTTGGGGACTACTTTAGCCTTCTAGTGAGGGGAGCTGTGCTTTGATTAGTCACTTCAGCTGCCAGGAATGGGAATAATATTTTACTGTTTTCTGGCTTTAAAAGAACTATTTACGTTCTAAATGCCCTTATAAGAATGATGGCTGACTGGAAAAGTTTATGAAGGTTATGTTTTGAGTAGAGAGGGGCAGAAGATTTCTACAGCCCAAGAGTGGTAAGGATTAAAAGTGAAACAGTACTGAGAGAAGCCATTTCACGTGGTACAGTTCCTGAGTGGACTAACTGAACTACTGTCCACAGTCCCAAGATGTGAGTTATTCCACACATGTGAGTTTTCTTCATCATGTGCTTCTCTGGAAGAGTTTGTTCTGGGTTTACATATGTATTTTATTATTTGTTTGTTTTAATTTGGGATCAATGATATTATTTCTCTATCCTCATTGTTAGATAAATGTTCATGTTAAAGATACAAAATTGTCATTAAGGTGAGTGGCTCACTGTGCACCTATCATATGGGTGCGTTACCTTTTAAGTGGCAGGTCTTATAGTGTAAAAAAACAAACCACATCTGATAGGGGCTCAAGAGCTAGGGAGGTAAGTAAGGTTTGTACATTTCCACTCACCAGGATTACCCTCAGGACACTGAGAGAGTTTAAATCCAAAAATATGGTGATGGCTTATTTATAGAAATGCAGACCTGCTAGTGTGAGAAAAGACTGGACTGAGCCAAACCCAGACAGAAGTGAGGGGGTCTCACACACCTAGGTGAGAGGCATGAGGCTCCTACACAGGGAGGGTTTTAAATATAACCCCACCATAGTAAGTAGAGCCCCCTATTATGTTATCGGTGTTACATAGAAACTCTACATAATTTTATTTGTATTTTGTCTTATTATGCATACAATTTTAGAGAGTTTCCTGGAATACTGAGAGATTCAGTCTCTTATCATTGATCACACACCTCGTATTACAGGTAGAACTTGCACCCAGATCTTCTTGACTCTAAGGCTAGACTTCTATCTACTAAGCTCTCCTACTGCCTCAACCCATTATCAGCTATTTATTGTGCACGTTAGTCACATTAATTAACAATATCATTAATAAACCAGGAGATGCAAATCAAAACAAGCTTGAGGTACCACCTCAGATCTATTACATTGACAAAAATAATTAAAAGTGATGAAATTCAGTGCTGGTGGAGAAACAAGAATACTTACTCATTCCTTACAGGTGGATGTGCACATTACTTTTTTTCAAAAAGTTTTGCAGAAGAATCTGGAATTTATGCAGCAAAAGTTTCAGGAATAATCAAAGCCTTTCCCCCAATCAGAAATACCATTATTGGGAATATATTCTGCCAATGGCATCTCTTCCCCTTTGACCCCAAAAAGCAACTAAAAAAAGCCTCCTATTCAAAGATTTTCCATAACAATGATACATGAAAAAAAAAAAACACAATGAAAAACCCTGGAAGCAATCTCAACATCTAATAGGGAAATAGTTCAATCAACTACAGTACATTAATGTAATGGAATTCTATAATGCAATTAAGAGGGATAAATATGAGGATGCCAAAGAAATCTAGATAGAGCTTAATGAAATAATGCCAAGAAAAAAATTAAAAAGAGCTAAAAGAATTGAGTACATACTAACTATGATCATATGAAAAAAGGAAATGAAAATGAAGGGACAAAGGAATCCTGTTGCTGGGGATTAGTCTAGCTAAGTGCAGAGAGAGTTATCACAAGATGATTGACTACCAGGGGATAGATTGAGGAGGGGGGGGGAGGAGGGGTCCACAACAATGCATGAAGATATCTATTAAGTCAGGGGTATCAAACTCAAATGAAAACAAAAGCCAATAAGAATCCCCACAGTCTCAGTGTAGACTCAGTTTTTCAATGTAATGTTTTCTATATTTTCTTGTATTTTTATTTATTTTGCTGAGTATTTCCCAATTGCACTTTAATCCTGGTTCTGGCTACACTTAGGTGTGTTGTGGCACAAGCAGCCCAAATGTGCTGTGATTGACACCTCTGTATCATGACATCAACATGGGTGGGATCATCCTAGCATAATGGATTTGTAGCTGGTTAATCGCCTGTTCCAGCCCTTTATTCTACATGCAGGAGCGTTCCGGGGGCAGCTTAGACCAGCTAGCCAGAGCTAATTGCTCAATATTCAGGGCAAATGCCACAAATTAGGGCTTGACAAATTGTTTTGCTCATTGTCTAGACAGGAAAGGGATGGAGAAAGTCTCAATCAAGCAGTTTAAGCTTGAAATGTGCCATGCCTACATTGTTTCTTTCTGGAGAGTTAACGGTTAAATATTTACCAGTATACGCCTGAAAATGTAGAATGTATCTACTGTGATATAATCCTGGAAATTAGGGGGACAGTGTTTTCACTAATTATTGGGACTTGTTCCCAATAGTCAATTTTAATGCCAGCATAACCTAGATTGGTTACATTTGCAAGCGTGAAAAAAGACATAAGAGTAGCACAGAGAAAGCAGTATCTGGAGGAGAAAGAAATAGAAGCCAGACCTACAAGGGAGGCAGGAATGTGCCCTACTGCTGGTTGGGATGATATTTCTGGCAGTCAAATGGGACCATGAGAGTGGGCAGAGAGTAAACCTTTAATTGCCTAGATCTAGAAGAGAGTTCTCAGAGGTAGGAGCCAATGATTGACAAGTAACCATAAGGAGAAAGTCTGGGATGTGCCCATTTGATCTACCAAGAGTCTCAAGCCTGAAATAGTCTACTGGAACTCCCCATGTCAAAGCAGCACTGGTTTTGAACCTATGATATCACAGGGGAGAAGTGGTGGACATCTGTTACATACAAATAAGGAAATTGAGGCTGAGAGTGGTTAAGGGAATTATAATTATATAATTATAAGATCATAAGGATATATACATATATACATATACATATATACATATATAAGCTTATATAACATGTATGTGCATATATACTTATGTATAGTACAAGGTAATGAATATATACATATACATAAGTATGTACATACAGACCTTCTATTCAAATTAATTAGCAGTTTTGGTACAGGGAGGCAATGATGAGGGAATCTGAACTTAGATTCTCTGGTTCCAAATTCAGTCTCTTTCTACATCATCTGCTTACATACACAACCCATCATAATCCCAGAACTTTGAAGTATTCATTTGCTTAATGAATGTCCTTCCAACTACACTGCAGAAAATATATCTTGTCTTTCCAACTAGATTACAACATCTCTGAAGACAAGGACTGTCTCCCACATCTGTTTCCATATTTTCTCAGGGTCTCTCAGAGAGAAACCACTTGTGCAATGAAATATTATTTTGAAGTGAATGAAAAAATGAACCCAAGAAAACTCCAAGATGGATTATATCTTAGTGGCCTTGGTACCTTCACATTGAAAGTTCCTAAAGGTGAAGCCAGCACTGCAGGTACAGTTGTAACCTCCTGGCTTATTCTGACAGGTATAAGTTTGGGGACAGGCTGTTTCATGGAGACACTCATTGATATCTGCAGAGCAGGCAGGGGGGATGTTTTCAGTAAGTTACAAAACACAAAACGTCAAGCCCAGAAAAGACAATACTAGACACAAGATTGTCAACAGTGGCACCATGAGTATCACCTGTACATTGGAAGGGTCCTGTCTTGCCAGGGATCCCAGAATTTCCACTGGGAGAAGAGAAGCCAGGCAAACAGCTGCATGTGTATCTTCCGAAGGAGTTGGTACACTTGGTATTGGGACCACAAGGAGGGGGATGCTGGGAACATTCATCCACATCTACGTAGAAGGTGAATTTGGTCAAAAGAGTTCCCTAGACTGACTCACAAGCTCTAGGTTTTAACAGTCAATCCAAAAACCAAGGCAATACAGGGGCATCGCCAAATTCCATTACCATTACACAAGCTTATTGTTGTAAATGAGAATCAAAGCATTTAGTTGTTCAGTCATTTCAGTCATATCCAAATGTTTGTGATCCCATTTGTGGTTTTCTTGGCAAAGATACTGGAGTGGTTTGCCATTTCCTTTTCTAGCTCATTTTCCAGATGAGGAAATTGAGGCCCAACATCCCACAAAGAGTAAGTGTTAAAGCAGGGATTAGAATTCAGGACAGCTGGGGGTAGTGGCCCAGACCTATAATCCCAGGAGCCAGGGAGGTTGAGGCTAGTGCATTTCAAGCTCAGGAGTTCTGAGCTCCAGTGGGCTAAGCAGAGAGAGTGTCCACACTGAATCCAGTGCCAATAAGTTGAGTCCCCAGGAA
>CM053580.1:530789522-530846319 GCA_028627135.1 Pseudochirops cupreus
GAATAATGTCTCAGTTTCCCCTCCATTTTCACAGTCAGTGTTCCTGAAGGTGAAGCTGGCATTTTACCTAGAGTTTTACCTCCCCAGCATGCTGGTGCAGGTGGAAGATGGAAACTGTGGGAAGATCCAACCAACCACATTAAGGAAGAAGGTAAAACTATCAAGGCACAAGCTGTCTATGTCAAGGCTGCTGGGCTTATTGCTGTAAATGGAAACCAAAGCATCCACAGAAATGTTAGTATGAGCAGTTCTCCTCTAAGGTACCAAGAAGGAAACCCAGAGCCAGAGTCTCTTCATTGGAAAACACCTGAGAGGTTACCTAGTCCAACCTGAAGCACAGCAGGACTCTCTTCTACTGAGTGGTCATTAGCATCTCCTGGAAGACCTCAAGTGATAGAGAACTTGGGGCCTCCTGGGGAGCCTGTTCCAGTGTGAGATAGCTCCCACTGTAAGAAGATTTCCTCCTCAGACTGAGCTGACATTTACCTCTAGGCACCTTCCCCATTGCCAGTCCACCACCTCTTGTTTCTAGTTCTTCCTTCTAGGACCAGTCAGAGCAATCCAAATTCTTCTTCCCCATGAGACCCTTGAAAAGCCTGATAATATCTCTTTCTGGGTCTTCTTTGGCCCTCTTCCAGAGTTAGTAACAGCTACTAAGCCAATCAGAGGTACCCTTTTGCCTGAGGGTTTCTGGGCTGAGGAGCTCACCTGTTTGACTTTTAAAGCTCTTTATAACCTAGACCCCTCCTACTTTGCCAGTTTTCTTTTTCTCTACTCTCCCTTCCATGTACCTCAGTATCTACTTACATTAGCTTCCTAAACGCCAGACACTCCCTCTCCTAATTTTCTGCCCTTTCACTGGCTGCTTCAGCACTTAGAATGTTCTCCCTCCTCATGTCTTCTTTTAAGGCTCAGCTCAAATCTTGCCTTCTGCAAGATTCCTTTCCTAGTTTCCCCAGTACCCACAAGTCTCTTCTCTCTGAGATACCTTCCATCTACTGGGTGTATGTCTAGTTATTTAGCTACTACTAGACTGTGAGCTCCTTGTGGACAAGAGACTATCTTTTTGCCTTTTTTGGTATCCTCAGCACTTAGTAGTATTCCTGGCACATTGTAAATACTTAATAATGCGTTTTGACTTCACTTCTCCCCAGACAATCCTGGGTCACCTTCCAGCCCCTATCTGTCTCTCTCAGGGGCGAGTTTCTGCCCATGGAGCCTCAGAGTCTCCTGGTTTGTCCACATGCTAAGTCTGAGTTAGGTTACCCATAAGTCTACACCCACTCCCACTCATCTCCCACTGTTACCTCTAGAATCTCTCACCTTCACATTTCTCATTTGGGTTAGTGAAGATACCGTGTCCTGAAGCCAGTACAAATCCAGGGTTACAGGAACAGTAGTAATCACTTCCTGTGTCTATGCACCTCGAATTATTAGGGCAGACTGTGAGGTCCAGGCATTTACTGGACGATGGAGAAATTGCAGAGAAGTGACCTAGATACAGGGAAACAATGAGACCCTCAGGTGCAGGTGGGGTACATTGGGCTCTCCAGATTTAGTCATGGTAATAATAACAAGTCACATATCATAATTCCCATGCCTGGAATACATTTACCTCCTCCTCATCTGTTCTTAGAATACTCAGGATCCTAAGCCCAAAAGGCTATAAAACCATGCATAGCTTTTGACCTAGCAATACCACTACTAGGTCTGCATGCCAAAAGAGATAAAAAATAAAAGGAAAAGGGCCTTTACAAAAACATTATAGCAGCTATTTTCTGGGGTGGGGGAAGAATTAGCTCAGGGGAAGCTTATCAATTGGGGAATGGCTAAACAAGTTGTGGTATATGATTATGATGGAATACAATTGTACCTTAAGAAGTAAGGGCAGGATGCTCTCAGAAAAACCTGGGAAGACTTGCAAGGGTTGATGCAAAGTGAAACGTACTGTGTACAAAGTAACAGCAATATTGTAAGATGATCAGCTGTGAATGACAGCTGTTCTCAGCAATGCAATAATCTGCAACAACTCTGGAGGAATCATGATGAAAAATGCTATCCATTCCTAGAGAAAGAACTGGTGGTGTCTCAATGCAGATTGAAGCATTTTTTTTTTACTTCCTTTATTTTTCTCGAGTTTTTGGTCTTTGTTTTCTCTCACAACATGACTGTTAGGGCTATGTTTTGCATGATTACACATGTATAATTTTGATTGCCTTCTGAGTGAGGGAGTAGGGGAGAGGGAGGAAGGGAAAGAATTTGGAATTCAAAGTTTTGAAAACAAATGTTAAAAATTGTTTTTACATGTAACTGGGTAAAAATAAAAGCTAAAAAAACCAAAGGGAAAAAAAGAATACTCAGAATAAGATTCAGTTCAGAGATCCCTTATTATGAGAAGTCATAGTCAGTCCTTCCCATTGTCAGTGTTTCCTGACTCTTCAAATTTACTCGCATTTACTTCACATAGTCACAGAATTCCAGAGTCAGAAAGGACCTCAGTAGCCATCTAGTCCAACCTGAAGAAGAATCCCTTCTGAACCCTACCTCTGAGGAGGTGTTCGGATTGGAACACTTCCCCGGAAAGCTGGTAATGCAGTTGGTCACTTCCAGTGACAGGTGTGCTCTGGTCCCATATTAAAGGACATATAGGCCAGAAGACCCAGTTTGGTTCCCATTATCCCTATCACTGGGAGCTCTTTTGAAGATGACTTACTACTGGGCCAGTAGAGTGTCCACTTGCTGGGCTTTAAAAGAAGAAACAAGGAATGCTCACACTCTCTTCTCTACTTTTAAATGTGTGGATTGGCAATACATTTGATGCTCTTCTCTCTCCCTTTCCAATAGCAGTTATGGCAACTACATGCCTGTGGCAGTGAGTACATGTATTTGCCTTGTGGGCCTGAGACTACATTTCAGCTACCTTTTCTGCTCTATGTTTTTTTTTTCCATGAGCAAAAGTGGTCAAATATTGATCCTGAGAGATGGATATTTCTAGTATTGGTTACATCATGACCTTGGGAGATACAGAGTCATTTAATGGAGTGCCGATTGCCCAGCAAGAAGTATTCCCTGCAACTAAAGCCTTCTCAGAAGAGAAAATGGCCCCTGCCAGAGGGGTGAGTCATGCATGTCTGGTCAGAAAGGAGATATAGACCTTGAGCTGCTACTCAAATGCTGCAGATCCAAGGCAAATGTGAAACATCTGGTCAGTAATCCTGAAAGTCTCTTGGAAGTTTCCTTCCTGTGTCCTAGTAGAGTATAATGGGAATTATTGTTTAATATTTTAAGTATTTGTCCGTATGTATTTATGAGAATTTTGTGTTTTAAGCATCTCTTGTGATAGAAGAAATAAATGTCCTCTATCTGTTATCTACTACTCTGCTCATTGAGTAATTTTCCTAGAAGGACCTCTGACAATCCCTTTTAGGAAATGCCTTTTGGAAAATTCCTAAACACAAATCATACCCAAACTTTGTTTTAAGAGATTTTTTTTCTGGAGTTCTATTCTGGAGTGGGAGTGTAAGGAGCCAAAGAGTGTGATTAAAGCCTGATTTCCTTCCTTTGATCTTTCAAAGAAAGATTTTCCCCTATTTCTTCTATTTTCTATGATGAACAAGAACATTTCTAGAACAGAGAGATCAAAATGGTGAAGGGAACTGAAGTTCAGGTCATCGAAAAATTAGCTGATGGAACTAGGAAAGAAAAGATTTATAGAACATGATAGCTATCCAAATGAAGAAGGGTTGTCATGTAGAAAAACATGCCAAAGAGAAAACGAGGAATGATGTGAGTTAGGTACAAAGAAGTCAACTTCATTCTCTATAGAAAGAAATACTTGGTAACCACGAAAGCTTCCCCAAAGTGGAAGAGGCTGCTATGGGAGTTAGTGAGTTCCTCATCACTGGCATTCTTCAAACAGGGGTACTGTAGAAGGGATTCTAACTCCAGCATAGACCACTAAGTGTCTTCCATTTCTGAGCCTGAAATGCTACTTCCTCTATATATTGCCCCACATCATGGATAGCTCCACAGATCTCTGAACTAAAGCTTAGGAATCTGAGTATTCTTTTCTTATTTGGTTTTTTTTTAGCTTTTATTTAGTATTTTATTTTTCACCAGTTACATGTAAGAACAATTCATTCTGCTCAATAATTCCATTGAGCAGAAGAGTAGGAGGACATCTGCCTAGCATGGTCCTGAGAAACCAACCACTACCAATGAACCTCCTAGAGATTACTGACTTCTCTATACTTCCCAGCCCTGCCTATCTCAGCACCCTCTAATTCCTAGTTGAAGCAAGCACCTTACCTTTATATGTCTGTGTCCTTATCCTGGAAGTGAGATAGACCAAACCTAGGAGAAGAAAATAGGAAAATAATCTGATAGTCATCAAGTCATCAGCAAGCACTTAGTTAATGCCTTCTGTATGCCAATCACTGTGCTATGAGCCATCACAGCAAAAAACCTCAGGAAAACAGTTCTAGGGGCAGCTAGATGAGGTAGTAAATAGAGCACTAGCCCTGGAGTCAGGAGGACCTGAGTTCAAATCCGACCTTAGACACTTAATACTTATAGCCATGTGACCTTAGGCAAGTCACTTAACTCCAATTGCCCTGCCTTCCCCTCTCCAAAAAAAGCAAAAACAAAAAATAGTTCTACATTCCTCCATAGGAGATCTCAAGGGCTGGTCTCCAACAAGTGTGTGTATGTCTAAGGGGTCAGTTCATTCATTCATCCATTCATTCCACAAACACTGATGAAGTAAACTGAAGTAAACCCAGTTTTCAGAGACATAAAGTTTAGGTAAGTACATAGATGGGAGGGAGCAGGATTTGAGTGGGAAGGGTAGGTGAACATCAGGATTCAGTCAACTAACAAGCATTTACCATGAGCTGATAACGA
Organism: Pseudochirops cupreus; assembly: GCA_028627135.1. Classification (NCBI taxonomy): domain Eukaryota; kingdom Metazoa; phylum Chordata; class Mammalia; order Diprotodontia; family Pseudocheiridae; genus Pseudochirops; species Pseudochirops cupreus. Next base: position 530,794,425 of record CM053580.1, read on the forward strand.
TACCAGGTGCTGAGGATAGGAATAAAAGGAATCAAATAAATTCTGCTACTATGAAGCTTAGATTGTGAGTGAAAGACAACCGACTGGGGGCTGTCCCATATTACCCAAGGGATCACGGGATTTTGATCCAGAGGCACCTCAAAGGTAAGAAAATCCAACCCTTTCTTTTGGTAGTAGAAGTGACCAAGTCCAAGAGAAGGAAAGAGACTTAATTAACGTCTTACAACTAGGAAATAAGAGGGCCAGGTTTCAAACCTATGTCTTCCAACTCCGTGCCACCACGCCATATGTGTGAAACATTGCCTGTACTGTCAGACTCAGCTGACGTATTTCTTGGGATGCCTGCCTTCTTTGCTTTCTTTCTTATAAGGGATGACTTGATGGGTAGGAGAGGGGGAAGGGATAGATTCAGAAATGAAGCTTATAATCTTAATCACAGCCAGCATTTATATAGCATTTTAAGGTTTCCAAAGCATTTTACACATGCTGTTTCATTTGGTCCTCATAACATGAAGTAGAGGGGCAGCTAGGTGGCTCAGTAAATAGATCACCGGCCCTGGAGTCAGGAGGACCTGAGTTCAAATGCGACCTCAGACACTTAACACTTACTAGCTGTGTGACCTTGGACAAGTCACTTAACCCTAGTTGCCCTGCCCTCCCCCCTCCAAAAAAAAAAACCAAACATGAGGTAGATACCATTATTATCCTCATTTTACAGAAGGAGAAACTGAGGTTGGGAGGCAGTAAGTGACTTACCCAGGATCACAGAGCTAGTAAGTGCCTGAGGCAAAATTAACCAATCAACATTTATTAAGTGACTACTATATGCCAGGCACTGTGGTAAGCCCTTGGGGTCTTCATGACTGTCTAACTACAATATTGCATAAAAATATCCCTGAAAAAAGATTTTAAATAGAGATCAACAATGAAAAAGAAAATGGAGCCTCAAGATTCAAAGACTATGGTACTGGCGAGGTCCATCTCCAATCGTCCTGATGTGAATTGATCTTGTACATTTGCATTGAATTGTAATACATCTAACTCCAACCTCATGTAATACATCTAACCCCAAATCTCATGTTTCAGCCTGTTCCAATCTTTGATGTTCAGTGGCATTAAAAAAAAAATCCTTCCCTAGAAATACAAGCATTATATGGCAGAAATAACATTGGACTGATGGTCAGAAGACCTGAAATGAAAAATACTGGTTCTTCTTCTGACTAGCCTCATAACCTTGGAGGAATCCCTTTCCTTCTCTGGGCCTCAGTTTCCCTTATTGTAAAGGGAGTCAGCTAGATGTTCCTTCTCAGCTCTGAAAGCCCATGGCTCTATAACTGCCAGAAGCTGTGACCACACACAAGGGAGTCAGCACCTCCAGCTGGATGAGCATTCAGATCCCTTGCCTCCAGATCATGGCCTTCTCTTTTGCTCTGGAGCTATCTACTTTCCCAACACCACTTTCTAAGTTCACTACCATACTCTGACCAGGCATCAAGATCACAGAATATCAGACCTAAAGAGACCATCTGGACCCCTTTGGGCCAAGCAACAAAGAAAGGTACAAACCATAGATTTCAATTGCCTGACCATTAGAGCTAACCAAAAGCAAAACAAACTGATTGTGTCAGAGGGTCATAAGGCTCATATAATCAGCTATCAACAAGTGTGGCTGGATTTCAGAGGGCTGGAAAGGTAAGAAAGGGCCAGGTGATAAGATTTAGATGTCAAATAATCCTTGGGACAATAGGGAGCCACTGGAGTTTATTAAGTGATAGGAGGAAGAAGGGGACAGGATGAAGCCAGAATGAAGGAAACTCTCTTTGGAGGCTGATGGGAGGATGAAATGGGGCAGGGGCAAGCTTGAGGCAGGGGGACCAAACAAAAGTCTATGGCAATACTCTATTCCAGAGGGGATGAGGGTCTGAACTAAGGCAGTGCCTGTGTGAGTGGAGAGGAGAGGACCAAGGGGTTATGTGTGAGAGATGTTATGAAGAGAGAAACAACAGAGCTTGACAGCAGATGCGATATGTGGGGTGAGAGAGAGTAAAGATGATGATCCCTGGGTTTGCAAACCTGGATCACTGGGAGGATGGTGGTGACCTTGACAGTAACAGGTAAGTTAGGTGGATGGGTTTGGGGAAAATATAATGAGTTTGGTTTTGGAAATGTTAAATTTGAAAAATCTCTGAGATATTCAGTTGGAAATATACCCAAGGTAGTTTGCAATGCACGATTGTCACTAGGAGGAGAAACTATGCCTGGACATATAGCTCTGGAAGTCATCTGAACAGAGATGGTCATTGAATCCATGGAAGGAAGGAAATAAGTATTTATTAAACACCTACTATGTGCAGTGTGCTAAATTATTTATAAATAATTTCCCATTTGATCTTCACAACAACCCTGGGAGATATGGATAGATACAGATATGCATATGTATATACATATACGTATATACATATATAGACATACATATATACGTATATATACATATATAGAGATACATATATACATACATAAAATCCCTATTTTTATCATTTAGGAAATTGAAGTTAAGTAACTTTGACCAGGGTCACACAGCTAGCAAGTGCCTGAGATTAGATTTGAACTCAGATCCTCCTGACTTTAAGTTTAGTGTTCTATCCACTGTGCCATCATGGGAGCTGATGAAGTCACCAAGAGAGAAAGTATAGAAAGAAAAGAAAAAGATGACTCAGGACAAATCCTTGGGGTTCATACACATTAGTGGAGATTACATGGATGAAAAACCATCAAGAGAATCTGAAGAGGAAACATCAAGGACACAGGAGAAGAACCAGGAGAGAGTGGTGCCCTAAAACCCCAGAGAGGAGAGAAGATCCAAGAGGACACGGTCAACAATATCAAATGATGCACAAAGTCCAAGGAGGAGGAGGAAGATTGAGAAGAGGTCATTAGGTTTAATTAAGAAACTGTTGGAGGGGCAGCTTAGTGGTGCAGTGGATAGAGTACCAGCCCTGAAATCAGGAGGACCTGAGTTCAAATCTAACCTCAGACATTTACTAGGTATGTGCCCCTGGGCAAGTCACTTAACCCCAACTGCTGAGGAGAGAGAGAGAGAGAGAATTGTTCATTCCAGAGAGAACAATTTCAGTGGAGTAAAGTCAGAAGACAAATTACAAGGAGTCAAAGAAGAGAGGAAATGGGGGTACTAAATGTAGAGATCTTTGTTCAAAGAGTTTGGTTGAGAAAGGGAGGAGAGCATAGGATGCTAGTTAGTGGAGCTGATAAGCTCTAGTAAGGGTTTTTTAAGGGTGGGAGAGACTTGGCCATGTTTGTAGGTAACAGTAGAGACGGAGGGAATGACAAATCAAGAATAAGGAAGGGGATGAAAGTGGGGACAATCTGGAGAAGACAGGAGGGGGTGGGATCAAAGATATACGTAGAGAAGTTGGCCCTGTTTATTCCTATAAGAAATGGGATTGGGTTAGATGTCCCTTCCAGCTCTAAATGAATTTTTTTTGTTTTTTGCTTTTTGGAGGGCAATTGGGGTTAAGTGACTTGCCCAACGTCACATGGTTAGTAAGCATTAAGTCTCTGGGGTCGGATTTGAACTCAGGTCCTCCTGACTGTAGGGCTGGTGCTCTGCTTCACTGCGCCACCTAACCGCCCCTTCCAGCTTTAAATGTATAACCCTATGACCCTCTGTTACCAAAGCTTGGGAAACTCAGGCCCAGAGAAAGGAAAGAACTTGTCCCAAGTAATATAGTGAATGAGTAGTTCATTTCCTACCCCTCAGCCTCCCAGAAGCAAATCCACAAGCTGACTTCACACTCACCCAGGAGAAGAGAGATTCCTCTGACTTGCATGGTGCTGGTGCCTCTGGGTCTTCAAAGAGGAACCTCTCCTTCTTTAGCCTGCTTTTGAGTGATAAGTGAGGGGGCTGGCAAAGGGTTACCCAACTCTTGATGACTAAGAAGGGCCTACCATCAGAAGAGCTTTGTTTTGCTGAGTGTTCACCTCTAAAAGTTTTCTGTTGCAAAACAGGCATTTATAGTTAATTCTCCAATTTTTCCCCTTGAAAAAAATGGCTCAAGGCCCAAGGGCAGTAGTTCTTTGAGCACAATGTGATTGCTGAGACAAAGTCTCCTTTAGTCTAGGGCAGTAGGACCCAGGTAGGAGACTGTAACTCTCTTAAGGCCACTAGAGAGATGAGCCTCTGAAATGCCACCTCCACTACCAGGCAATGGAAGGAGCATGAGTTCTAATCCTAACTCTGCACCAAATTGGCTGTGAACTTTCTTTTTTTCTTCATTTAACTTTACAGACATTTATTAAACACTGACTATAAGGCCAATACCACGCTCAGCTCTTGGAATTCAGATGAAAAGAGGCGTAGTCCATGCTCTCAAAGAGTTTAGATTCTTCCAGGAGACTTCAGTCACGTTCACAAATATATATATGCCTTGCCATTCAGTGAATCTGGCTCCCTGGCTGTTCCTCACACAAGGTACTCCATTTCCTGACTCCGGGCATTTTCTCTGGCTATCCCCTGAGCCTGGAACACCCTCCCTCCTCGTCACCTCCTGGCTTCCCTTCTTCCTTCAAGTCCGGGGAAAATCCCGTCTTCTACAAGAAACCTTTTCCTATCCCCCTTAATGTTGATACCTTCCCTCCCTTGATTATTTCAATTTATCCCACATTTAGCTTGTCTGGACATAATGGCTTCGTGTTGTCTCACATTAGATGATGAACTCCTTGGGAATAGCAACTGTCTCTTATATTTCTTTCATTCCCTAGAGCTTCACAGTTCCTGGCTCATACTGGGCACTTAATAAATGCTTGTTGACTCACAAAGTAGAGGGCCAAGCAAAAGGTCCAAATACACAGAGCCAGGATAGTACAGGGTGACATAGGAGAACTGTTCAAAGTCCAGTTTGGATGGAAAGTAGAATGAAGGGGAAATAATGATAATAACATCAATTAGCATTTACAAGGCTCTGTAAAGTTCACTTGCCATATAGCACCTCATTTGATCCTCACAATAACTCTGTACTATACTTTACAGATGTGTAAACTGAGGCTTATAAAGGTCACATAACCCTAGGGTCACATTGCTAGTATCTTAAGGCAGGATTTGAAATCAGGTCCAACACTCCATCCACTCTGTCACATTGATGTCTACAAAGTGAAAGGAGGCTGGAGAAAGACCTCAGATGCCAGGCTAAATATTCTGGTTTTTGTCTTAGAGACAAAAGACAGCCACTGAGTGTTGATTCTATGTAGTAGGTCAGAGGACTTTTGTGTTAATAACATAGATGATGGGCAGGCAGAATGTGATCCCTGACTATAACCCCTGACTTGCTTTATGTACCAACGAGTGCTCTGGCCAGATAGTCATTTAAATGTCCCATATGCCTGGGATCCTTTCAATATCCAGATGGAGACAATGTGTAGAGGGTCTTGAATGCCAGGCTGAAGAGTATGGCCTGTATCATCCATGACCCATGAGGAGCAAGGCAGGCCAGGATACTATGACCCAAACCTAGAGGAGCCAAAGTTAACTCCCTGACAGGTGGATTGGCCTGAAGCCCGGGTGTAGACTGCCCTACGTCTTAGGCTGTGGGTTTTCAGACTGATAGGAGTTTCTTTTACACAGGGAGAGCCTGAGCAAGTGCTCATAAAAGCCTGAAGGAAGCACTATTCACCAGGTATCTTTGCTTAGCAAAAATAATGGTTTAGGGGCAGTTAGGTGGCACAATGGATAGAGCCTGGGCCATAGAGTCAGGAGGGCCTGAGTTCAAATACAAAATCAGACACTTACTAGCTGTGTGACCCGTAGCCGGGCACTTCACCCCAGTTGCCTCCACAATAATAATAATGGTTTAACTTAACTCTTGGACTTGTGTCAGTTAAGGAACCTCTCAGGGACAGGGAGCTAGTGAGGAGTTTTGAGCAAAGCAAAGGTATGATGAGAGATAAAGATTAGGAAGGCAAGTCTAACAGCCTGTTCAGAATGGATTGTGGCAGAGAGGCTGGAGGGGGAAAAACTACGTTAACTTAAGATATAAAGGGGCGGAGGCTGGGGAGGGACTGACAGGTCTTCAAGCAGTTCAAGGACAAACATGTGGAAGAGAGATTAGATTTGGTCTGACTGGCGCCAGAGAGTGAGAATGCCTAGGAGCATCAGAGTGGAAGCAAAGAGGCTGGAAGTTTATTGTAGAGGTCAAGAAAAATTTCCTAACCATTAGGGCAAATCCTAAGCTTTAGCAAGCGAGTAACAGTCTGCCTAGGGAGGCAATGGGCTTCTCTCCCATGACGTCATATCACCCAAGGCTGGCTACAGGCTCCTTCTGTAGGAATTCATCATCGGGCACATTCTGGCTTTGCTGGTCATTTCTACTTTCAGGAGGAAGAGGAAGCAATGAGAGAAAGTGCTTCTCTGGCCTCCTCAACAATTGATTGGGGATGTGGGAGTAAAGACATGCTGGGAGAGGAGAAGCTTGTCCTAGGACAGGTGAGGAGAAAAACATGCAACAGTGATTGGGATGAGCTTGAAATCAAGAGGCCCTGGGTTTGAATCCTATTTCAGACACGGACTAGCTGTGGGACCATAATCACTTACCAGCCTCCATTTCCTTATCTATAAAATGGGGAGAAGGAGAAGGAGAGGGAGAGAATGAGCTGAGTTACCCAATCGGCTGGGTCCCCATTCAGGCAGCTCGGTCTACTCACAGGTTGTGTTTGTCCTTCATTTTTGGCTAACCTGAAAAGACCAGGATCTTCCAATGCATCCTGAGCCATCTCCAGTCATCCTGATGAATATCTGATCACTGAACCCAGATGACTCCAGAGGAGAAAGTGAGGCTGGTGACCTTGCACAGCCCTCCCTCACTCAAATCCAAGTCAACTGCAGGTCATGTCATCATTTCCCTGACACCATGGTCGTCTTCGAAAATGAAGGACAAACACACCAACAACAATATAAAACAGAGGTGAAAATCGTAGCATTTACTTCACAGAAGGGTAGGGATTAAACAAGACAATTTCTGAATAACCTTTTGTAAAACTTAAGGCAGCAAATAAATGAGAGCTGTTATGCCTTCTTATTGTTAATATGAGGACCTCAGGGTAGTTGTGGGGGAAAAAATGCTTTGTAAATTTTAAAGAGTTAGAAATAAGTGAACCATAATTATCGTTTTATTTTTGTCTAGTTTTGCCAAAGTAGTTGGGAATTTTTTCTTCTTTTTTATACTTGGTTATGTGGCATGGCTCTCTGGAAGGAGGAAAAAGGATATGTTGGGAAATGTAGGTGACAGAGGAGCAAAACACACTAATAACATTTTTCAAAAATCAAAAGAAAAGACTATCCCAGAAGCAGAGCTTTTACCATTCAATCAATTTGATAAATACTTATTGAGTGCCTAGTATATACCGGCACTGTGCTGAGCTGGGGATACAAATGAGAAAGGCAGTCCTCAAGGAGCTTAATGAGAGAAGAAAATATACAAAAAGAAGCTTCTAAAAAAGTGACTCAAGAGGGATTGCTGTTGTTCAGTCGTTTCAGTCATATTCAACTCTTCGTGACACCATTTGGGGTTTTCTTGGCAAAGATCCTGGAGTGGTTTGCCATTTCCTTCTCCAGCTCATTTGACAGATGAGGAAACAGAAGCAAACAGGGTTAAGTGACTTGCCTAGGGTCACACAACTAGTAAGAGTGTGAAGCCAGATTTGAACACATGAAAATGAGTCTTCCTGACTCAAAGCCCCTATATACTGAGGGTAATGCCTAAGAGAGATGGGCACCTTTAAAATCCAGAGCATCTCTCCCTCCTCTGCATCATACAACTATATATGATCCCAAAGAGAAAGAAAACAGAGAGGTTTCTAAAGACACAGATATGTCTACACAGGTTGCTCTCTGAGCTTAGATTTTGAAAGAATATATAAAAAAGATGGAAAGGAACCCATAGAAGAGGGTGCCATGATTCTATAAGACTAGTATCACCAAGGCCAAAGCTTAGGATGAACTGAAACTTGACAAAAGTGCTAAGGACCAGAAAGAAGATCTTGAGCTATTTTGGAGACAAGAAGAGGAACAGAAAAAAGGATAGGCTTTGAGGAGGATGGCATAATGCTTATATACAATAGAGAGATAACAATTACACAACTCTTTTTTGCTTCCATATTCTTTATCAAGGAAAATGATCTTGAGGCTAGAAAGGGAAGAACCAATATGGTGAAGGGAGTGGTGAGGTCAATGTAGGGTGAGTACAAATCTGACAACATCATTCTCCAACTCAGTAAACTCCCCTGGGTCCTTAACACCTCCAGGATCAAAAACAACCTCCTCCATTTGGCGTTTAAAGCCTTTTACAATATTGTTAGGAAATGATGAAAGGGAAGAGCTCAGAGGAATCTGACTAGATTTGTATGAACTGATGCAGAGAGAACAGAAGTAGAAGGATGATTTCTGCAGTAACAGCTAGGTTATAAAGGCAAAGAACTTTGAAAGACTTAAGATCTCTGAGCAACACGATGGCCAACCACGGCTCTAGAGGACTGATGATGATCTACCCCACCTACCAGAAGGAGGTGATGGAGCAATGGTGCAGAATAAGACATGGATTTTGGGACACAGTCAATGTGAGAATTTGTTATGCTTGACTAGACACATTTGTTAGGTTTGTTGTGTGTTTTTTTTTTCTTTTAAGTGAAGAGGAATTTAGAGGAGAAAATAAATACTTGTTCATTTGAAAGTAAAATAACATTTTTTAAAAGTTCTCAACCTAGCCTTAAATGACTATTTCATCCTTATAACACATTACTCTCATCTACACACTTATGGTTCAGTCAAACTGGCCTTCTTAAGCTTTCAGTTTTTTAAAATCTTCAAGAAAGGGTCAAGATTAAAAATTTCCTCCCCTTTGTCACTGTGAAAGGTACTTAACCTAGTTTTTCTCTCATTTTTTTATGATATGGCCTTTTACATACAGCTTGCGTATCAATTTTGAATTTATTTTGGTTTAGCTAGGTCCCAATTAGCAAGAATAATGCATCCCATGAAGTGGTCACATTTTTCTAATTCAAAATGCATATTTCCATTGAGCTGGAACCAATTAACATATTTTACATAATTATAACTCTCAATGGTCTCAATCTGAATGCATGCTACAGTTTCCCAGGGCTGATTATTCACACTGTTTATGGTAAGAGATATTGGCCTAATCTAGTTTTCCCTGACCTTCTTGTCAAATATGGAGCTCTCAGTAATTTAGGCTCTTGGGTTATCAAATGCTGATCATTGTTTTGACCTGCCTTTTACTTCTCACTTTTGAATATAAAAGTCCTCGTCTATTTCTCTGGAATTTTTAAGCCAGTACCAAATAGTTTGGATATTTTGTTGTTGTAATTGAGTTGTTTCAGGCATGTCTGACTCTCTGTGACCCCATTCTGGGGTTTTCTTGGCAAAGATACAGGAATGATTTCCCATTTCTTTCTCCAGCTCATTTTACACGTGAGGAAACCGAGGCAAACAGGGTTAAGTAACTTGCCTAGGGTCACATAACCAGTAAGCATCTGAGACCAGATTTGAACTCAGGAAGGGGACTCTTTCATCTAGGCTTAGTGTTCTATCCACTGCACTACTTAGGAGTCCCTGCTTTTCATCATTACTGCCTTATAAAGTAGTTTGAAGTCTGTTAATGAAGTCTGGAGCACAAGCCCTTCTGTTTGTATTATTTCTCCTTATTTCCATGGAGACTCTAAACTCTCTATTTCTTGTAATACAAATTGTTTTTATTTTGTCTAGTTTTAAAGAGTAGCTAGCTTCTTAGTAATTTAATTAACTTCAGTAGTGTTTTCATTTTTCTTTTTGAGGCTATTATTTCTACTATGCAAACATGCAAGAAAATGTGACTCAGGTTAAGTGACTTCTCTACAGGCACAAGCTCACAGCTAGTGAGCACAGAGCCAGGATTCACACCCAGGACTCTGGAGGCCACTGTACACACTATACCACACTTTCTCCCTGTTTTTCCAACTGGGTACAACTTTCTCTGACAAGCTCTGCCTGCTGAGAGCGCAGGGTCATCCCCCCACCAAAAGGCAACATTAGGAGGAAATTGGTGTAGAAATGCCAACTTAATCAATTTCAAGCATTTATTAAGCACCTGCTTCTGCCAAGCACTGTGCTAGGCATTGGTAATAAACATACAAGGTATGAAGCAATCCCTATTGGCAAAGAGGTTACATTCTAATGGAAGAGATGACAAGCACATGGAAAAGGGTATAGAGCATAAGTAGAAAGTAAATAAATAAATACAAGGGCAGATAGATCATACAGTGGTTTGAGTGCCAATGCTGGAGTCAGGAGGACCTGAGTTCAAATCTGGCCTCAGATACTTACTGGTTGTGTGATCTTGAGCAAGTCACTTAACTCCATTTACCTCAGTTTCTTCATCTAAAAAATGGGCTGGAGAAGTAAATGGCAAACCACTCCAGCATCTGGAGAAAACCCCAAATGGAGTCACAGTCAGTTAAAAACTACAGAAAAAACTCAACAACAAAATAAAAATCAGTTAAGTACAAGGTAATTTGGGAAAGAAGCCAGTGGGGGATAGGGGAGAAGAATCAGGAAAGTTTTCCCAGGAAGGTGGGGCTTGAGCTTCATCTTTAAAAAAAAAAGGGAGATTTTGTGAAGTCAAGGTGAAGACGGCATGCATGCCAGGCATGGGGGACAGACAGAGCAAAAGCAAAGGGGCAGGAGATGGGGAGTCAAGTGTGAGCAACCCAGAGAAGGCAGGGGTTGGGGTAGTGCCCATTGAGCTTAGAATAGGTTGGGAGCAGGTTGTCAAGGACTTTAAAAGCTAAGAGGCAATGGAGAGCCTCGGAAGTTTAATTCACTAATTCATAGAAGGTCAATGTCTAGGTCACAGGGGTGGGATGAGGCAGGTCCTGTTGTCTCCTCTCTTGGAGGATACCTTGGGTGATGTATTCCATTTGGGGAGTCCCATTACGATAGGGATTCTAGCAGGCTAGAGAACAACCAGAGAAGGGGCTCCCAGGATGGAGATGGCACTGGGAACCCTGTTATATATGAGAATCAGTTGAAGAAACTGGAGATGTTTAGACTAGAAAAGATTTTTCGGTGGTTGGAGGGGCAGGCAAAATAGTCAGCTTAAAGTATCTAAATGGCTGTCATGAAGCCGGGGATCCTAATAGGCAAACCTGGGTGTGGTTGGGTGTTGTCCTTCATTCTTGAAAAGGACCAAAATGACATCACTTTGTCTCGAGTTTCACATGGTGACTTTGAGTTAAGTTTCAGTGTGTCCGACTGTGGCTGATCAGAACAGTACCAGCTTCGGAGGTTCTACCACGGGTCGGGCACTAATAGACCGTGTGAACATTCTCTAAATTTTTGGATCTCAAGTTTCTTTTGAGCTACTTCAATCTGCTTTGCTCATAGAGCGCAGCACCTTCTCTGATGTGGGCTCTCTATGCTGAGCGGTCCTGTGCCAGTGTCTCTCATATCACAAATCAATCCCAAAGTTCTTAAAAGAGACCTTGAGAATGTCCTTGTATCATTTCCTCTGACCATCATGTGAACACTTGGCCCTTGTGAGTTCTTCATAAAATAGTCATTTAGGCAAGCATAAGTTTGGCATTCAAATAATGTGGCCAGGCCATCAGAGTTGCACTCCAAACTGGGACCGATAGGAGGAAGCAACAGAAGGTGCATTCCTACTACAGTACAAGAGCCTGGCATTCAGCATCCAGCATCGGAAGGGGATGTCGGAATGGGAGTGAGCTGCCCAGCAGGAGAACTATCACTATCTGAGAGAAAGGGAAAGGAACTCCCAGAATAGCATAACTTGACCTATATTACATCTTTTCCAGCTCTGACTATTACGGCCTCCAGGGCAGCCCCAGGGGAAGAAGGGGCAGAGGAGAGATTTCCCAGACAGTCAGCGCTCCAGGGTCAGAAAGGGGCTCTTTGGGGGAAGATTTCTTGTTCATGACCTCAGGAGCACCACTGGCCCTATGGGGAAGAGCTCCATTGGCTGGCTGGGAAGGAAATATGTGTCTTCCCTAAGGGGACTTCACCCTTCTCCCTCCCACAGCCCCCACTTCCTCTGAAAAGCCTCTTCCACTGCAGGCAGCCTAGGCTTAGTTTAGCAGAATCACAGAAGCTGGGGCCTCCCAGGCTCTGACACCACTCTATCATCACCCAAGACTGAAGGGAGGTAGAGACTTTATCTCCTGTGTCTGTAACCGCTGGGCATTCTGCCACTCCCAGATCCTAGGGTTCATTGGTGGAGAAATGCCTGAGCCTGAGCCTGAGCCCAGCATTCAAGGCCACCTCTCCAGTTTCTATCTTAGAGCAGGAAGGAACCTAAGAGGTCAAATCCAATCTCCTTCCTTTACAGTTGAGGAAACTAAAATCCAGAGAGGTTAAGTGATTTGCCCGGGTCATACAGCTGAGCATTTGAATATAGATGTTCCTGACTCCAAGTCCACTGTTCTTATCCATTAAACAACACTGCCTTTCTCCCTCCAGCTCACAAAGGAGAATGAGCAGGGGCAGTCATGGGTCTGTTAAAAGAAAATCTTTGTTCCACAATAATAAAGCAAACCCAGGAAGAGAAAATGTAAAGGAGTTTATTGCAGCGCCCAAGGCAAAAAGCCCGTTAAACGGGGCCAGGCAATGATTTCTAACTGCCCGCTGCTTTTATAGACAACTTTTTGTAACAAGAGCCAGACAGGCTCTGATAGGTACAGGTTTCCAAAGGGAGACGAACAGTCGTTATCTCAGAGGCAAGTTTACAATGCACATTTCTAACAGGGGGTCAAAGTTCATGTGGCCACTCTTTCCTACTTTCCGGTTGGCATGTAATGCTGCAGCCCCTAACAAGGAGGACGGCATGTACAACCAGGAAAGGGGGATGGGAAATCGTGGTTTTACTCAAATTAACTTGACCATAGTGGTTAAATTCTATACAAATCGACATCAAATATGGTATAATCAGGGTGTACAAATTCAAACCCTGTCTCCAACACTTACTGAATATGTGACCTTGGGCATTTCTCTCTGTATGTCTGTTTCTTCCATTATAAAGTGGGGGAAAGGGGCTCTAAGATCCTGTGAATCCATGGAAGTTAGCCCATCTACCTCTGCTCGATGGTGTCCAGCTCCTATCACCTTACCAGGGCCAGGACCAGTACCAAAACACCACTCCCTGACTGCCCTCTCCCAAACCAACCCAGGCTGGAAACATCTTGTACACCCCCCCCCCCCAAAAAGTCCATTGTTTTCATGTTTTAGGCAACTTTCTTCATCCAGCTGTTAGCAGGAAAGCGTGTTGCCAAGCTGGGAGGCAAAAGAGAGACTTTTGTCAGCTTCTGCCACTGCCAAATGGGGTAAGCTTGGTTGAGTTCCCTCTATGTGTCTCAATTTTCCCAAAATGAGGGATCTGTACTGTGTGATCTGTAAGGTCCCTTTCAGCCCTGATTTATTCTACATTCAATTCACCAAAAAATAATTATTCATATATATATTCATTATTATTCATTATTGTATTGAGCACAAGTCACTCCATGCTAGGGTCTCTTTCAGCTCTGACATTCTAAATTCTAAGGTCCCCTTCCAGCTCTGACACTCTATATGTTTAGGGTTCAAAGAGCCTTCCTGGATTCAACATTCTATGTTCACCAGGCTAGGGTCTCTCCAAGCTCTGCCATTCTCTCTACAGACTCTGACAATATGTGTTCTATCCCTACCAGCTCAGCCATCCTATGTTCTAAGAGTTTCCACAGCTCTGATAGTCTGTGTCCTGTTTGCTGAGGTTTCTCCTAGTTCTACCATTCTAGCCTCAACATACTCCCCTACATCTTGGAAATTCTCCACCAATACTCCTTCCACCTCCTGACTTTGACAGAAACTTGGCTCTCTCTACAGATGTTGAATCCCTGGCAATCCTCTCTGTTAGACACCACCCCCATCTGACGCCCCCTGACTGAAAGAGTCCACACAAGGTTTACACTGAAAACACTTCTGGTTTGGGTTTTTTCCCCAAATTGTAAAGAATGCAAGCTCCTTGAGGGCAGGAATTATCCCCAACTTTTGTCCATATAACCCCAGTGCCTAGTACAATTGTCAGTTGTATTTGACTCTTCATGATTCCATTTGGGGCTTTTTGGCAAAGATACTAAAGTTTTCCTTCTCTAGCTAATTTTACAGATGAGGAATTGAGGCGAACAAGGTTAAGTGACTTACCCAGGGTCACACAGCTAGTAAGTGTCTGAGGCCAGATTTGAGCTCAGGAAGATGAGACCTGGCTCTCTACCCACTACCCTGCCTAGAACAATACGTGGCATAATAATTGGTACTTACATGCCTGTTGAAATGAATTATTAAATTTTCAAGAAAATTTGCCTAGGGACAGCTAGGTGGTGCAGTGAATAGAGCACCAGCTCTGGAGTCAGGAGGACCTGAGGTCAAATTTAGCCTCAGACACTTAACACTTGCCAGCCATGTGACCTTGGGCAAGTCACTTAACTCCAATTACCCTCCAAAAAGCAACAAAAAAAAAATTGCCAGGCAGGGGATTGTGGGAGGTGAAAGAACCAACAAAAAATGGTTGTTTTGTTTATTCCCCAGCTCAGAAAGGAAGAAAACAGAGCATTTATTAAGCACCTACTATGTGACCGGCACCGTGCTAAATGCTTCCCAAATATTAACTCATCTCATCCTCACGACAACCCTAGGAGGTAGGTATTGTTGTTATTCCTACTTAGCAATTGAGGAAACTGAGATTGACAGAAGTTCAATGACCTGCCCAAGGTCACACACAGCTAGTAAGGGTCTGAGGAGGATTCAAACTCAGGTTTCCCTAATGCCTGACTCAGCGCTCTATCCACTGCACCACCTAACTGCCCAGGCTTTGTCCTGGTTGATCCCACAGGAAAGAACTAGGAACAGGGAGGGAAAAGATCAGTGTGAAGAAAATCATTCCAGACTAAGTATCTAATCTCTCTCTCTCTCTTCTGATATTATTTCTGTGTCCCAGCAGCTCCTTAGTCTTCCCAGGACCACACTGCTTAAACAGCTCCTTAGCTTTCCAATGCTGATGCTTCCATAATGCCCCATAGGAGAGACCATGGTTCACATCCCTGCATAACAGTGGCTAAAACCCCAGGGTATACACTGTCAGATAATGGAATGTGATGTATTTGGAGCTCTCTCTCTCTCTCCCTCTGTCTCTCTGTCTCTCTGTCTCTCTGTCTCTCTGTCTCTCTCTCTCTCTCTCTCCTCTCTGGGTCGCAGTTTCTTCCTGTGTTAAATGAAATGAGTTCTAATACTCAATCCAGGCACTTACACAGCAGCTAGCTGGTGACTGGACCAATTCCTTCCTCTTCCTCATCCTAAACTTCTTCTTTGGTAAGATGAAATGAGTCCTGCTAGATCAGCAGTTCTCAACCTGTGGGTTATGTTCAGTTTGTAACAATGAAAATACGTCCTGCATATCAGATAGATTCATAACAGTAGCAAAATTACAGCTATGAAGTAGCAATGAAAATAATTTTATGGTTGGGGGTCACCACAACATGAGGAACTGTATTAAAGGGTCACGGCATTAGGAAGGTTGAGAACCACTGTGCTAGATGAACTCAAAGTCTAAGAGTCTGTCCTGACATAAGCATTTACTCAGAGACTGTGCATCTGTTTTCTCCTCTGTAAAACAGGGATGGTAACAGCTACATGGTCAGCTAGATGGCTGAGTGGATAGGGTGCTAGGCCTGGAGTCAGAAAGACCTGAGTTCAAATCCAGCCTCAGATACTTACTAGCTGTGTCACCCCGGGCAAGTCACTTAACCTACGTTTGCCTTAATTCATTGGAGAAAAAATGGCATACCATGCTAGTACCTTTGCCAAGAAAACCCCATGAACAATATTGATGTGCTATGGTCCATGGGGTCATGAAGAGTCCAACACAAGTGAGGGGATTAGGACAGCAAGTGGTTAATTATGGGAATTGAGTAAACCACACCGATTCCATCTCGTGACTCAATTCTGGAGCTAGCTCAGTTCCCTTTCTATTCAATTATGAGTCTAGTCCAATTTCTGTCTTGTGAGAACTGGAAGAAAACTCTATTGCACTGTTTGAACTTAGCCTGTCTGGAAAGCTGGACCACCTCTCCTTGCTGCTTAGAGACCCTTACCCAAGGACCTAGGTTATGCTGACCAGAAACCCAGTCAGACCCAAAGACCAGTTCAAAGAGTTTTCTCACAATTGCGCATCTTCAGCAACCTATATGTCTTATCTGAAAACAGGTCCCCATACTGATCAATCAGTTATTGTTTTCATGTTCTTTTGATTGTGTACAGAGACTTGCCTTTTTTTCTGTTTTCAGGGAGTTGCACCCGTTCACTCTCCCCCTCCCAACTTGCAAAGTGCTTAATCTTTCCTCCAATTAGAAATCAGATTACTTAATATTATATTATTGCCTTTTAATGAATTGGCCTTATTTAATTGTTTTGAATGTCTAAAAGTCTGTCTGCCTCTATATTGGGGTCCAGCCCTAAACTGAGGAAAGTTTTCCGTCTTGGTTAGTTGAGCTGTTGCCATGCATTGCTTGATAAACTGATATGCTCAGAAGATGGAACCTACCACAGGTTTTAGAAAAGCCAGCTAGCTCAAGTCATGATACTGAGCCCCAATCCCCAAATCTTACCACCTTCCCTCCCCCAGCTGTCAACCTTCCAGAAAACCTCCCTAGAGATCTCCAGGTAACCTTCACTGAGAACCTTTTGTGAAGAAGACAGCCTCGAGAGGCAGGAGTCCTACTCACCATGTCTTTCTCTTCCAGCTCAGGAAAGGTTTGGGTGTAATTTGATTTTTAGGTTTTTGAGGCTTAGAAGTTTGCCCCAGGGATTGGGGAAATTTAATTTTAGGATAGGTTTGGGCCCACCCCAAGGATTGGGGAAGTTTAGAAATTTGCTAGAGGGATTGGGATGGTTTAGGATGTAGGTTAAATTAAGGTTTAGGAAGTTTGTCTCAGAGGTAGGAGTGGTTCAGGTTTAAATTAAGTTCGGCCAAGGCTTGGGGTGGTTTAGCATTAGGTTTTCCCCCAGGAATGGAAAAGAATTATGGGTTCCAGTAGTAATAAAATACTGAAGGATTCCTCCTTGGAAAGATTTCTTTTGGCATGAGACCAGGGTAAGAGTTTAGGAAAATTCTTGGGCAGCAATGTGGCAAAGTGGATAAAGCACCAGGCCTGGAGTCAAGAAGACCTCAGTTCAAATTCAGCCTCAGATACTTACTAGCTGTGTGACCCTGGACAAGTTACTTAACTCTGTTTGCCTCAGTTTCCCCATCTGTAAAATGAGTTGAAGAAGGAAATGGCAAACCAATCCAGTATCCTTGCCAAAAAAAAAAAAAATCCTAAATGGAATCCTGAAGAGTTGGACACAACTGAAAAATGACTTAACAACAACAAATACAAAAATTTTTATTGATGTGGAACAGCTGTAGATTTCCATACAGAAGTAGAGGGGAGTGATTGAAAGATAGTGCTCTCAAATTATGCTAAAGTATATAAAAATCCAAATTTGTCCCAAAATTTGCCTGAAGAAGGAAACTTTAACTCTAAGTTTTGGGAAACTGTGCCCAGTAACCTTTTCTGTCTCAATCATTTTGTCTGTGTTTTTGTATCTTTGTAAATACAGGATTTGATCATAGAGGTGAAAGGAAGGCGCTAGAGTTTATTGAATGGGAGGTGGGGGCTGAGGGGTGATGTGGTCAGACCTGCACTTTGGGGAGATGGGTTTGAGAGCTGAGTAGAAGATGGACTGGAGTGGGCAGAAATGGGAGGCAGGTAAGACCAATAACAAGCAGGCTACTGCATAGTCGTGAGGAGGGTCTGTGTGGGGTAATGGCAGTGTCAGAGAAGAAAAGAGAAAATGAAGAATCAAAGATGACACTTGGATTCCAAGTGTTGGTGACTAGGAAAATGGTGATGCTTTTGGAAAAAGGCATCATATATCATTCATATACCATGATTTGGTCGGCCATTCTTCAATACCAGGATATCTCCTTAGTTTCTAATTTTTGGTCAAGAATATGAATATATGTGTGTATACACATAAATGCATGTATATATACACTTATATGTATTGTGTGTGTGTCCTTTTTTCTCTTCCTTTGATGACTTTGGTATATAAACCTAGTAGTGGCACAGTTGAATCAAAGTTTAGTTGACTTTAGGGGAATTTTCCAAAATAACTTTCCAGAATGTCAGGACCAATTCATAGCTCTGCCAACACGTTCAGGCATCTCAGTTGTGTCCAACTCTTCATGACCCCATTTGAGGTTTTCTTGGCAAAGATCTGGAGTAGTTTGCCATTTCCTTCTCCAGCTCATTTTACAGATAAGGAAACTGAAACAGAGATAAGTGACTTGCCCAGGGTCACACAATTAGTAAGTGTCTAAGGACAGATTTTACCTTAGGAAGATGAGTCTTCCTGATTCCAAACCCAGTACTCTATCCACTGCACCTCCTAGCTGTCCAACAATGAATTAGAATACCTGTTTTCCTATAGTCCCTCCAACATTTGCTATTTTCCTCTTTTGTCATCTTTGCCAGTCTGATAGGTATGAGGCAGAACCTCAAAGCTGCTTTAATTTGCACTTCTCTAATTATTTGTTATTTAAAGCATTTTTTCATATGATTGCTAATAGTTTGGATTTCTTCCTTTGAAAGCTGCCTATTCACATCTTTTTATCATTTATCTATTGGGGAATGGTTCTTGGTCATGTAAGTTTGAATCAATGCCTTATGTATCTTGGATATGAGAGTTTTATTAAATTGGCTTCCTGCAAAATCTCTTCCTTCAGTTACCTGTTTCTCTTTTAAATACATTAGATTTATTTGGGCAAATGGAAAAGCACTTCAGAAGCACTGTTAGTAGCAGAGATACATGAGCATTATTTTATTATGTAATTTGCTATCATCAGGAATGCCACGGAGACATCAATGTCCTAAACATTAGATCACAAGTGGTCTACTTCCTGTATGAAGAGAATAAGGTATTTTCTGCTCAACTCAAAGAAGGATCCAACTCTTAGCCACAGGCCCTGGTAGGTTGGTACTGATAACCAAATGGAGAACTATGCCTTCCCTGATCTTCCTCAGATATTTCCCAAGATTTTAGGGGAAAGCTCAGTGTGGTTCTTAATGTGCATCTACTAAATCATGCTTCATTGAGAATATGGAGCAGACTTGTGACTTTCTTGGTTTAATTTAATCTTGATGAGGAAACTCTCTGCCAGTGCAAGTCTGTATCTTCCCCACAACTTATGTTCTCAGAGGGTTGCACAGAGGACTGAGGGGTTAAGTGACTTGTCCCAGAGTCACACAACAAGCGTCGGGTCTTCTTCAGGGTAGGGACTAACTCACTTTTGGATTTTTATTTAGATTTAGAATTGAAAAGTACCTCAAAGGTCATCTTTCATTTTACAGATGAGGAAACTGAGACCCAGGTTGAGATCATACAATTAATAAGCATCTGAAATGTTTTCTGACCCCATAGCCAATGAAGGTTATGAAGGAATCTATACATATATACATTCCCCATTTTCCCTCCCCCTCTCCCTTCCTTTTTCCTCATTACCTCTCAATTCACTCAATCAAAGAATAATTTAGTCATGGTCTTTCTCTGAGATTGTTTCTTCAAAGTGCTCCTGGATTCACCATTTTTACTAAAGAGGTCAGTTCATGTCAATACTGTGTGTCCAGAGAACGATGGCCACCAGACTGTTGAGAGAAGGCAAAACTATGTCAGATGGACACTAGTTGAAAGAACTAGGAGATGAGAAGTCTGGAGAAGAGAAGATTCAGGGAGGGTACAATTACTGTCTTCTCCTATCCAAAGGGCCATAATGTCAAAGAAACTTATTCTGCCTGTCCCTATAAAGCATCCCTAAGAACAAAGGAGAGATCTTTCAGGGAGGCAGAAGTGGGCTTACAATTATTAAGCAGAATTTCCTAATAATCAAAGCTGCCACCTACTTGGCACTGTACATAGAACATCAGTCCTGGAATCAGGAGGACCTGAGTTCAAATCTGACCTCAGACATTTATTAGCTGTGTGACCTTTGGCAAGTCACTTAACCCTGACTGCCTCAAAAAAAAAATGGTAATAATCAAAGCCATCCAAAAGTGAAACAGGTGAGATAGTGAGCACCCTGTCAGAAATATTCAAACAAAAGGTAAATAATTATCTGTTTAGCATTCAAACTCTGCTTCAGAGAGTACAATGCCCATGGGCTGGTCATATTGTTTGAAGACAAAATGTACGCTTGCCAAAAGACTGTTTTATGGACAACTCACACAGGGTAAGCCTTCACACGGTGATCAGAAGAAGCGATACAAGGACACTCTCAAGGTCTCTCTTAAGAGCTTTGGGATTGATTGTGTGACATGGGAGAAACTGGACAACTCAGCATGGCGTGCCCACATCAGAGAAGGCGCTGAGCTCTATGAGCACAGCAGAATCAAGACACCTCAAAGGAAATACAGGATAGGCAAATTTAAAGTATCCACCCCAAATGTTCACACAGACTATTTGTACCAGGCCTGTGGTAGAACATTCTGAGCTCATATTGCTCTGATCAGCCACACTTGGACACGCTGAAACTTGACTCTGGCATAGTGATGTCATTTTGGTCCTCTTCAAGAACCAAGGACAGCAACCAACCAACAGAATAACCACCTTTTGTCAAGAACGTCCTGGAAGAGTCTTGCTTCGGGTAGGAGCTTGAACTAAGTACCCTGACTGTATCTTCCAGCTCTAAGATTCAATGATCCTCTAATTTTAATACATTTAACCAACGTCATGTCTCAGTAAATTGGCCAAACCACCTGATTGTCTGTGCCAATAGGTCCTGTGCGGGGGTGTGCAGGATGCAGCTCATGTGGCCTCCCTGAGAGCCTATAGTTAAATTTTCAGTGTCATTATTTGCATCTTGGAAATTAGCCAGTACTACAAAGCAAGGCTTGATTTACTGTTTTGTTGAGGGTCTAGAGTCTAGACTCTAGACTTAAGTGATGGAGAAAATGTTAATAATGCTGATCAAATTTAAAAGCGTGCTAATGGTACAGTTCTGGGGGTTTGGGAGAGCTGGTTGTTAAATATTTACCAGCATACAACTAGACTGTCCACCACTAAGTTCAGCTGTGAAGACACAGGAAGAGCAGGTTAGTGAACATCACTGGGCCTGGCTTCGAGTTTTAGCACCTTCCTCCTCCATGTACTTCCCTGCTTTTAGGATGTATCTAATTGCTCCTCCCTGAAAGAGTGCAAGAGGCCTCCATCAGTACTTGTGAATCGTAAAAGTTAAAGGACAGAACTCAAAACATTAAAAAAAAAAACATTAAAAATTGTTTTTATATGTAATTGGGGAAAATATAAAATATTTTTTTGAAGTAAAAGAAAATTCCACGTAAGAAGTTATGACATATAATTCATCCTGGAACTACAGTATTCTTCCAGTACTTCACTGGGGTATAGTGGTGGTGCTGGGTTCTTAAAGTTCAGACATCACAGGACATCACAGGGCCCAGGGAGTCTGCAGAGAGAGCCAGACAGTGGAAAGGAGGCAGGGGCTCTGCCCCAAGAGGCAGGTTCCTCTTCAGTGGTTCTCAACCTTCCTAATGCCATTCTTAATACAGTTCCTCATGTTGTGGTGACCCCCAACCATAAAATTATTTTCGTTGCTACTTCATAACTGTAATTTTGCTACTGTTATGGATCGTAATGTAAATATCTGATATACAGGATGTATTTAAATTGAACATAACCCACAGATTGAGAACTGCTGCTCTCCCTCATTCTCCCAGGCCTGCGTCCAGCACAGCCCTAGGAGCAAAACACCAATAACAAACTTTCTTTTAAAAAAAAGTAATATTTTATTTTTTCCAATTTTCCAATGTAAAGACAATTTTTAACAGTAATTTAAAAAAAATTTCAGTTCCAAATTTTCTTCCTCTTCCCCTCTCTACAAAGGTAAGAATTTTAAAGAAGTTATATATGTGCAATCGTGTAAAACACGTTTCCATGTTAGTCATGTTGTGAAAGAAGAAACAGATCAAAACCAAAAACCACAAAGAAGATAAAAAAAGTAAAAACGGTCTGCTTTGATCTGCATTCAGACTCCATCGGTTCTTTCTCTGGAGGGGGATGGCATTTCCCATCATGAGTCCGTTGGAAAACAACTAGCTTTCAAGGAAAATGCCAGGAGCCCTGGAAGTTCTGGCATTGTGCTTATTTTCACCCGCCAGATGGAGTCCAGAAACCCCCACTGGCAATCAATTAGAGAATCTCCTGACATCAAAACTAAAGATTTATTTAGGAAAGATGCACAGTACAGGACCATGAGAAAAGCACCAAGGGTAGTTCTCTGGTTACAGTGTATATCTGTGTTTAACTCATAATTAACTTTGCTACTGTTGGAGTTGTTGATTCAAATAAAGATGCTAGAGGTGTATGGAAATAAAGGGCATATGACGTCACCAGTGTATTAGATGAAATTAACTCCATTCAAAACAACCGTGAGAACAATATCCAGTGGATTAGATTACCTTGATCAAATGAGATAATATCTATAAATTACTTAGCACAGTGTAAAGTATATAGATGGTGCTTAATAAATGCTTATTCCCTTCCTCCTTCTTGGTGGTTTTAGCACAAAGATACCCCCAGCAAAAGAAGCCAAGGGAAGAACTTCTGATTTATCAGCCATGGAAAAGGCTTGGGTGAGTTAATTAAGGATTGTGTTCAGCAGCTCTTTGAACTAACAGATGACAAAGAAAGTGTAAGATAAGCTTATTTGTCTTACCAAGGTACCCATTGCATTCAGTCTTTCAAAGACTAGATTATTGTTGGAGTCCAAGCTCCAGAAGAAATCAAACTGGAAATTGTTGTTCAGCTATGTCTGACTCTTCATGACTCCATTTGGGGTTTTCTTGGCAATCTTTGCCACTAGAACGGTTTACCATTTCCTTCTCCAGCTCATTTTACAGATGAAGAAACTGAGGCAAATAGGGTTAAGTGACTTGTCCAGGGTCACAGAGCTTACTAGTGTCTGAGGTCAGATTTGAACACAAACATACACACACACAATACAAATGGACTTATTGGTGTCAGGATAACATATGTATGAAAACATTTGGAGGCACTGGAGATTCACTTCTCTAAAAGCAAGCCTGTGGTTCAACCTGATCAAACCTGGCCTTAGATACTTACTAGCTATATGACATTGGGCAAGCTACTTGATCTGTTTGCCTCATTTTCCTCAGCTATTAAATGGGCGCAGAAACAGCACCTAATTCAAAAGGTGGGTGTGCAGATCAAATGAAATAACATTTGTAAAGTGCTTAGTACAGAGCTTGACACAATAGATGCTATGTCAGTGATAGCTACCATTATGAAGTAGTTAATATACAATTTGATACACAGATTTCAAGAGAGTAGGGGATCTGTCGACTTTAATATTATTCATAATACGGGGGTGGATAGCTGGCGCAGTGAATAGAGCACTGGCCCTGGAGTTAGGAGGACCTGAGTTCAAATCCAGCCTCAGACACTTAACACTTACTAGCCATGTGACCTTAGGCAAGTCACTTAACCCCAATTGCCTTGCTTTCCTCCTCCAAAAAAAAAGCAAAAAAAATTAAAAATTAAATTAAAAAAAGATTACTTAATAATAATAACAAAAACAACTGCAACAATAAAAGGCAACATTATCTAATAAAAAGTGAAGCAAGGACTTTAATCTAGATAGATTTACAAGTGAATTCTATAAAACATCTGAAGAGCAATTAATACCTAGGTAGGGATTAGCTAAGCGCTACCCGCGTCCCCGCACACACGCAGACGCGTGTTTGGTGTGAGTGATCACCCAACAAGCAAAATTTCCTGTTCTTTACAGCCACTGGCTCATTTCCTCTTTTTTTTTGGTCTTTATTAATTTGTTTGTTTACTTTCAGTTTACAAGATTCAGTTCCATAATCCCTTGAGTTTCAGATTTTCTCCCCCTCTCTCTCCCCCTCACCCCCACGGCAGCACGCGATCAACTATAGGATCTGCACATGCTTTCATATTAGACATTAGTCAGGTTGTAAAGAAAGATTATAACCCAAGGAATGAACAGTGGGAAAGAGGAAACAAAACCGAACAAGAAAAAGAAAGAGAGCAAGTAGTTTGCTTCAATCTGCATTCAGACTCTGTAGTTCTTTCTCTGAACGTAGACATCTCTTTCCATCACAAGTTGGTTGGAGTTGTCTTATAACCTTGCATTGCTGAGAAGAGCCCAGTCTATCAAAGTTAGTTGTCAAACACTGTAATTGTGTCTGTAATTGTGTACAAATTTTTCCTGGTTCTGTTCTTCTTACTCAACATCAATTTGTATATGCCTCTCCAGGT
Source organism: Pseudochirops cupreus (assembly GCA_028627135.1). Lineage (NCBI taxonomy): Eukaryota > Metazoa > Chordata > Mammalia > Diprotodontia > Pseudocheiridae > Pseudochirops > Pseudochirops cupreus. Next base: position 530,818,888 of record CM053580.1, read on the forward strand.
GAATATGAAGTCCGTCTGTTCCTCATTTCTTATAGCACAGTAGTATTCCATTACATTCATATACCACAACTTGTTCAGCCATTCCCCAATCGATGGGCATCCCCTTGATTTCCAATTCTTTGCCACCACAAAAAGAGCTACTATAAATACTTTTGTACATATGGTTCTTCCTCCCTCTTCTATGATCTCTTTGGGATACAACCGTAGAAGTGGCATTGCTGGGTCAAAGGGTATGCACTTATTTATAGCCCTTTGGGCATAGTTCCAGATTGCTCTCCAGAATGGTTGAATCAGTTCACAACTCCACCAACAATGCATTAGTGTTCCAATTTTTCCACATTCAGCATTTGTCATTTTACTGTTTTGTCATCTTAGCCGATCTGGCTGGTGAGATGTGGTACTTCAGAGTTGTTTTGATTTGCGTTCCTCTAATCAATAGTGATTTAGAACATTTTTTCATATGCTTATGGATATCTTTAATTTCTTCCTCTGAAACCTGCCTGTTCATTTCTTTTGACCATTTATCAATTGGGGAATGACCTGTATTCTTATAGATTTGACTCAATTCTCTGTATATTTCAGAAATGAGGCCTTTATCAGAAGCACTGGTTGTAAAAATTCTTTCCCAATTTCTCACTTCCCTCTTAATCTTGGTTACATCGGCTTTGTTTGTACAGAAACTTTTCAATTTAATGTAATCGAGATTATCCATTTTGCATTTTATAATGCTCTCTAACTCTTGTTTGGTCATAAAATCTTCCCTTCTCCATAAATCTGACAGGTAAACTATTCCTTGCTTTCCCAGATTGCTTACAGTATCAGCTTTTATACCTAGATCGTTCACCCATTTAGACTTGATTTTGGTATACAGTGTTAGATATTGGTCTATTCCCAGTTTCTGCCATTCTATATTCCAGTTTTCCCAGCAGTTTTTTTTTCAAATAGTGAGTTCTTATCTCAAAAACTGGGGTCTTTGGATTTATCGAACAGTAGATTACCATAGTCACTGAATGCTGAGTCATGTATGGCTCATTTCCCCTTTATGTCTCCCTCTGGGTTCAAAAGGCAGTCTAGAGTAAGCTCTGGGATATCACTAAAATTGCAGAAATTCTCTCACTAATCAGCCTGTCATTCCTATCTACCCCTCAACACAGCTTGAGCTAGGGAAAATCTCTTCTTCCATATTGGTGTACCTTCTCTCAATCTTAAATTGTACCCCTAAAAACTTGAGCTAAACTCATGGTAAGTGGTCATGTGCTTTAAAAGGAATTTAATATAGCATAAAAACAGAGACTAGTATGAAAGTATAGTGAGACATAATGTGACTTGCAGCTGGGGGAAGAGTTGAATCTCTCCCTCCCTTCCCCCACATACAATCCTCCTTCTCCCAGGTCAGAGAAGGAACTTGGAAGAAAATGTATGCAAGAAGAAGGGTGCTGTGTGCCAGTCTAGTAGTTGCATCAACCCGATGTCTACTCTTTACCCCAGTCTGTTTCCACTGGGCTAATTGTGTCTTCTCCAATTTGGTCATTTCTTCTGCTCCTGGTTTGATCATTTGTACTGTTTCTTCCTTTCTGTCTCAGGGCGGGAATGTGGAGGAATACTCCTATCCCATTTCTCCAACCAGCTTAGCAGCAGGAGCAAGGACCAAGCTACATTCAGTACTTTACCTTCTCTCCATTTCAGCTGAGTGGTATCTTTCCTTGAAAAGTCCACCAGAAAAGAGAAGAACCTGAGATTTTCCTATGCAGTCAAAACAAAAATTATTAAGCACCTACTATGTGCCAGTATGTTAAAATTGTATCTTGTTCTGGGGCCCCTGACCAGCCTCTCCCCTTCTAGTCAGTGTAGTAAGTTTATAAGTAGCCAGTATAAAGAAGCAATAGCAGGAAATAAGCTTGCAAAGGGAAACCTGGAAGTCATGTGTAAACCATCCCAAAGATCAAAGGAGCATAATTTACAAATTGTATCATGTATTAAACAAAACTCACATCATGGTAATATGGGCTGAATCAGGAGAAACCATCTAGGCATTGTTTGTCAAGATTCGGGTCCTACGATATATAAATTCCAGACAAAAGCCAGTCCTCCCCAGCTCCAGACTAGCAGAACATCAAAAAGCGGCTGAGAACTTCAAAATGACAACTTTAAAATATTACCAATAACTTTGAGCTGACTTAGGTATGGTAATGAACCAACCCCAAGGTGGCACAGATAGTAGGTCTATTTCTCCCCCCAAAAAACCCTATAAAAACGAGACCTCAAATTCTTGCTCCCCACCATAGGGTCCATGCTGCCTAGTGCTCCCAACTCTAATCCATGGTTACCTGAGTGTTCTCTGCCTCTCCCCCTATCCCATCCTCTTCCTCATGCTGTCTGCCTCGACCCACACACCTCCATCCCCGTCCTCAAGCTGTCTGCCCCTGTATTCCTCCTCACTTTTTGTCTCTTATCTCTGCCTTTTCTGAGCTGCTTGCCCTCTTACCCTTTGTGGTTATTAAAGTATGATTGCCACTCTGTTTCCTACTACCAATCATGGGCTTTCCCATAGAGTATTCAAAGAACAAGGCATGCTTGCCCCTATTTCATAATGTCATAAACTCATCAATTCAGCCAGGCATCATGCTAAGATCTGGGATCACAAAGAAAGGCTAAAGACAGTCCCTACTCTCAAGATGTTCAGTCTAACGGGAGAGGCAGCATGCAAACAGCTAAGTGATATAAGTTGGAAATAAGTAACAAAGGGGAAGCACTGGCACTGATGGGGCATCAGGAAAGGCTTCTTCCAGAATCAGCCCTTGGAAGCCAGCATACCCCTGCTCCTAGGGCTCCCCCTCGCCCCACTCTCAACTGAGAACTTTACCTCATATTTTATTGATAAAATTAAGGCCATTAGCTATGAGTTCTTTACTCTCCCTTCCTCCTCATCTCATATCACCCAGATGCCTTTTGCCACTATCTGTTCTTTCACCTCTATCTCACATAATGACGTGTCTCCTTGACAAGACAAACTCCTCTATGTGCTCATACAATCCCATTACATCCCATCTTCTCCAGAAGATTGCTTCCTCCCATCATCCCTCCTCTCATTTATCTTCAAACTCTCCCTGTCTAGTGACTGCTTCCCTGCTGCCTTATCTCCCCCATCCTCAAAAAACTCTGAATCATCCACCCCCACTAGCTCTCACTCCAGACCTCTCTTCCCTTTTTTGACTAAGTTCCTTGAGGAAGCTATCTCTAATAGATGCCTCCACTTCCTTATTTCTCATTCTCTTCTTAACTCTTTATAGTCTGGCTTCCAACCTCATCATTCAGCCAAAACTGCTCTCTCCAAAGTTACTAATGATCCCTTAACTGCCCAATCTAATGGCCTTTTTTCTCAATCCTCATCTTTCTTGACCACTCTGCAGACCAAAACTGTCAGTCACGCTCTTATCCTTCATACTTTCTTCTTTCTAGGTTTTCATGATCCTCCTTCCTTCTGATTTTCCTGTCAGTCTCCTTTGCTGAATCTTCATCCAGGGTATCCCTATGAAATTTGGGTGTCCCATAGAGCTCTGTCCTTGGGCCTCTTCTCTTTTTCTATTTGATTTGATGATTTCATCAGCTTTCACGGATTCAATTATCATCTCTATACTAATGATTCTTAAAACTATCTGTTGCGGGATAGGTTTTGGGGGGATTTCTAATGAGAAATCCTTTCTAGGTTCGCGTCTGAAAAGAATTACAGGCTCAGCTCTCTTTTGGTAGATTTACAAAAGTTTATTGATTCACAGGACCAAAAAAGGGTAGGGTGAGGAAACCTGGCTAGGAAAAGCTCGCAAGGGGCAAGGGCGGGGGGGTGTTCAAAGAAAGTCTGGAAGTCTGACGCTCTGCAGTGGGCAGATGGCCTACTAGAATGCCTACCTGACCTGCTAGAAAAGGCTAGAGAAAGCCATCTACTAGACAGGGCCATCTGCAGAGGTTCTAAGGGGCAGAGAGGCATTTTTAAAGATACCAAGCCATCAATCATAAGTTCATTAAGCTAATGAGGTGTACAAAGGTGGAGTTAGGGAGAGACCCGGGAGGAGCCAGGGCGTGACTAATACTTAAAGGGACATGCACCCTTGACATCAACTGCGCATGTGTTTTACCTGTAATACACTGGGACAAACAGCAGGAGGGAAGGGGCAGGGAGTGTGGTTTGAGCCCTGAAACGTCATAAGATAGACCAGCGGTCACAGATTTGAGGGAGTTAAATGAGATGTTCCCATCCTGATTTGGAAGTGGATGGGTTTGGTTTGCTAGGACAAAAGGAGGTAGTACCTTGAATGAAGAGTTAATGGTTTGAGAGGAAATACCTCTAGGCTGGGGCTGGGAAAGACACAGTACATCTGGGGGGAAGGGGAGAAACAGTTAAGAAATGTGGCTTTTACAACTTAACACAAAACTGAATTAATAAAATCCTAAAGTTACCCCAAAATATATTACATAGGCCATTCAGCACCTCTTCATATCCAGCCCTAATCTCTTTGCTGGCCTCCGGTCTCTTATTTCCAACTGCCTATTGGGTATCTCAAACTGGATATCCTGTAGATTTATTAAAACCAACATGTCCAAAACTAAACTCATTATCTTCCCTGAAACACTCCCCTATTGAGGGGACCACCATTCTCCCAGTCACCTGACTCACCAGCTATGCATCATCCTCAACTCCTCACTCTCTCAACCCTCATAACCAATCTATTGCCAAGTCCTATAGCCTTTACCTTCATAAGAACTCTCCCATACAACCCCTTCTCTCCTCTGACAATGCCACCACCCTCATGCAGAACTTCATCACCCCAGACCTATACCATTGCAATAATTTCTTGGTGGATCTCCCTGCCACAAGCCTCTCCTACCTTAGTCTATCCTCCACTCAGCTATCAAGAGTGATCTTCCTAAAGCACAGATCTGACCATGTTACCCCTGTTCCTATTTAATAAACTCCAGTAGCTCCCTATTACCTTCAAGATTAAATTCAAAACCATATTTGGCATGCAAAACCCTTTATAACCTACCCACATACATCTTCCAAGTGTACATCTGAGACTACTTCAGACAGACAGACAGACAGACACACACACACACACACACACACACACACACACATTGCCATTCCTTGAACATAATGCTCAATCTCCCAACTTCAGGCATCTTCACCTGGAATACTCTTCCTCTGCCCCTCCTTCTCTTGGCTTCTTTCAACCCCCCTTCTTCAAGAAATCTTCCCTCTGTTTATTTATTCCTAGCATAGCTTGTTTGTTCAAAGTTTACTGTTTGCATTTTGCCTCCTGCCATTAGATGTGAGCTCCCGGAGAGCAGTGACTGTTTTTTCAAACCCAGACAAGCCAACACACGTTTGCTAAGTGCTGGAATCATCACTGAAAATGCAAATATAAACTGAAGGGACAAGCCCTGTCCTCAGGGAGTTTACATTCTAACAGGGAAAACAACACAGAAAAGGAAAAGCAGGGGAGGGGAGAAGTACATGCTGCAGTCTGGAGGAGTGCTCCTGGTGGGAAATGAAGAGATGATTTTCTTTGCATGCCCAGTATTTAGCACAATGCCCAGAACATGTTGTTGCTGTTGTTGAATCTTTCCAGTCATGTCTGACTCTTTGTGACTCTACTTGGACTTTTCTTGCAAAGGTTTGCTATTTCCTTCTGCAACTCATTTTACAGATGAGGAAACTGAGGCAGAGTTAAGTGACTTGCCCAAGGTCACATAGCGTCCGAGGCTGAGGATTTGAACTCGAGTTTTTCTGACCCCAGACCTGGCACTCTACTGCGCTACCCGGATGTCCCTCTGGGTACATAGTAGAGCTTAAGAAATGGCTGACTCTCATGATACTTCTGTTTCATGTGCATTTTCTACAGTGGATTAAATAATGGGTTCCCCATACCTATTACCCATATAGTATAACATCAAATTGGACAAGAGTTGAAGATCCTATTATCCACCTTTGGGCAAACCTAGACACACTTTGTTTAAGAAATTTTTTTTTTCTGAAGAATTCCAATGGAGGCAGGAGTCAAAGAGAAGAAAGGATCCAATCTGTGTGAGCACAGTGTCTCTGGAGGTCTCTACACCACAGGCAACACAAAGAAATCTGGAAAGACCATTATGAAATAACACAAAGTAGGGAACAAAAAACAGAGATGAAAGAACAGAATGTACTTTAACTGGCATCATATAAGAGGAAAAGTGAATGAGAACGGCTAGGCAATCAATCAAGAAACAAACACCTACTTATTATGTGCCAGGCACTGTGCCAGGCAAGAAGGGCACCAACCAAAAAGTGATACAGTATCTGCCCTCAAGTAGTTTCCATTCTACTAGGTATTCAACTGTGCACAGATAAGTATATATAGGTTATATACAAAATAAATACACATTGATTAAGGGGCAGGAGATCCTTGACAACTACGGAAAGCAACAAAGTCCTCTGGAAAGAGGGTAAGCATGACTGGGTACAGAATCCAGCCTGTGCAGATGCTGAGGAGATGGAACAACGTGTACAAGGAAAAGAAGGTACGCCGATACAACTGGAATGTACATTGTGTGTGGGGGATGAGGAAGTATGTGAAATCCGTCTGGACAAGTAGGTTGGAGCCAGACTGTAATGGGCTTTAAATGCCAGACCTCGGAGACTGCATTTTATCTTAGAGGTAAAAGGTAGTCATTTGAAGCTTCCCAAGCAGGCAGCAAGATGGTCAGACTTTCATTTTAGGAATATCAATTTGACAGTTATGTAGAGGATAGATTACAAGGGTGAGTGAGCCCCTGTAAGCAGAAAGTGACAGAAAAATTATTTTGGTGTTTTATAGGTTGAAATTAATTCATTTAAATGTAAATAGTTACGAAGCAAGTTTAGTTGGTTGTTTGATGTTGAATGATTTCTCAACAAAATATGATAAAACTCTAACATGAACAATAAAAACAACATAATTATGAAACAATCCCTCCAAGTAACTCTCCCAACTTGCTCTTGCACTCAAGGGCTGGGTCCGGCAAAAGCAACTGCTGCCTTGGCTTCTAGGGGTAATCTTGCGGCTCTGTGCTTATAATACTATAGCCACAAGAGCCCATTAATGTGCTTCCCATTAATGATTGGTCAGTACATTAAAATTAGCTCTGAATAGTTCCATATTCTCTCCCTCTTTCTTATCCTCTCCCTCACCCACTGAGAAGCAAACAATATATCAACTATACACGTGAAATCATGAAAAACATATGTCCATATTAGCCACATCACAACAAAAAAGTTTTTAAAAAATTTAAGAGAGAAAATTATACTTCAGCCTATGCTCAGAGTTCATCATTTGTCTCTCTGGAGATGGATAGCATTTTTTCACTTGGGTCTTTGGGATTGTGTTGGGTCATTGTATTGATCAAAGGACCAAGTCTTTCACAGTGGATCATCATTACAACATTGCTGTTACTGTGCACAATGATCTCCTGGTTCTTCTCACTTCACTCTACATCAGTTCATATAGGTCTTGCCATGTTTCTTCTGAAACTACCCCTCCTTACCATTTTTGGGGGGGGGGGGTCTTTTTTTGGAAAGGGGAAGGCAGGGCAATTGGGGTTACGTGACTTGCCCAAGGTCACACAGCTTGAGGCTGGATTTGAACTCAGGTCCTCCTTATTCCAGAGCCAGTGATCTACTCACTGTGCCACCTAGCTGCCCTTATCATTTCTTATAGCACAATAGTATTCCATCACAAGCCTATGCTGCAACTTGCTTGGCATTGATGAGCATCCCCTCAATTTCCAATTCCATGCCACCACTAAAAAAAACTGCTATAAACATTGTTGTACATCTAGATCCTTTTCCTTTTATCTCTTTGGGGTAATGACTAATAGTGGTATTGCTGGATCAAAGGGCATGAACAGTTTTATAGCCCTTTGGGCATATTTCCAGATTTTTCTCCAGAATGGTTGGACCACTTCACAACTCTACCAACAGTGTAATAGTGTCCACCATTTTTTGCTTTGTTATTGCTGCCTCTCTGGATCTTCTCTTTGAACCTGAAATAATTCAGATCAGCAAAAGACAAAGCAAAATCCTGAGAAATGGAGTTTCTTTCTATGAGAGACAGAGGAGACACAGGAAGTAGAAATGCTCCAAGACTGCAAAATTTTTCCACTTCCCCTCCAACATTTATTATTTTTTCCTTTTATGTCATGTTGGCCAATCTGATAGGGTGAGGTGGTATCTCAGAATTATTTTAATTGCATTTCTCTAATCAATAATGATTTAGAGCATTTTTATATGACTCTAGATAGCTTTGATTTTATCTCTTGAAAACTGCCTATTCATATCCTTTGACCTTTTATCAATTTGAGAATGACATTTATTATTATAAATTTGACTCAGTTCCTCACATATTTGAGAAATGAGGCCTTTATCAGAGAAACTTGCTGTAAAAATTTTTGCTATTACTTCATTTTCCAGCAAAATATGGTTTCCCTGATTATCTCTTCCAATTAGACCTATTTTTTGCTTTTGCTTTTGCTTTTGTCTGAGATCATGATTGCCACCATGGCCCTCTTCAGTTCAGATGAAGCATGATAGATTCTGCTCTAGTCCATCATATCAACTCTTCAGAAAAACATGTGACTTTCTGTTCCAAGAGTGTCTATTGTACACAGCATATTGTCAAAATCTGTCCAACTTGCATTTTAGAAAATCTGGCAAATGTGTGAAAAATGGATTAGAGAAGGTTAGGGCTAGAGGTACAGAAGCCAATGATAAGGCTATCAGTAAGAAATAAGAACTTGTACGTGTGTAAATAAAGTGGTGACTGTGTTGTTGCAAAAAAAGGGACATATACGATATATATTCTAGAAGTAGCAATGACAAGATTTGGCACCTTTATGGTTATGTGGGATATAAGAGGAGAAAAGAGGAATTGAGAATGAACTAAGGTCACCAACTTGAGGGACTGGAAGATTGGTAATGCCATCTCTCAGGGAAGAGACCTGAGAGAGTAAAATATTTCATGCGGTGAAAACAATGAGCCAAAAACACAAATAGTAAATTTCATAGTTTAGCATTTGACAAAATATTTTATTTCCTAGACCTGTATGGAACCCAGGACAAGTTTTTATTTTTTTTTAACTGCTTCCAAGTTAAGTAGTAGGCAACTGTTGATGCTGTCCTTTGTTCTCAAAGAGGACCATGCCATCAGGAAGGTGGCTTGCAAGTAAATTGGATTTAAATGAGGGAGGACTTGAAAAATCACCAGCCTCACTCCTACAGAGTCATCTGGGTTCAGTGGCAAGATAAAGATCAGCACAACTAGAGACGGCCCCAGATGCAGTGGAAGACCTTGGCCTTTTAAGCTAAGGTCTTTCCCAGGTCTCAGTTGGACTTAAGCAATGCCCATTCAGTAATTAAGAGTAACCAGGCAAGATTGGTTTATTGATTGGGTGTTGTTCTTCGTTCTTTAAGAGAACCAAAATGACATCACTATGCTAGAATCAAGTTTCAGTGTGTCTGATTGTGGCTGATCAGACCAATATGAACTCAGAATGTTCTACCACAGGTCAGGCACAAATAGTCTGTGTGAACATTTGACATGGATTCTCCAAATTTGTGCATCTTACTAGGTAAGAAATGAGCCAAAGAATGACCTCTTTTACCTAGCCCCCCCCCCCAAAAAAAATCAATCTGGGAGGGGAAGTCCCTCAGAGTTTCTGACCAAAACAGAAACAATTGCTATTTACACTCACTCGAAGCCACCCAAGCCCAAACAATGACCAAGTGAGGTGTGGCCTGGGACCTATTGTTGGCTCATCTCTTACCTAGTCATCCCCGATCCATATCTTGACTTTGGACCAGATGGATCTAGAGAAGAGAGGAAGGCTGGGGACTTTGCACAGCCCTCCCTCACTTAAATCCAATTCACTTGAAACTCATTTCCTGATATGGATCAGGACGACTGGAGATGGCCCCCACTAAACAGCAATGCCACAATAGAGTAACCCAAGCATATGCTGGCTAAAGCACACTCTAGTGGCCGGAGGAGATACTGCCACCTCTTAATAAGTGGCCCAGTTGTTCAGTCATGTCAAGAGTGTCAGACACTTCATGATGCCATTTGAGGTTTTCTTGGCAAAGATACTGGAGTGGTTTGCCACTTCCTTCTCAAGCTCATTTTACAGAGGAGGAAACTGCGGCAAACAGGGTTAAGTGACTTGCCCAGGGTCACACAGCTAGTAAGTGTCTGAGGCTGGATTGGAACTTGGAAAAATGAGTCTTCCTGACTCCATCCACTGCACCACCTACCTGTCCAAGTGGTGCAGTAACTACTGTAATTCAAAGGTTACCTGGTGACTAGTTGATTTTATTCCATTTTAACTAATTTGAGCTCCTTGGTTGACTTTTTACACATGTGATGGATAGCACACATTGTTGTTGTTGTTGTTGTTGTTTTTGTCCTCCTTCATTTTCAGAGATGGCCATGACATCAGGGAGATGATGATGTGACTGGCAGTTGACTTTGATTTAAGTGAGGCAGGGCTGTGCAAGGTCACCAGCCTCACTTTCTCCTCCAGAGCCATCTGGGTCTCCCATTGCATCCTGGGCCATCTCCAGTTGTACTGATGAATATCTGACCGCTGACACATATAAGTCAATGCTTGACGCCACAAGTATTTTACTTACCCAATGAACATATCATACTTTCAATGGAAAAACACTTGAAGCTTTCACAACGAATACAGGATAAAATAAAGATATCCATCTCCCCAGTATCATTTGGCATAGTGGTGGAAATGCTAGTATAGCAAAAAGACGAGAGAGAGAAATTAAAGTTATAAATAACAGTGTAGATGAGACTAAACTATCTTATTTATAGAAGGCATGCTAGTTTACTTAGAAAAGCCCAAATAATAAACAAAGAAATTAAATGAGACAAATAATGACTTTTGGAACTTCACAGGATACAAAATAAATCAGTAGAAATGAATAGCATTTCTATATAATGTTTTTTAAAAAAGATGAGGAAGAAACAATAGCAAGAGAAATTCCATTAAATAGCACTACAAAATGTGTAGTGTTCAGCATTTAACCTACCGTTCCTTGGTAGGTTAAATAGCAACTATAAAACACTCTTCATAAAAGCAAAAAAAGATTTAAATTATTGGAGAGATATCCATTGCTCATGGTTGGACTGAACTGTTACAATAAAAATGATGCTACCCAAATTAATTTACATATTTAGTGCACTACTCATCAAACTACCAAGGGATCGTTTTTACAGAACTAGACAAAATACTATTAAAATTCATTTGGAGAAAGTCCAGAATCTCAAGGGAAAGAATGAAAAAAGCCTAGCCTTACCAGCTTTCAAATTACATCATATAAAAATAATCACCAAAACTGTTTGGTACTAGTTTAAAAATATAAAAATAGAACAGTGGAACAAACTAGATAAATAAAACCCAGAGGCAAGAAAAGAGGGCAAAGCCAGAACAAAAGGTCCTCTATATACAACAATATTTATAGGACCACTTTCTGTGAAAGCAAAGGACTGGAAACAAAATAGATTGGGGGATAGCCAAATTGTGGTACATGAATAGAATGTTATTGCATTATTAAAAAATTAATTAATGTGAATCCAGAAATGCATGAGAAAACCTTAATGAACTGATGCAAAGTGAAATAAACAGAAACAAGAAAACTCTACATATAAATGACTACAAAACTATAAATACAACCCCCCCAAATCCTGAATGCTATGTAATTATAAAAACTAAGCTCAGCCCTAGAGAAGAGTTGAGAAAATGTACTTCTCCTTCCAAAGAGATAATAAATAATAATAGCTAATATTTCTATGGAGGCAGCTGATAGCTTCGTGGATAGGGTACTGGGCCTAGAGTCAGGAAGACTGGAATTCAAATCCAGCCTCAGACATTTCCTAGCTGTGTGACCCTGGGCAAGTCACTTAACCTCTGATTGCCTGACAAAATGGATCCACCAGAGAAGGACATAGCAAACCACTACAGTGTCTTTGTCAAAAAAAAAAACCAAATGAGGTCATGAAGGGTCAGACATTTCTGAACACACACACACACACACACACACACACACACACACACACACACACACACACACACACACACAAAACAAACCACATTTATAAGGCTGGTAACGCAAGTATCGCCTCTATGAGTCTCAACCACAAGGGACAGTGGGCGCCAAACCTTTCATACATGGTCAGATATAATCAATGTGTTTGTTGGTTTGGTTGAATTACTTTTTTTTTTCTCTTTCTCTTTACAGCTTTATCATAAGGCAAAGTTGAGGAGGAGGAGTGGGAGGGGGAAGAGGAAGAAGAGGGGGAAGGAGGGGAGGAGGAGGAAGACTATAGTTGGAAATGAAAGTGATCTAAAAACAAAAGCTCTGGATAAAACGAGCTTTCTTTCACGAAACAAAAATAAATTGCTAGTTCGGAAGCAAAATCTAAAGAAAGCGAGTACAGTTTTTAAAGTCCTAAGTGGGGGAGCCCTGGACCTCCCAAGGAAGGTCAAAATTTTCACCTCACCGCGCGAGTGGGGGATTTAAAGCTCTATCAGGGGACTGGGTGGTGATTGGAGAGCCATGGGCCAAGTAAATTACAGCTCTCACCGGGACTGCCGCCAGAGCCTCCCACTTGGTCTTCCTGTCGCGCGCTCTTTCTATCCCAATTACACTTTCACGTAGCCACCAACTCGCCCCTCCGCGGCCACCCTGGGAATCCCCGGTTTCCAGCAAGACCTAGCTGAAACATTCTACAGGAAGCCTTTCCTGATTCTCCGCGCCACTAGTGCCCTCCCTCCCAAACGACCTCGTATTTTTTTCCCATTTATTCTACATCTGCATATATTAACACGCATACAAGTGGTCTGTATCCTTAGAATGTAAACTCCTTAAAGCTGAGGGTGGTTTCACTTCTGTGTATCCATTGCTTAGTACAAAGTGCTTAAGAAAAGCTTGTGGATTGTTTTGCCTCTATCTAGATTGTAGATAAAAACCCATGATTTGGGCGGGGAGGGTCTGCATCGAATCAAGCCCGTTGACTTGACTTCCTTCACAGTTTAAGCTTAGAGTACCACCTGGTGACTCAGCTGCTGTGGCATTCCAAGAAGCTATTCCAGCCACATAGCCATAAAGGTGAAATAATGAATAATGTGTGTGGAGGGAGCAGGGAGGAAAGAGAGGAAGGAGACGTAAGTGCTTCGGCTTCAAAGGAGGGCTAAATGGTGGGGAGTATACTAGGAAATGATTGTGGTGTAAAAAAGGAAAGGAATTAATTTTTAAAAAAATAAAGAAAAAACATTCTATGTTCTAATGTTCCTTTCATCCTCGATATTCTGTTTTCCTAAAGATCTCTCCTAGGTTTGGTATTCTGTGTTCTAATTCAATTCCATAAGTATTTATTAAGCACCTACTACGTCCCAGGCATCATTCTAGACCCTAGAGATACAAAGATAAACATGAAATCTTTCCTGCCCTCAAGGAACTTACATTCTGGGGAGAAACAGCATATACAAAGATATGTGAATATAAAATACAAGAGAAATAAATATAAAGTCGTTTGGAAAGGTCTCTTACTAGAGGTTGCACTTGAACTGAACAAAGGATACCTTCAAGCTTGCTTGGCATTATTTCTGAGTTAAGATGGGCTTAAGTACTCTAGATGTTGTATCTGTATAAGCCACCAGATGGCACTCCAAGGTCTGAGCTACCAGCCCAAGTAATGGCACGGGCTTGTGTGGTAGGATCCAACTGCAGAAAAGTGCCTTAGCAAATGTGTAGACAGGATTCAGCTGATCCCCAGGGCATTCAGCCTTTTAGTGCCTCCGCCTATGTTTCTATCTAGGGATTGGAATAACTAGAATGATTCGAATCTATCTTGACTTGGCGGATATCCAGCGGTTGCCGGTTGTGGTTGCTTGTCTTTGATTTTCAAAGAGGACCAGTGAGCCCGTGGGGTGATGTCCTGACTTGGACTGATGTGAGGCAGGTTGCACAGTCATCAGCCTCACTCTCTCTTCCAGAGTCATCAAAGTCCAGTGGCAGGACCAAAGTCAGGGCAACCTGCAATAGCCCGGGATGGGGCAGACGACGTTGGTGTCTGACCAAGCTCTAATCACTCCATAGTGCTTGCTTTAGCTGCCCTCCTGGCCTTTGGAACAAGTCATTCTCATCTACCCATTCCCGCGGGGAAGTCTTCTGGAGACTTCCCCCTACTTCCCGGAAGAGTTTGAAGCCTGTTGTGTTGGTTGTCCTCACCCTGGTTTAGCCGGTCTGCCCAGATGGTTTTGCTGGGATGTGGCCAATGTGCATAGTTCTCCAAGACATGGGTGAGAGTTGAGTGACTGTTGGACACCAAAGGTGGATGAGTAGCCCTGAAAAAGGCTTGGCAAGCCCTCACAGAAGTACTAGTTCTCTCTGAACACCTCATACACCATGCTAGTAAATGTTTAACAACCAGCTCTCCAGAAGGGGAGAAAACTGTACTATGACAAACTTTTACATTTAATCTACATTATTAACATTTTCCATATCACTTTCTTGAATTTAGATAATCATCAAAACAGTAAATGAAGCCCTGATTTGTAGCATTCACCAATTTACATTTGAGTTGTAAACATTTACACTGAAAATTTAACAATCAACTCTATTCAAGCTGATTCCAATATGCTCCTCTCCTCATTCCAAAGAGATTCTAATCAGTTTCCCAATTTCATGTGAAACCAAAATTAGAGTATATCTTACTAAAAGAGAATACACATTAACAACCAAGTAAAGGGTAAGAAATCCAGAGCAGAATCTCACCAGGCTGCACTACTCTGGAATCTTGCTGACTTCTCCCCCATGCCCCAGGAAGCTCATTATGGGAAAACTTCATCACCCTGCAAGATCTCATCAGCCTAGGTACTCATCACCTCCCTCTAGCCCCGTGATTGGAGGGTGGAGCCACGACCTCTAAACCTCCATTTAAGGAGGGAGCCCAGGTCAGACCATCTCATTTCTCACCTGATTGGTACCTGACCCAAGGTCATTTCTGGGGTATTTCTACTTCCTTCCACCACCCTTTTTGGCTTCCTTTAGTGTACTGTCTTCCAATTTGATTGTAAGTCCTTTGAGAGCAGGAACTGTCTTTCTTTTTTGTCTGTATCCCAAGTGTTTTGTTAGGTAGCACAGTGGATAAAGTGCCAGGCTTAGAGTCAGGAAGACTTATCACCCTGCCTTTAAATCTGGCTTCAGACACTTACCAGCTGTGTAACCCTGGGCACATCACTAAACCCTATTTGCCTCAGTGTCCTCCTCTGTAAAATGAGCTGGGGAAGGAAATGGTCAACCACTTCAGTATCTCTGCCAAGAAAACCCCAAATGGGGTCATGAACAGTCAGATACAACCGAAAAGAATAAACAACAATCCTTAGAGCACAATGCCAGACACATAGTAGGTGCTTAATATCGTAAATGTTTATTGACAATTGATAGTAGAGCTACTCCTGCACAGAATCTGAAATCTCAACTTCCCCACCCATTCTTCTGTTTATGTTTTGTTTTTTTCTTTTTTGTTTTCACAGATGCACCCACAAACAATATTGGCAAGAGATCCCCATTCAAGCATTTTGTTCTCAATGACGATGGATACATACAAGGAAGTTTTCAATTTGGCTCACCCCATTCATCTCCCTGGCTGGTCCTATAACCACTGCCTCCTTCATGAGCTAGCTCTTGAATGCCCTCCCTCTTGGGCTTCAGCTAGGCAAAGTCCTACTAGATACCTCCTCAGCTGGCCACCAGGGACCCAGATCAAGGGTCATCACTTTGTTTCCCTTTTTTGTTTCTCATACATTTTCCTCAGACATCTTCCAGGACCATTTCTATAAAGAAGAGTGATTCTTTTCAAATGTCTGCGAGATTAGAGTAATAGTAAGCAATTGCTTTTACGTGAAATAACCAGGGAAATTCGCCTCCTCACTGCCTTCTTTTCACCAACCCCAGGGATGACATGAAAATGCAGAGGAAAAGAAAAACCAGACCAATCAATCAGAGGTTACTGACCCTAGAGATTCCAAAAAGTAAATGTGACGAGACAGTGTGTGTTCTAGGTATGAGGGAACAAACCGTGCAGAGTTACAAAGTCCAGAGATGGAATGTGGTTGAACCATGTAGTACATTGGGAAGGGGGTGGAGGGAGGTAATGTGAAATCAGTCTAGAGAAAGGAATGAGAAACAGAAGAGATTAATTTGTCCTATAGGCAATAGGGAGCTACCAAAATTTCTTTGAGGAGTAATGCAATGAGACCAGTGCTCCAAGGCTATCAATCTGGTAGTTGTATAGCATGTAAATGGGAGAGGAAGAAATTTAGATGCTGAGGTCAGCTCAGATGATATGAATCAAATGAGGGAAGGAAGGGCTGGGGTTCTATCTCCTAGGTAGCAGACATTGAGGCAAAGTAACAAAAGCAGAAGACCTTATTTACTATCTTCATTACTTTAGACAAGACCTTTGACCTCTCTGATCCTCAGTTTCCCCATCTGTAAGATAAAGGGATCAGACTCAATCTGTGGTTGATGACATTTTTGAGTATTGGGACACCCTTCAGATGTGTTTCAATTACAAGGGTGATTTCAATGAGGAGACTAAGTGGGAAGGAGCTATATTGGGAAATTACTTTGGTATAAAATAAAATACATTAATAAAACTTAAAAAAAAACTTTATTTGTTCTAAGGTCCCTTCTATCTCTAATAGTCTAAGTTGTCTCTTCTACAGGTCTTTTCAACTCCTAGAATCTATGAAAACACCCAATTGAAATCATTCATATAAAGTGTGAACATATCTACAATTTCTCCCTGTAGGCAGTATTCACATTTTTTAAAAAAGGAATTTGAAGACACTGCTTAATTCAAAGGAGTAAAGCCCAAATGGTGTCATTTCAGTCAAGATTTTTCAGCAAAAGATTTTCCTGAACCCTTTAAATCCTAGCTATTGTCTATATCCAGGATTCTTGTTGTTGAGTCATTTCAGTGGTGTCTGTCTCTGTAATACCTTTTGCAGTTTCCTTGGCAAGGGTACTAGAATGGTTTTCCATTTCCTTCTCCAGACCATTTTACAGATGAGGAACTGAGGCAAACAGGGTTAAGTGACTTACCTAGTGTCCCACAAGTGTCTGAGTAAATGTCTGAGGTCAGCTTTGAACTTGGGAAGATGAATCTTCCTGATTTCAAGCCCAGTGATCCATCCACTGACCCACATGGCTACCCTCTATCTCCAGGAAATATCCCTTTTTTTTCTTCAGTGAGTTCAGTACATAGCTCACAGTCTCTCCTCCCCAAGTTCTGCCCTCATACTCAGGAACTTCAATATGCATATTGATACTGCTACAAACATTCTAATCTCCCAGTTCCCCAACCTACTCATTTCCCATGACCTATTCCTCCACCTCCCCTCAGTCACACATATAGTCATATTCTTGATCTTGTCATCACCCACAAATGCTCTGCTCTCATGTTCATGAACTCGAAATTCCCTTATCAGACCACAATCTGTTGGTATTCCACCTTTTCCTCTGCCTTGCAACCCTAAATCCTGTTCTTCATCCATGCTGTGGGACTTCTAATTCCTTCACACTCTCAGTTCTCTTGCAGGCTTTACTGCTAGTTACACTTTCCTCTATCTCCCAGCTTGATCCCTTGGTAAACGATTTAAACTATACTCTTATGAGTCCCTTGCCCCCTTACTGGATTGCCGATCTTCCCCTGTCAAGCCTCAGCCTTGAATCACTCCCACCATCTACTATCTTCTTTCCTTCACAAATGCTGCTGAATGAAGCTGGAGTTTTAAAATAAGGAAATGGTGCTGATTGGATCTGCTCCAAAATTATGTCACTAACTTCAACTGAGCCCTCACTACTGCAAGGCAAACTTTTTATACTTTGCTAATTAACCCACTAAATCAAGTCACCAAGGAGATTCTTCCAAACCTCATGTGTCCTCAAACTTCCTAGGCTCTCCCTCTTCCCATCTTCTTTCAGTTAAGAACCTTACCTAATATTTTTCTGAAAAAAAAAAACAAAAAAACCTGAGGATATGGCTAAGCATGTTTATAATGAGTTTGTTTTTCTTGTCTTCTCAATGAATAGAGGAGAGAATTCAGAAATAAAAATACAATGAAATTGAATTTAAAAAAAGAAAAAATTGAGGTCATTTGCTAAAAGCTCCTTCTTCTCCCCTCTTCTTATCTCATATCACCCAGTTGCCCTCTGCCAATTTCTCCTCCTTCATCCCTGATGTTTTACATCTACATTTACATCCTAAATGTTTTACATTTAGAGGCTCCCCAAGGCTAACCCCTTGACATGTATAAGTAATCCCATTCTATCCCATCTTCTCCAGCAATTTGCCCCTTCCCATCATCCCTATTCTCTCACTCACCTTCTGTATTTCTCTGTCTATTGGATGCTTTCCAAGTACTTACAAGTATGCCAATGTCCCCCCACTACTTACAAGTATGACAATGTCCCCCCACTACTTACAAGTATGACAATGTCCCCCCACTACTTACAAGTATGACAATGTCCCCCCACTACTTACAAGTATGCCAATGGCCCCCTACTACTTACAAGTATGCCAATGGCCCCCTACTACTTACAAGTATGCCAATGGCCACCTACTACTTACAAGTATGCTTATGTTCCCCTACTACTTACAAGTATGCCTATGTCTCCCCTATCCTCAAAAAACCCTCTTACTTTCTCATCCTCTCCCTGATAACTCTCTTCCTTTTTGTGGCTAAAGCCCTTGAGAAAGCTTTCTATAATCAATGCTTCCATTCCTTTCCTCTCACTCTCTTCTTAACTAACTACAATCTGGCTTTCAACCAAAACTGCTCTCTTCAAAATTACTAGTGATCTCTTAAGTGCCAAATCCAATGTCCTTTTATTAGTCCTCATTCTTCTTGACCTCTTTGTCACCTCGGACCCTGTTGATCCCCCTCTTTTCCTTGATATTCTCTCCTCTCTGTTTTGGAGATACCAGTCTTTCCTGGTTTTCCTTCTACCTATATGACCACTTCTCTTTGCTGGGTCTTCTTCATCATGGGTGTCCCACTGGGTCTTCTTCTCTTCTCCCTCTATACTATATCACTTGATGACCTCATCAGCTCCCATGGATTCAAATACCATGTCTACACTGATGATTCTTAAAACTATTGATCAAGCCCTACTCTTTCTGCTGACTTCCAGTCCTGCATCTCCAACTGTGTTATCAGACATCTTGAACTGAATGTCCTGTAGTCATATTAAATCCAACATGTCCCAAACAGAATTTATTCTATCTCATTCCAAGTCCTCCCAACTTCCAAACTGCTCTATTATTGTCCTACTACTAGAAGCTTTTCCCAATGCTCCATAACTCTAGTACCTTCCCTCTGTTGATTATTTCTGACTTATCCTATACATAACTTGTTCGTATCCCCAGAACTTAGCATATTGCTTGACATGTAGGTAGAGCTTAATAAATGTCCATTGACTGATTGACAGGCAGTGTAACAAATGACTACTCTGTCTAAATGTCTAGCTGGCCCTGGGCAAACGAGCTATGGTGAGAATGGGAACTGGAAGCTAAGAAAAGGGTCACACAAACCTGCCACCCAGCTTGAATCCAATTCGGTAGCCACAAGACAATTTTCTTCCTTTCTGCCAACAGTACCCTCTGTCCTTCATGCATTTAAAGCCCAGATCAGAAGCCATTTTTTTTTCTAGGAAGTTGGCTCTGATTAAACCAATCTAAGATGGCTCAGGGATATCCTTTTGTCCATTCCACAGTTACAGATTAAGCTTTGACTATAATGGTTCTTCTTATGGGTTCCTAAGACCATAGAATTTAGAGCTGGAAGAAACCTTCGTAGTCATCTGGTTCAATGGTTCCCAATCTACGGCTCATAGACACCCGAGAGAGAGTCATAGGCTATTACAATGGGCCCATGAATCCATATGTAAAGATGCATATGGTATGATGCAAAAACAAAAAAAATTGACTCGAGTCAAAGGATCCAGCCTCATGTGACCTTAGCCAAGTCACTTTACCTCTCTGAGCCTCAGTTTCCTCAACTATACAATGAGGAAGTTGGACTAGATGACCTCTAAGGTCCTTATCAGTTTAAGATCTACGATTCTAAACATACCTTCTGTAGGTTAAATGTCTCGCACATATATGGTTTTGTTTTCAAATGACAGATATGTGTGTCACATATATATGCATTTAAAAGTACTACTGAATTCACACTAGGTATGTACGCTCATATATGCTCTCAAACAACAAATTCTAAAAGCACAATTACCATTATAGTGAGTTCTGGGCATGTTTTTTTACATCTTTAAGAAGGGGTCCTCATGCTCTAAAGGACTGTCAATAGGAAAACAGTCTCAGAGAAGTCAATTAGTTACACAGCTACTAAATAAGAGAACCAAGATTTCAAACTCCCAAAATAATAATTCACCACTCAATCATGCCCTCTCCTGCCCAGGAGTAAGAGTTGTCAGGAAATACCCATTCATACATTTATTCATTCAGCAAACATTTAGTAAGTAACTACTAGATAAGACACAGTCCTTAATTTTAGGATACTTTGTTTCACACTTGTCTGACAGGTCAAGTCAACAAGGATTTATTAAGCATTAACTCTACTAGGCATTGCTCTAAGCACTGGGCTCAAAAAGAAAGGCAGTCTGCTCTGCCCCAGAGGAGCTTATATTCTAACAAAAAGACAAAAGGAAGCCAAAAAATTGGGGGTTGGAAAGGGGTGAGAGACAAAGTTATCCAAAGGAATTGTGGAGAAAGAGATCCAAAGAGTGAAGAGTGAAGAAGTAACATGGCTGGCCTGGGCCCTTCCTTAAAATGAAGGTTGTAACACACTTTTTTTTTTCCTCACACACTTATCATGTAATTATTTTATATTATTTTTAAAAAATCAATGTTTTTTTTGTGCAGGTTTCAAAGTTTAGATAAAACTCTACCTATGTGTAACTTAAGGTCCAATGACTTCACCCAAGGTTCTGCACATGGTAGATACTTAATAAATGTTTGTGAATGAATAAATGAAGACAGGAAGAAAAGAAATAAAGGATCCTTCCCTGAAGGAGGCTAACAAATAGTCTGCTTCTGTTACTGTTGTTCATTAATGTCTACTTGTCAGGATCCTATTTGGGGTTTTCTTGGCAAAGATACTGAGGTGCTTTTCCATTTCCTTCTCCAGCTCATTTTACAGATGAGGAAACTGAGGCAAACAGAATTAAGTGACTTGTTCAGGGGTCACCCAGCTAGTAAATGTCTGAGTCTAGATCTGAATTCAGGAAGATGAATCTTCCTGACGTGGTAGCTCTACCCACTGCACTACCTAACTGCCTTACCAGCTTGCTAGAGGAGCCAATTAGCATACTAAGGGTTGGATTGTATGGCTTTTCTCCTAACAACCAAAGCATACTAGAGAGGGAGAGTTCTGTGTAAGCTGGAGTAATCATGGAAGGCTTCCAAGGTGAAGAGAGACTCAATCTTAGCCCTAAAGGCTGAAGAGCAATTATTTGGGGGAGGCAGAGGACTCAGTTCTCCAAACAGTACAGAAACTCCTTTGTCACCATAAATCAGAATGCCTTCCTCTTCCAGTAGCCCTAAGCAAAAATTTCAAAAACCACATATCTATTTTAATACTAACTCAGGATATGACCCCTCCCTCCATGAAGTGAGCTATACATTAACAGCTTGGCGAAAAATCCATCTCCTCCCTTCTGCCTGTCTTGACACATCCCTTTTCCACCCTAAACACAAAACTCAAGGCCCACCTCCTCCAGAGAAAGCTTCCCGATTAACTGGATCTGCATCCCAACCTGCCCAGTACCCATTTTGGAAGAGATTGGCTCTAGAGCAGTTAATTTGAGAAATATCAAGTAAGACCAATGGATTTTCAGTTCAATGAGAGTCGATGGGTGTGATATGATAGTCAAAAATGGTAATTCAAGCTTGAGTTTCATTAAGAGTCATGTAATCACGGGTGGCTAGGTGGCGCAGTGAGTAGAGCACCGGGCCAAGAGTCAGGAAGACCTGAGTTCAAATATGACCTCAGCCACTTAACACAAAAAACAAGCTGTGTGACCTTGGGCAGGTCACCTAACCTCAATTGCCCTCCCACAAAAAGGGGCAAAAAATAAAATTAAAAATTTTAATTTTAATTTTAATTTTAAAAAAGAGTCACATAATATCCAGGACTAGAGAACTCTAACTCTACTGTGTCCTGGTCAGACCGCATTCTAAGTATCCCCACAGCCACATTTGGGGAAGGGTATGAGAAGGACATTGATAACCAATGAAAGCATTCAGAGAAGAGTGACAAGGATATTCACCTGAATTCATGCCTGAAATTCACGACATACTCAGTGCTGTTAAGGGGATTGGGGATATTTAGCCTGGAAAAGAGAAGACTTGAGAGGGGTGGGAGAGGGGGGAGAGGGAGGAATGATAGTTATCTTCAAATAGGTAAAGAACTGCCACCTGGAGGAGAGATGAAAGTTCTATTTTGTCAGTCCTTAGACATTTATTGTTATTTAGTCGTATCCAGTTCTTCATGATCCTATTTGGGGTTTTCTTGGCAAAGATACTGGAGTGGTTTGCCATTTCCTTCTCCAGCTCATTTTACAGATGAGGAAACTGAGTCAAGTAGTGAGTTACCCAGGGTCACACTGCTAGTAAGAGTCTGAGGATGGATTTGAACTCAGGAAGATAAGTCTACTTGACTCCTGGCCCTGGGATCTATACACCGAACCACATTTATTAAGTGCTTATAAGTCAGGCACTATGCAAAATGCTGAGGATACAAAAAAAAAAAAAACAGACAAAAGTTCCTGCCCCTGAGGAGCTCACAATCTACTGAGGGAGACAACATGCAAACAATTGCATAGCAATGAGTTATATACAGAATAAGTAGAAATATCAACAGAGTGAAGATAACACAATTCAGGAGAATCAGGAAAGGTTTCTGGCTGAAGGGGGATTTTAGGTGGAATTTGAAGGAAGCCAGGGAAGACGGGAGGTGGAGATAGGGAGTGAGAACCTTCCAGGCTTGGGGGACAGCCAGAGAAAATGCCTGGAGTTAAGAGTTAGGAGCAGAATGGAGAAGTTGCAAAGAGACAGAGTTAGACTTCAGAAAAACCGCCTATAACCAGAGCTATTCACAAGTAGGCTGAGCAGTCTCAGGCATTAGTGGGCGCCCTTTCACTATATGACTATTTGGTGTGTTACAGAAATGCCTAGTTCTGGTACAGGCTGGACTAAACCCTTTCTAAGATAACCTCCAATGCTAGAAGTCTCTGAGTCCACGGGCTCAGATACCACAGAGAGTATTTCCCTCTGATCTGTTTTACCCTCTGCTTCCTGAATGAGCAACCAGGATTATAAGAGGAGAGGGAACCCAGAAAATTTGCAGTGTAGAACCCTCTTTGCTAGAGGATCAATGCCATAGAAATATCAGCTTGAAACAGTTGTGTCTCCCATGCAACACAGATCATGGTGTGAATCCCCAAGGGTCAACATTCTTGTTGGTCCCCCAGAAGTATGGCCCTGTGGGTCATGAAGGGAGACATGACTTTGTACAGGGAGAGAGATTTCTGAGAAGAAAAGGAAAGAAATAAGGTGTAAAGAGAGGCAAGGTGTGACTTTTGAATGGCAAGCAGGAGTTGCAACTGCCCCCTATCCTAGAGCTGGTTGGTTGTTGGCCTTCATTCTCAAAGAGGACAAAAATGACATCACTATGCTAGAGTCAAGTTTCAGTGTGTCCAACTGTGGCTGATCAGACCAATATGAGCTCAGAATGTTCTACCACAGGTTGCGCACAAATAGTCCATGTGAACATTTGGAGTAGATTCTCTAAATTTGCACATCTTGCATTCCTTTTGAGCTATTTCAATTCTGCTTCACTCATAAAACACAATACCTTCTCTAATGTGGGTATGCCATGCTGAGCTACAAACGTAATATTCCAACTCAGCTAATTCCTAAAGTCTCCAACCCCGGAGACTAAGAGTGGACTCAGGGTGAAATAGAGTTGCCTCTCTGTCTCCACCCCCAAAACCCACACACACACACTCCACCCACAGTTAAATTTGGGCTGAGATTTCATTTCCCTCCTGGGCATTTTCTAACACCTAAACTAATTTGTATGACTTCCCACCAATTACTTATTATATACCCGACTTTTGAAAAACCCAGATGTTAGTGCTTCTCTCTCTGGTAACTATGTATCTACTGCCTTGGTCAGACAGTTGGATCTGTCTATTGATCTGCACTAATTTCTCAGACAGTTAGAAGCCCTGTCTGTTGGCCTTTATTTCTGTTTGTATTTTCTCTGAAGTTCAGGGTACTGACTTTTCCCCTGAACTAGTGAACATAACTGAAAAGATTGTTGACCCCTTAAACAGCTATCTTTCCCAGTAAAGCAGATCTAAGAATCTGTGCTAGCAACCATCCTGTGTATGCCAGCGTGGTTGCCACTACATGGTCCTAAATGGTTGAACTAAACCAACTCAAACTGAGCACTTGGAGATAACCTGGCAAGTCTTCAGTTTTCCCTAGGACCCTAGGCTCTGTATTCCATTCTAAGGAAATAGAGTCATGTCTACTCAGCCAAGGTCATAACTCTCTTTGGCTCATATTTCTGACTTTCCAATTGACTGTCCCTTCACCCTCTCTTCTGCATTGGGCTCCCTTACTTTGGGCATCGACACACTCAAAGGTCATTTTGGAGGAGGACTGATGGAGGGCTACCATCAAACATTCTAGATCTCAAGGACAGCAAAGAATGTAGAAATGTCAATTCAGCTTGCTGGTCTCACTGCATCTTGCTGATCCTATAAAGGCTTGTGCCCAACTTCTGGCCACCTACCAACTAAATGCAGTTTTATCACAAGTCAACAGGTTGACACTGGGAAGTCTGAATTGTCTGCCAGGGCACTAGCCCCTGCTCTGTGTCTCTCTGCAAGGAAAGTAGCAACCAGATGATGAACTGAATAGAGTTGGAATCTATTCATGTCTCTCCTGGGACATTTACTATTTGACCCTTGGCAGTCATTTAACCTTTATGACTCAGTTTTCTCCTTGGTAAAATAGATATAATAATAGCACTTACCTCCCAGGGTTGTTGTGAGGATAAAATGAGACGAGAATTGTGAAGCTCTCTGTAAACATGAAAGCACTATATAAATGCTACCTAGTATTATTTTTATTATTATCTGTGCCACCAGCTAGTTCTTTGTAGAGCCTTTTAAAAGAGTTCCATAGCATACATCCTTTAGTAATGGTCCTTTCCAATAGGGGGTCCTAATTTTATGTGCTGTACTTCCATCTCTTTGACATATAAACTCAGAAAATTTCAGGGAAAAGCAGGTTCAGGATTTGAAGCAGAGGTTTAATGGGGCTGTTTAGTTATGCCCCTTACCGCCACCTTAAATCATAGGCAAATCATTTAATTTCCCAAGGCCTCAGTTTTCATATCTATAAAATGAGAGGGTTGGAAATTGAAGGGATGTCCATTAATTGGGGAATGGCTGAACAATTTGTGGTTTAGGATTGTGGTATATGATTGTGATAGAATACTATTATTGTACTATAAGAAATGATGAGCAGGATGCTCTCAGAAAAACTTGGATTTACATGAACTGATGCTAAGTGAAATTATCAGAACCAAGAGAAGAGTATAGACAGTAGCAACAATATTGTACAACATTCAGCTGCAAATGACTTAGCTGTTCTCAGCTGATCCAAGACAGTTCTTAAGGACTTAACGATGAAAAATGCTATCCATCTCCAGAGAAAGAACTGGTGGAGTCTGAATGTAGTTTAAAGCATACTTTTTTTTAACTTTATTTTTCTTGGGTTATTTTTTTTTTGGTCTGTGTTTTCTTTCACAATATGACCAATATGGAAATATGTCTTACATGACTGCACATGTATAACCTATGTCAAATTGTATGCCTTCTCAATGCAGGGGATGGAAAGGGAGGGAGGAAGACAATTTGGAACTCAATTCAATTAAGAAACAATGTTTAAAAAAATTTTTTTACATGTAATTGGGGGAAATGAATTTTTAAAAAAAGAATTCTATATGGTACCCAGAAAAAAAGATACACTTATATTTAAGGACTTGAGGAACTTTCCCTTCAAAGGACTTCTAAGAACTATGAATTATTGCCACATGTGCACAAAACTTGAGCCCACTTTTCCTGGAATTTATATGTAATAATGAGAGAGTGTCTCCCAGATTTTATTGGGGGGGAGGACATTTTGTACCAACTGTTCTTACTATAATACTGCCTTAGTAAAATATCCCTTTTTGAAAAAACACTTACTATGTGCCAGGAGCTCAGCAAAGCCCTGGGAAAACTAATAAAGCAAAAATCAATCCCTGCCTTCAAGGACCTCACAGCCTAATGGAGGTTGGTGATCACAGTAACAGTTATTACAGTAACCTCACAGGCTGTTGTAAGGAAAGTCGTTTATAAAGCTCCTTATGAACATGCTCTGCTATTATTAAACCAAGACGATGGGCAAAGACCTATCGAAACCAACTGCAAAGCTGGTCCAGAGGGCAGCTAGTTATACAGCTGGAATGTGTACGGAAGCAAGAAAGGAGGATGGGTTTCAGTTTCCCACATACCAGCAGATGGGTTCATTATACTAAAAGTCAAGTATCAGACACGATCTTAATGTACCTTACTAATCATTTAATCTCTGGGAAGACAGAGGAAGTAATAAGGCGAACCACTATCCTGGGCCAAAATCTGACCCACAAGAAGGAAATGGTTGAGTCTGTAAAAGTAAGGGGAACTCTGGGAGAAAGTGACAGCCTCATCAGGGCAGTCACACTAGCCAGAGAGAAGTAAGTCAGGCGTGTCTCTTAGACAGAAAGAGAAGAGGTTTTTTTTTAATTCAGAGGGGGAAAAAGGTAGAATCCCATGACCTGAGAGTCTAAAAGGAAAGAAGGATTGGAGATTGTCAAATATAATGATGTTCCAATGAGGAAGAGTGATGTAGCTCTTTGAGGTGCTTGGATGTTTAAAGGGCACATTCAAAGGATAAAAGGAGGGGCACATAACCAAATATCCATACAAAAGTGCAGCAGAGCACTGAAGAATGTCAGGAAAGCAAAACAAACAAACAAGCAAACACAAGAACACTGAAGAAGGATAGAGACCAGTCCTGGGATTTCACTGGTATATGGAACTTCCAGGTGAAGAAACTCCCTCTACCAAGGAAGGTTTGTCACTTCCTCTGCAATTTATAATCTTAATGATGAGGTCCAGGGTATACCCCAAAATGTTGGGGTGCAAGGTTGTCCTAAAAGAATTCGCTT
>CM053580.1:530846819-530937386 GCA_028627135.1 Pseudochirops cupreus
GCACACACACACACACACACACACACACACACTCACACACCATTTCATACCCTCCCAGGCATACTACGCCCATTCCTGCATGCACACACACACACACACACACACACACACACATATCCCTTTCATACCCTCCCAGGCATACATACACCCATGCCTGCATGCACATGCACGCACACACACACACACATATACACACACACCCGTCCGGCCACCCAGACATGACACTAGACACCTTTCCCCTGCCCCCACCCCCATCCCTCACAGTCCTCACCACGAGCCCCCTGAACGCCTTCTTCTCTGTGATACGGTACAGCCCCTCCACTGTCGTGATCTTAATATGCTTCACTTCCACATTGAACCTGCCCAGACAGACGGACACAGAGAGAAATGCCAAGCAGGCCTTTTTCTGTGATCCCAGGCAGAGCGCCATCTTCCTCCCCATGCTCACGACCCACCACAGGACAAACGGGGAACATTTGGACTCCAGGGCATCTGGCCCATCTTCGGAAGCAGGACTGGCAACATGCCAGGAGGGAGCATTCTCTGGGCATGCAGCCCAGCCCCATCAGAGTGAAGGGCACTACCTGGAGCCTATCTCAGCAGACATCCCCTGGGGTTCTATTCTACCAGGGCAAGCTGCTGCAAGCTATAGGACAGCATAGAAAAAAACCCTGGACTAAGGGTCAAGAAATGATCCTGCCAGGTCCTGGGGGTGGCCATGCTGCTAAATCCTGGTCAGCCGTGTAAGAGGCTGCTATTGGAGGCTGCATTTAAGAGTAGCACGGCATACTAAACAAGGAAGGCACAGACCCTCGGCCGTCTGCCTGGACAGATCCTGTCTGAAAGGCTGTGATTGGTTTTGGGAGCTGAGGCACAGAGAAGGCCAGAGGAGGGCAGCCAGAGTAATAATAGCTGACATTTATATAGCGACTAGCTTTACAATTATTATTGCATTTGATCTTCACAACAACCCTTGGAGAAAGATGCTATTATTATTCCCATTTCACAGATGAGAAAACTGAGGCAAGTGACCTGCCCAGGGTCACACAGCTAGTACACGTCTGAGGCTGGGGACCACTGGGTTATAGGAGGACCAGGTGATGGATCTGAGGATCTTTAGCAGGGAAGAGACAACCTGGTGGGTTTGGGATGGCTGTCCAAGTCTTCAAAGGGCTGTTATGGAGAAGAGGGGTTTTATTGGATCTGTTTGACCCAGAAGAACAGAATTAGGTCCAGAGGAAAAAGGCTGCAGGGGCAGTTGAAGATCTGATTTTCTGGCAATTAGAATGGGTTGCTCCTACTCTAGGAGGCCTCCCTAGAGGTCTTCCAGTGGCCACTGAATGGTGGCTTATTCAGGATGTTATAGGAGGGGTTTCTGGGTATACATTGGCCTTGATCCTCCTTAAGGTTCGTTCCAACTCACAGCAGGATGACACAGTAGAGCCCTGGGGGGGGGAAGTCCAGAGACCAGGTTCCAATCCCAGCTCTGATGCTGCCCATGTGACCTGGGTGCCTTCACCTTGGGTCTCAGGTTCCTCTTCTGTGAAATGGCAGGGAGAGGGGGCACCAAATGGCCTCCAAGGTCCCTTCCCTCTCTGAGCCTATGGTCCTCTTGTTCTGAGCACCTATGGGAGAGTAGGCAGGAGGGCAGGGACAGGTGTCTATCTCCCACTCTAGATCTAGAGAAACCCAGGACAGGGGCAAGTTACTTGATACTGATGGCAAACTCTGCATTGTCCTTCACCCTCTGCCGCACCAGGAAGGTCCCATCAGAACGATTGGTGAGGATGCTCTCAGCCTCTGCACGTTCCATGGGGCCTGCATACCTGCCAGACAGATGACCACAAAGGAAGGAGGTGACTGCAGGCCAGTCCAGGCCAACAGTGCCTCAAAGCAGACCATCCTGACCTGGTATAATGAGAGGCACCAGAAAGGAGAGAGGGGAGCATCCACTGGGCATGGAGCCCCGGCCCCCATCAGAAAGCAGGGCACTCAGCTCCCCAGCACTGCCCAGAACCTCTCTCAATAGACATCCCCTGAGGCTCTATTCTACCAGGGCCAGGGTGGTGCATCTAGGAGGAGGCCCACATACCCAACAGCACCCAACATTCCCCACCTGTTCCCCCCTCCCCCAGCCAATCACAGCTGCAAAAACTCTTCATTAGAATTCCCCCTTTTGGGGCAGCTAGGTGGCACAGTGAATAGAGCACCAGCCCTGGAGTCAGGAGGACCTGAGTTCAGATCCGGCCTCAGACACTGAACACTTACTAGCCCTGTGACCTTGGGCAAGTCACTTAACCCTAAATGCCCTGCTCTTCCCCCTCCAAAAAGCAAAAATAAATAGAATTCCTCCTTTTGGGTTAAGCAGGGCCCTCCCACAACTCCTTTAAAAATACAGCCAAGGAGATGGGGTGGGGTGGAGAAAAGGTATCAGAAAAGTACCTTCAACATCCAAGAAGTCCCCAGCAGAGTTGGAATTTGAACCTGGGGTCTCCTGATCCCAAATACAATGTCCTCTCCTCTATACTGTCACAGGAACATCAACCCCACCCACCTCTACCCCATTAGTTCCATAATAATAACAACAGACATTCTGCATGGGGCCTTAAGGTTTGCTAGGTCTCTTAAGTCTATTATCTCATTTGCCTCTCTGGCAAAGGCCAGATCTTGACTCCACTTCCAGTCCCCTAACTACTGGGCTATGCCACCCCTCTCCCCAACATTTCAAAGAAGAGGAGCCTGAGACCCAAGGTCAGAGCTGGGATTTGAACCTGGTCTCTGGACTTTGAAGCTAGGGGGGCCCTACAGAGTACTCGGTACACACAGGCATAGACAGACTTTGATTTAGACAAGTCTTCTATGCTTCCATCAATGTTGTTGTTGTTGTTGAGCTGTTTCAATCATGTCTGGCTCTTCATGATCTCATTTGGGGTTTTCTTGGCAAAGATACTGGAGTGGTTTGCCATTTTCTTCTCCAATTCATTTTACAGATGAGAAAACTGAGGCAAACAGGGTTAAGTGACTTGTCCAGGGTCACATAGTTAGTACATGTCTAAGGCTGGATGTGAACTCAAGTCTTCCTGACTCCAGGCCTAGCCGGCACTCTATCCACTGTGCCACTGAGCTGCCCCCTCCAACAGGAATGTTCATCAAATTTGTACAAACTAAGCCAGTGAGGCAGCATGGAAAGGGCAGGGGATTTGGAGC
Source organism: Pseudochirops cupreus (assembly GCA_028627135.1). Lineage (NCBI taxonomy): Eukaryota > Metazoa > Chordata > Mammalia > Diprotodontia > Pseudocheiridae > Pseudochirops > Pseudochirops cupreus. The sequence goes on from CM053580.1 coordinate 530,850,027, forward strand.
CAGAGGACCTAGCTTCTCATTTCAGCTCCAGCATTTAGTCTTTGTGACCTTGGGCAAGTCACAACTCCTAGGCCTCAATTCCCTCATCTGTAAAAGGAAAGGTCAGGACTTGGTAATCTTTAAGATGCTTCCCAGCTCTAAATCTCGGGGCCTCTGAGTCACAATTTAGATGCCCTCGGATGGCCGATGATTCTTGTCCCCTCGCCCCTCCCAGCATGACTGTGGGCTCCCCCAGGACAGGGACTGGGCTGGCTCCATCACTCCTGGCCAAGCACAGCCCAGCACAAGGGCCTCCTCCCAGGGGTGTGCTGAGGGCTACATTCCAGGATCAGATAATGGAAAAGAAAGTGCTCAGGGAGAGTAGATCAGAGGCTATTGCTGCGGTCATGTTTTATAATCTGACTTTGTCTCTGATTCTGTGTCTTGTATGAAGCAAGAGACTGAAGAAAAGCCAGACTCCACCTCATCAAGGCAGTGAAAAAAAGTATGGAAAACTGAGAGTCAGAGGAGTTGCCAGTATGGTAGAGGCAATATGGCGCCCTGGCTGTTGTTGGGTTTAAGGCCAGGAAGACCAGGGTTCAGATCTCGTCTCAGACACTTACTGACTGCGTGACCTTGGCCAAAATACTGGTAACTCTCTGGGCACTAATTTGCCCAGAATAATAATACCTTGTAGAAACTATCTCACAAGGATACAGTAAGAATCAAATAAAATGATGGATGTAAAAAAACTTTATGAGCTTTAAAATCACATGTCAATGTCAGTCATTAACCATTGTTATCCCACTTCTTCCATGTGTGACCTTCAACAGCTCCCTTCACATCGGCCTGCTCATCTGTCAAAAGGGGTTGGACTGGACAGTAGAAAATCTCTTATTAGGCTCCTAAATGATATACTAGACACTGAGCTGACCTTCGATGTCCCCTCCATCCCTATGATTCCATAATAATCCCAGTATTAATTAACATTTATATAGCACCTTAGGTCCACCTTCTACAAGAAACCTTCCCTAACCCCTCTGGATTCCAGTGCCTTCCCACTTCTGTTTTTTCCTTTTTTATCTGCATGTAGTTTGCTTTGTAAATATTTGCTTGCATGTGGTCTCTCCCGTTAGACTGGAAGCTCCTTGAAGGCAGGGAGTGGCTTTTGTCACTTTTTGTCTCCCCAGCACTCGGCACACAGGAGTTGTTTGAGATGGGTTAAGAGATAAACCAGGGCTCCATGTTGCTTCCAGGCCAGCTCCACCACCTCCTCCCTCTCTCAACACACCCCCCTGTCTTCCCCCATAAAAATGGAAGCTCCTTGAGGGCAGGGACTGTCTTTCTTTCTACCCGTTTTTGTGTCCCCATCTCTGGCTTAGCCCAATGCCTGGCATATATTGTTGTCATTCATTGTTCAGTTGTTTCAGTCCTGTTTGATTCTCCATGACTCCACTTAGGGTTTTCTTGGCAAAGATACTGGAGTGGTTTGCCATTTTCTTCTCCAGTTCATTTTATAGGTGAGGAAACTGAGGCAAACAGGGTCAAGTGACTTGCCCAAAGTCACACAGCTAGTTCATGTCTGAGGTTGGATTTGAACTCAGGTCTTCTGGACTCCAAGCTCAGAGGACTCTTTCCACTGTACCACCTAGCTGCCTTGTGGCATATAGTAAGCACTAATTAAATACTTTATCTACCTAATTATCTTAGGGTTTATCTCATTTGTTTCTCACAACAAGCCAGTGAGGCAAATGCTGGTATTAGCCCCATTTTATGGATGAGGAAATCGAGGGACAATGAGTTAAGTGACTTGCTTAAGTTACACAGCCAATGAGGGTCTGAGGCAAGATTTGAATGTGGGCCACCCATACAATGCCAAATCTTGTGGCCCTGTCACTGCTTCTTACACCATGTCCTGACACCTTGGCCTGAAGATATCAGAATATCATCTGAGGGGAGGGAATTGTGTCCCCTCTACCCAGACTCACCAGAGATGGACAGACAGGTCCTGCGGGGGGCCCTAGGAGACACACAGAAGAAACAGTAGGGTCAGACAGAACACTCCAAGACCATGGAAGCCTCAGCTCCTGAGCTCCTCCCTGCCCCCTGGCCAACCTGGGATAGCCCCACACCAACCCTGGGACAACCTCACATGGGGCCTCCCCCTCCCTGGCCCAGCTGGACTTGGGACAGGGGCCCAGGCCACACTCACATGAACATAGGGCTTGACTTTCTTGCAAGGAAACCAGCCTGTCTCATTGGTAGCCGTGTTCCTGCCCTGTGCATCAGGGGGAGAGGGTTGACATTGAGAAAGAGGCATTATGGGGGCCCAGGGAAGCAGAGCAAGCGTGTCTAGCTGCTCCTCCATTGAGCTGCCTGTCAGTCTTCTCATCTATCTGCCTCTCTACTTGTCCATCCCAAGTCTCTCCACTCATAGACTGACCTTTGTTTTGCAAAGAACATTTTTTCCATTCTGGCCATTTTTGGTCACCCTAATATTTGATGCCACAGAGATGCTGACTTCCATTTCTCCATGCCTTTATGGTTTATGGAGAATTTTCATCACATTTACTTTGGGACGGAGTGAAGCAAATATTTTTGCCACCATTTTACAGAGGGAAAACTGAGAGAAGAGATGAGATTTTCCCAAGGTCCCACAGCTATTAAATGTGTGCTGGTACTTGCCTCTCTCATCAGCCTGAGTCTACCGAAAAGGGGGTTAAGCTTCTTGGCTGCCCATGGCCCTCCTCCTGAGGCCCAGAGCTCTTCTTCTCCCACCCCAGCTGTCATTCCAGTTCCGAAAAAAACATTTTCCTAGTCTAAGGTTAAAGGGACCGCTGGATGAGGAGCTCTACATGCCCAGGAAGAAGACAGAGTGATTGATTGATGGGCACAGAGGAAAGGAACCAGGCTCCCTATATCCCCTTCCTGATTCTCTCTTCGAAACTTACTCCACCTTCTATACTCTCCTAATCCCTCCCAAGAAGGAAGGAAATAAGCATTTATTAAATACCTACTGTATGCCAGACACTGCTAAGTACTTTACAACTAATTTCTCTTTTAATTTTTTTTCTTTTTTTTTTCTGGCTAGGCGATTAGGGTTAAGCAACTTGCCCAAGGTCACACTTAAATGTCTGGGCAGCATTTGAACTCAGGTCTTCCTGACTCCAGGCTCATTAGTCTATCCAGTCTGAGGATCCTGTCCCAACCCTCACCTGCCACCAGTTCTGCTCAGCCTCTGCCTTGGTCAGCTCCACAATGTCTCCTGGATTCAGCCTCAAGAAAGGGCCAAAGGCTCCAGGGGGTGGAGGCAGCCCGTAGTATTCCTGGCACACCTCCATCTTGGGCAAGCCTGAGAAGCAAGGTGGGGGAGGGGAAGAGCAAAGGGCAGGTAATCAGGGCTCAGCCTCCAGATGATTGGGGAGCCTAGGAGCCTGTACGGCAGGTTACTCCTAGAAGGAGGATGTGGAAGGCCTCCGGGGCATTTCCTTCCTCTCCCAGCCACTTCCCAGGCACCACCCAGTCCCACAGTGGCCAGACTAGGACTTGTCCCAGAAAGACTTACCCAGCTCATTCTTCCTCTTGTCCTGGGCCAATCGGCTTGTCTTGTGCTAAGAAGAGAAGGCAGGGGGGTAGACCCTAATTCCTGCCATCCCTGCCCCCATCCTACTTTCCTCTTCTATATACCCAGGAAAAGTGTGAAGGAAAAGAGCATCGGGAGCACCCGATGATAGGGTGATCATCACCATTTGACAGAGAGGGAAACTGATACCCACAGAAGTTAAGGGACTCACTCAATGTCACAGAGCTAGGAAGTGTTGGAGGAACCATTTAAATATAGGCCTTCAAGCTCTAAGTGTATAGTCCTGTATATTCCAAATCCTGCTCTCCTCCCCAAACTGTAAAGCCTGTTCCACAAGTCCCCAGACTCCTCTCCTAAATCTCCAGCCCTGCCACAGCCCCAAGCTGGCCAGTCTCCTGTTTCCTGCTTCCTCAACCCCAGTTTCTGACCATTGGTCCTGGGTCTACTCTCCTGACCCAGATGTCACCATGCCCAGAGCTGGAGGACCAGATCTGTGGGTTCCAATCCTGGTCTTGACTTCATTCTCTTACCCCAAGACTGGCTTTGCTACTACCCTGGGAACAGACACCTGCCTTACCTTTCTCATGGTAGTCCCATGATCTGTGAGGAAACAAGAAAAGGGGACCATTCTGATGTCAGAGACCCTGGGGGAAAAGGGGAAGCATATCCCCCCACAAACACACATGCTCTCCCCAAAATGCCAAAGAGTCAAGCAGTCTGAAGCTCCCCATGCACACTTCATAATCTTTCATAGTTACCCCTGCTGTGACCTAGCCCCAATAACTGTATGGCCAGTGTGGCCCCTCTCCTCTTACCTGAGCTATGTCTGCCACAGGGAGGCACCCTCCCCAGACACTCCTTGTGAGCAGGTGCCCTGCAGCGGTGGCAGCGGTATCCTTGGTAGAAGGTGCCTCTGGTGGTAGGGTTGGGGGTACGTTAATGAGTCCTGCCCTGCCTGTCTCTGAATCCCTCAATCTCCCTCCGTTGGATTGGGGTGGGAGTGGGAGAAGAGGTACCCAGAGTGTCAGAATTAAAAGGAATCTCCCTAGCTCACTCACATTATAAATGGAGAAACTAAGGGCAGAGGACTCAAGAACCTTACTTAAAATCAGTGACAGAAGAAAGGGTTTAGTCTTTTAACTCTGAGCCCTTTTATCATGTACTGTCATCCTCACTCCCACCCTCACCCCCAGCCCCTCAGTCCTTAGAAATCTAGGCCATGGAGCCCACCAGGCAGGATTTGGGGCCATGGTTCCCTGGTGAGAGATAGTATGCAACCAAGAGCTGGGGCCTCAGACCCTCGCCCCATGCCAGTCACCCTAGGCAGTATTAGCCCCTACCTCAGCAACATCTGGCAAGCTTTGCAGGAGGCTGTCTCCTCGAAGGAGAACATCTGGAAGTCATGGCCATTGGCAGTGGCATTCTCAGGGTAAATGTTGGAACTGGAGGCAGTGGAAGGGAAGGGGTCAGCTCTGGCCCAGGGAACGAAAAGGGAAGGGGAAAGGAGGCCTGGACTGGTGGAGCACAGAAGTCCCCCTATAACACTCCCCCCACCCCAATCACTCCCAGAGCTAACAGATCTACCAAAGAACATTTATTTTGACCGATGTCACACAGAGTCAGGGGCAGAGCTAGAGTGGAAACTAGATCCTGTAATCACCCCCACCCCACCATTCCCTTCAGTCAGTACCCTTCCCTCTCCACCCCTGGAGCCTTGCTAGGTTCCTGCTCAACAGGATAATCAGACTGTAACCAGGCAGCCTGGGCTGGAATGAACACAAGGTTATGGCCAAGTGAGGGGGTGGGGGTGCTTGGGGCCAGTCCTCACAGGGCCATCTCAAACTGCTCCATCCACTTCTTCTTCAGTTCTCTTGTCTTAAAGAAGAGCTCGTAGCCCTGGGTGCCCTGGTCCTCAATCAGGAGAAACATGTGGGTCCACTGGGGAGGCCAAGGAGAGGCAGTCAGGGAGAGCTCTGGAGCTCTGGCTCCCACACCCCTCTACCACCCAAGAGAGCCCCCAGCTCTTCGGACACACAGACACCCACGAAGAAGGGAGGGTGGTGGAGCTTCTGCCTCTGGCTTCGCATCTCCTCTTGCCAATGCCTCACCTCACTCCTCCCCACCCATCAGGCAGACAAGGCCAGGAGCCAGGCGGAGTTCAGACAAGGTACCTTCTTATTGTCTCGCTCCCCAGAGGAGTCATCTCGGACCTGGTAGTTGGGCAGGTTCACAAAATCCTTCAGGTCATAGATGTCCCCTCGCCTTTTACAGATGAGCAGGGCTTTGTCCAGGAGGAAAGCGTACCTGGAGCAGGGAACAGGAGCAGCCCTGACTCCTGAAGGGCTCCAGGGAGCCAGGCCCCAAGGGGGGCTCTGGGCCCAGGGGCTGCTGGTAGCTTTTCCCATTCTTCCTCCAGCCTCACTTTCATTCATTCATTTAACACATTTGCATTACACACCTACTGTGTGCCAGGCATTGCACATACAAGACAAAAATGAAATGTTCCCTTCCTTACGAAGCCTCCATTCACTCTACTGTGGGAAAAACTACATGAACCCAGGTTGGTTGGCTGTAGTCCATTCTCAAAGAGGCCCAAAATGACATCACTATGTTAGAGTCAAGTTATGATGGGTCCAACTGTAGCTGATCAGACCGATATGAGCTTGGAATGCTCTACCACAGGTTGGGGACAAATAATCCATGTGAACATTTGAGGTGGATTCTCTAAATTAGCACATCTTGCATTTTTGAACCCAAGTAAGTATATACAAAATACATATAGACTATCAACAAGCTAATTTGGGGGCCAAGAAGGGGACACTAGTAACTGGAGGGCAGGGAGGGGGAAAGATAAGCCTCTAGTACAAGAGGTCTTCACCTGGAGTCTATAGACTCCAAGGGCTCCATGGAGAGATCTCATAGGATCCACGGACTTGGATTGGAAAAAAAAAATACATCTTTATTTCACTATAGTGAGTTTCCTTTGTAATCCTATGAAATGCTAAGGTATCCATTGTTAACATTATTAACCCCTGCTCTAATGAGAAATGGTGCTGGGGGGCCTGAGAGGAAGCTGGGGACTCTGAAGGGCAGAACTGGTACCTGTCTATCTTGGATCTCCTCTCAGATGTGCTGATCTTGAGCTCGCCATCGATCTTGGGCCGTCCATAGGGTGCCAGGTTCTTGGTCTAGGGATGAAAAAGGGAAAGAGGTCACAGGCAGGCACTGGGGCCAATAAAATTCTCTTGCCCACCTCCCCAGGCCAGTTCCCCAAAGGGGTGCCCCATTCCGTCCAGAGCCCCAGACCTCACCAAGTTTTCAATGGAGAGCTGGAAGTTGGTAATCTGCTTCAGTGTCTCATTGTCTCTCTTGACCTCATTCACACACTGGGCCAAGTCCTGCGGACAAAGAAGACAGAGCATCCCTGAACCAGGTGTGGGCAGTAGGGGTCCTCAGGAGGAGAAGGAGGGAGACCCTAGACCCCAAAAGACCCCAGAACTAAGAATCAGGAGGGGCTTTTGAACAATTATCTAACTCAAGCCCTTCATTTCACAGAAGTGGAAACTGATGCCAGGACAGGGAAAGTGACTTGACCAAGGTCACACAGGCAAGAAGCATCAGAATCTATGTCTATGTGTTCATTCAGTTCCTCCAACTATGAATCTATCATCATTTTGTCTATACCAGGAACTGTCTACCATCTGTATCTTATGCCTGTGTATTTCTCAAGCCTTCCCCCAATACCAGGAGCTGTCCCCAGTCTGTTGTAGCTACACACACACACACACACACACACACTCCCCCCATTCTCCTCACCCTCATGGCATCCAGTGCTAGCCGCATATTCTCCTTCTCGGTGGCATCCGTTGTGTGCTTCACCAGCTCCTGGACAAGGCCAAAACTTCAGAGATAAGAGAAGGCTATACCTGCCCCAATTTCTCCCATGGCTCCCCCAATGAGAGCCTTTCCCTAAGGAAACCGATTCACACCGGGTAAAGTGAAAGAATTCCTCTTAAACTATTTTTGTACACTCCCACCTCCCCACACTCGGTCAAGCCAGTCACTAAGTTTCCCTGAACCACCCAAGCCCATATAAGTTGAAGTTACTATGACATCCCTCCCCTTCCCCCAGCAGGAGCCACCCCATGGGCCTGGGAAGCCAGAGAACTCACCTGAAGGAGGAGATGGTATTTTAACACCCGCTGCATGGGCACCATGAGCAGATCTCTCAGGGTGAACCGCCCATTGTTCGCTCTCTGGGAACATTCCTGGGGGGCAGAAGCCAGGGAACCAGGTCAGGTGAGCTCACACCTCACTGTGTCTAACCACCCACCCTCTGGGAAAGAAGTCAAGCCCTGAGAAGCTTAGAGGCAGAGAGATGCACGCTTCTAGAAAGCAGCAAGTTCATCCTGGGAAGCCACTAAGGAAACAGACCACGTAGGCTATGGGAGAAAGAGCACCGGGCTGTCGGGGGACTGAGAGACAAACCCCAGTTCTGATTCCTGAGAGGTGTCCAGGCACAGCAAACAACGCTGGTCTTGCAGGTTCAGGCTCATGCTGGAGCCAAATCGAACCCATGCCCACTGGGAAGAAGATGTTCAGACTCAGCATTTACATTTGGGAAATTCCACCAATGCTACAAGTCAGGGCTTGATTTATCAATCAATTCCAGATCGTCTAGACCAGAGGTATCGAACTGGGGCTGCCCAGACTGTACGTAATGATTGATCCCTGGGGGCAACAGATTGATTTAGAAAACTGCATATTAACTTCATGTTTATTTTCTTAAATATTTCCCAATTACATCTGACTGGTGCAGCCCCACTGGGAGGCAGACCACAGGCAATGTATTTGACACCTCTGGTCTAGATTTAAAGTGACAGAAAAAGAGAATAATGCAGATTAAACTCAAAAGCAAGATATGGGTATGGTTGGTTGGGGTTTTGTTTTGTTGGAGAGTTGGTTGTTGACCATCTACCAGCACACTGCTGCTGTCTGACTGTAAATATACTGACACTTACCAGATATGTGACCATAAGGCGAGTCAGACTTTCGTCTCTCTGAGTCTGTTTCCTCATATGTAACATAAGGAGGCAAGAAATAAAATCTGTATACCTAACACCAGTAACCACAGGGCTATTGGGAGGTTCAAGTGACAATATAGTTTGTCAGTTATTAGTCCAGCTGTGTGACCTTAGACAAGTGACTTCCCTTCCTCTGAATTCAGTTCCCACATCTGGAAAATGGAGACTATGATACTTGTCCTCTTCATGGTCTATTGTGAGGACCATGCTTTGTAAACCTGTAAGAACTGGAGAAGTGAGGAATGATGGCAATTATCGCCTGGGCTCTGTCTAGCACAAAGAGCACTGGCTGAGGAAGCTGGGAAGCTGAGCTATTTACTAACCCGATGACCTTGGCCAAGTTATTTAAATTCTTTGGGCCTTCGGTTCCCTATCTGTAAACTGAAGGGTTTGGACTAGATGGTTCCTCCCCGTTCCAAATCCTATGATCTATCATTCGTAGAACTTGGCAATTTTCCAGAGGCAACTTAGTCCATTCTGTTGTTTCTTCTGTTCAAATCTGGTGCTAGCTTATTGTCCAATTCAAGGGTCTCAAAAAAATGTGTGATATGCACACATATATACACATATGTACATGTACATATATACACTTGTGTATATGCATACATGTATTTGTGTGTGCATGCACGTGTGTGTGAATGCCTATATGTGGATACACATATACACTTATTCTGATAGATGAGTTCAATAGATTTTCCAATCAACTGTCTGTCAGTCAACAAGCTTTGTTGTTTACTGTTTACCAGGCATTGTGCAATGTGGTGCTGATACAAAGAGAAGCACAAACAGTTCCCGTCCTCTTCATCTGCTTAGTTTTTCCCGGTGGATAGTTAGGACAAACTCTTTACTTAATGCAATTAGCACAAAGTCATCCACAAACAGTAGCATCTGAGGTCCAGCATCCCATGAGGGAGCCCCTTTTCAGCTTGGACTCTAAGCTGGATCCCTTACACAACAACAGCAAACTCATGTTCTGAGCGTAGACTTTTCTCTTTTAGGTGTCGCCTTATCTTAATGATCACAAGTTGGTCAAACAAGGTTATCTGTTGCCATATCTTTAAAAAAATTTCGTATTAAGTTGATGGATACATAGGACACACATTGTTGGAAGAGAGGTCTTAAGTCAGCATTTTATGTTACCAAATCAAATACTTTTTACAGTCAACAAACATCATGGGAGATCTCTATCTTTCACTTAATTGCTCTACGGAAAAAAAATGTGGTTTGTCATGGAATTTTGCTTGCAAAAGTCTACCAGTTCCCTTCTAAAAACTTTGTCAAGGATATCCTCAATGAATACACAGATGCATATATGTATGTGTGTGTAATATGTGTGTAAAATGTGTGTATGTGTAATACATGTGTGTTAATGTGTAATAATATGCATGTGGAATAATGTATAATGTGGAAATAATGTGTAATAATACATGTGTGTGGGAAAATAGGTTTCAGTTGTTTATTGTTCTCTGTCATTTTTTTTTTGCTTTTTTTGTAGTGGGGGAAAGCTGGACAATGGGGGTCAAGTGACTTGCCCAAAGTTACCTGGCTAGTAAGTGTTAAGGGTCTGAGGTCACATTTGAACTCAGGTCCTCCTGACTTCAGGGCTGGTGCACTATTCATTGCACCACCTAGCTGCTCCTGTCTTTTTTTTATAGTAATAAGGTTCAAGTTGTTGTTTGTTTTCTACATAATTGGTATCTTCATTTTCCTTCAGAAACCTAAATTAAGTAATCCCTCAGTGTTCCCATAATTATAACACCTTCAGCTTGAGCCTCCTCTGAGAATACTGGTTTTAGTCCAGCCGATTTGCCCATCTTTGTTTTCTTTAGTGACATTTCTTTCTTCTCTTTAAGCACTTCTGGAACTGTAATGCCAGAGTCATAGTTCTACTGTCCTTGATGTTTATTTAGAGCATTTTTTTAAAGACTTCTTCAGATCTTTTCCACCTTCCATTTGTTTGTTGTCTTCTTTCCAGTTTCATTCTTGTGATGACTTTGCTTGAGTCTTTTATTAAAATTTCTCTCATTGGTTTTGCCCCTCCACTTCCCTCCTTCTGTCCTGAGCCTTCTTCTCTTTTCTTTCTAGGTGTTCTCATCATGGATTCAACTACCATCTCTATACAAATTATCCTCAGATATACATTGCCAGCCCTCATCTCTTTATTTGAACTCTAGTCCTACATCTTCAAGTCTTTGCTGGACATCACTACCTCAGAACTCAATATCATTCCCCTGAAACTTCCACTCCTCCTAATATCTCAATTTCTATCAAAGCACCACCATGCTTTCAGTCACCCAGGTTCACAACTTGGTTGTCATCTTCAACTCTTTTCTATCACTCACTCCCTCCCCATGTCCATATATCCAATCAGTTGTCAAGTCTTAACAATTCCACTTCTTCAATATCTGTCTTTCATCTACCCCTTTTTTCCTTCTTTCTATTCACACTAAATCACACTAGTGTGAGCCCTCATATGTTTCCTTTGGACTATTATACTGACCTCCTTACTGGTCACCCTTTACCCAGGCTCTTCTTTCTTTAATCCATACTCTACACAGCTGCCAAATTGATATTTAATGTCTTAGCTAAACTGAATTGACTTATCAATGAATATTTTATATGAATATTTTATAAGCTCATTGCAAGTAGAGATCATTTCATTCTTTGTACTTGTATCCCCAGCACCTACCACAGTCCCTGGAACTCAGTAGGCTCTTGTTGATCAATTGTCTCTAATTTTTTAGGCACTACTCATAATCACCCATCATCCTTCTCTGTAAGATTCTGCAAATCAGTTTATATCCTAAAGTGGCGTAGCCCATGGGTGCCATATCTTTCCTCATGACAAATTAGTCAGTTATTTGCTAAGGCACTTTTTAGACTCCTTTGGTCTCTTTTTTTATGATGATTGATTGATACCAGCTAGACATCTATATGAAATTATTGTAGTTTGTGTCTAGGTCCTTTCTTCCACCCATATCCTATTGATATCATTGATCATTTCTCTGATGTAATGTGAAAACAAAAGGCATCAATAAATTTTTTTCTTTTTGCTTTTTGTAGGGGCAACTGCGGTTAAGTGACTTGCCCAAAGTCACCCGGCTAGTGTTATGTCTGAGGCCACATTTGAACTCAGGTCCTCCTGACTCCAGGGCTGGTGCTCTATTCACTGTGCCACCTAGCCTCCCAATAAAAATATTGTTTAAAGGACTTGTTTGACCATATCAGGTTTGAATTGTTGTAATTGTACAACGTATCTTTTCTTCACTTCTTTCTTCTAGGTCTGTATGCATTTTTACCCTTGCTCTAAAAAGCGAGTAGTCTGACCATACACAGACAGCTAATAATTCAGAGATGACTCTTTACACTAGCAAGGAGCCATTTCTGTCTGTTAAATAAAATAAATTTCCAAGGGAGGGATGGAGAAAAAATTTTTATATTTTTTTATTATAATCTTATAATTAATAATTAAATAGATAAATCTTATAATCTTATAAAAGTGAATGCTGAAAACTCTCTTTACATGTAATTGGAAAAAATAAAATGCTATTAAGTGGAAAAAATAAATAAAATAACTACCCTTTTCTGAGATGCTATTCAATCTTTTCCATGACCAAAGTTTTTCAATTCTTTTCCAAAAGAAAGTATTTATGATGAGGCTTCTATGTAGCTCACCTGGCATTGGCCTTTCTCATTGCTTACTCCTGAATCACATTTTCCATCATAGTTTTCACCATCCTCATCTACTCCCATCTGTGCATTGAAATTCCCAAGTATCAAGTTATATGTTGATTTAATTTAGAAAGTTGTATTAGGTCCTTCTCTCTATCTCTACATTGTCAATATCAGATATTGCGGCAGAAGCTACAGTTGTTGTTTTAATGGTGATTCTTTTTGCAAATTCTTATCATGATTGGCGCAGTACCAGACAGATAAATGTCTCATGAAATGATGCTTCTCATTTCCTTTCCTTAATTAAAAAACAAAAACAAAACCATGAGCCATCATTCCATTCAGAAGCAACTTCCTTCTTTCTTCTGGTTTTCTCTAGTGTGAGAGTGTCAGAATGGATATGATTCAGTACCCATCAGCCATATGTACTCTCGTGAATCATTGGACAAGAATCTCACTTTTATTGCACCACTGGCTAAGGGAAAAGTTGATTCAGGGTATTAAAGACTTCTATTCTTGCCACATCTCTTGCCTCTCTTAATGCATTGCCACCGTCACTGCAGAAGCAGAGGAGAAATGAAGCCATTTGCCATTTTGCATTTTTGTTTCATGAGTGGCCATGGCCAAATAATCCATCCTCACTTGTCCAGTCTCTCCAGGTTCTTCCAGGCCTGTCTTTAGCAAGCAGACACAGTCTGAGGTCACCTTCACAGCTTTTCCTGAATAATAGAAACTGATAGAATTTATTCTTTGCTGGTATAACCTGGACAACCCCCAAGTCACTTTCATACTACAGTGAGGCATCAGAGGAAGACTTTGAGAAATGGACTTATTCCAGGGAGAAAACAAAGCAGTACTAATATAGTCTTCTGGTACTCTTGTACACCTGTGAGACATGGAACACTACAGTCTCTGAAGAATTGAACATGAGTACCATCACCTAGAGGGCGATGGACAGGCACATGGTGGGTGTGGGCAAATTGTAATAGTTACCAACAGAGAATAAAGAAAGAAGAATGGGGTATTAGGAGTCATGAAAAAAATATGTGCAGGGCGGCTAGGTGGCACAGTGAATAGAGCACCAGTCCTGTAGTCAGGAGGACCTGTGGTCAAATCCAGCCTCAGACACTTAACACTTACTAGCCGTGTGACCTTGGTCAAGTCACTTAACCCCAATTGCCCTGCCTTCCCCCTTCTAAAAAGCAAAAAGAAAAGAAATATGTGAGTGAAAAAAAGAAGATAGAAGTGAGAGTAAAGGAGAATGAAGTTCTGAATTTAGAGTCAAAGGAGCTGAGTTCAAAATCTACCTCTTCTATTTATTCCCCATATGATCCTGGACAAATCACTGAACCTATTTGGATCTCAGTTTCTTACCTACAAAACAAGGGGTTTGCATAGCCCATGTGCCCCTTTGGTATTCTCTTAGTGTCAAGGGAAATCAAGAAAGGTTTCCAGAACTTTGAATGGTCTTCCTGTGGTGGACCATAGGAAGGGAGGAAACATGTGAAAAAAGAGTTATACAGAATAAACACATAGAGATGGGCTGCAATCTACATCATGGGAGAGAATACTATCCTGATGAAAACACAGAATTATTTAGGTATTTCAAGATATTGTTGCTGTTATGATTATTGTTAGATGGCACACATCTCAGCCTAAACTCGGGAGACAAGCACTGGTTGTCCATTGTTTCTACCGGTGCCCCCTTCCCCACTCCGCTGCAAGCCCACCAACCTCCAGCTTCATCTGCACGTCCTCCCGCATGTGGGCCACTCGGTCTAGGTGCTTGCTGGCTGACTCCACCTGACTGCAGTAACGGCCATACACAAGGAACCTGCAGTGAGAGAAAACCAGGGATGTGCTGGTGAATATTTAACAACCAGCTCCAGGGGAGTGGAAATGTGTCCACAACATATTTTTAAGTTTGATCTGTGTTATTAGCATTTTATCCATCACATTCTTAAGTCTAGACAATTTAAAAAAAAAACAATAAATTAAGCCCTCATTTGTAATGTTTGTCAATTTCCAATGTAAATGCTCACACTGAAAATTTAACAATCAGCTCTCAAGAGTTAGATTGGACCTGGCACACCCCTGAGAACGCAAGAGCATTTCAGTGTCTCAGTCTGAGCATCCCTTCCCCTAACCCGGAGTGTCATTAAGCTCTGGTGTAACGCCATTTGACTGTAGGGAGTGATTTACCTAAAACCACGCAGCCAATCGTGGTTAAGTCGGAACTGGAACGCAGATCTATAGCCACCCCCCCCCACTCCAGTGGCTAGTGTGCAGGGGCCCTGTAGACCACATAATATCTGCTTGGGCAGCAGTAGTTCCTTTAGCCTCCCCTCCCCCTTCCAGCCTCACCTCTCCTTATAGTTGATGAACACCTGATAAAGGTCTGGGGCACCACTGGCCGAAAGTGCTTCCTTCAGGTCCCTCAGGAAGCTACTATGGACACTGAGAAGGTCCTGAGCAGGAAATACAGAATTGAAGGATCTCAGAGGTGATCCCAGAGGGGTTAAACACAAGGCATGTGGCAGCTGATTAAAATGTAACTGAGAAATATTTATCGAAATTAAAAAAAAATTAATATATATTCCATTTGAAAACTAAGTCCATATACGGCAGGCAGGGATGCATGAACCCCATTTGTATTAGAATTTGAGCCCGTGGCTCTGGTCCAAGCCACACATGACTAGGAATCTTCCCTGAAGTTGACTGTCCCTCCTCCTTCTGAAGACTCCCATGTATGGGGAACCTCCTACTTTCCACTTTGAAAGAGTTTTGATTGTTAGCAATTTGGGCTTTTTCCATGCATCAGACCTAAATTGATCTCTGGGCATCTTCCACCCACTGCATCTAATTTGGCCCTTTGGGTTCAAGCAGAACTAAGAACAAACATCAATAGTCAATATCTCAGTTTTATATCGCACTCTGAGGCTGGGAAGATCTTGACCTCTTTCACCACAACCTTCAAATACCTGAAGATAGCTATTCTGTGTCTCCCCAAGTCTCCCGTCTTCTCTTCTCTTCTCCAGGATAAATATCTTGGAGAGAACACTGAATTTGGACTCAGAAGAATGACAGAACCAGGGTTCAAACCTGCCATTTACTCCCTGTACGACTACAAAACATTTATGCTCCCTAGACCCAAGTTATGCACCTATAAAATGCAGGTTTGAACTAAATGGCCTCCAAGGCCCCTTCCAACTCTAAATCAATAACCTAAGGGTATCCATTTCCTCAATCAGCCCTAAATGGCCTCGTGTCCAGACCCCTCACTCTCCTGGTAGCTCTCTTCTGGATTTATTCCAGCTTGTTAATATCTTTCCTAAAATGAGGCACCCAGAATGGTATTCCAGCATTCTAGATATGATGTGATCTGACCAAGGCACAACAGAAGAGAACCAACATCTTCCTTCTTCTGGACTCTGTGCTTCTCTTAATGCAGCCAAATATAATATCAGTTTGGAGGTGGGGATGGGCAACGTGCTGATTTGCATTGAGCTTGCCATTCACTAAAACACTCAGGTCCTTTTCACATAAACTGCACTTGGACAATTTGGTATTTGAACCCTAACTAGAGAACTTTACATTTATCTTCATCAAATGTGAACAAACAGATATAGGGACACTTGGAGGATAGGGGGCTGATTCTGAGGTATGAGATCTCCCTTAAGAACAGGTTAGACCCAGGAAGAAAAGATTACTAGAGGCAGGTAGGTGTCCCAGTGGATAGAGTCCTTGACTTGGAGTCTGGAAGACCTGAGTTCAAATCTGACTCCAGACACTTACTAGCTGTTTAACCCTGGGCAAGTTACTTAACTGTTGTTTGCCTTGGTTTCATCATCCATAAAATGGGGATAATAAGAGCACCTACCTCCCAGAGTTGTCATGAGGATCCAATGAGACAGTATTTGTAAAATGCTTAGCACCTTCTAAGAAACGTGCTTAGTAAATGCTCAGTAAATCTAAATCTAAAATCATCAGCAACTTTCTATCCCATAAGGTCCAGACCAATAGTTACTTTGATGTGGGACCCCTCAAAAGGAATCTGGACACACACACACACACACACACACACACACACACACACCCCATATACATAGATGACCAAGTTGTAGGTTCCCTAACTCACCATCAGGGGCCTCACCATCAAAAATTTCTCTGTCCCTCTGAGGTCTCTTCTGAGCCCAGAAAACCCTCTCTCCAACCCTAAGGACAACCTAACCCCTTAGCCCTTCAGAGCAGGAACCAGAAGCAGAAACAATTTAGGATTTTGCTTCAGCAGCAGTTCTCAACCTGTGGGTCACGACCCCTTTGGGGGTTGAACAGGTTACCTAAGACCACCAGACAACACATATTTCCGATGGTCTTAGGAACCGAGACACCATTCCTCTATCGGTCTCCAGGCAGGACTGCCCACATGCAGATACACCCACATACCAGTATTAAAGGGTCGTGGCTTTAGGAAGGTTGAGAACCACTGCTCTATAGCATTTTATACCCTGAAGGAGGCAGAAAACCTTCCTTTTCTGTTCTCATCTTCTTCTTGGGCCTCTCTGCAGGTCTGCTCCAATCTTCCCAATTCCCAATCCTTGCTTGGTTTATGTATCCCCATCCCACCACCTCCCAGATCTCCCTCACTCTCTGCTGAAGGACCTCCTTTCCTTCATGGCACCACCTCTTCCAGGAAACCTCCCCGACCCTTCTCCCTCCTCAGATTTCTCATAACATTCTATTTACCCCCTCCTTGGCACCCACATCACGATTATTTACGTGCCTGACTCCCTCCACTCCCCTGTTGCCCCATTAACTTGAAGTAAACTCCTCAAGATCTCATTTGTGTCATAATGATCTGGTGTTGAACCCAGGGCCTTGCATACAGGAGGTGCTTAATAACTGCTCACTAGATAATAAGTGACATTTATGCAGCACTTTAAGGCTACGTATAAACATATCTTGTTTATACACAGTTGTTTGCATGTTGTCTCTCTGCCCTCATAAGACTGTCAGCAATCCGAGAGCAGACACTGCCTTTTGCCTTTCTTTAGCACATTGTCAGGCACATAGCAAGGTTTGTTTTTTGAGGCAGTCAGGGTTAAATGACTTGACCAGGGTCACACAGCTAGTAAGTGTCTGAGGTCAGATTTGAACTCAGGTCCTCTCCACTCCAGAGCTGATGCTCTCTCTACTGCACCACTTAGCTGCCCCCATATAGTAGGTATTTAATAAATTTTTGTTGACTTGGTTTAATCCTGTGAGGCACCTAACACAGGTATTATCTTTTACAGATTGATAAGTGAGACTCAAAGACCCTAAGTGACTTACTCAGGGTCACACCATCAGAGACAATATTTGAACCTGAGGTCTCCCTGACTCTGAGTCCAGTATTCTGGATACTTTAGCATGCTGAATGAAGGGGAAGGAGTGACCAAGTGAACAGATGGGAAGACAATGGGCCAGAAAAGCTGGAGTGGAGAGCCCTAGTAAGACTTCAGGTAAGAGCCAGCTAAGCTCACCTCCAGGTTGATGAAGATGATCTCAATGTCCTCTGATCTTAGGAACCTCTGCAGGGGCTTCAGGAAGTGCTAGAGGTTGGAGAAGAGGGAAGTGAGCCAGCAGAAGCAGAGAGAGCCCTCCCTTCCAGGCCACCCCAGGCCAGGAGCCCACCTGCTGGATGGAACTGAGTGTGTCCGTGTATTTCTCTTCTGTCTGCTGGATCTCCCGGAGACAACAGATCTTCTTGTCCAGCTCGGTCATCTTTGGCTGAGAAAGAGAAGAGGAACACATACATCGGGGAGGTCCCCAGCCCCTTCCCATGACCAAGCCAGAGCACCGCACACCACCAATACCCCCAACTGACCAGCATGGGTGTGGGTTCTGTCCGCATGAGGTCTTCATAGATCTCATCTCCCTCTTCCTCCTCGTTCTCCACACAGTCATACAGCTCCTCATCTTCCTCCACGGTGTCACTTAAGCGAAGGCATGCTCATCACACATAATACCCCTCTCCTCTGGTGCCCAAAGCCTACAGACCAACGTAGCCCTACCAAATCACCTTCTCTGGGAAGCCTTCCTTGGTTGCCCACAGCTCTATCTATGCCTTCCTCTTTCCAGATCTCCCTCAGGGTGAAGCTGTCCCTGCTCTCCCTCTCTTGGCAAAGGCATAGTAGCGAGCCTAGTCTCCAGCTGTGGTCTGACCCATCTCCCAGTGGGGGGCACTCACTCGATCTGGTCCGACAGGCCGCTGTAGATGTCATCATCCCCCAGGTTGTCATCATTTGTGGGGAAGGGCCTGGGGAGGAGAGAGGCGATGCTGGGAAAGGGAGGCTGCAGAACGTGATGGGGCAACAAGCTGATATTCTGTCCCTGTCTCGGGGATTTCTGCAGGTTCTTTACATTTATATGCATTGGAAGGTGTGGGTAAAAAAACAGCAACTACAAAAAGTAAACCCGAGGGTCCAGGTGATGGAAGGGAGAGGGGGCAAGAGGAGGGGGTTAGAAACACACAACCTGAGGCTACCATGTACAAGAAAAAAATGCTTGAACTCACATGATCCCCTTGTTCTGGGCAATTGTCGTCCATGACAGAGCAGACAAAGTGTAGATTACCTGGGCATGAAAAAAAAGACTCAGAAATGGGGACCAAGATAGGTCCGGCCAAATAACCATCCCTAGCATGAGCAACATGAATTCTGATAAACCCTTAAGCCTGGGTTCTCCTAGAACCTTAATTTCAACAGTCTAGTATTCTGATCTTTCTAGATCCCAGAATTTCAGCTCCTTAAAGCCTAGGGTTCTAGATTTCTAAGAGTCTAGGAGCCTGGGGTTTTAAAAACTCTATGAATCTGAGTTTTTGAGCTTCCAGGATATCCAGGTTCTAATACCTCAGGACTCCTAGAGTCCCCAAGCCAGTTATCCATTAACTTTTTACCTGTAGACAATGCTGCAAAAACCCTGAAACCATATAATTTGCATGTTCACTCCCAAGGACCAGCATTCTTGTGCCAGGATTATGAGTGCCCACCCTTTCTCTCTTCCTCCTTTCCAGACAAGCATGAGTCCTTAGCACCTAATCTCACAGTTCCCCCTCCTCCAGGAAGCTTTGCCTAACTGAACTCCTTTCCTCCATACTTACCCCTCCAAGTCTCTGATGCCCCCTTTACCAAAAGTTGTTTTTACCAGATCCTTCCAACTCATTTAATCAGTGACTTCTTTTTCTCCCACCTCCCCCTTCTCTTCCACTAAATTAAGGATCTCTGTTTTTTCTTAACTTTGAAAACCCCCACCATGCTTCCGACCAGGCTCTCTCCACTCATACATAGTAGGTGGACTTGAAGTTTACGCAAGTCAACTTTTCTACTCAGCCATCTTGCTCCTTTGGTCACTCCCCACCCCATACACACATATATTGGCCAGTTTCTTTCAAACTTTGGGATGTTGGACTTTCACTTGGAGGAGGTGGGGAGCATTAATGTCAGCATTAATGATTTTAGATGGGTTCTGATATCTCTTCTAGCTCTACGTCTCGGGTACTAACACCCACGCCTCCAATGGGCCTAGGCCTCTTGGTCCTAAAGAAAGGACCATGTGGCCCAGGGTCAGGGCAAGAACAGCCAGATGTTCAAAGGACTTACCTTCCCAAAGTCCTGCACATCAAAAAGGTCAAAGACCTCAAAGAGCTGACTTCTGTGAAGGCCAAACTTCTCACAGCAGGCCGAAAGGAAAGTGCGGATATTCTTGAGGCAAAGAAACTGGAAGAGAGAGGGAGGTAAAGGGGATGGGGGAAAATGGGCCCTGAGCCCAATGCCACCCCCTACCCTCTCCATCCCACCCAAAACTTAGCAGCAAGGCTGCTTCCCTAGCTCTTAGGCAGCAAGATCTTGGCTCACATGCACAAAAATATTCACAGTAGCATTTTATGCTGTGGCGAAGAATTGGAAGCAAAGTAAGCGCCCATCGGTTGGGGAAAGTCTAAGCAAATCCTAGCATCTGAATGAAACAGAGTATTACTGTGCTCTGAGAAATGACAAAAAGGATGGATGCAGAGAAACCTAGTAGAACACACATAGAATGTTGCTGAGAAGTAAGCAGAACCAAGACAATTCACACAGTGACTGCGAATAAAGTTAGACCAAAAAATTATTTTGAAACTTCAGAACCGGGATCATGCAATGGCCGAAAAAGGCCCATGCAAGGACCCACAGAGGAAGCATGCCTCCCACCTCCTGACAGAGGAGTGATGGATGGGCTAGAGAGACAGAAAGGGACAGACATTTTTGGATGTGGCCAACAGAGGGGTTTGTTTTGCATGAGGGAGAACATCAAAAGGGTAGGGAGGAGGTGCAGTTTGTAGTTAGTGACAGGGATACACACACACAAGAAAGAAGAAACGAAAGAACGATGAACAAAAAATGTTCCAAAGAAAGCAGAAGGAGACAGACAAGACAGTTTTGTTATTATTGTGTTCAACTTAATAATAATAATAACAACCCGCATTTATTGTTTTTCTATGAGTCAGGCATCGTGCTAAGTCGTTTACAAATATTATCCCATTTGATCGTCAAAACAACCATTTTACAATTGAAGAAAGTAAGATAAAGAAAGGTTAAGATGACTTTTTCCAAGGGTCACAGAGCTATTAGGTGTCTGAGGCTGGATTTGAACTCAGGCCTTCCTGTTTCCAAGCCCAACACTCCAGCCATTGGACCACCTAACCGACTTATATAGGCCTTAACAGACTATGTGACACAGATAGGTTCCCATATAGTCCTCTTTTCTGTTCTTTGGATATTGAAATGTTCATGTTTGTTAAGTTCATAATAAAAAAGGGAATTTTTAAAATAATAATTCAGATGAAAAGCCTCCGTGTATCGAGTCACAGGAGGTGACCTTTGAAGAACTCTGTCTGGCCAACTTTTGAGCATTTCTGAATCACTCTCCCCCCTTCCCTCTCCCTCGATCCCAAATCCAAATCCGGACAGTTGCCAAATTTGGCCTCCCCAGCACCTCTCACCTCTGTTTCAAGCTCTTGTTACCTGTCACTGGGACTCTTGCAACTGCATCCTCGTCAGACTTCTCACTTCTCCAACCCACCCTCAGATGGCAAAGTACGCTTCTTAAAACACAAGTCTGACACAATGTCATTGCCCTGATCAAGAAATTTCAGTGACTCTGTTTCCTAGGAAATCAAAGACGTGGTCCTCTGTTTGACATTTGAAGCCTTTCACAAGCTAGATCCAAACCTGCCTTTCCTGATTTATCTATATTGCTCTCCACTCACTTGACCGTGGAGCATCCCACCTCCCTTCTCAGTGCCTTTGTGTCGACTGACCCCCCATGCCTGGACTGCCCTCCCTGCTTCCCTCTGCCTCTTCTTCAAAGCTCCACACATAGGCCACAGCCTCCATGCCCTTCCTGATGCACTCCTCCCAAAAGGGGGAGCACCCCACTAAATGACTTTGTGTTTTTTAATATATTTACAGGAGAGGCAATATGGTCTGTTCACTGGCAGAGCAGTCTGCTTCATTAGTACTTTTTTCCGTCCCTTGCTTAAGTCTAGATGATCAACAAAATAATACATCAGGCTCTGATTTTTATCATTTTTAGATTTCCAAAAATCTCACGATCCCTCTTGTGACTTCTACTATACACCCTGGTCTTGTGGGGGGGCGGGGAGGGCTCAGATAACTTATGTGACACCTCAGTGCTTGAAACAGTTGTCCTCTCCCTGGGAGGGACCAATGACAGAGAAAAAAGAAATCTATAGATTTATATGTCTCATGTGTTGTTTCTGCAGATACAGTCCAAGTTTCTGGAGGTCAAAAGCTGTTTTCTTTTTGACCTTGTAACCTCAGAGCCATGGTGCATCCAACTCCTGATCTGGGGTCAAGAAGACCTGAGTTCGAATCCAGCCTCAGGTATTTACTAGCCGTGTGGCCTGGGAAAGTCCCAAATCTCTCTTTGGCTCTGTAAAAACGGGGATAATACAGGCATCTATTTCACAGAGTGGCTGGGAGGGGAAAATGAGATCATATTTATAAAGGCCCAGAACAGAGTAGGCACTATATAAATGTTGGTTATTATTATTAGGTTCTTCTTGGGAGAGAGCAGTAGGGAGGCAAGGTCTATCCAGGTCACTGCTGATCAGAAGGGGAGCCAGGGCAGGTCAGCCCCTCTTACTCAGTCTGGGGGCCCCATTCCCAGGGACTCCCCACATGGGAGCCATTCTTAGAGTGGACCCTGAGCAACTTTAGCCCTGCTCTATCTCAGAACTCCCAGATTCAAGTGATCCACCAGCCTCAGCCTTCCAAGTAGCAGAGAGGAGAGGGGAGGGGAGAAGAGGGGAGAAGAAAGGAGAGAGGAGGGAAGGGGAAGGGAGGGGGAAGGAGAAGAAAGGAGAGAGGAGGTGAGAGGAAGAGTGGGGAGGGAAAAAGAGAGGGGAGGAGAGGAGAGAGGAGGAGAGGGGAAGGGAGGGGAGGGGAGGGGAAGGGCGGGGAAGAGAGGAGAGGGGAGAGGAGGGAAAGAGAGGAGAGGGAAAAGGGGGAGGGGAAGAGAGGAGGAGATGGGAGAGGGAGAGAGAGAGGCTGGTAAAATTTCTCCTTGACCTCTGGAAGATCAGCTGATGGTCAAGAGCCTACTGGTGGTTGCCCTTAGTCTTGTGACCAGTGAAAAGTGACTCAAGGCCCAAGGCCCAGGGCCCCAGGGGGTGGCAGGAGGGACCCTGGTTAGACAGCAGGGAGGACATTCTCACTAACTATACCCAAGGTGAGGCTGGGAGGGACCTCACAGCCCAGATCCCACAGGAGGATGAAAGAGGAAAAGCCATTTCCCTGTCCAGGCTCAGCCATCTACTCTAGGCAGGCTTCAGCTCTGGGCTGTGGAAAGAGGAGACCCGGCTGGGGAATGTGGCTCAGACCTGGGGGGTTGGGGGAGGAGGGTACCCATTCACTCCCCACCAACCACCGCCCTTGGGAGCAAGGCCGGAAACAGGAAATGACAGCCCAGAATAGGCCCTGCCTAGGGGGGAGGCCCCTTTCCGCCAGCAAACCCCCTGCAGCTGCTGTCTCCCTCTGAAGCCACCACCAAAGCCTGCCTGCCTGACCAGAGAGCTGCTGCGTGCTGTGCATCCTGTTAGTCTCAGGACTGGACCCCATGCATGAAATCTATGACGCTAGGGTCCCACATTCTTTCACTTCATTCAGTCATGTTGCAGCAAAATTAGCCTCTTAAAGAATCCTAGAGTCTGTGAGCTCTCAAAGACCCCCAGGACCCCAGTTCCAACCTCCTTTCCCAATGCAGGAGCACCCCCCCCATAGCCTTCCTGGAAGGGGGTACCCAACTTCTGCTTGGATACCTCCCATGTTGGGGAATTCATTAGCTCCCAGGGCAGTTCATTCCATCTTAACTACTGATGTTATGATAATAATGTTAATATAACACTTACATCACAATAACTATAAGTACTGGGATCCCTGTTTTGCATATGGGGAAACTGAGGTTAAACAAATCCTTGCCCTAATCAGTTCAATCAGAGGAGGTTATAGGCAGTGTTGATTGGTTTTGTTGTATGTTTTCCCCTCTTCTTTCTTTTTTCTCTTTTAAAATAAATTATTTGTCATACATTGTGGCTGTTTGGGAGGTGGAGAGGGAAGGGATATAAGGGAAAATTTAGGTGATGTAAAAATGAAAGACTTCAAGAAAAATTTATTTTTAAAAAAATAAAATAATTTCAGAAGGTAAAGAATAATCACAATTAGAAGGCTCAAAGTCGCAGGATTGAAAAATAGCTGGCACAAAGTCTCCTCACTCCAGGTCCAAGGATCCTTCCACTAGACCAGATTGCCTACCTATAGAGAGATATTCCTAAAGTTCAGGTCACTCCCCTACTCAAGAAGCTTCAATCTCTCCCTATTGCCTTCAGGATAAAACACTAACTCCTCTCTTTGACAGAGCCCTTTATAATCTGGCTCCAGCCAAATTTTCATGCATGATTCTAGGCATGGTATAGTATGGTCCAGGGATCCCTGGTAGTCCCCGGGGGCCATTTCAGATGTCCAAAATAATTTTCATAATAATATTAAGATGGCTTTTGTCTATTAAAACACTGCTCCCTTGTTCAACTACATATCTGTGTGAGGCCAGATTTTCTGCATATATCTCAACCAATATATTGCAACAGATTGAATGCTGAAGCAGAGATAAGAATTCAGTTGTTTTCTATTTTCAGACATTAAAGAGATTTGCAAAAATATGTCAAACGATGCCACTCTTCTTTCTAAGGCATTTGTCGGTGCAGCGGATGAAGGGCTAGGACTGGAGCCAGCAAGACCTGTGTTCAAGTATGGCCTCAGAATAGACATTTACTAGCTGTGTGACCCTGAGCCAGTCACTTAAGTTCTGCTTGTCTTAGTTTCCTCAATTGTAAGATGGGAATAATATTAGCACCTGCCTCCCAGGGTTCTTGTAGGAATCAAACGAGATGTCTGTAAGAAGTGCTTAGCACATAGTAGGTGCTATAAAAGTCTGGGCTCCCTTTCTCGGTAATATTTTTTGCTTTAGAAAATAGTTATTTTTTCATCAAGATGTCATTTCTCTTGTTATATGAGTTTATCCTTGCTATTTTAAATGGGCTAAGCAATAAATATTTAATTCGTCAGCTTTATTTCTTAATACAGCAAATATGAAAAATATAACCCACAAAAGTCCTTCGATAATTTAATTTAATAATTTTTAAAAGTCTAAAGGGGTCTTGGGATCAAAAAGTCTGAGAACCACTTGGTCTAGCGGAAAAAACACTGTCTCTGGAATCAAATCCTTTCTCCCTCAGGTCTTGGGCATGTGACTTCACCTCCTTGACTTTGATTTTCTAGACTAAATTGAGAAGGACTGGACTTTCACCAGATAAACTCTGAGGTCCCTCCCAGCTCTCCTTTACCCTCCCTCATAAAGGCTCCATTCCAGCCAAACTATCTACTTGCTTATCTGTTTGCCATCTTGCCATCTTTCCCGCCTTTGCCCTGGCCATTCCCCCAGGCCTGGAATGTTCTCCCCTTAGGTTTAGCTCTAGTACCACATCCTGTAAGAGACCTTTCCTAATCCACCAGCACTTCTTCTCCCACCCTTCAGTTCCTTTGTAGCTACACATCTGTGGCCATGCTGGTTTCCTCAACCCCAATAAAACATGAGCTCCAGGAAGGCAGGAAGGGATGATTTTGATTTTGTCTCTGAATCTGAAAACACCAAGCACCCTGCCTAAAAAACAGTAGGAGTTTAATAAATGCTTGTTAAATTGAACTATCTTTAGGAAGTTCTTTCAGAGAGCCAGTGAAAATCTACCCACCTCCTCCAATTTCTCCTCACTGACTCTCATTGTCTCTTTAGAGGAAAGCAAAATAAGTCATCTTCTGTAGTCCAGGACAGGACTAGTGAGGGGGAACAAATTTTTCTTTCTCCTGGTAGTTTTTCAGAAATGTAAAGATCTTCAGCCATTCACCCCCTAATATTTCAGGAGGCCAATTCTCTTATCCATAGCATTTGCTTTTCCTCCCAACTTCCTGAGGTCTACAAATTTGAGAAGCATTCCTTCTAGGCCTTGTGCCTTCACTGATTCCAAAAACAAGACCAAACCACACCACTGACCAACACAGGCCAAAGGCAGACAAGTAGCTGTGGTGTGGTGTGGAAAGCACATGATTCAGAGTCAGGAGACCTGGACTTGTATTGCATCTCTACCACTTCCTAGCTGTGTAAATCTTGGCCAAGTGACGTGACTTTCTTGTGCCTCAGTTTCCCCATCTTTCTTCAAGAGGGTGACTGTAATGTCTGTACTATCTATCTCACAAGGTTGTTGTTACATAGAGCATTTTGCAAACTAGTAAGGCCAATTAGAATCATCATCGTCCCTGGGACACCACCATGAGAGACATCCCTCCTGGAGACTGCCACTTCTGGAGTCCAGTTGTTAAACCAGTTCTAAATCCAACTAACTATACAATCTCTCTATCAATCTGACCAGGAATATCATGAGGGACTCTGAAATGCTTTGCTTGAAATCTAGAGATACTAATCCCCTGTTCTGCCAGTCTAGTAATCTCCTCCTGCCAACAAAACAAAGAACAAACTAACAAACTAAAAAAGGAAACAATGTTTGGCTGTCAAGGTATACAGTATACCTTAGTAAATCTTAGTGAATCCACATTAGCTCCTAACGATCACTTCTTTCTTTTCAAAGTGCCTATGGATAATAACCCCTAGAATCAGAGGACCTGGGTTTGAATTCTAGCTCTGCTGCCTACTCTATAGGTGATTTTAAACAAGTCAATTTATCTCTCTCGGCCTCAGTTTCAGCATTTGTAAAATTAGGAGATTGGTTTATATAATCTCTATACAAGCACAGGTCTAAATCCTGTGCTTACATTAAATACTGCCTCAGAGCTTCAACACAGAGATTCACATCACTAATCTGCCAAGTCCTTCATTCAGTCTTGCTGAGAATTCATTTGGTTGACACTCCCCTCACCCCACCCTGCCTCAAAGCCTACTGTTTTCCTGCATGTAAACATAGCTACACTGACCATACTTAGACCACTGGGTCTCATACTTTTTTTCCCCTCATAGCATAGTATTCCTCACTTAGAGCAATCAAGGTATACTGAATGGAGTAAGTTATCTTCCCGGATTGAGAACTATTGTCTGGGCCTTGGAATTCTACCACCATTCCTTCTCTTCCTTTGTCTCCCCATCTTCACTTCCCCAGGGAAGGAGGTGACTTTGTGCAGGTTAATGCTACTACTGTAACCTTCCCAAGGTCAAGCTAAGAAGAACAGCTGGTTGTGGGGAGGGGGAGGGGTAGTAAGGGCTGGGGATTCCAAGACACACCCAGAGAAACTCAAGGCACACCTTTTGAGAACCAACTGCCTTAACAGCAATAGGGGAATGTTCCTGGCTATAAGACTTCAGAAAATTCACTTTCTTTCTCCAAGCTTCAGTTGTTTCATCTATAAAATGAGATAATAATACTGGTACTACCACCCTCATGGGGTTATTACAGGGAAAGTGCATTGTAAACCTCAGCATGCTATAGGAACATAAGCTGCTTTTATTACTCTGGTCCTGGGGGAGCCTTCCCCCATTCACCAAAGGATGACATGAGTCAGGATCCATCTGTCACAGAGTCTCCTCCTGACTTCCCCATCTCTGTCATACAGATTTATCTTCCCTGGTCACAAGTTGAAACCATAGATCAAATCATAAGATTTAGAGCTAGAAAGAATGCAAGAGATAATCAAGCCAAAAGGGTCCTATAACGAGAGGCAGGATTCGAATCCAAGTCTTCTGACTCTATGTTAGCCCTGTCACCACAGGATCCTGCTGCTTCCCTAAAGCAGCCTCTTCCTCTTTTCCCCCAAACCATATCTTATTAATCCTTCCTCTATAACACCTTTTGAATCAGTCCCCTCCTCTCCACACTCACTCTCCACACACGCTCCCCTCTAGCCCAGGCCTCAGTACTTGCAGCTCAGACTGTTACAACAGCCTCCTAGGGATCTCCTCCTAATCTGTTCTCTCTCCCTTCTTGTCCCCACTGTAATAGTCAGTTAACATTTATTTGACATTTTAAGGTTTGCAAAGCACTTTATGTATGTTAATTCATTTAATCCTTACAGTCAACTCTGAGGAAGGTGATTTTATCGTCCCCATTACCAGGGCACAGAGGCTAAAGCAACTTGTCCAGGATCACACAACTAGTGTCTGAGGCAAGATTCAAACTCAGGCCTTCGTGACTCCAGCTCCTGGACTCTGTCTACTGCACACCCAGGTGCCTATATAGGCAAGCAATCGCCTTCCTAAGGTCCACAAGAGACCACACTGGACCACACCATTCCAGGAGAACTTTCAGACCTGTTCAGGCCCCATCAAGCTCTGCTCCTAAGTCCCTCCACCACTGACTGCATGGATCCCTCATACTGATCCCTCCTCCTCCCAGGCCAAGTATCACTGGGAAACCTAAGGGCAGATCCCAGGCCTCCCATCTTCCCCCTAAAGAGTTTCTGCCCAGGGTAATCTCAAGGACATGGTAAAGAAGGTCTTGGCTTCACCAAGGGCATCCAGAAGATCTGCGGACTAGAGGCACCATGGAAAGGTATTGGAGAGGGTGGCTAGGTGGCACATTGAATAGAGCACCAGCCCTGGAGTCAGAAGGACCTGAGTTCAAATCCTAGCCTCAGACATTTAACACTTACTAGCCCTGTGACCTTGTGCAAGTGATTTTGCCTCAACTGCCCTGCATTCCTCCCTCCAAAAACCGAAAAAAAAAATATTGGAGAAAAGAGATAAAGTATTCGAGTTCAAATCCCAACTCTGCCATTTACTGGTGGGCAAAGGCCCTTGGTTGAATCATTTCCCTTCCTGGGCCCCAATTTCATTACATATAAATGTAAGAGTTGAACTAGGTGATTTCTAAGGGCCTTCTAGCTCTAATTCTATGTGGTGACTGAAGCTTGACTTGGTTCAAGTCTCTCCATTCCTTGTCTTCTGCCCTTCTGGACCCTGGTCTCCACAGATAGACTTGAGCAGTGGGAGGGTTGGAAAAGGAAAGGAGTTCTTTTCCCGTCTGGGTTTAGACAAAAGGAGTTGTATGCAAATAATATGCAAATGAATGCAAATCATCACCTGCCAGTCTCTCTACAGTATAGCGGGTGCATCCCTAGGGGAAGGAAGGAGAGGGTAGTGAGAAGGGAGAAGGGAAGAGGCTGTTGCCAGGAATCTAGCCTCCCCCCATACTACAAGGAAATTGGGGGAGACAGAATAAGAAGGCATGTGAGAGATCATCCAATCCCATCCCTTTACAGATAAGAAAACTGAGACCCCAGAGAGGGTAAATAAATTCCCTGGGGTCACACAGGTAATAAGTAACAGAGCTCAGAATTCAAACCCCCCTCTTTTGGCTCAACACCCAACGATCTTCTCAGGGCCCTGTGTTTTCCTGGGGCCAAATTGTCCAGGGTGAGACTAAAGGGCAGAGACTGGAGGAGGAGGAGGAGGAGGAGGAGGAGGAGGAGGAGGAGGAGGAGGAGGAAC
Source organism: Pseudochirops cupreus (assembly GCA_028627135.1). Taxonomy (NCBI): domain Eukaryota; kingdom Metazoa; phylum Chordata; class Mammalia; order Diprotodontia; family Pseudocheiridae; genus Pseudochirops; species Pseudochirops cupreus. The sequence continues at coordinate 530,879,430 of CM053580.1, forward strand.
TAGCAGCCACCCTGTCCCAGAATAAGCCATCACCAGGCCTGGGAAAACCCCATGGACCCTCGAGGTTCATCTCTGCCTCACTCTCTGATCATTCACTTCCCTTTTTCATTCAGCCCCACACTTCACCTCCTTCTCTAGGAAGCCTGTCCAGATTACACCCTCAACACCCCTTTTCCCACTACCACTGCTGTGTACAAATGGGGTCATTCTAACCTCTCTTCTTGAGTCTTCCTCCTCACCCCACCCCCACCTTCAGAGTCTGGAGCCCTGGAAGATAAGGCCTACACTGAGATAAGGTCCATGTCATCTTGCTTAGACCTAACTTATGGTGAACTCAGCACCTGCAGGTCCCTCTGGAAAGATGCCACAGTGTCTCCTCCTCACTTCTGGAGACTACACACCTCCCCTTGAGGAGCCAGACCCCTTCCCTCACCAGAAGGTGGGGTAGAAAGCAGTAGAGTCCTCATAAAAGCCAAGAAGGGGAAGAGCCAGAGGAGCCCAGAGGAAGGGGAGGGGGCTCAGAGAATCACAGAATCTGAGAGTCAGAAGGGACTCCAATAGTCCTATTTTCCAACCCCCACACAAAGGAGATCCCCATTAAAAGAAACAAGTGGTTAGCCAGCCTCTTTTCCAAGAGCTCCAAGGAGAAGGAACCCACCATTTCTTGAGGCATCCTTTCCACTTTGGGACAATTCTAATTGTTAAGAAGTTTTTTTTTTCCCCATGAGATCAAACCTAAAAGTCTCTTTGCCACTTGCACCCATTGCTGTTGGATTACTCACTACCTCCCAGACACCCTCAGAGTACAGTAGAAAGCTTAAGGACCCCAGGGAGTTAGGTTTCAACCCTAAGGCTAAGAGCCCAGGAGAAAACCCAGGTGTCCAGGCTCCCAGCCTCCCTCCCTGGGGGCCAAGAGGGAGAAGAGCAAACGGGGCATATCTGACCCCTGCCACCCCCAGAGGGGCCCTTCCTTAAACTCAGAGCCTTCCTGGAGGCTTGGGCAGGAAGCTGCTGGGGAGAAAGGGGAAGAGGAAGGAAGTCTGGGGTAATCTGGGAAAGAAGGGGCCCAAGGGGAAAAAGGGACAGAAACTGGGGGAGAGCCTTACAGGGCCAGCAAAAGCCCTGGGTATACAATGACCTCCTTCCTGGGCCTAAAGCCAATCATCTGATCTGGGAAGGACCATAGGCAGGCTTCTGGGGGAGTGTGTGTGTGTGTGTGTGTGTATGTGTGTGTGGAGGTGGGGGTGCCAGGGAGCCTGGGATAAGGGTCCTGAAGAAGCTAGCCACCCAGGAACCAATGAGGATGCCCCTGGAGGAAGGAGCTGCAACCTCCTATGCTCTCCCCCACTTGCCAAGGGAGATTCATCACCCTTCATCCCCCACCTCAATTCCCCTAACCTTAACTGTGAAGGCTTTAACCCCATGAACCTCCTCCTAGAATTCCCAACTGTGGGGGATTCCAACCTATACAGGTAAGATGTTCTAATAGGATTCAGAGCTGAAAGGGACCATGCAGGCCATTTAACACCTTAAAGTTGGGAATTGAGATCCAGAGAGACCCAGAGGAAGGGAAATGACTTGCCCAAGGTCCTACAGTTAGTAAATGGCAGAGCTGGGATTTGAACTCAGGACTTCTGTTTCTAAATCCAATTATCTGAAACCCTTTAGTCTACACCAGTATCCCCACCCCCAACCCCACCCCCAGCACTCCTTTCCTCTTAAGCCTCTTCTCACATATACTACAATGATTTCCATCCCGTCCTCCAAGTCTTCCCCTTACTATGGGGGCTTCAATACCCTATGTGACCCCAACCAAACCTCTAGGTGCCTCTCCCCAAGCCAAAAGCCCCACCTCCACCTGGGACATGGGGACTTCAGCTCTGAGTGGGGCTGTGAACCAAGTTATGCCCTGCAGGGTCCTACATTGGAGGAAAGGGGCTTTAAGGCCACAATCCCTGTAGCTTGGAACTTGAGCCCTAACTGGGCTGTGAAGCCTGATGAGGACATACCCAGGTCCAGCCATGACCAAGTTTCTGAGCCCATGAATGTCCAGCGAGACAGTGGGTCCAGCGAGACAGCCTAGGGTACAAGCCTAGCATCTTTGAGTCCCCAGCCCTCTCTGGCCTGAATTTTCAGGTTCCTTTATGCTGACTGGGGACATCCCCCAGCACAGTGGTCAAGACTCACCTGGGACATTTGGGGGCGTAGGTTGATCTCTCGGAGGTTGACCGCATGGGGCAGTAGGTTGTTGAGCAGTTGACATAGCAGGACGCCATCACGGAGGGCCTGAGCAAGCTCACAGACCTGGGCCCCATCCCACGTCACCCGGTGGTTGGGGGGCAGCACCCGGCACTGGATAAGCCAGTGGGCACACTGGCGCCACAACTCCATGGTGGGCCCCCCAACCTGGCCCAGGCAGTCCCCAAGGCCCAGTCTGCCAGTCCCACCACCGCCACTGCCGCCGCTGCCTCTGCCGCCACTGAAGCTACTCACTCTCTGAGGCCTACAGTACCACTTCCTCTTCTCTGCTAGTGACAAAGATGTTAACTCCCGGAGGAGTGGCCTGGGGGCATGAAGGGGGGAGCACCCCCAGAGGAGAAGGAGGAGCCCTGAGCACCTGGTCACTCAATCTCTTGTCCTTCAATTCCCAGTTCCAGCCTAGCCTCCTCCAGCAAGCCTGGAAAAATGGAAAGAGACACAGAAGTAGGCAGGCCTGGACCCCAGCCCTAATTCTGCCACTGCTGATCTCTCAGCCTCAATAACTTCATCTATTCAAATGATTGAAATGGAAGAATCTTCCTGATTCTACTCTGGTCTTCTTCCTGGGTGTCAGGACTGAGATTCTTTCTGATAGGGGCAGTGTTTCCCAACCCTGGTCCCCCAATCAGTCCTGTTCAGAGTCAGGGGGGAACTGACTCAAATAGTCATTTAAGAGCCTTCCCTCCTACCCTTAAGAAGCTACAGAGAAGCCCTCTACCCCCACCTCAGAACTCCAGGATTGAGGAATTAAGGGGTACTGGAGATAGGAAGAGAGGAGATGGGAGGTTCTAATCTCCCTCCTGCTTCCCCATCATCACTTAAGGCCTTTGAGAAGGACCAAGGCCCCATGGGAAGACTGGTTATGAGAGGGGCTGGACTTGAGGGGCCATCAGAAGCCCTCCCCAACTGAGTCTACCTATTTCCATTTGGTCCACCACCTCCCCCTCACTCCTGTCTCTGGGCACGATATCAAATATTTGCAAATACATGCAAATGGACAAACAGCCTCTGAGGCTCTGGTTCTTTGATAGAGACTCAGTTCTGAAGCACAACCTCAGGGTTGGGACAGAGAAGGGAGGTGAGGGAATCAGAACTCAGCTCAACCCCGGGAGGTGGGAGTAGGATCATCGTAGGATTTAGAGCTGAAAGTACCTTAGAAATCATGCCCAATTTCTTCCTTTTCAGATAGTGAAACTGAGGTCAAAAGAAGTTTCCGTTTTTTCTCTGCATCTCCAAGGCCTAGCACATATAGTAGGCATTTAATAAAGGCTTCTAATCGACTGATTAAGTAACTTTCTGAAGCCCACACAGAGATAGAGTTGAAATGGAGTGCCCAACTTCTGATTCCAAATAGAACGTTTATTCCTCCACACATCACGCAGCTCCTTTGCCGCCTGCTCCCCAATCCGACGTCCCTTTGGAGAAGTCGAGGCATTCCTCTGGGATCCCTCCCCTGACACATCCCTTCCCACCAGCGTCCAGAAAAATTTCAGCACCTGAAAGGGGAGGTGGGGTTGGGATGGGAAAGGCAGAGCGGAGGATGATTCTGGTTATCCCAACCCAGGGCTCCGCCCCTCCGAGGGCACTCTCTATTTGGAGGACATTGAGGGGGCGTGGCGAGGTGAAGAACCGCCCGGAACCAGCGCGGTTCTCAGAGGGCGGGGCCAGGTTGGGGCGGTGAGTGGGGCGGGGCCAGGTGCAGTCAGGAGCAGGGCTGTGGGGCTGCACTGAGTCTAGGAGCTGCAGCAGCGGCGACTGCCTTAAGCCCCTCCAGGTGAGTTCCTAGAGTTCTAGGCAGAGGTTGGGGGGTAAGGGGGGGGGGGAGAAGTTGCTGAGGAGCCTCGACTTTTACCAGAGTGGAGGCGGGCGGGGAATCGAGATCGTATACTGCTGGAGACAGTCCCCTCTCAAGGTGAGCCCGAGTGAATAGGGAGTCTACGCATCCACCCCTCCCTCCCCACATCCACACCTTGGAATGTGTCTGTAGATTAGGGGTGGGGGATGTCGAGGCTTGGGGTGCTGGATTAGGAGAAAGAGCTTGGAACTGAGTCTCTTCCCCCTTTTCTGTCCCCGGAACTTCCTTCTCCTTCTCTCCACCCCCCCCCCCCATCCCACTTGACTCAGGCCGCTGGAATCTCAGGTACAGCCACAACCCCAACTCCACGCCCTAAGGTCCTGAATTCTTACCCTTCAGGCACTGCAGAAATACTAGGGAAACCGTTTCCACTAGCTCCCTTCCCTGCATTTCCTCTCCCAAGTTGTACTCTGCCCTCCAACCTGATTGGGAATTGAGTGCTGAATGCTTTCCAAAACCAACATAGTTCTCTGTGTGACCCTAGACAAATAACATTCTCTCTCTGAGCCTCAGTAAATAAGAAAGGAAATAAACATTTATGAAGCCACCTACTATGTGCCAGGCACTGTGCCAAGTAAGCTCTTTGACTCCTCACAACTGTGAGAGGGACATTCTATTATTCTTCCCACTTAACAGTTGAAGAAACTGAGGCAGACAGGTTAAGTGAATTGCCTAGGGTCACACTGATAATAAGTGTCTGAGGCTGAATTTGAACTCATGTCTTCCAGACTCAAAATCTGGCTCTCTATCCACTTCCCTATATAGCTCCTGGAGTAGATTATCTCCTCTAAAGTTTCCTCTGGACTCTGGCATTCAGTGTTCCGTATCCTAATGCCCACTTCCAGTTCTGACATTCTATGTCCTAAGATTTCATCATGCTCTTACTGCCCCTTAAGGGTATTAATTGCAGGGAAATGACTTTGTAAACCTTTGGGCTTTGTATACATGTGGCTTCGTTATTTTCTAAAGGCCTTTCCAGCTCTGGAATGTTTTGATTTCTCTTGCTTCCTTCACAACATAGCTTGGTTTCTTTTTTTTGGTTTTGGTTTTGGTTTTTGTTTTTTTAATAGATGAAGGAACTGGGACCCCCTAGAAGGGAAGAGACTTACCCAAGGTATCCCAGGAGAGCCAATACTAGAATCTAGGTTTCCTGGCTCCCAGTCCAGATGCTGTCACCCTCAAAGATCCCCATCCCCTACTCTGTGTTTTCCAAGTGGGGTCCAGAAGCTTCCAATGGAAAAAGGAGAGGTGTTTCTGGACCCTGAGAAAGAGTTGGTTGACCAGACCTGGTACCATGGAGGACTGTCCCAAAAGGTAACCCCCGAGCACCCCCTGGTGGAGACTCCTGGCTGAGGGTATTGTACTCTTGGTACCTGGTGGTCAGGCCTAGCTTCCCATAATGTCTCCCTTACAAAAGTTAGGCCAGAGGTAGAAGGGATTTACCAGACATCTGACCTCTCCCTCCTGACATCACAGTGCCCCCTCTCCCTGCCCTCCTACCTCTGCTCCTTCCAAAAATGATGAGCCCCCTGCCCATTCACTCCAGCCTCTTGAGACTTCAGACATCTGGGCTATTCATGCTCTCTATCTCCTGTTGTTAAAGCTCCTCTCTGGGAGCTTTAGACAACTGAATCCTCGCTATCATCGAGCCTGGCCCCAGAGGATGCCCTAAGTCTTGAGCTTCAGGTCCCCTGCCAATCTTGCCTTTTCCATCCCTAGGAAGCAGAGGCCCTGCTGCTGGCAGAGGGGGACTTCCTGGTATGGACTGCCACTTCCACCTTAGTCTTGGGCCCAAGCCCCCTGATGCTGTCCTGCTGCTGGGGTGGCCAACCCCTCCACTTTGAGGTGGTGCGTATCCAGCTGCGCCCACGCCCTGGCAGGCCTCATGCCCTCTACCAGTTAGAGGATGAACGCTTCCCCAGTCTGCCTGCTCTGGTAAACTGTTATGTGGCTATGCAGCGCCCATTGTCCCAGGCCTCAGGGGCTGTGGCTTCTCACCCCATAGCCCGCTGTGGACCTCCCCGTTCTATGACCTTTGACAAACGCCACGGCCACCGGCGGAGCCTAAGTGGAGATGGCTGCAGTGATGGTGCTCACCAGGTCCACAAAGAGCTGTTCAGGTATGGGGAGATGTGGTGATATTGGGGCCAAGGGATGGAGAAGAGGAGTCAGTCATGGTGTTTGTCCCCCTTCCTTCACTGTGGCCATTGCTCAGAGAAGCCTTGGAAGAGAAGAGAGCTCTCTGTCCTTGAGATGGGACTTGGTGGTCCTTAAGGAGACAGGAACTTGGGGATCAACATCCCCTCTACCCACTGGGGAAGGGAGAGGGGAACTGGAATGGGAGGGAGAGACAAGGCAGACAAGAGTATGGTAGAAAGAGCCCTGGACCAAGTCAAGAGACCTAGATTCAAGCCCAGCTCTGCCGTCTATTAGCCTGGACAAGTCACCTTGATTCTATAAGCACTGGTTCCTTCATCTGTAGCATAAGATGTTTTGTATTGCCTGCTTCATGGAATTGTGAGGAATGTACCTTGTAAGCCTTAATGAACCACACAAGTATGAGCTGCAAAGATTCATTCAGACAGACACAAAATGAGCTGAGGGAGTGGGCTGAGGGTTCCCAGCTTCCAGAGGCAGTGACACCTGGTGAGGAGAGAAACCTTGTTTTATGTAGCCATTTCCCACTTCCATGCCTTTCCCTTGCACAGCTTTCCCCAGTCTCCAAATGTATTCCCTTCCCATCTGTACCTTGTATACTCCCTGGTTCTCCTCAAAGCTCTGCTTGAATAGGAGATGGCTTTTTCTTTGAATGTGAGGATTCATTCCTTTGTAACTAGCTAGCATCTAGCAAAGTTGCTTGGACCAAGTAGGCACTTTTCATTAATGTTTCTTGAACTGAATTGGCCACTAGGTCCAAGGTGCTCAGTGGTAGCCAGCCAGCCAGCCTGGACATCCTGGGCCACAAGGGAGGCCCCCAGAAGAGTAGCAAAGAACCAGGTGAGTTGAGGCTGCTAGGGAACATCTACACTAGGTTACCACATCTCTTTCAGCCTTTCTGACATCTTCCACATTTCTGCCTTGTCTCCAACTCTGTCCCCTTGTTTCTCTCTGGCTCTCAGGTTCCCCAGATGACCCCCAGATGGCCAAAGTGGTACCTCCTGCTTCCCCCCTTTTCCGTACGGGTAGTGACCCCATCCTACGTAGGGCACAGCAACTGGGCATGGGCAACCCACTGTGGGGCTCAGATGGGCAGCTGCATCCCAAGGTGCCACCCAAACCTCCACGGGCACCTTCTGTAATGTTGCCTCCCACCTCCTGTGGGCTGGTGCCCCAAGAGATCCTCCAAGGGAAGGAAAGGCATGAGGAGGAAGCTGGGGCCAGGGAGGTCAGGCCTGAACCCAGAAACAGACAGGAGACTGAGTACAAGACAGAGGCCTCGCCTGGGGAAGAAGCTGTACAAAGAGAGGAGCACAAGGATCTCCAGCGACACTGTGCTCACCTCAGCAACAAAGGTCTACAGGAGACCCCTTGGTGGGAAGAGGGGGAGGAAGAAGAGGCTGAAGATTTCATGAGGCCCCAAGGAGGAGTTCCCCCTGCTCTCCAGCCCCAAGCCTTCTCTTCCTGCTTGCTGGGCCCTGAGAACCGACCCTTAGAGCCCAGTGCCCTGAAGACCCTTCGTGCCCTGTTCCTGCAGCATGATGTGGGCACTATAGCCCAACACCTACTTCTCACCAACTGCCAGGTCAGCAGGCCCAAAATCTGTCATGATGTTGCCAAAAGCAGCTTTCCTTAGGCTCACCAACCCTCTTCTCCCAGGCAGCCCAGGTCCTGGGTGTGACTCGAACTCAGCGCCAAGCAATGGGCGTCCACTCAGGTCTGGAGCTCCTCACACTGCCTCATGGTCACCAACTTCGGCTTAACCTATTGGAGAGGTGAGCCCCATGCTCCAGCCCTAACTCTGCCCATCTCCCCCAAGGGAACATCAGAGGATAACCATGCCACCCTCAGTCATTCAAACTACGCCCTTTCCCTCCAACTCTGCCCTAGAGTCATAACTAGGGTGAGACATAAGGACAGTGTCCCAGGATGTTAAAATTTAAAGGGGGTACTGATGGCACCATCCTTTCAGCATAGAGAAAATTTTGAAGAACTCAGAGGGCTCTTTGCAACATAGGCAGCAAGAATTCATTAAAACAGGAAGCAAAAATAAGACATCAGTATCATATGTGTTTTATGGTGACTTACACATATATTCATGTACCCCACTAGCCTTGCCACCAAATTCATTTGAGAGTGTGGTTCACATAGCTTGAGCTGGACAAAACTTGCTAGTTCTGCCTTCCAGTTCTTTGCACCTTTCTTACTCCCTGGCCCCACCCCCATAATCCCTTTAACCTCATTGCTTCTATAACTCTGCCCCATGACTCCAACCCCTTTTCTTCTCCCTTACCCCTCAAACTTCCCCCAGGCATGAGGCCTTGGCCCTAGCTGCAGCCATAGCTGTGGTGGGATGCTCAGGGCCAGTGGCAGAACGGGTAGCCACCTTGCTTGGCCTTATCCAGCTGGCACTAGCCCTTCGGGCCCCTGGGGGTACAGGAGACCTGTTTGCTCTTTCTTCTGTGATGACTGCCTTGCAGCTGCCCCAGGTAAGGTGAAGGATGGGGAAGGGACCTGGGATCAGATAGCTTCAGAGGCTAAGCATGCCAGCTCTCCCCAGATCACACGACTAGAACAGACATGGCGCCTTCTCAGGCAGAACCACACAGAGGCTGCGCTGGCGTTCGAGAAGGATCTAAAGCCCTTTGTCCGAGCCCTGGATGAAGGGGCTGGTAAGTGGATGGTAAACCTTTCCCTGGGGACATTTTATACCTGGAAGCAGGGAACTGGGGTCATCTAGTCCCTCACTGTACAGTTGAAGTAACTGCAGCCCTGGGAAGATGAATGATTTTGCCCAAGGTGCCAGAGCTGAGATTTAAACCCAGGAGGCCCCAGAAGCTCTTCCTGTCATCACAGGAATTGGTCAGCCAGGGGAGGTGGCCCTGCCTCACATAGTGCCTGTGGTCCAGCTGCTGGAAGGAGTCCAGCTATGGGGGTCTGCCGAGGAGAGCTGTGAACGGCTGCTTTGGACACTGCAAGGAGCCCGAACCATGGCCAACAATGCCTCCCACTACCGTGAGGCAGCCAGGGCCAGACTAAAGGGTGAGCTCTGACCTCCCTACCCCTCCCTCCTTCTCCTCCCCTTCCCCCATCTCCTGGCCTTACACTGGACTCTTTCCCTTTCCCCGACCCAGGTTTTCAGCCCACCCCTGAACTATGTGAAGCCTTCCAGACTGAGTTTGCCCTGAGGCTCCTCTGGGGCAGCCGGGGTGCTGGAGCTGGACAGACCGAACGTCACAAAACGTTTCGCCTTGTCCTCAGTGCCCTCTCCCGGAGGCTGGAGCCTGAGGGCTGAGGTCACCTGAGTGATAAAAGTGGTAAAGGTTCATTTTACCTGGCCGGAACTCCCTACTGTCCTCTGGCCTGAGCCTCCCAGGGGCCTGACTCCCACCACCATGCTAGCTTCCACACCTAGAGAAGTGAGAGCCTAGAGCAAGGGGGAGGCAGGTGTGGCTGAGCCCTCATACCCAGTTTCTCTTCTTCCTCTCCTTTGCTGGGACCAGGAAATGCTGCTGGCCTCTCTCCCTGCCCTTCCAGAACCAGGTGGCTTCCAGTGAAAAGGACCTCACACTACCTCATAGAAGCTTTTCCTCCCAGTGGGCTGACATCTACTGCTTTGGAACATCCTCTCACCCCTCTGAGCTCTTCACCCAGAGCAAATCTAGTTTTTCATCCACAGTGGGAATGGGCCATTGCTAGGAAGCCCAACCCTTCCTGCTGTCAGTCCCCTCTTGGATAAGCTCCTTTATGCTGAGAAGGTGGGAGCTCCATCACCCTTCCCACAAGTCACAGGGATTAGATCAGCAGAGAAGCTGGCCCAGGCTTAGATGGAGAGCGTGAGGCTACATTCCAGTGCCACAGAGCCCTAGGCTGGGCAGCTGGAAGGGACAGAGCAGGCCTTTGTGGTGCCCACCTCCAGTGTTCTTCACACTGTTCCAAAGTGTTACCCCGACAGGTGAGTGAAGTCCCTGGGCAAGGACATAGCAGTCTGGGAGAAGAGTCCAGTGACACAGGCCGCCCACTGAGTCCTAAATAAAGCTCTAAGGCAGGGGCTGCACACAGTCCATTTATACATGTTTTTGTTTTGTTGTTTTAAAAAAAAACTGCACTTGCTGGAGCACAAGTATTTACATCGAGTGTAGGAGGCACAATGGGGCTGGGCCTGGCAGCATAGGTTACACAGGCCCCAGCTAGAACTCTGGGCTGAGGAGCATGTGGGGAGCAGAAGCCCAGGCCACCCCAGGAATAAAGTGCATATATGGTGTGGAGTGAGGGGCAGCCAGGCCCAGCCCCACTCCTGGCCCCCTGGGCAGGGTCCTAAAGCAGCAACAGCCAGGCCCTAGGAGGAAAGAAGGGGGCAGGACAGACTCCCTATTCAGGGATCCACCTGCCCTGAGAGGGCTGGGGGCACCCCATTCAGGGATCTACCCACCCCTGGGGATGGTGAAGGGATTCAGCTGGGTGTGACTCGAAGGTAGGAGGTAGGCACATAGCCCTCACCCCCCTGTTTCCGCCGGACCCTCGTCCACCCATCGCCTTTATCCTCCTCCATTAGGCACAGATCCTCGCCTTCATCCATGGAGATGGTGCCCTCACTGGACCCTGGTATGGGGTAATGGAAGATATGAACAAGACTGAGGATGAGCCAGAAGCCCCTTCCCTCCCATAGACACTGTCAGAGCCACCTGTACCCCTCCCCCAGACACTGTCAGAGCTATCTGTACCAACTCAAAGCTTCCCCCATGGCAGGCCAATGATAGGGTCAGCGAATTTAGAGCTGGAGGCCCTTAAGAGAGTGCTTGCTCAGAGTCAGGCCAGTCCCAAGTGGCAGAGTCCAGATTCGACACCCAGATACTCAGACTCCAAAGCCAGGGCTCCCTCCACACCAGTAGGCATGCAACCTGAATCCTCATGAAAATGAATGAGGCTGGTCTCCTGAGAGAGAGGAGTGGCTCCTGGCACAGGGAGCCTTCTGTCTAGTGAAGAAGTAGCCCTGATGTGCTGGACTTTTCTACAGGATATGCCTCAAGTGGGAGTTAGCTGGCCAACAAGTTACAGACTCTCCCCTGCTTCCTTCTCACCTTCAAACTGGTAGACAGCAACACAGTGACCAATGGGGAAGGCTGGCTCCTCCTCAAAGTCCTCCTCAAATTCGGTGTAGATGGAGGTGTCTGTTCCCTCATCCGAAGGGGGAGCCTCTGGGCTGAGGACAAGGAGTCAGAAGTGAATGTTCACTACCCTCCCCTCATTATATCCCTAATCCCCTCTGCCCAAGGCCCTTCTTCTACCTTAGGCACAGATGACTTACTCCCCACCATGGCCTCCCCCCACTCAGGGCCCCTCTCTGCCAAGTATACCCTGCCCATTTACCAAGGGTGTGCATCTGTCTCCCTATCTCTTCCCCTCTCTCCCTTTTCTCCCAGGGTTCTTTTCTATCTTCCCACTCACTGCCCCCATCCTGTCCCTCCACCTAGGGCCCTTTTCTGACAGACCAGCTGCACACACACACACACACACACACACACACACACACACACACACACACACACACACACACACACACACACCTTCTAGGTCCCAACCCCTCACCTCTCCTTATCAGAAGAACAATTGTTTGTATCTGGGGGGGCCGCAGTGGGGGGTTCTGGGGGATGACCATGCCGTCCCAGGCTGTCACTGCGGTTACCCAGAACTCTGTTTTCTGCCTCAGCCAGCCACGTCTAAGAGCAAATCGATCAGTGTTTGGGAGGGCCTGGTTGGCCATGTCCCTCTAGTGCCTCATCTCCCACCACCCTCCAAAGTCAGACAGGAAGGTTTCCTAAGGTCACATTGTTGCTTGCCTAGGCCATGATGGGAAACAGCTGGAGCCACCACCCCCTCCCCCCACCCATGACTCAGCTGGGCTGGCAGCCAGGTCTTAGACCAGAGGAGCTCACCTCATACTTCTGGATCTCCAGCTTCAGCCGCTCAATATTGCCCAGGGTCTCTGAGATGCGGGGCTCCAGGCTGGCAGGGTCACCCATTTGTGGTGTCTTCTCATAAACATCCTTCATCTTCTTTAGGGCCTCCCTAAGGAACAAGCGAAGGAGGTTCCTCAGTCTGCCCAGCTCCCTCCCCTCTCCAGCAGCCATAATCCCGACAACACAAGGGTCCTTGGAGGATTTCTGGTCCAGCTCTAGCCTGAGCAGGGCATCCCAACAAGTTTCAGTGATGGGGAACTCTCTCCCTCCCTCCAGGAGGCAGCCCAACTATACAATTGTAATTGAGCAAATCCTACACAGAACAGCCACTTGGCAACATGCCCTGGCCCTTCCAAGCTCTCCCATCTCAGCCAAGCAGAGCGGCCACTCAGATACCCAAAGAGAGCAGTCACGCCCAAGGGAAATGGTGCTGGATGAGGAGACCAGAGTCAAGCCAACCCTTGCTATTGGCATGACCTTGGCAGGCCACTGAACTGCCCTGGGCCTCCATTCCTGGCCCCAAGTCCCCAGAACTTGCACCACTGTTCACCTCTGATCTATCTCCTTCTGTAGCTCCCGCCCTCGATCTTCCAATTGCTGTTTCAACTTCTTTCTTCGCTGCTCAGGGGGCAGGTGGCTGAAATCCTCAGTGGCCACTGCCTACAAGGAAAGAGAAGGAGGTTCAGTCTTCCCCCAGTCTCCATATCCCCACAGGTCCCAGGAAGCCTGAGTCTCCTCCCTGTCTCCAGCCTTCCCTGACTCCCAGCCCAGCAGCCCAAGGTGCAAAGCCAGCTGGTAGGTGTGGAAGTATCTGTCACCCAGCCCCTTGACCCCTCCTCATGAAACCCTAAGTGGGAAGTGGGGTGAGAGGGGTGAAAGGGGAAGGAGGCAGGTGATCAGGGTGGAGCTGCCTGGCGCCCAGCCTGTCTTGACCCACCCCTTCCCTCACCAGTGGTGGGGGGTCATCACCTCAGTACCCCCGATGCCCCTTCCCAGGGGCCAAGGGCCCACTTACCCCTCGACTTCGGAGACTGCGGAAGGAGGCTATCCGGGGCTTGACTGACTTACTGATCTCACTCAGTAAGGCCAGGGGGTCCCGGCCGAAGCGAGGGGATGGGGGTCCGTTAGCGTACACCGAGGGAGGGGGGCCCCCCAGGGGGGACAAGGGTGGGGGGGGTAGCTACAGGCAGGGGCAAGGGATGGGGGATGGGGTGGGAGTGGTCAAGAGCAGGGATGGATGGACAGACAGACACACAAAAAAGGAAAAAAAAGGAAACACAAAATGGAGAAAAAAACGGTAAGAAAACTGGGACACACATACACACAGGGACACAAAACATGCACATTCCAGAGATCAACACAAAATATGAAGCGAGGGGTGGGGAAGAGAAGGGAGACAAGGCTGTGAGCTCCCAGGAGGACCAGAAGACCCTCGGCTGTTTACTGAGCCTCAGTTCACCAAGCAAGGAATTCTGGCTCCCCTCTGCCCCCTTACTCCAGCCCCTGTGAATCTCAGGCCTTGTCTTTCCTAGTCAACACATGCAGAAGCAGCAGATCCAGGACAGGCAAAAGGTGGAGGGTCAAAGATGAAAGCCCGTGAGATCAAAGGTCACCCTCAGTATCTGGGGAGGAAGCACTCACTAGTGGCCTGCGGCGAAGGCCATAGAGGCAGGAGAACCTGAGAGGCAGCAGTGGGAAGCCCTGGGTTGAGCACTGGGGGACTGGGTCAGCATGAAAAGAAAATCTGGCCTTGAACTGGCCTGCCTGCTGACCCCCCATCAGATGAGGCCGTGTCCCCAAGACACAGAAAGGGAAGAGTGGAAAGAACAGCTTCCCCTAATAGCCACTTCCCCCGCCCAACACACACACACACACACACACACACACACACACACACACACACACACACACACACACACACACACACACACACACACACACACACACACACACACACTCTGTCTCTCTCTCTCTCTCTCTCTCTTTCTCTCTCTTCCCTCCCACCCCCAACCTCAGTGAGAGCCAGCTGCATGCAGAGCAGGAAGCCCCACATTAAACCTTCAAGCTGAGAACCTTCCTCAGCCCCCTGCCCCCGCCCTGAAGCTCCAGGACCCAAGGGACTGGGTTCTCAATCCCAGCTGGGACAAGAGCCAAGAGGAAGATTCCAGCCCGGGACTCAGCGTTCTGGCCTGTGGTTCCCTGGGGCTTCAGGAGTGAGGGGGTGGAGGGGGGTTGACTCAATGGGGCCCCACCCTCCCCCAGTCATTTCTGTCTCTGGCTTGCTGGCCAGTGATACCCCTCCCCATCCAGGGGAAGGGGTCGGAATGGAGCATGCTCGCACACACACCACCCAGCCACCCCAGGCCTCCCTGACCCCTACCTTATTCTTCTTCCCAAAGGGCCAGCGCTTGGGGCGGTTCCTGACTGGGCCTCGTGGGTCAGGGCGCCCATCAGGGGGTACTCCCAGGCTGCTGTCTGATGGGGCCCGGGTCATGGGTTGGCTGAAGTCCTCAAACTCAACATCACCAGGGCGAGTGAAGCCAGATTTATGCAGGCCGATGAGCACCTGGGAATCCTGGAAATAGGCAGAGATGGAGATTGAGGAGAGGTAGGGCAATCCAGGCCCCTACTCATCTGGCTACTAGCCCCAGTCAGTCTCTTCTCAAAGATTATAGCAGAAATGGCTCTTAGGACTAGGGGGTTTCTGAGTTGGAGGTGACCTTAGGGAACACCTAAGTCCATCTATCTGATTTTATAGATGGAGAAACTGAAGCGTAGGGCAAGGAGGGACCTAGTGCAGGGTCACTTGGGGGGGGAGGAGGGTCAGTGGCAGAGCAGGACTCACCTCCCAGAGGTGTTGTCCCACCCTCCCATCCCAGAGACAACTTTCCCCAATGCCATCTCTGACAATGCAAGCTTCCTTCCTTCCCACTCCCAGTGCCCCTGGGGCCCAGCACCCACATTCTTGGGGTCCACAGCAGCAGCTGCCACCTTCATGCCCTCCAGGCATTTCCCAATGATGGGCATCACCTGGAGCTCCGTCTCTGACAGAAGTCCATAACTAGCACCAAGCCGGGCCGTCCGCCGCTCATCCATGTCCTGTAGCTTCTGGAGAAGCACAAGGAATGGGAGAAGGGGCTGGGAAGTAGGAAGACCAGAGACGGATGAGGGGTGGGGGTCTTAGGGAATCTGTGGGGAGGTGGGCGGGGTAGGGCACCGCAGAGAAAGGAAGAGCTGAGTAGGGGGATGCACCCAAAGGGACCCCAGGCCATCAGGGGAAGGGGGAGCCTGGCTGCTCACATCAAAGATCTGAGGCATCTCAGTGAAGTAGAAGTGAGCCTGGTCACGGTTGAAGCGCTGTAGCTGGGCAGCATATTCGTTCTTGCTCTCCTCAGCCATGTGGCTGCGCACATGGGCCTGCTGCTTTGCCTGGGGGAGGTCACCTAGGTCACAACCCAGGCCATGGCCTCACAGGCCCCACTTCCACTCCCAGAGTCCCACAGCCCTTCCACCTTCTCCACGTCGGCCTTGGTGGCATTGATGTCCTGGTCCAGCCGCTCGGCCGTCTGAGCTGCCTTCTCTGCCTCCCGACAGTCTCGTTCAAACTTCCGTTTGCTCTGAGAAATGTGACAGTGATAATGAAGTCACCTACAGGCAAGCCCTCACCTTCACTTTGCAGAATAAAAGGGCGGGGGGAAGGACTTACTGTTCCCATTTTACAGAGGAAGAAACGGAGTCCCAATGAGGTAAAAGGACTTATTTCCTCATGGTCAAATAAGCGAGTTAGTAATAAAGCTGGGACTAGAAACCCAAGCTCCTGGCCCCTGAGTGCTGGCTTTTCCCATTAAATGTTGCTGGGCCCACCCCCGCTGCTGGCCCATAGGCTGAGATGGATGTAGGACCTCCAGGTTTGCACTTCTGTTCATTTCTCTGCCCTCTCTCCTCTTTTCCCTCTATCTTAGCACTCACATTCTCCAGCTGCTTGAGTCCGTTTTCCAGCTGCTGCTGTGCACGGCGGCCCTCCTGGAAATGCTGCAGGATTGGGGGGAGTGCTTAGAAATGAGGGTCCTGGGGACTCAGCTGCCTGAGAGAAACTGAGGCAGGAATAACTAGGGCCCAGGTGGACTGACTATCTGGGTCAGTATCTGGAAATGGGGTCAGAGGCCTTGCTGGTGGGGGGATTCATTGGGAATGCCCAGGGGCCCTCACCATCTTCCGCTCCTGCTTGATGTCCTGTGAGTACTTGGCCAGCTCCAGACACACCTGCACGGTCAGGTTCTCAGCCACCAGCTCCCGCTGGCCAGCAAAGTCATTGAGCTCCTGTAAAACTTGCATGAAGGACTGTTGCTGACTGAACCTGGGAATGGGACGGGGACAGAAGTGGAAGAAAAATTAGCACTGACTGATTTCTTCATGTGGGCGCCCATGCATGAGGTGAGAGGGCCATGAACTCCACCACCCCAGCCACACTCCCTCCTCACTTGGACTCCGGATCATCCTTTGTCGATCTCTTGGGCAGGTATTTTTTCACTAGGCTCCTGTCAAGGAGAAGGGTAGGAGAGGAAGAGAATCATTGAGTCTAGGCTCTGACCCCTCCTGCTACTAGAGTCCCTCCCAGCATTGGAGTGCTGACCTCCCTCCTTACAGTGGGAGCCTCCCCTGAAACTTGCAGCCCTGAGTTAACCAGCTTGAGGTCCCTAAGCTCTGAGCCCTGCAGTAGGGAGTTATGATTCCACTTGGAGGCCCACCTCAGCTGCTTGGCATAGCTCTGTTCTACTTCCGTCCGCTCCTTCACAAACTTCACGTATTTGTCTAACAGGTCCAGGCCCCATTGTGTATGGCGTTCAATCACCTCAAACTGGTCCTGAAGGGAAGAAGAAAATGGGGGGTAGGGGGATGGGACCTTTAAACAAGTTCCTTCCCTTCTCTGGACCTCAGTTTCCTTCTCTGTTAAAGGAGGGATTTAGTAACCAGTCTTCTCCAATCCTATGACCTCAGAATGGTCCAGGAAGACCAGGTTCCCAGCTCCACTCCCCCCCCCAATGGGTGTAGCCACCAAAGTCCCACCCCTGAAAGACTGGACCGGGAGTGGCCAGGAAAACAGCTCTAACTCTTCTGGAGGAGGGGCCTCAGAAAAGAGAAGCCCAGGTCAGCAGGAGGTGTTCCCCCCCCACCTTCAGTGTCCCTCAGTCAGACAGGGTGAGTGTGGTGGGAGTCCAAGGGGCTGAATCCCCATCCAGCATCTAAATACCAGGGTTTGTCAGTGCAAGGCTGGAAGAGAAGGGGGAACCACAACAGCCTCATAGAATCCTAGTTCTTCTCCCCAGGGGCAAAATTAGCCTGAAACCTGCCTGGTCCCTGGCCCTTACTCCTAAGGCCCCAGCTCCAGCCAGGTTACCCCACACACACCCCTAATCCCCCTCCATTCCGGAAAATCCGGCTGGGCGGGCAGGAGTGGGTGAGTCAGGCACTACAGAAAGACAGAGAGGGGGGCAGTGTTACTGGCAGGCAAGGGGCGGGCACTGCCCCATGGACCAATAGTACTTAACTCCCCAGCCCCCAGGGCCTGGGATCTGGGGTTCCTGAATTCCCTTCTCTCTAAGGGAACCCAGGAATTCTATAACTTAGGTAGGCCCTAGCTGTTTGGCCCATGTGGGACAGGAAGAAATCAGAAGACGTGCTCAGGATTTAGAATCCTGGTTGGTTCTCCTACTCCCTATCTGACCTTGGGCCTGTCACTTAATTTCGGTGGGCTGCAGGCTCACCATAAAAGGGTTTTCACTCTGAAAACTATTAACCTGTTACCCTTCCCCAATTACCTGGGGTAGTGGTCTTGAGGAAGAGAAAAGGAAATGTCATCACTGCCCTCTCCCCACATAAGGAAAATTACATATTCTTCTTTCTCTCCCTTTCCCTCTCTCCTTTCATCCCTCCCTCCCTCCCCCTCATCGGTTTCAGGGGAAGCCCTATCCTAAGCCCCAGTCACTGACTCAGTTCCCCCCTGAGTCACAAAACAGTTTCCATAAAGTCCCAAGAATTTCTGGGCCCTCCTTTTCCCTCCCTATCCCAGGCCCCACCATAGAACATCAAAGCACCTTCTCCTGCCCATCTTCATTCTGCTTCCCCAACCCACGCCCCAGCAGCACGGAGCTGTTCCATTAGGCAGCCCCCCACTGTAGGTGGAGTTCAAGGAGCAGCCTGGGTTAAGTTCCTGGCTTTCTCAGGACCTCAGTTTCCTCATCTGTAAGATGAGAAGGTCAGACTAGAGGTGTCTAAGATCTCTCTCGTTTTGACATTTTAACACTCCCATCTTAACCTGTCTCCCTGCCCTTCCTCAGCTGAGTCAGGCTGCAGAAAGTGGAGAGAAATTGGTGTGGCCTTGTGAAGTTTCTCCTCCCAGGTGGAATGCCCCCTACCTTCTTGTAGAGCAGAGCTCCAGACTAGGAGATCCCCCTCCCACTCCCCAGCTCCAGTCCTTGGTGACTTAGCTTGACCTGACCTCTCCCCCACCTTGCCTGGGGATTCCTGGGGGTTTCTGGAGGGACCTGGATTTTCCAGGCCCCTGGAGGTAGGAACTCCCCAGCAGCCAAGAGAGGGGGATGGGGATACAGAGGTAGAGAAGGAGGAGTTAAGACCTCCAGAGACCATGACTCTTCACACCTCCATGGCTAACTAGGAGCCTTCCTTGAGTCCTTAGCCTCTCTGGCCCCTCCCCCTCCATGGAAGAAGACCCTGGAGTGTAAAGCAAGGCAGGACAGCCCCTCTCCCACCATTCAAGCCTTCCAACTGTCTCCTCCCCGCCGGGATTTTATCAGTCTCAGCCCAGTCCTTTAGAGCCCAGTAAATGGATTAACCCCATCAGGAAGGGGGAGGAGCCCAGGAAAGAGGCCCCCATCCCCTAAAAGAGAGCAAGGAAAGGAAAAATGGCTATAGGTCACTGGAAGAAGGGTCAGAGCTTTCCTAGGACAATATGGCTGAAGAAAGAGTTGTGGCACCAGACAGGAGACAAGGGTAAATCCTGGGTCCTAACAACCACCTGGTAGATGTCTGCTTACCACACCCTCCCACCCTCCACCCCCCCCCCCCCCACTCCCCCTAGCTATGTACTGAACCAGCTGCCCCTGGGCAAAGACCCAGAGACCCAGTAAGATAAGAAGGGGCCTGACCTGGTCAGGGAGCTCAAAATAGGTGACCTATTCCAGCTTTCCACACACTCCCCTTTCATCTGGCAAGACAAACTTAATTCCCCAGGAATGACCCTAGTTCCAGAGCTCCCAGTACAGCTAGGCCTCAGACTCATCCTTCTCCTATCTAGCTCAGGCCCAAAAGTGAGGGTGGAGAAACTGAGACCAGGAAGGGTCCAGACCCACCAAAAATCAAGTGTTTCTGCAAGGGAAGGCCTCAGCAACTTGGACAACTTGCTGCTGGCCAGAGCCCCTGACTGAGCCCTGAGGCCAGAGTCCATGAAGTCAGTGCCCCCCTCCCCACTGCCATCCCCCCCACAGGCACACTATGTATTTCAGGAGCTTCCAAAGCTGGAGGGTCAAGGAGGGCAGCGGGAGAGCCAGAGCCAGAGCTAGGGGTTGGAGGGGAGCAGAGGAATCTTCCTTCCAGCCCAAGATTAGGAGCCCTCCCAGAGGTCCAAGCTGATCAGAGCCAAACTATGAGACATCCATCGAGGACAAACTGGTTTGCCAGGGAGAGGGAGAGAGACTGAGGGCCAGAGGGCCAGGGGTAAGGAAAACAAAACAGGGGAGAGGAGAGCCTGAGGCCCAGCCAGGGGAAGGGACCCAGGCAGCCTAAGGACTGGGCCTTTGGGGGGGGGGTAGGGGGAGGGCTGGGATCCCTGGCCCAGGCATTAGGCTGGGAAGGAAATCCACTTCCTGTTGGGGGGGTAGGAGGGGGAGGAGAGCAAGGGATGTAAACACAGTAGCTCAAGCCAAGGGAGGGGTCACCCCCCCACACCCTACCCTACCCACCAAAAATCGAGGGTCAGCTGCTAAGTGGGCTGTCCTAACCACTGGAAAACCTTTTGGTTCTCCAGGACCACTGGTCCCCCTCCAAGTCTAGTCAGGCCTGGCCTCCTCGGGGTTATGAAGAGTGGGGTATATGTATGGAAAGGAAAGAGATCCCTATACGATTCCAAAGAGTCCAGCCTCCACGCTCAGACCTAGGAATATACGGCCTCTTGGATATCGAGGTCCGGCGTGGGTGGGGCAAGAGGGGCAGGGTCCGACTGGCAAAAGGCCCTTTGGAAATGCCGCATATATAACTTCGACTGAGGTCAGCTAGGTCAGGAGAAGGGAAAGGGGAGTTCCTTGCCCCTAGCTCTCTCTGCCACCCTTCCAACCCTATAGTTCAAAAGGGGAGAGGCGGCGAGGCCGGTGACAAAAGGCAGGATTCGAAGTCCAGTGGGGAGGAAGGCAAGTGGGAGAAATTGGGGAGGGATGGGAAGGTACACAAGAGGAGAAGAGTACTGGGACAGCGAAACTGACGAAAGGAGGCAGACGGGAGAGAAGAACATGGGACAAAAAGAGGTAACTGAGAAAAGCGAGGTGTTAGAAGGACTGGGAGAGGATAGGAAAGAAGCCCGCGGAGGGGGGCAGCAGAGACCTGGAAGAGGGCCTAGAGAAGGGACCGGGAGGGAAGAAGAGAACACAAGAGAAGCAGAAGGGGAACTAGGAGAAAATTGGGAATAGAGGGGGGACTGGAAGACCGGCAAGAGAAATCACGGTGAAGGGGACGAGGGCAGCCACGAGAGAAGAGAAACTGAAATAGAAGGGGCGAGAACTGCCTGGGGGCTTAAGGGAAACCGGGATTGGGAAAGAACCGAGAGCGGGGCATTGGAACAGACGTGGGGGGAAACGGAGAGGGGCGAACTAGAAGAGAACTGGGGGAGCTGGAAGAGAACGTGGTGGGGAACGGAAAAGAAATGGAGGAGAAATGCAAGGGGGCCGGCGAGAGAGTTGGGAGAAGGGGCCCGGGAGAGAACTAACCGGGAGGGGGAACAGGAGAGGAGGGGGCGAGAACTGAACTGGGATAGGGGCAAAGGGAGAAAACTGGGAGGAGGCCACTAGGACAGAGGAGGGGCCCCTGAGGAGACCGGCAGGGGCGGCTGATGGAAGAAAGGGGGGGGCCAGGAGCACACTCACCCACAGCTCTGTGCCCCAATCCATGCTGCTCCCGCCGCCAGCGCCGCCAGCCCAGAGACACTGCCCCAGCCCCGCGCGGCCGGGCCCGGCCCGGCCTGGCCCCGCCCTCCGCCTCCAGGTCCCTCCCCTTGCCCGGCATAGCCCCGCCCCCAAAAGTTGGTCACGCCCCTACCTCCCCAGCGCTACCGAACCCGGGGAAGGAAAGTCGGGGAGAGGTGGGGCCGCGAGTGGGAGTGCAGCGGCACCCACCCCACCCCCTTTTAAAGGACTAGGACTCTTTCTAAAGCCCCGGAGCTACCTCCAGCCACTTAACCCATTCATTATCCTGATCCAACTGATTTCCTGGGACCTCCCACCCCCTCACTCCCGCTCTCTCCCTCCCACCCAATCTCTTAAAGGGACGAGACGCTATTTCTGCTTCCCCAAGAAGCCAACCCTTTGCCATATTCGTTCCCCCCTTATGGGGACATGGCCAGAATCCCCTCCCCTGCTTCCCAGACCACACAGAAGAGGAGACAGGAGGCTGAGGTCACTCGGTTATTTTGAGTACAGGGCCAGTTTCCAGACAGCTACCTTGTCGCCACTAATGGTCTCCGGCCACAAGGACAGAGGGTGTGCGGTGGGAGGCGGGGGGAGATGATGAGAGAATGGAGCCGCTTCGATCCTACCCCAGGCTGACCTCTTCCAAGGCCACCTTGCGGTCAGCTCCATTAATGGCTCTCCTCCCCCCCCCCCCAAAAAAAACCCCTCTTCTTCCTGGCCCAAACCCCAAGGCCCCCAGCTCCTCTGCATCGGAAATGCTGAGACAGATCGACCTTGGCTTATGGAGCGGTCCCCAGCCCCAGTGCTTTAGCAGCGCTCTCATCACCCTTGCTCAACCCGGTTTAACACCATCCCATTTCCTGGGATTCAGACAGGCCTAATTACCACCTGATTCAATGCCACCTGGATCAGCCCAGCCCCCTCCCCACCCCCACTCCAGACACCCTGCCCTGAGGAACTGGGAAGTTATTCTCACCTCCATCCCAGGCCATGAGACCTCTGCCTCAGAGCCCATAAAAGTCAGTTCCCACCTTGTTAAACTCTTTGAGGCGTTGGGATGAAAAGAGAAGGATGGGGCGAAAGGTCCCAACCTGCCCCCTTCTTCCTTCTCCTATTGCCTGGATTGGCTTTATTCTTTGTCTGTAGCCTTTAGAGCTGCCTGAGCTGGGGTCCCGGTCTCTCTGGTTCCCAGCCACTTCGGGGTCCTAGCTAGAGCCAAAAAGATTCCTTCCCTCAGAACTACCCTCAAGCCCCTCTAAGTTGTTGTTCCTTTAGAGGAGTTAAGATTTTGCAGATCCTGGGTGGGGCGAGACAGGGATCTAGGTTGGGGGGGAGCGATGTCTGCACTATGGGGAGCCCACACCGCAAAGTTGCTTAGGGCAGACCTGGGAACCTTGAAGTTCAGTCACTGCCGGGACACGTGCCCCACCTACTGGCCATTCCGGAGGCAGGAAACTTGCACCATGCCTAAATAGGGCCAAATCCTCCCCTAAATCACCCTGGTGTCCTCACCTGGAAGCTAAAGCAACCTAATCTATATACTACCTCCGTAGGTTCTATCATCCCAGCCTAGCACACATCCCAGAGTGCAGCTCCTGAAGAGAGAGAAGCAGAGCTCTATTCCTCCCTCTCATCTCTCATGTGCTTCTTTTCCTCAGTTTCCCCCCTCAGGAAATAAGGGATAGAGACTAGGCCTGTGGTTTTATTGATACAGGGAACTAGTGAAATGTGGAAATTATCTCTGCCAATTCTACTTAATACCTTCTCTGCAGTGCAGAGTCCAGAGCTGAACAGAACAGGAAAAGATGAGATGACTTATCTCAACTTGAACTCAAGTCATTTTGGCTTGAGGCTAGCCCTCTCCCCACCAGGCTGGGGTCCAGTAAACCCACTAAACAGCCTACTATGTGCCCAGCACTGTACTAAGCGCACCTAGGGAATAAATGAATGAAATAGCAACCAATCAACTAACCCTAACAAGCATTTCTTAAGTAACTGCTATTTACTTTGCACATACTTTGTGCCAAGCATTATGCTAAATTCTGGGGATACAAAACCAAAAGGGAAATAGTCCCTTCTCTCAAAGAGCTCACGTTCTAATAAAGGGAAATAACACATAATGAGGAGGCCAGGACGAGGGATGTTGGTTTGGAGAGTTACAGGGAAGAGGGAGCTGAAGCCTTGTCAAGAGTCTACCTCCACGACATCTCCGCATCTGTCTCCATATCTTCACTCACTCCACTGCTCCCCTGATTCTGGCCTTCATCATCCCAGGGAGGTAGATTGACTCATTCTTTCCAATAGCAGTGTTGATCTGATTATAGTCCTAGAGTTAGAGGGGCAGGGCCATGCCAGAGGTTTGGAGGCAGCTGGTGAGAAAATGGTGGGGGAGTGGAGCTGGCCTGATTTAGTGGGCCACAGCAAGGTCTTTAGGACCAATCAGGATCTCAGGGGCCTGAGTGGAAAGGGTTAAGTGTTCCAGGGCACAGTTTCTGGCCCAGGGAGCTGGGGAAGCTGTCATTTTGTCAAGATTCTACTTCCATCATGCCTAATTCGGGGATTTGCTTTGCTTAACTACACACGTGTGTACGCAATAGATTTTGTTTTTCTTGTCTCCTTCATGGGGGGTGGGGAGAGAATTCAAAACTAGAAAGAAAACAAGTGAATTATAAATAATTTTTTTTAAAAAAGATTCTGTCTCCTTAACATCTTTGCATCAATATCTCTACTCCATCCATTTCAAGGCCCTCATTTCCTCTCTCCTGGACGATTGCCTTCTAATTGGCCTCTCGTCTCACCATCTCTAATTCATCATTCTAATAGTTACAAAACAGACATCCTTAAAACACTTGGGGGAAAGGAGTTGATCAGGATAATCCTGCTCACTTGAGTCTCACTGATCCACATGATGAAACCACAAGACGTGACACTAGGCCTGGTGTCAGAAAAACCGGAATTCAAATGTGACCTCAGATGCTAACTATTTAGGATCCTGGGCATTTAACCTCTATTTGCCTCAACTGTAAAATGGGAATGATATAAAAAGCACCGACCTCCTATGGTTGTTTCAAGGATCAAATGAGATATTTTGTGGGGCTTAGCACAGTGCCTGGCATATAGTAGGCCATAAATTCTTGTTTCCTTATTTCCTCTTTTTCTCCTTTTCTTCCTTCTCTTCCTCTCTCTCTCTCCTTCCCTTCTTTCTTCCTGCAACAAATGGGGAGATAGAATTTCTTTCTCATCCTTCCCCACCTCCCGTTGGCAGAGGTACCTTGTAAACAAAGCACATAGCAGCTATGGCATTAAATGTAGTTCTTAAGTTATCTGAAAGGAGCTAAAGGGAGGATCCTGTTTGTAAGAGAGCAGGTCCCTGAGACAAGACTCTTGCTGGTCCTAAATTGTGGGCTCCAGCTCTGGCTCTTTCTGAGAGGACCCTAGGCCTGGATGTCAATGGATACCAAAGCTGAAAGCGTCAGAGGCTCAATGCCATGCAGTCGATCCCACAGCAATCTCAAGGGGCCTAGCAGAGACAGAGCAGGACAAGGAGATGGCCAGAAGGCCTGTGATGGGCAGGGTATGCTGAAGCTACAGCTCCTTCCAGATCTGCCACCACCCTCACGCGTGCTCTGTGCACGCGTTCTTCCAGACCCCACTGGGTGGCCTGGTGGCAGAGTATAGCCAAAGTTTATGGAGGAGACGTGTTTCTGCTTTTCCAAAGTCTGCTATTTCGTTTTGCTGTGCGCTAATTGTATCCTTGGGTTGACTTCTGAAAGGTAAACACATACACACCATAGCTTCAGGAGTTGAGATTCTCAGAGTACCTTGAACCTGGGGATTATTTAGTACTCTCTGTCTCCTGAATTTACTTGGTATCATTTTATGTGTAAATGCTGTTTTTCCAAGTGTTTTCCTTTTCATCTGGAAAAACTGCCACAGGAACAGAAGCTTGGCTTTCAGGGGCAATAATGAGGAAAGGTCATCAATTGTAAAAGTGAACAAAGTATTTAAAACCCCTTACCTGTGGTGGGTGTGCCTACGCACTACACACTGTGTATACTGTGTATTTACTTCTCTGTATCCTCGTTGTATCTTCCCATCAGGATGTAACATCCTGTACGGCAGGGACTTTTTCCATGTCATCCTCATGGACCCAGCACATTATATAGTGTGCTGCAGAGAGTAAATGCCTGATGTTTGCTGAATATAACTGAACTAAAGAGGCTAAGATGGATGAGTTGATGGCAGGCCCGGGGAATATAACATGAGTTGCTAGGGCTGAGAGAGGAAGGGCTGGGGGAGGGAGGTACTGGCTTTACATACTGAATGGATTGAAGGGGCATGAGATTTGTGGGAGATGGGGGGAGGATGGGTTGAGGGGAGTGAAAAAACAGAGTGAAAGGGCTGGGGATTTGGAGGGCAGGGGTTACCGAGGGGTCTGTTGGGCCCTGAATGAACCAAAATAACAGAGCGATTGGCAGACAGCGGGCTTGTAAGTCAGCAGCACAGAAATGGCCATTGAATCTCTGGGAGCTAATCAGATTAACAAGAGCAGACATTGAGAAAAGAGAAGGCTACTCAGGACTGAGACTGGAGGCAGCACCTATAGTTAGGGCTAAGGGCATGGATAATGGTCCAGCAAAGGAGAAGGAGAAGAGAATGAGGAAAGAACTGTGCTGTGAAAGCCAGGAGAGGAGAAAATGCTGAGAAGGAGGGGGTGGTCAACCCTATCCAAGGCTACAAGGAGGTCCAAAAGGAGGCATACTGAGGAAAAAGTCTTAGATAGGGATCAGAGCTTCAGAGCCAGAAGCCATCTCCAACATCCTCAATTTACATGCAAGGAAACTGAGTTTTAGGAAAATTAAATGCCTTGCTGTAATGCCATGTACAAGCAGCCTTCCAGAAGGATGCTACCGTGAACAGCTTTTAAGATTCTGATTACACAGTATAGTAAACACTCTATTTATTCCTTAATGAATCAAAGCAAAACATTCAAGGAAATCAAGGTACAGCATTCACAATGTTACAACTTATCCCAGATAAAGTATAGTATTCACAACAACTCATCACAGAAAATGGCCACATAGTTTCCACTAGAGTGGTCACAATGTTTTGAACAAAGAACAATCATTTAGTAACTCAAGCATTCACAAAATCCTTAACTCAATCACAAAGTACAATAGTCAAAGTTTTCCACTCATGGGGCATACTAAGTCACAAATCAATTACTTATTAAGTCATCAATCACTAAGTGCAATCATTTAGTCAATCAATCATCCTTCATTATTCACTATTCAATCATTAGAAAATACACAGACTCTCCACCCTAGGTCACTAGTAAATTATAATCTTCTTAGCATACAGCATCCAAGTAAAGTCTTTCAGCTTGACTCAGGGTGGTCCCTCAGATTCCCTGGACCCCCTTCCATGGTCCCAGATCCTACCTGGATTCACCAAACTGTCACCTGGGTTCAAAGGTAGACAATTCCCAGGTCCTTGTTTAGCTCTCCGTGCAGTCTCTGTTCCACACTGAAGCTCATAGCATCCAGTCCACCCCAAATCCAGAAGCTCATAGCATCCAGTCCACCCCAAATCCTTCAGAATCTCTGCTCTCAGGAAGTAAAGGCCCAACAAAGTCACAAACAGACAAAGTCTCAGCATCACAGTCATGCTTCCTCAGTCCCTTGGCAGCTCCAGCTGGCCCTCGGACCCAGAAGAAGTCTCAGCTGGCTCCCAGAATAAAAAATCACTTGCCTAGATCACACAAGTAACAAGCAGCAGGAGGTAGGATTTGGACCTAGTTCTTCTGACTGTGGACCTCTGGACCACATCACCCTCTCTCTTCTGAATTCCTGAAGTGTTAGTGGAATGAGAACTGAGGGGCTGAAGGGGATGGAAAATAGCTGAGGGCGCCCAGGTGGCTATGGGAACATTTTATCAGCTGGTTCTGCTTCATTTTGCTCCTCTCTAGGATGAGAGGTTTGCCGCAGATGATCAGCCCCCAGTCAAACGTCTAATGCTTTGTAAACTTCAGTAATATATAGATGTGATGTTGTACAATGTTTATTATTAGAGTACCCCCATCTTGCAAAGAGGTCCATTCAGAAAAGCCAGAGGTATTCTGAGAATCCATGCTAGTAAGAACTATAGCTCAAAAGTTCTCATTAATACGTTTACTTTTACTAGTCCCCTGAAGGGCACAATTAGGTGAGAATAAAAGGCGTTCAGTGAATGAATATGGTAAGAAAAATAGCAGGATATTTCACTTATAGACCAATGACATTTATTTTGTTGATGTTTGGTTCTTTGAGTCATGTCTGATGCTTTGTGACCCCATTTTGAGGTTTTCTCGGCAAAGGCACTGGAATGCTTTGCCATTTACTTCTCCAGTTCATTTTACAGATGAGGAAACGGAGGCAAACAGGGTTAAGTGACTTGCCCAGGGTCACAGAGTTAGTAAGTGTCTGAGGCCAGATTTCAACCCAGGAAGATGAGTCTTCCTGATTTCCAAGCCCACTGCTCTATTTTGCTACCTAGCTGCCCAGACCTGGGACATACTCTCCCACAAACATACACACTATTAAGAGCTTAAATTCTCATCAGAGACAACAGAGGCAGAAGAGTGGTGGTGAGGAAGGGTTTTGATTGAAAAGTTACAGGTATGTAACCATATGGTTAGTGGAACCATAGACTGACATACTCTTTCCAGGCGAAATTACAGAGTTGATTTGATTATGGATCTATAATTGTAAAGTGGGAAGGATGGGGCAAAGGGTACGAAGCATTTGGGAGCACTGTGGCTGATAAGAAGTCTGAGAGTCAAGTTGTTCTGTAAAAACAAAATAAAATTATGACAGTATTCTGGCCTGAAGTCCTCGACATCATTTGATCAAAGATCTACTCAGTCTTCCTTAAATACGAGATTTTATTTTAGGGAGGATTCAATTTCCTAAAAGTAGAATCATTAGAGTATAACATAGGACTGGCTAATAAACCCAGTCCTTATGAGTCTGGACAAAGTATATCAGTGTGCTCAACTGATGAAATTTCCCACATGGAAGCTTGTTTCTAAGGGAATCCTGATGATATGCAATGGAAATGCCCAGGTAGGACTCTGGGGCTCACTTAGACATTTTGTAACTGGTTCTGGTCTGCTAATCATGGGGTTAGAAGAAGTATCTTTGCCTGCAATTTGCTTTCAACACCCCGACCCCTCAAGGGTACTCCTATAACCCTTCGGGGCGGGGGGGGGGGGGGAATTCAATGGCCTGACTCTATGATTGGGAGCCCAGAGAATCCTTGATACACAAGTTTGTCTTGTTTTTGAGGACCAAACTGAGAATGAACACATCCTTGTTTAATCCATTTAAGAGAGATCTTCTTTGGCTCACCTTTGAACAGAATGAAAGGGGAAATAATTGTTGTTCAGTTGTTTCAGTCTACTCTCTGTGACCTCGTTTGGGGTTTTCCTGGCAAAGTTACTCAAGTAGTTTGCCATTTCCTTCTCCAGCTCATTTTATAGATGAGGAAACTAATGTGAATGGGGTTAAGTGACTTGTCCAGGGTCACATGGCTGTTAAGTGGCTGAGGCCACATTTGAACACAGGAAGACAAGCCTTCCTGACTTCAGGCCCAGGGGAAGAGTTGGTTTCAGGAAGATAGTTTCCCGCAAGAGTTCCTCAGACATTAACATTTCTATTGTTCTATTTGGCAGATCACAAACCCTAAACTTTTAAACTATGTATCTCAGGTTTGATTTTGCCAGATAATTTTGTCTTCTGTTTCTCAATATGTTAAAAGATCCTTGAGGAAGAGTAGGAGTTCTGATTAGTAGAGATAATTCTGTCTGTGTGAACATCTTTCCAAATAGAAATACTTGCATATTAATAAATTGTGTCTGAGTTTGGTTTAAAATGCAGAGTATAGAATTTGTCTTCTATATAGAAACCATATATGCATAACATTAACATATAAGTAAATATATATAAGCATCAAAACAATTTGAAAAATAGAGAACTGGGGGGCGGCTAGGTGGCACAGTGAATAGAGTACCTGCCCTGGAGTCAAGAGGACCTGAGTTCAAACCCGGCCTCAGACACTTAACACAAAAACTAGCCATGTGACCTTGGGCAAGTCACTTAACCCCAATTGCCCTACCTTCTCCCAAAAAGCAAAAAAAAGAAAAATAGAGAACTGGAGAAATGCAATAATAATTGACACAAATATAGACATTTATCAACATATGTAGTTACAGGGAACCAGAAAGGAAATCCAATGAAGTGGTGCCCCTAAGGGCATGATATTTGCTAAATTACCCCAAGAGAAGATCTATCTTCTGCACTACTGTGCTGGCCTTCAGAGATCCATGATGAAATGGACCTTGGAAAGGCTTACTAAATTGTGAGGAGACTTACTGTTTGTTAATATCAATGTCCACTACTGTTCCTCTTTGGCTATTTAAAAAAAATTTAACTTATTTATTTTCAGTTTTCAACATTCACTTCCATAAGATTTTGAGTTTCAAATTTTCTCCCCTTCTCTCCCTTCCCTCACCCCAAGACAGTGTGCAATCTGATATAGGCTCTCTCTCTCACTCTCTCTCTCTCTCTCTCTCTCTATATATATATATATATATTCATATTAAACATATTTTCAGATTAGTCATGTTGCAAAGAAGAATCAAAACCAATGGGAGGAACCATGAGAAAGAAGAAGCAAAAAAAAAAGAAAGAGAGAGAGAACAAATAGTATGCTTCAATCTTTATTCAGACTACATAGTTCTTTTTCTGGATGTGGATAGCATTTTCCATCATGAGTCTTTTAGAGATGTCTTAGTTCCTTGCAAGAAGAGATAAGTCTATCATATTAGTCATCACACAATGTTGCTATTACTATGTATAATGTTCTTCTGGTTCTGCTCACTTCATTCAGCATCAGTTCATGCAAGTCTTTCCAGGTTTTTCTGAAGTCCACCTGCTCATCATTTCTTATGGAACAATAGTATTCCATTACATTCATATGCCACAACTTCTTCAGCCATTCCCCAATTGATGGGTATCTCCTCAATTTCCAATTCTCGGCCACCACAAAAAGAGCTGCTATGAATATTTTTGCACATGTTGGTCCTTTTCCCGTTTTTATGATCTTTTTGGGATACAGATCTAGTAGTGATATTCCTGGGTCAAAGTGGGTGCACAGTTTTATAGACCTTTGGGCATAGTTCTAGTTGCACTCCTTGGCTTGTATTTTTTGTATCTGTATACTAAGTTCTCTCAGTTTTCTTGATGTTGTATGATTTTCCACTCTGGATTAGTTCCTGATTGTAAACATACTTACTATGGCTTCTACATTGCTTGGTTAATGGTTCTGATCTCACTTTGTAATTAGAACTATCCTATATCACCCCCCCACACACACACACATACACACACATACAGACACACTCCAATGTAAATTGCCTGAGGTCTCTTGTTAGTTTTCTGTCCATTGACTTTTATCCTTGTGAAATGTTTCTTTCTCTTAGTCTTTGGAGACCCTTCCTGGGTAGTATCCACGGTAATGTTTTACCAAGTACACTCTCTGCATACCCAGGGGTCATCTTTGACCAACAGAGGTGAATGTTAAGGGGCCCCCTGAACTTGTCTTCTTTAGCTGCCATATTTTCCAGACACGCTGGACCTGGAGTATGTAGGAGGCCCTGAATGTGTCAAGGATGAAACCCCCATTCCCCCAGCTGACATAATTTGTTGTTTATACCCCAAGTTGGACTCCCCATGTGTCCTTGCAAGTCAAGACAGATATTAGTCTGTCAGACTGAGAAACTGTTTTGTGCAGCTGGGACCATCCCATCTTCATGGTCTAGCACAGAGATGAGGAACCTGCAGTCTGGAGGGCACATGTGGCTCTCTAGGTCCTCTAGTGTGGCCCTTTCCCTGAATCCAAACTTCACAGAACAAATCCCCTTAATAACAGGATCTGTTCTGTAAAACTTGGACTCAGTCAAAAGGTTACACTTGAGGACCTAGAGGGCCACATGGTCTTCAGGTTCCAGGTTCCCCATCCCTGGTCTAGCAGTTTCCAAGGGAAAAGTATGCTGCTTTAGCCATTGCCTTTCTCCTCCCCTTTAGGAGGAGATTATTCCTTTTCCCTTCCCTATGATTTTCCTTTTTCCCTGTAATTTAAATACCAAGGCTTTCCCTGTACCTCTGGCCTCTTTGGTTGAAGGAATTCCCATATGCATATGCCTTTCTCTTGTAATAAATCTACTTGCAGCATATGTCTCATGATTTATGATACTGTTTGTGGTCAACAAGAGAAAAGCTCGAGGCTTTTCCAATAATATGAGGGGCAGGGTGTGCTGGTAAATGTTTAACAACCAGCTCCCCAGAGGGAAAAACCTGTACCCATGACAGTTTTAGATTTCATCTGCATCATTCCCATTTTCTCTATCACTTTCTCAAGTCCAGGCAATCAACGAAACAATAAACCAAGGCCTGATCTGTGGCACTGGCTAAATTTCCGAGGTAAAAATGCTCACAGCTCTGTGTGCTGACTCCAGGATGCCCTTGAGGGGTTATCACCATTACTATCTAACATAGAGCTGGAAAGACTAGCTATAGCAATAAGAAAGAAAAAGGAACCAATGGAATAAAAATAGGAAACAAAACCATCATTTTTGAAGATAATATAATCTGTCGAGAGAACCCTAAAAAGTCAACCAAACTTAACTGAAATAACTTCAGCAAAGTTGTAATATGTAAAATAAATCCACATAAATCATTGGCATTTCTTTTTCTCACTTAGAAGAATGAAACATCAAGAATTCCAAGGAAAATAATGAATTGTATCGGGGAGATACTCTTTGAACCAGAGACTCCATTCCTGGGTTTATACCCCAAGGAAAACCATGATAAGAAAAAAATTCTCCATGTACATGAAAATATTCATAGCAGCGCTTTTTATGACAGCTAAGAATTAGAAACAAAGTAGATGCTCATCGATTGGGGGATGGCTAAACAAAGTGTGGCCCATGAATGTAATTGAATACTACCAAGCGATAAGAAATGAAGTATGTGATGAGTACAGAGAACCCTCCAAAGATTTATATGAACTGATGCAGAGTGAAGTAAGCAGAGCCAAGGAAAGAATATACACAGTTACTACAACAATGTAGATGGAAAGAACAATGGCACACCAAACGCTGTAAGATGAGTCCTAATGGACTTGAGACAACCATGACAGTATCCTCTTAAGAAAGGCTAGATCATAGAATCTGGGCATGGAAACCACTGCTATAAGATTGGGCCATGGAAAAATATTGACAGGAATATTTTAAGGTTAGTACAGCTGTGTATCCAAAAATAATGGACTTGCCAATTACCAGTTTACGTACTGCTTATTATTACCTGCTTATGTACCTCAAAATATCCTCTATGTACCCTGAACCTCAACATTCAAATAGAACAGCTCCAGGTGGCCAGCAAGATCAAGGTTTAAACATCCCAGTCTTAGAAGGGTACTTTGGAGTATATCTCCCTTTCCTGGGAGTATGGTGCTCTTATGGAACTAAGCCTTTCCACCTAAATGGACCACTTTAATGAATCCGTGCTCCTATGCTCTCCAATGCAGTGCCACACTTCTGTGAATTTTATTCTCTGTTAATATGTATATATTTGACTTCTCCCTCCTCTCCCACTCTTCCTTATTATTTGTCAATAAGACTTGAATATTAAACTGGCCCCCATTGTTATGACATATTTCTGGCAACCAAACTCATTAGGGACCTATTTTCCCTGATGTCTATAGCTGGCCCATGGGCCTTTCCTTAGATATAAACCTTGTCCCAGAACACAGGCTTTCCCTTCTGACAGCTATATCTCCAGTAGGGGTTGTATACTTGTGACCTTGGCTCTAGACAGCAAGGGTTGAAAGGGAGACCTCTGCCTTCCCAAAAGGGACTCCCTTATGCCAGAAGACTGCCACAAGACACAAAAAATCTAAAGTAAATGTAACAAAATTATAAAGGTCAAGCAGGACTCAAATGAAGGAGAAGACACCCCCAACAGACCCCTTTATGAAGGTTCCACATTGCACATGATTTCAGACTTTTCCAATGTATTGATCAGTTGTGATGATTTTTTTTCCTTTCCAAAAGAATATTATCTGCCATAGAGGATGGCTCTCAGGGAAGAGAAAGGCAAAGGATACACGGGGTACTGTGGTGATGCAAGAAACAGAAAAATGTTAATGAAAACTTGTTTTTTTTAAAAAAAGAAATATAGCAGAAAGGAATGTGGGCTCGCAGTACCTTTTCTCAAACTATACTTCAAGCAAAAATCAGCAATATGATTTGGTACTGGTTAAAAAATTGAGAGGGTATTCAGTCAATCTAATTAAGGAGATAGCATACAAAAGGAATCAAAGAATTGCATGGTGTTTGATAAACCCGAAACAAATGGGTTTCAAAGCTTTTCTGGTATTTATACTTTGTAAATAAGCAGCATAAATTTGTAGTGCTTTTCTTCTGATATACCAAATGTAGCCTTCACACTTCTTGATAACATCTACTGTCATCTGGGAACAGTAAAAAACGATTTCTTCCTATCTCTGAGGTTCTCTCTTGACCCAAATGACCAGTCACCATATAATGTCTTTGTGTCCATAGCTCAATATGCTTGGGATAGCACCAACTACTTCTTCATGCCATATATGGGATAAGTTAAAGCAACTTCTGATATTGTCTCAATAATAAGGGACTAACTATTGGATAGCACGAGGCCCTTAGATTCAAATCCCAGTTTCTTGGTGTCTATCACTTATCACCAGCCTTCATCATTCCCTCGTTTCAGGCATTAGTCCTCTAGAAAGAAAAAAGGAACAAGTTAAATTTCAAGTGAGGATGGATGACAACTCACCAATATATAGTTTGACCACTATCAATGTAGAAGTTGCTTGCCGGAGAAGTGTTTAAACAGAGCAAGGTTAACATGCACTGTTGCCAAGCTGTTGGGTCGAAATCCCAACCTCTCATCTGCATTCCTATTTAATGGTAGCCAACTATGGGTATCTCAAATGATCTTTACCTCTTTCCTGGGCATCACCACAACTTCAGTGTCTTCTGACCTCTGCAAGAGACCATCTATATTCACATCCTTCTCCAGTAGATAGACTAGGCCAAAATTCTCGTCAATTAGCACTGCTACCTATTTCTGGCAGGAAGCCTCCAACTTGGTACTGGTCAAAATATAAGTCAGACCAATTTGTTATAATTCTTCTATGCAGCATGACTAATGCGAAAATGTGTTTAATAGGAATGTATGTGCAGAGCCTATATCAGATTGCATGCTGTCTTGGGGAGGGAGGAGGAGAAAATTTAAAACTTGTGTAAGTGAATGTTGAAAACTAAAGGTAAATAAATGAACTAATAAAAAATATAAGTCAGAGAGGTATAGGACAGAAAGAAAGCCAGAAAGAATCATGGACAAAAATGGTAGCTTTGAAAATTACATGCTAAACTTATCATGATAATGATAATATGATATATATGTAAAACATGATATATGATAAATGATGATAATATATGTATATAAACATATACATATATGTGATAATGTGCTATATGTATTTATAAGAAAGCTGTATTATACATAATAAATACTCACAATTCCATGTACAATCCTCTTGTTGATTTTCTTATGTAAATGAAAATGTCTATACTATTTGATGTTTGTTAAGTAAAGAATTTAAGAAAAGTCTGAAACATGGAATACCACTGTGCAGTAAGAAATGATGAGCTGATTGATTTTAGAAAAACATGGAAAGATTTGCATGAAATAACGAAGAGTGAAAAGAGCAGAACCAAGAGAATGTTGTATACAGTAACAGCAACATTGTTTCAATAACTGTGAATGAATGTTATTCTGAGTAGCAAAAATACTAAAATAAACTACAAAAGATCCATGACAGAAGATGCTATTTGCCTCCAGAGAAAGGACTGATAAATAGAAGTATGCCTGGTGTGGTTTTATGCACATATACATACACACGTGTGTGAGTGTGTGTGTGTGTGTGTGTGTGTGTGTGTGTGTGTGTGTGTGTGTGTGAAATGGTGGCCTTCTGTAGTTTAGAGGGGAGAGAATAGAGGGAGATAATTTGGAACTTGAAATGTAACCCCCCAAATTAATTAAATATAAAACAAAATATAGGTCAGGGGGTTGCCGTCCAACCATACTTGGAATTTAGCTCTATACACATGGACTCTCTCTGTGGCAGCCTACTTTAAAGCCAAGAACTTGGGTTATGGATGGGACAGGGTCTCACTGTCAGGAAGCCCTCTCCCTTTCTTGGCACAGGATTGTACTAAAGCCATCCAGGGTAGCATCTGTATGCAGGACAGAGCGTTTGCTGCAATCTGCCCAATCCAACACTGGTGCCCATGTAAGGCCATTGACTAAGTCTTTAAAACCCTTTTCATCTTTACCAGTCCAACGGTCCCCAAACAGATTCATAAAATCCAAGGCAGACTGACCTTCCTTACCTGTCTTCTGGTTCTTTTCCTCTTTGATTATATATCCACCAGGGACATCCTTCAGTGATTTAGCAATAGCAGCATAATTCTTTACAAACTTGCTGTAACACAGTGACCAAATCCTAGGAAAATCCTTAAGGCTGAAAGGCAAGGCTAGGACTTGGGAAAGAGAAGCCTTCAAGCAAAGGCTTTTTTTGTCAGCTGGGTTTCAGAGGGAATCCCTTTTTGGTTACTCTGGTGTTCTGTGAGGAATCTTGGGGGGAGGGGTATTAGGGGATGGGAAGATACTGAGAGAATGATGGACTGTGCCTGGTTTGAAATTAGGTGTTGTTGTTTTTTGATTGTTTCTGGTGTGTCTAACTCTTTGGGACCCCATTTGGGGTTTTATTGGCAGAGACGCTGGAGTGGTTGGCCATTTCCTTCTCCAGCTCATTTTATGGATGAGGCAAACAGGGTAAAGTGACTTGCCCAAGATCACACAACTAGCAAGTGTCTGAGGCATGATTCCAATTTAGCAAGATGAGTCTCCCTGACTCCAGGTCTGGCTCTCTATCCACTGCCCCTTGAAATTAGATGACCTAGGTTCAAATCCTCTTTCTCTTAGTTATTACCTAGAGGTGGCTTCAAATCCTGTTTCTGCTTAACTAATAAGCAGCTAGGTGGCACAATGAATGGAGTTCAGGTCCTGGAAATCAGTTCAATTCAATAAGCGTGTATTTAAGTATCTATTATGAGCCAGACACTGTGGCAAATGGTTTAATCCTGCCTCAAATACTTAACAGCTTTGTGACCCTGGACAAGTCACTTTACTTCTGTCGGTTTCCTTATCTGTAATATGGGAATAATAATAGCACCAATCTCCCCGTCATCAGGATAGTAGGAGATAGTATTTGTAAGGCGCTTTGCAAACTTTAAAGCACTCTATAAATTGTCAATTATTAGGTGTGCGACCTTGGAAATCCTCGTGACACTTCACCTCTCTGCAAAAATCGGGGAATGTACTAGAAGATGCTCCCTGAGGCGCTAATTTACTAGCTCTACAATTTAGGACCACAGAAGAAGACCGACTGGAAAGGCAGGAGCCGAAGCCAGATCAAGCCCACAGGACCGGGCGTGCCTGGATCTCCACCTCGGTCCCCAAGCCAAAGGAAGGAATAAACATTCCGACATGCGCCACCTGGTTTGCCTCCCTGTGCATTATGGGAAATGTAGTCTCACCAACTCCCAGGCCTTTCTCGGGTGCTGTCATCTGAGATGCTGCATTCTGGGAATTGTAGTCCTGGCCCTTTCTGTCAGTTGGGGAGATCCGGGATTTCTTCCGTACCCTACCAAACCGGGCACATTGCAATTGGCTCATCTGTTTGTCTGTCAAGCACACCCGATGGAGTCTTACCTTCTATTGGGTATAACAAGGGGTCGGACGAGAGTGTCTAGCCGTTCGATTTGCTTTGGTTGCTGTCCATCAGATGCCAACGTATCGAGATCCTAAATGCGAATTGGCTCTTTCACAACCCCTAGTAGGCAGGGTTTGCCCTCGCGCGTTGCGATTGGCTGCATTGGGGGCGGATCTTAGAGTGCCGGGGGCGTTGTCGGAGGCGGTGGCGGCTCCAGCGATGGCCGAGGACCGGAGGAGGGGGCTCGGCGGTGGGACCCGAGCAGAGAGGGTACTGCTGCCGCTGCCGCTACCGCTACTGTTGGGGCTGCTGCTGCTGGACGGTTGCTCTGGGAGGATCCACCAGCTGGTACTGACGGTGAGGTCGCGGGCGATGCAGGGCGCTGTGGGGGGGAAGATTTTCCTGGGGCCTCCCCCGACTCTGGTGGACTCGTCCAACCCCCCTCCTTTTCTCCCAATGGAGCGGTCCAGTTCCCCCACCCCACCCTCGACATCCCCCCCACCTTCTATCCTAATGGACTCGTCTGACCAGAACCCCCCCCCGAGGTCGACCCCCTTTCCTGTCCGGATGGGACCGTCCTCCTTCCTCCTCCTCCTCCCAGCTCCTTATTTCCCCCGCCAATTTCCTGGTTTTCCCCGTTGGGGTTGTTTCCTCTTTCTGGCTCCTCCTCCCTCGTGCGTGTACGGCCCTTACCTCCCCCACCCCTAGCATCCAAAACAGGAATCATTCTGCCTCCCGAGGATCTCCGAGCCCTTAGTGGGGATGAGTACTACCACCCTTAGTGAAGGAGCCCGTGATTAAGGCTTTCTAGTCGTGGCACTTTGAGCTCACCACCTTCCCTTTCTGGGGGTCTCCGCATCTGTAAAATGGGCACAGTGACATAATAGGACTGCCATGAAGAAGAAAGTAGCTGTGACCTTTCCTTGGGGTATGGGGTAGGCGTCAGGACCCGAGATGTCATCTTCATTCTAAGCAACCCCCCGGAGGAAATTTCCTCCTTAGATGCAGGTACCCCCAGTCCTTGGGTAGCTTATCTTGGAGAATCGCCTCGGGGCACAAAAAGCTTACGTCTTACCCCCATAGGTTTCATAGTTAGTGCTTGTGTCAGGCAGGTCTTTACTTTCCCGCTTCAGCGGTTCGCTATAGTATGTATCCACTGTACAAACGTTTGCCTCTCCTGCTGTTAGCTCCTAGCGCTTGATTGGAGGGGGAGAGGGACGGGGAGGGAGAGAGATCTCTGGCTTGATCCACCAGGGGTTCCTAACCTGGAGTCCCTGCACTTGTTTTCCTAAATATTTTCATAACTATTTCAATAAATTGGTTTCTTTTGTAATCCCATGTATTTTATTTAAAATCATCATCTCAAGAAGGGGTTGGGGACCGTGACTCAGAGTTGAAGAACTCCTGAGCTAGTCCAGCCTCCTACTTGATGCATGGAAGTCTTGGATGGATAAATCTGCGTGGCTATCTGGATGGGAAAGCCCTGAGCCTTACATTATTTGTGTTAGTCCAGAGTTGAGGGTGGGAGAGAATCTGGGGGTGGAAGGGTGGGTTGAGGAAAGGGAATCGTGTTTGTGCTCTGGTCATCCTTGCGGCAGGAAACAACTGCTCACTGCCCCCCCCCTATGAAAGTTAGAACCAATACACCCTTGAACCCAAGAAGGCAAGACTAAGGGTCGTTTCTGTGGAGTTGCTTGCATTGGGACCTTTGGCCCATGTCTAGAACCCAGGTGTCCAGTGGTCTTGCTCAGTCTGCCCTTCCATCTTTCCTCTTTGCCTCTGTGAAGATTACCCCATTCTATTCTGGCTCTAGGTTTTGTTCTAGGACAGGGGTGAGGAACCTGCCCCCTCAAGGCCACCTGTGGCCTTCTAGGTCCTTAGATGTGGCCTTTTGACTGAGTCCAAGTTTTATAGAACAAATCCTTTTATGAAGGGGATTTGTTCTGTGAAGTTTGGATTCAGTCAAAGGGCTGCACTTGAGGGCCTAGAGAGCCACATGCGGCCTCAAGGTTCCCCACCCCTGGTCTAGGCAGTAGATGAGAGGAAGGTTTGTGTCAGGGGACATAAGTGAGGCTTTGGGGTGCTCTTGGCTCTGGCCACCCTCCCTCTAGTGACTGCACAGTCGGGCTCTCTCTTAGGGGGAAAAACGGGCCGACATCCAGCTGAACAGCTTCGGCTTCTTTACCAATGGCTCCTTGGAAGTGGAACTCAGCCTCCTTCGTCTCAGTCTGGAGAGCCAGGAAGAACAGTCACAGTTGGTGAGAATAGAGACGTTTTGGGGCTTGAAGGGACTCTCATCTGGAGCCCAGAGAGGCTCCTGGGCCTTAGAGCTAGGGGTGGAAGGTACCCTGCTTACATCAGAATGAAAGGCCGGATGAAGCTGGATTTGAAGAGGAGGGAGGGATCTAAATCAGGGAGGAAGAGAGGAGGACCCCCTCTGGGGTCCCCAAATGACTCCCTTTTCTTTTTACCCTAGGTGGGCTTCAGCCTATCCCGAGCTCGCACTGGCAGCATCCGTTCCTATTCGGTAAGTTGCTGCCTGCTGGGCTGAGGAGGGGACATAGGCTTTCCATAGAAATATAGTAGAACCTGCCAGTGTTTCTTTTGTGCCATCTCAATGAGTTGATTATCATCACTGGCAGAAGGGGCCCTTTGCTAGTATTTCTTCCTTCTGAGTGTTTGTCTTTGCCTCTACCCCTACGTCTCTATCTTGTCTTCTTCCTCCCCAGGCCCTCCCCCGCTATAATAGGGAAGTGGGAGGAGGAAGAGAGTGTCTGTCTGTGTATGTGTCTGTGTGTGTACATATCTGTTCCTGTATGGAGAATGAGAGATCCAGGTTTGGAGGAGGCACCTCTGACAGATACTAGCCCCAAGGCTGGGCTCATGCCCAAGCCCTACTCATTCTGCCTCCTCCCTCCCCAGGCCCCAGAACCCCATACCTGTGCCCTCAAACACAATGGGAGCAACCTGATGGCCACTTTCCTCATTGACCTCAAGGGAAAACAGTGAGTTTTATCATTTTGGGGACTGGGAGTTCAGAGACTGGATATTTGACCTGGGGTGGGAGGTGAGAGAGAGAGCCAAAAAGGACTTTGAAAATTATCCAGGGCAGCCCCTATTTATGGGGGAAGTAAGTCACAGAAAGGGGGAGGTACCAGATCAGGATAACCTGTGTCAAGGGGAGAGCCAGAACCTAGGGTTCTTAATCCCCCTCCTGATTATAGGGTCCAGGTATGTCAGTTTGGGGAGCAAAAGAAACTCCAGATTTCTCCAGGGCTTCTCCAGGAACATGTATCCCTACCCAGTCCAGACGATGGTAAGTTCCAGTGGGAACCCTGTCTGTCTGTCGCCATCTCTCTGTCCTCATTACCCACCCAGCCCTGACCCTTTGCCATCATTGGCGGACAGGCCTGTACTTGCTTTACAGGGACCAGTACAGCCAAGCAGGATGGGGCATCTCCACCAGTGTCTTTGGGGAGCCAGGTAAGGGAGATTCAGGGAGCATCAGGCAGCCAGCACTCCCTGGTCCCCCTGGCCCACACCAGGGGTGCAGCCAGAGCACGGGGACACAGACAGTGGCCAGGATGGCTGGAGGAGGTGAGAATCACACACAGTGGGAGGGCTATCTCACAGTTGAGAGTTTAGGAGCTTCATTCCTCCCCACAGCCACGTGAGAGCATGATAGCACCCCCATTTTACAGAAGAGGAAGCCAGAACTCAAGAGAGGGGAAGAGGCATCCCACAGAGCCAGGACTGAAAGCCTCTGTCTTTCAGAGTTTTCTCACCACCAGACAGGCAGGGTGAGGGGATGGGACCAGGGACACTTCCAGGAGGAAAGCGTCTGAGCTGGGCCTTGTTCAGCCAATCAGCAAGCATTTATAAGTGTCTGCTGTGCACCAGGCACCTGTGTACAAGGCACTAGGGATTCAAGTACAGACTGAAGGAATCCCATCTGTTACAGATAGAACAGGAGAGGGGAGTGGCAAGAGACTAAAGTGGACGGGGCAGCGTTAAGAATCCTGGAGATGAAGGCAGGAAAGGCTTCTTTGAGCAAGAAATACTTGAGATGGAGGGCCTCAGCTGCTTGACACTGGACTCCTTTTTCCATAGGACTCCAGCCATAAGGAAGCGGGGCTGGTCCTGAGCTTGGGTTATAACAATGATTCCTACAACTTCAGTGTGAGTACCCTCCTGGTCAGGTCCCATCCTTCTCTGAGGCCCCATCAACCTGAACCTTGCCCCTCCTCAACACAGCAGCCTCGAGGCTTACCTAGACCAGCCCTCTACCTTGGGGGAGGTCATGGGGCAGGAAGCCTGAGGGGTGTTCTCTCCCTCCCCAGTTCCACGTGGTGATTGGCTCCCCAGCTGAGGAAGGGCTTTACAATCTCAACTTTCACAACTGCTACAATGCCATCCCTGGCCATGAAAGGCCCTTTGACATCACGGTGAGGCTCCTTCCCCTGAGAAGGCCCCAAGCTCTCAAGCCTGGCCTGGCCTGGCCTGCCCCTTATCCTGCTTTCTTAATCCAGATAAGGATCCGAGAGAAGAACCCTGAGGGCTTCCTGTCTGCTACTGAGATTCCCCTCTTCAAGCTTTACCTGGTCATGTCAGCCTGTTTCCTGGGGGCCGGAGCCTTATGGGTTTCTGTTCTCTGCAAGCACAAGTAACAATCCTGCTTACCCCAAACTAGGAGCCATCACCCCTCC
Source organism: Pseudochirops cupreus (assembly GCA_028627135.1). Classification (NCBI taxonomy): domain Eukaryota; kingdom Metazoa; phylum Chordata; class Mammalia; order Diprotodontia; family Pseudocheiridae; genus Pseudochirops; species Pseudochirops cupreus. Next base: position 530,921,479 of record CM053580.1, read on the forward strand.
TTCCACAGCTCTGGAAGCCCCTAGTCCCTAGTGCTCCCCCAGACCCAGACTTCTCTCCTTCCCAAATTCCAAGGGGTTCCCCCAGCCTCCCCTTCTTCTAAGCATGCCCTCCTCCTCCTAGATACAACGTCTTCAAGATCCACTGGCTGATGGCGGCTCTGGCCTTCACCAAGAGTACATCCCTCCTCTTTCACAGTGTGAGCTCCCAGCTGGGTCAAGGTGGGGAAGAGACAAGGGGGATAATTAGGCTGTGAGAGGGGAAGCTACAGGCTTTTCCCAGAGGCGGTTGGAAGCCTGAGCTCATGGTTCTATGTGGTGACAGCAAGCATTGTTCATCCTGGAAACCTCGGATAGGAGACCCTGCCCCTCCACAGAACTGTCAACCCAGAGCCGCGGGCACCTGGCCTCCTCCCCATCCCCCACCTGGGCCCATGCCTGGGCCTTTAATCTTTAATCTGCCCATGCCTGGGCCTCTTTCTCTAGATCAACTACTACTTCATCAACAGCCAGGGCCGTCCCATCGAGGGCCTTGCTGTCACTGACTACATCACCCACCTGTGAGTGATGGCCTAAGCCTTTTCCCTGGTCCCAGGGTAGAGGGAAGTGCTGTCTGCCCCCTCCCCCATCTGGGCTTGTTCATCCTTGAAACCCAGGGGAGGGGAGGGAAAGAAAGAGGAAGGGAAGAGAAAAGAAGGGGAGGGGAGGGAGGAGAAAGGAAATGGGAAGTGAGGGGAGGGAAGGAACGAGAAGAGAGAGAAGAAAAGGGAAGAGAAAGGGAAAGGAGGAGACAGAAAAGGGGGAGGGATGGGGAGGTTATTTCCCATTCTCTGCACCAGAGCCCTGGAGTTCTCACATTCAGGTTCTCTCTCCCCACTATCGCCTCTCTCCTCTCCCCATCTCCTTTCTCCATCCCAGGCTGAAGGGTGCCCTCCTCTTCATCACCATTGCTCTCATTGGCTCCGGCTGGGCCTTTGTCAAGTATGTCCTGTCCGACAAGGAGAAGAAACTTTTTGGGGTGGTTATCCCCCTGCAGGTACTTGCCCCATCCTGATCCTGGATCTCTTAGATGGGGCCTTGCCCCCAGAGTGGATGGATCCTTTTCTCCTCAGGTGGAGGAACACTTGGGCTTGGAGTTGGAGACCTAGAGTCTCCAGTCCTTAACAGCTTTAGGACCTCCAGCAAGCCCTTTCTACAATTTCCCCTTCTGTGACACAAGGGGGTGTCTCTGGTCCCTTTCAGCTTTGCCCTCAAATTCACCCTGGGGGCAGAGGGGAGAGATGCTGGAGTGTGAGAGGAGGTCAGGGGATCACTCTTGCCCAATTCTGCCCAGGTCCTGGCCAATGTGGCCTACATCATTATTGAGTCCACTGAGGAGGGGACCAGTGATTATGCCCTGTGGAAGGAGATTCTGTTCCTGGTAGACCTCATCTGCTGCGGGGCCATCCTCTTCCCTGTTGTCTGGTGAGGACCTAGCCTTCAGTCCTTGCTCCTTCCTCCCCTGCTAGCTTTCCAGGCCCTGTCCTCTCATAGCAGGCCTCTGGAACTGGAACCACCTCTATTGGCCATGACATTGAGGCTCTACCATGGGTCCTGGAGCAAGACATCTCCTCTCTTTGGGCCCCCTCTATTCAATCTTCTCATCTGTTAAATGAGGGGCACTCAGCTAGATGATAACTGATTTCACCTCCTGCTCTGGGTCTCTGATCCCAGGTGGAGGGGAGAATGGTCTGACAAGTCAGGCAGTGGGTGCTTCCTGGAGAGAATGTTGGTGAGTGCCCTGGACTGTGGTTAGCATGGCAGATGGGAGAGAGTGCCACTGTGGAGGCTGGTCTGCCGTTTACCCGTGCGATTTTAGGCTTTGGTTCTCCATTTATCACACAGTGGTGCTTGACTAGCTAAGTCTCTAAGAGCCTTTGATCCTGGGATTCTAGGAGGGTGGCTAGAAGCCCCTTGGTCCCACCCACAGTCAGCAGTGACCATGTGTCTTCTCCCTTCCCTACCTACCCAAATGGCAGGTCCATCCGCCATCTCCAAGAGGCATCAGGCACTGATGGGAAAGGTGAGTGCCCATTCTGTGCTCCAGTCATCCCCCTACCCCCACACCACCCCTATCTCCTCCTGGTCCCTGACATCCTGTGTCTCTCCCCTCTCTCAGTGGCGGTGAACTTGGCAAAGCTCAAGTTGTTCCGGCATTACTACGTCATGGTAGGGGCAAGAAGGGCCGGGGACTGCCCTGGGGCAGGGGGGCAGGGGAGTAGGACTGAACCTCCTGGGCTGTTTCCCTTCCGTTCTCTAGGGCCCCCATCCCTGGAGCTGTCCCAATATCTCTTTCGGTCATCTTCCTGGGAGTTGATCCTCCCTCTTCAGTGCTATTCCCAGACCTGAGCCTGTCTCCCACACCTGAGAGCTGTTTGTCTCTCCATCCATGCCCTGGGAGCTGCCCCTGTTTGTCCATCCATGCCTTGGGAGCTGCCTGTTTATCCATCCATGCCCTGGGAGCTGTCCCCGTTCTCACCTGTTCGTCCATGCCCTGGGAGTTGCCCCCATCTAGCCCTTCTCTCTCCTTCTCCCTGGGGTAACTGCCTGCAGACGGTGTGCTACATTTACTTCAGTCGAATTGTGGCTGTCCTGCTCCGGGTCAGTGTACCCTTTCAGTGGCAGTGGCTGTATGAGGTGAGTGGGGCCAGATGCCACATAGTGCCTGGAGCATCTTGGGCCTGCGAGGCTGATCATTGACTCTTCTCTCCCTCCACCCCAGCTGCTGGTGGAGGTCTCTACCCTGGTATTCTTCATCCTCACTGGCTACAAGTTCCGCCCAGCCTCCAATAATCCCTACCTGCAGCTGCCCCAGGAGGAGGATGAGGAAGATGTGCAGATGGACCAAGTGTGAGCAGCCTAGGAGGGAGGGAGGGAGGAACACTGAGCCATAGACTCTCAGGAGTTGTCAGCTACACTTGAGGGGCCTGTTTCTCAGCCCCTGAACCCCCATCTCTACATACTTTTCCCTTGATAGGATGACAGAATCGGGGCTCCGGGAAGGCTTGTCCAAGGTCAACAAAACAGTCACCAGCAGAGAGGCGCTCTGAGACCCTGCATACCCAGTCGTTAGGGGGCCTCGGTAGCACATACCATTTGCTGCCCACATTCCATGGCCTCTACACTTCTCCCTGTTCTCCCTCCCAGGACAAGGCCCCCAGCAGGGAGAAGGGAGAACTCAGTTTGGGGGAAATGGGGGAACTGCCCCCTTGGTTTGAAGGGCAATGCCTCTCTATCACTGCCCCTGGTGAGTGGGGGGGGGCAGCCTTGGATGGTTCCCCTACCCCCTGACACACACACACACACACACACACACACACACACACACACACACACACACACACACACACACACACACACACACACACACACACCTGCTGTATAATAATCAGTCTTTTTTTGCTAAGTGGTTTGTGTAAGTCTGTCTTCCTTTGCCCTGCCCCACTCCTCCCCATAGGACTCAGGCCAGAGCTCTAAAAGGCAAAGCAGAATTAAGAGGTAAATTTCAGACATGCGTATTTATTAGAAGGGGGAAGGTATTCACCTCCCTTAGGGCCTCTCCAGGCAATGAAGACCTCTCTCAAGGAGGCCTACATCCACTTAGGCTTGTGCTTGCCTCCATGCTGATAACATCCCAGTGTCTAGGGTCATTTGGGCCGGGCCTGAAGGCCCTTTGGGAGGAATTTGGGGGTGGGGGGTGGGGAACAGAAAAGGAGACTAAGAAAATGTGCCATCTTCTGCAGTAGGAATTGGGGGGAGGACCAGCCAATCTGCCTTGCATACTTAAAATTCCCAAGACCCTAGAGCAACTAGCAACCTAGGAAAAGGAGAAAAAGGTGGGCAGGTCTTAGGATCTTAAGACCTTTTTCTACCCCACACACCATAATCAATGCCAGCCTCAGGTCCCTGGGGCTGTTGGAAGAAAGTGGGTGGGGCGGGGGGGGGTCAAAGCTAGGGACTCAGAGTCAGGGGGGAGCTGGAGGCCGAGGCAGAGGACCCAGGTCACGCCGCTTCCTCCATTGTAGCATCTTCAGGAGGCTGAGGCTGGCTCGGAAGAGCCGGTCATGCTGAAAGACAAGCTGATGGAAAGCACTGAGGGGCAGTTGGCCCGAGGGGTCTGCATGCTTCAGAGTGGTCAGTGGTGTGTACACGCTGTTGGTCTGGCAGCGGAACGGAGGATTGGATGCCCCAATCACCTGCACTGCATGCTAGAAGAGAGCAGAGCATCATTTGGGGCTGATTCTCCAGGAGGAGTGGTGATACCCAGTCACCCTGAAGGGACAAATTCCAGGACCTGAGGAGAAGTGAAGGGGGTAGGTTACCTCTGCTACCTCCTCAGGGGTCTGGCCCAAGGCAGAGAAGACATCTTTTGAGTAGGCCATGTAGAAACCCTGGAAGATGTCCCGAGTTTCAGCATCCACATTGGAGAAGTCCATGGAGGCTACCTCTTCATACAGTTTCTTCTCAAACTCTGTCACCACAGGACCTGGTTCCAGGAGGCTGATGCTGGGGGTTGAGGGAACATAGGCTCCAGCTGCCTCTTGGCTGAGAGCTAGGGGGCCTGGGATTCCACATCCCCTCACCTAACTCCTAACTCCACCCCCTAGGGAGCAGATCATGAATGAGGGAGAGGGATGTGCATGTAACTCCAGGATGGGGTAAGAGACACATTGGACCCAATAGCTTTGTGACCCAAGTGTAGACCACTTCAGAGAGTTTACAGAGCAGTTTCCTACCCCTTATGACATTGGGTCCTCCTTATGCCAGTGTATGGGACAGAGTGTGCATTACTATCCCTTGTTCTTCCGATGAAGCTCAGAGATCTCACAACTAAATATTTAAAGAAAACCAGAAATTGAACCCGGGTCCTGACTTGAGATCCAAGGTGGGCAGGGTTAATGGGATGAAGCCCAGGTTTGGGCTGGACTTGTCCAAGGTGGCACAGTCAGTGTGACCTATAAAGGTGATGTGGTGACTTCATCATGAGTACCATGTCACTCTTAGCCTTGATTTCCTCAACTGTAAATAAGACACTAATACATGCATTGCATGCCTCATTGGGTTGGTGCAAAGAAAGCCTTTGGCAAACCTGAGAAGGTGAAGTCAAGTCATTTGTAAGCCTAGGTCTCTTGCTCTGCTGAGTCAATCATTGCCCCCTCCCTTCCCCACACACACCCTGGACCCCAGCACTCACTTCACCCCGAACTTGAGCGCCTGCAGGGCAAGGCTTTCACAGAACCCTTCCACAGCAAACTTAGAAGCACAGTACACATCATTGAAAAGGAGTCCTGGGGGTCAGAAGGAAATTCGATCTAGGGGCTCAAGCCTGACCCCTTGAGGCCTCTGTCCCACCCCACCTTGACTTCCCAGGGTCCAGGCCTCACCCTGCTGGCCCAGGATGCTGCTCATGACCACAATGTGTCCCTGGCGGCGCCGCTTCATACTGGGAAACACTTCCTGGACCAGCCGCACCAGCCCCAGAAAGTTGATGTCTAGTACCCGTTGTATGGCTGCCATGCCGTGACACTCCAGGGGACCGATCAGACCCACCCCTGCATTGCTCACTGCCAAAGGGGCCGGGGAAGGGAGAGGAGAAGAGCAGAAAGAGTTCAGAGCTTGAAGGGACTACAGAGGTCTTGTCCAAAGCTATACCTGAGCAGGAATGCCCCTCATGGATGCCATCCCAGACCAGTGGTCACCCAGCAGACTGGGGTGCCCACTCCCTCCCAACGTAGCCCATTCTCCTCATCAGCTCTACATGTCAGGAAGCTTTTTCCTTTCGTTCACTTGAAATCTGCCTTTCTACAACTCGGCCTCTCTCCTATCCCCACCCCAACACACATCGATTGTCTGAAGCCAAACAGAACAAGACCCTTCTTCCTCAGCTTTTGAAATAATTGAAGACAGTTATTAAAATTTGATTCCTTTAAGTAAGAAGTATAAACGCATCTACAGGGAGAGGTGGCCAAGATTAGGAAAGGGCCCCTCAGGCAGGGGTTCCTCACTTTGTGTCATGGACCCCTTGGGCAGCTAGGAAAGCGTAAGGACCCCTTCTTAGAATAGTGTTTCTATGGGCATAAAATAAAACACAGGATTTCAAAGGAAATCCATTTTAGTTGAAATAGAAGTTTTTGGTTTTGGTTTTTTAAGTTCATAGACCTTAGGCTAAAAAGCCCTGTTCTAGCTCACATCATTCTAGGAACGCTTAAAGGAATGAGGAATGTTATCCTAGAGAAGACAAGACTTGGGAAGTACTTGACAGCTGTCTTCAAGTATTTGGAGGCCTGAAATGGAGAGAGGGCCTAGCTTTATTCTGCTCAGCCGCAGAGGACAGAACTGGGAGCAGTGGGTGAAAGTTATTACAAGGCAGTTTTGTGTTTGTTTTCTGGACCAATTTCCTAATGATTCCAGCATTCCCAAATAGAATAGGCTGCCTTGGGAGTTAAGGGGTTGTACTTCACTACAGATCTTCACGAAAAGACTAAGATACTAGGTTTGCTATATGACAGAGGGGGTTTTAGGTAGGGTAAAGGTTAGACGTTTGAGAATATGGTTTCTGAGGTCCTTTCTTGACCTTCAGAATCAATAAGCAAGTTATAGCTCTCTTGCATACTAACTGTACCCCCTCCTCCTTCAAACCCCACCCCAAAGCTGGAGGCAGGGCTCCTGCATACTAACCACTGGCCCCCAATACACACAAGCTTAAGCTCCAAGACAGGGCCTCCTTGGTTTTGGGCCCTCACGACTAACTTTTTATCTCCCATTCTAGGAGACTTTAGGGGCTAGAACTGGATTGGACTCACCCAGAATATCCACTCTTTGGTCCGGTATGGTAGCCACACACTGACGAACTGAGTCTTTACAGGTGACATCCAAGGGCCGGATCTCAAGCGTCTTCTCCAGTGTGTCCCCAGCCTTCTCCTCCAGGGGCCCCTTCTTTGTCATGTCCCGCATGGTGGCTATCACTTTGGGGTAGGAAGGGAACAGAAATTTTCCCCCACGGCCCAGATCAGTAGCTGCCCCTAAGTCTCATAACACAAGCCACTGAAACTCTACATGTTAAAGTACCCCTTCTCCCAACAAACACCCCAATCTTTCCACAGCTAAGCTCTTCACTTAACACAAAATGTCAGAGTGGGAAGGGAACCTGAGAGGTTATGGAGCTCAATCTTATTTTACAGATGGGGAAAGTAAAGCTATCACAGTGCTATTCTCCCTTCAGGCCTGGGCCCCCCAAAAGTCCTGAGCACCTTTCTGCTTCTGATGGGGTTAATAGATGTGGTCAGGTTGTCCAAAAAGGCCAGGGCTGGGGACCTGGGCACCGGTATGGAATCCTAACCCCTCCTCACCAACTCCCACAGCCAATTCGCCCTAGCCTAGACACAGGTGTGAAAAAAGTGGGGAGGAGAGATGGAGATCTTCCCAGCTCACCTTTGAACCTCTTAAGCTCATCCTTGGCCAGCCGCACAGCCAGGGCTAGGCCAATGCCAGAAGAGCAACCAGTGATCAGCACATTCTTGTAGGCCATTGCTGTCTTGAGTAAGATGGACAGTGCCAAGCAGCTGAATCCTAAAATTCAGAGCATCCCAGCTGGAAGGATCCTTAGAACACAGAACATCAAAGCTGGGGGGAATCTCAGAATATGGAGGCACTCAGGCAAGATGTGAACAGAGAATGTCAGAACTAGGAAAGAGCTTAGAGGTCACCATCGTATCAACATCATAATATGAGTATAGGTTCTAAGGTTGACAAAGTATCACACACGCACTGATGTAGATACATATTAAGGATCAGAGATACAGTGTAAAACTGCACTGACTTTTGGGACACCCTGTAGCTTGGCCCTTACAAGGCCATCTAGTCCAACCCAGCCCTTTTACATCTCTGGAAAGTGAGGCACAGAGACAAATGGATTTGCAAAAGGTCAAGCACTTCATTTGACAAATGGAGAAGTGGGAGTCTTGGAGTTGGCACTGGCACAGATTCAGTTGCAAAGCTCGGACTATTTTCACTATTCCCCTTCCCTCCCCTCCCCCACAACAACTTTGCCTTCTCTGCTCCTTGCAGGAGGGCCCCATCAACCCTACCAAGCACTTACTTCCTACCACCCCGGCCCCCACCTCAGGTCAAGGGACTCTGCCTCCACTGTTCTCCACTCCACTACTCTGGCTGCTGCCGGTGGGGAACGGAAGGGAAGGGAAGAATGTCAGACAGGTGTGTGTGGAGGAGAGGGGTAGGAGGGCCGTGCCTGGCGTCCCAGACGAAAGGCAATGGAGAGTGATATCCCCAGGATTAGACAGGTATTGGGTTGAGCGGTGCTCACCGGGAGTCCCTCAGGCTTGGGCGGGGGCTATGTTGCCCCCAATCCCGTAGGAGGGGGTGGTTCTGAACCATCCTCCCATCGCCCCTCCACTTAGACCCCGTCTGGCCAGGGCCCCGGCCAATTCCCGCAAGGCTATTCCGGGCAGGCTTAGGTCCTGGATTTAGGGGCTTAATAGGAGATGGTTGGGGATGGGGGTTGGGAAGTGGGTGGAAGGTTGGGAAGTGCGTCTGGGGATGGATTACGGAGGGAGAGACCCTTCCAGTACCCCAGCCCTGGGACTAAGAAGCGAAGACACCAGGATCTGGGGGATTCGGGGCGGTCCCCGAATTTTTGGGGGAGGGGCTGGGGGCTGTTCCCGCCTCCGCCCCCCCCCCCTCCCCAAATCCAGTGATATTTAAAGGGCCAGGCAGGCAGCCCGGTGACTCTTAGCACTGGCTCACCCCGGCGCCTTCCCCGTTCGTCCGTCCCACTGCCCAGCGATGGCGATGGCCTCAGCCCCGGCCCGGTTACCTGCTGCACCTTGGCTGCTGCCCAGGCTCGGTCTCCGACTCCCTAGGCTCCGACCCCGCCCCCTCTCGGCCCGAGGCAGGCCGGGGCTTGTAGTCCAGAACCGGCACCTCCTCCAGGACGCCCTCCGGGCCTGAAATGTGACCGAATTCTGGAAAGTCAAGCCTGGAATCCTGGGATTACAGAATTGGAATGCCAGTTCAGAACTGAAAGAAGCCTGTCTTTGTTGTTTTTTTTCAGACGAGGAAAGTGAGCCCCATTGAGTTGGTAGCACCTCTCAGACCTAATTTAGTGTGTGTGGGGGGGGGAGTGTTGTTTGTTTTTGTTTTTACTAGAGACAAGTCCAAGCCCTCTTTTTACAAAGGGGAAATTTAGGCCAAGTGGGGAAAAGAGCCTTTCACAAGATCATATATCAAGGTGGAGGCAGAGCCTGAAATTCTGTGGAGGAGAGGGAACACTTGGATTTTCCTCCTCTGAGGGAGTCAGAAGAGGTCCCAGGGTTGAAATATGCCCCAATCGTGCAGCTGGAGTCATCTCTCCTAGGAATGTGAGGGTACCTAGCCTGGTGACCACAGGCTCTAAGGCTGGTGTTAAGAGAAGGAACCCTGGCTACCAAATTTAGCCAACAGAGCCAAAAAATGCCTCCATCCTGGTGAATTCCTCTCCAATCAAACCTCACTCTGTCTCCCTCCTCACATCCTCCATTTCAGTCTCTACAAGAGAGAAAGACAGAAATTCTGCTACCTCAGGGGTCACACTTGGGCATCCATCCACATAGGCTTTGCCTAGCATAGCCAGCCCTATCCAAGGCTCTGTCTGTGTGGGTCTGAATCCTTAGCCTCTACTGCTGTGCTTACTTTTTCTATTATCAGCCTGATAGGACTGGAGTACAAAACAAAGGTATTTAGTGAAATAGCTGTAAGGAAAGGTTCCTCCACCCCACCCTACCCCCACAAACCTGGGTACATTGTCCCACCAATACAAATCCATGAAATCAAGGAGGGTGATGATTGAGAAAAAGATTTGGAGTGGAGGAGACTGGAAAGAAACCTGGAGTCCCAAGATTTAGAGACAGGAGAGACCCTAGACTTCATCTAAACCAACCCCTTATTGTTACAGATGCCCCTTTTCTTGTTACCTCCACTTCAATTCACAAATTGATGAGGTACAGGCTGGGGAACCCCCTTGAAGTCTGATTGAATCTTCCCTCTTGATGAGGCATTTGCATGAGGCCATAAACTTTTCATTGTGGCTCTGCCCAGACCTTTGTTACTAGACTAGCCCTCCATTGTCCATCTATTTCCCATCCTTGAGGCTATCAAAATATCAATTCACCCTAGAACTGGCCTAGCCCACCATTGTCTGTTGGCTCCAGGTGGCCTCCAGCAACTTCCCGTTAACTCTTCCTGAAGACCCTCCCCAAACTCCTCCTCCAAACCACCCCTAGATTCCTCCCACAACCTTTCTGTACATGAGACCCCTTCTTGCCTCCATGTGTGTGAGAGCGCCACAGAATGACCTAGCACAGACTTACTCTGGCCTGCTTGCCAAATGCAAGCCTTACAGATACCTAGGGTCCTTAAGAGTCTACTCAATATGGCGAACTTTTAATAAACTTTGCTTTTCTTTGGCTGAGAGAAGACTTGAGTCAAATTCATTTGGCAGGACCCAGCGTGTTGGTATTTTGGGGTCTCCAGCAACCCTGACCCTCTACATTTTATGGGTAACCACATCAAAATCATGTTCCCTTGGGGGAACAACTAACCCGTGTTCAAGGTCTATCTCTAGACTCCCAAAACTATAGCTGTCAAGTCCCCACTAATGTGTTCCTCTAGCAATAATCAGACAGAAAATCACAATTAGTTCAAAGAAAAGACATTTATTAAAGTGGCAAAGTAAGAGTCACAATGTCTCCTTTATAAACCTTTGATATATTTTAATATAAAGATACAAATCTTCAGGGAGAAGGGAACTGTACAGAGGTCACAAGTAGGAGGCAATCACATAAGGAAAGCAAATGACCAAGCTTATTCTGACCCCTTTAGGGCCAAATGTTAATCCCTTTAATGCCAAAAAAAAAAAAATCATACAGCAAGCTATTGCTTTCAGGATAAGCACTATTTCCCACCACTCCCCAATTCTTTCTTGGTATGGGGCTAGTTGTTCTTGGCCAGAGACCTCATCCTATTATGATGATTAACCAATATATTTCCTAAATTTATGTCTTTGAAGGCTAGGTTATAACCCAAACAATTGTTTTCCCCAATAACCACAAACTATCTCTGATATCTTAGATTCTTCCAGGTTTTATTTATGAATTTCTGCTACTTGTCCATATAAATGAATGGACTTGGGTGGAGGAGGGGAGGAGGAGGGAGAGGAAGGAGATTCAGAGACTAATTTGTAGAGGAGGCAAGATCATTGTCTCTGTTGACTGCTTATTGAATTCCTGGACTGTCCATGTGCAAATGATGCCCCTTAAGGTCTGAAAAAGGCAAAGTCCAAAAGAAAGTCCAAAAGAAAGTCCAAAAGCCTTATAGGTAGAGAGCATAGCAGGAACTGTGGGAAATAGTGCATTAGGAAAATTCAGTCCTCTGGAAAAATAATAAGAAATGAAAATGGCAAATGTTGAGCTACAGGTTGGCAGATAGACTAATACATTGTTGGTGGAGTTGTAAATTGATCCACCTATTCCTGGAAGATACTTTTGGACTAATGTCCACAAAACCAATAAACTATATCTGCCTTTTGATCCAATAATGTGACTACCAAGCACATGGCCTGAAGATGTCAAAGACAGAAGGAAAGATCCCATAAGTACCAAAATATTTGTTGTAGCATTTTTTTGTAGTAGCCAAGAACTAGAAACAAAATGAGCACCCATCAATTAAAGAATGGCTGAACAAATTATAGCATATGCATGTGATAGAATATTATTGCACTGTAAGAAAGAATGAATATGAAGAATGCAGAAAAACAGGCAGCCTTGTACAATGATTCCACTCGTGTAATGAAGGCATCAGAACTCTAATCAGTGTGGTAACTAATCATGTCTCTCACCTTTGGGTAGAGAGGTGGCAGACTGGGTGTGCCAAATGAGACAGATGTTTCCAGACAAGACCAATTCGTTCATTTGTTTTGATTAAATAGATTTGAGGTAGCTAGGTGGCACAGTGGATAGAATTCAGAACCTGGAGAAAGGAAGTTGTTGGGTTGTTTTCAGTCACAACTCTACTCTTTGTGATGCCATTTGGAGTTTTCTTGGCCAAGATTCTGGAGTGTTTTCCATTCCTTCTCCAGACCATTTGACAGATGAGGAAACTGAGGCAAACAGGATTAAGTGAATTGCTCAGACCTAAGTTTAAATCTGTCCTCGTACTTATTAGCTGTATGATTGTGTGCAAGTCACTTAGCCTTTGTCTGCTTTAGTATCAACTATAAGATGGGGATAATAATAGCACCTACCTCACAAGATCTTTGTGTGGATCAAACTAAATAATATTTGTAAGGCATTTAGCAAAGTACCTGGCATATAGTAAGGGTTTGATAAATGCTTTTTCCCTTTTGTGAGGCCTTCCCTTATCAGTTACAGGGGAGACATCTACAGTGGGAGGGAATAAGGGAAGAAGACATAGGGAAATGACCAAAAAAAAAATTTAACTAAAAAAGTACCAACAAAACATTATTTTTACAAACTAATGCAGCCAGTTCTGCTCTCAGAGCTTGGCTTTGCAGGGCTGAATCCCCAGAGTGATTAAGGAAAGGTCTAACACAGTGGTTCTCAACCTTCCTAATGCCGTGACCCTTTAATACAGTTCCTCATGTTGTGGTGACCCCAACCATAAAATTATTTTCATTGCTACTTCATAACTGCGATTTTGCTACTGTTATGAATCCTAATGTAAATATCTGATATGCCAGATGTATTTTCATTGTTACAAATTGAACATAACCCATAGGTTGAGAACCGCTGCCAGGAAGAAGACTGGAATGGAACTCAAAGCACCTGTGTTCAAGTACCAGCTCTTTCATTAATGTGATTCTGGATCTCTCTTTGTGGAGTCTGTTCCCATCCTTAAGCCCTGGTTCCGTCATTTATAAAATAAGACCACCACAATAATTCCTAAGGTCCCTTCCAGTCCCAACATCCTACGTTCTAGCAGAGCAAAGAATTCATCCGTTTGTTCACTTAGTAAACATCGATTAAACACCCACTTTGTGCAAAGAGCCCAGTGTTGGGAGAGAGAGAATTCAGCCCCATTGGCCTTCAAGGAGTTCGTGATCTCATAAGGCAATAAGGCACAAGCACAGATAACTATCATCCATGTAAGATGCCAGAAGTGCCTTCTCCACTGGAGAATCTACCTTCTATGAGTACTGAAAGAAATACGAGTGAGGTGGGCAGAAATAGCTGCTCAGTGTGTGATATCCGCACAAGCCACCAGGTGGCAATCCCAGCCCAAGCTGAACCCCTGAACCTCTGCACCAGCGGCTGGTCCCAATCTGGGTCTCAGAGACTTCCATCTTGAGTCCCCTGTCTCTTTCACCTCCTCTCTTCTGGTGGAAACAGACCAGCTGTGCTTTTCTCTTCTTTTCTTTTCTTGTTTTTATAGTGGGGGTTTGGTGTATGCACAGAGCTTGACTGCTGTCTCCCCATGAGGAGACACTTGCTTCCAGGAGAGTGGTGATGATCAGGATGGAACTGGCTTGGAGACACTGGAGTTTATGTGAACACTGTGTAGTTGATTTCAATCAACTAACCTCGAGGTAAATTTGATTGGCTGTTGTTGTTTGTCATTAAGTCTATCCAATCCTTCGTGATCCCCTTTGGGGTTTTCTTGGCAAAGCTACTGGAGTGATTTGCCATTTCCTTTTCTATCTCATTTTGCAGGTGAGGAAACTGAGGCAAACAGAGTGAAGTGACTTGCGCAGGGTCACAGACTTAATAAGCATCTGAAGTAAAATTTGAACTCAGATCTCCTGATTCCAGACCTGGTGTTTTATCCATTATGCCATGTAGCTGCCCTTGATTGGTTCTGGAGGCATTCTGCCATGTTTTTTGCCTCCCTCTCTTCAGCTGCTCTGTTCACAGCATCCATTGAGAATTATGCAGGAGAGGGAAGTCTTGGGGCTTTCTCCTGCGCAGATGCTGTGGCTTCCAAGAAACAGACCCTCGGTCCTTGATCTTTACGCTCGTTCTTTTCTGCCTACCAGTTTCATTAACTGTTAGCCATAATAATTGTACTTTTTTCCTAGGGCTGTTGTGAGGATTGAATGAGATAATATTTGTAAAACACTGAGTACACTGGCTATCAGACAGTAGACTTAAATTCTTATTTCCTTCCTCATTTATCCTTCTGTCGAATATTTGTTTCTTTGTTGAGTTTTGATGCTTGGTTTCCACACTAAACTTTGTGTGTGTGTAAACATGTGCTTTTGACCCTCCTTTGTTTCGTTCTGATAGGAGTGAGGTTCCCCTGAAACCAATTATATGAAATAATAAGTTGCACCCCCTTTTACTTTCTTCATTAACATATTCCTTTTATTCTTCCTTCCTTTCTCCTCTTAAGACTCTTAGGAGAGAATCAATCCTCCTCTAGGTTCTTTGTTTTTCTTATTTGACTCCTTCAATATCCTTTGAATACATGATGGTTCTGAAGCGACACTGGTTTCTTCTCCCCCTATTAAAATGTTAGCATTGCATCATCCTACTGTCCCTTCCATTTGCTCAAATCAATTTAGCTTTCTAGGTTTCTCTTGACTTTGGGGTTTGTTTATATTTTAAAGTTTCTATTCAGTTCTGGTCTCTTCATCAGAAATGCTTAAAATTAGTTTTCTATACCACCAAAAATCTATTTTTGTCCCCTTATGATTGTACTAACCTTTCAAGGTAAGTTATGCTTATTTGTTAACCTAAATCATTTGCCACTTGAAATTCAGACAGTTCTTGATTTACATAAATTTACATTATGCAAATACAATAGAGCCATGGAAGGGGTGGGGCCACTCAGAGCCCCCTGAGGGAAGGGAGAGGTCTATGGAAAAGTCCACTTAAGTGAGAACTAACTCTGTGTTGTATTCCAAGATTTCTTTTCATTTGGACTAAAAGCTTTCAACTCTTATGTGATCCTAAGTGTGTTGCACAGGCTGTTGAACTTTTTCTTTCTGGCCGATTACAATTTATTTTTCTTTCATATGGAAGGTCCAGATTTTGCCTATGACATTTCTGGGATCTGTTTGGAGGTTTCTTTTATGAGGCAGTAGGTAGATGTTTTCTCTTTTCATGCTGCCCTTCAGTTCTAATAGACCTGTACAGTCTTCATTTCTTCAGGTGTAGTATTCAGGTTGGTTTGTTTTTTAATTGTAGTTTCTAGGGCGTACAATGATTCTTAAATGATCTCTCTTTGACCTGTTTTCCAGGTCAGTTGTTTTTGATAATAGATACTCTATATTTTCTTTTTATTTTCTTCAGTCTTTTGGTTTATTTTAATTTTTCTTGCTGTGTCATTGATTTTTATCTGTTCTAATATACACGGAATTTGTTACTTGAGTAAGTTTTATTATTTTCTGCCTAAGCTATTTATTCTCCTCTAATTTCTTTCTCCAGAGTTCTTAATTTAAAAAAAAATCTTTTCCTATAGGTCTTGTGGAAAATCAGTTTTTTCCCTTAACTCTGTCCTTGTATTGTTAGGAAGTTTTTTTCTTCTTCTAGGTTGGATTTTCTAACTGTCCTAATAATGAGAAAGTTCTTAGGATTTTTTTTTTGAGGCTTTGGATGTAGCAATTTTGATTTTTGTCTTCTTCTGAGTTTATGTTTTGATCTTCCCTGTCACCATAGTAACTTTCTATGGTCAGGTTCTTTTGTTGTTTGCTCATTTTTCCCAGCCCATTTCTTGACTTTTAACTTTATGTAAAAGTTGGGCTTTTCTCCCAGGCGGGAGGGGGCATTGTCCTAAGATTTAGGGTTTTTTGAGCAGCTATTTTTCAGAGCTAGTTGTGGGGCGGGGGTGGGGGTGGAGGTGGTCTGTAAATTATCAGTTCT
>CM053580.1:530937886-530987380 GCA_028627135.1 Pseudochirops cupreus
CCAAAATCTCTCAAACCCATCATTCAGTTGATTCAGCTTTCCTTTACATTTATTAACCAGAAACAAGATACCTCATACCTTTTACTGACTATTTGCTTTAATCATTGAAACTTGCTATAGAAGGGATAAGCAGGGACATATGACATTCCAAATATGACAGGATAAAACATCCTTGGCTCTGTTTAGATTCGGGTAAAGTCACAGATATCCATGCAGTATGGATGCCACCTCACAGCCAGGCTCAGGAACAGGTGGGCAAACATCCCTTATCAAAGGAATTTCATAGGTACACAGCCAGAAGAGGTCCTATCCTAGACCACGCTAAGGTCGCCCCTTCAGCCTTTACCAGATGTAGACTTCCACCAATATTTAACCTTGTGGCATTTGATGCAGGCACTGATTTATGCAGACCACTATACCCGAGTTTAAACTCCAAACAGAATTTAGTTATTGTCCCAAATGCCTTTTACCTCACACAGCAAGTTTCACTCATCACAGCTTAGAGCCAGTTCTCTTATTTATTTACTTATTTTCCTTATTTGATTCCTTAGGGCACCAAGGCCTAAGGTTTTATATATTTTAGCAAATGAGAGGGACCACACTTCCTCCTACACAGTATAATCTAAGGGGAGGCATGTTTACTACTGCTTTGGTCTGTGAGTAACCACAAACACACTCTTCCTCCCTAGAACTGTGACCAGGTTCATGCTGCCCTGCAGCCACAAGCTCGGGTGTGCTCCTCCTTACCCTGGGACTGTGACACAAGACTGCAACCTAGATTTATGTATGCAAAAGAATTCTGCACCCAGCACTGTAAGGGCCCTTTAAAGCCATTTGTGTGACTAGATGTCTGACCTCAGTCAGTGTGTCCTTGCTGACAAGAAAAAACCTGGGGTGAGTCCAAGAGGCATCCAGGTGTGTGTTCTGCCAGAGTCCCTGGGGCTGATTCAGTGGCCCTCAAGGCCTGCTGCTATCTTTCCAGCCTGCATGTGCTGGACTGAGCTCCACTCTTACCCCAGTTGTAACAGATCTTGCCTGCCGACCTTCTAAGTTGTCTTGGGCTGGAAAATTGTTTCATTCTATCCTTTTGTGGGTCCCACCACCCTAGAATTTGTTTTGAAGCATTGTTTAAAGCTGTTTGGAGGGGATTTGGGGAGAGCTTAGGTGACCTTCTCTCCACTGCCTTGGATCTGCTCCTTATGAACAGTTTCTTAAGTCTAGACAATCAACAAAACTTAAATCAAGCTCTTATTTGTAGCACTTGATGATTTCTGAGGTGTAAATGGTCAAGCTGAAAATTTAGCCATGGCTTGCTGGCTCCGGCATAGAGATGAGGGTGAGACATTGCCATGGTAGAAGTGGCAGGATGATTTGGTGAGAAGGGAAACAAGGGATGGGAATGGGTTTTAAAAATAACTCCTTATGATGTTCAAAGTGTTTTCCCAGGCAATTAATTGATCCTTAAGTCCTTACAACAGAATGTAAAGAAATCAGGGAAAATGTTATTATTATACCTCCCCCCATGGCTCCTTTTTCAATTCCCACTATCATTAGGGGGCCAGGTCCTGAGAGATAAGTTTCACTGGTACCACTCTCTTTCTCAAAGTCCTAGGGGTAACCCTGAAGGGCTGGGGTTTCTGTTACTGTTTCTCACAATCCTTCTGCTGGTATATTTCCCATTTCTATCAGCCAGTAGACAATTTTTTTTTTTAGCAAAAGGCATTTACTAAGTTGGTATAGCAAAGTCAGTTGTTATGGAAATATTCCCCCAAACTGTGGGTGCATTCTTCCCTTCCACACACAGAGTTCTGGGGGTGGAAGGAAGGGTAGGCTCTAAGTTAGAAAGCACATGTGACAAAAGAGTAAACTCAGAGCTCTCCTTTCATAGAATCCTTATAAAGCTGACCTTACACATCATTTTGCTTGGTTCTGAAAGTTAGTACGGGGTCATAAAATTGTCTTTCTTCAGTGCACCTACTATGTCCAAGGTTTATCTCTCAGTTCCCATTGTACCAATGTTGCTGTCAGTTGCTGCTATTCCAAAGATGCTGTTTTAAAAAAAAATATTTGTTTGTTTTTAGTTTGAACATTCACTTTTATAAGATTTTGAGTTCTAAATTTTCCCCCTCTGCAAGATAGCATGTAATCTGATATAGGCTATACATGTACAATCATATTATACATATTTCCACATTAATTATGTTGTAAAAGAAGAATCAGAACAAAAGGGAAAAACCATAAGAAAGAAAAAAAAGAGAAAAATAGTATTCTTCAATCTGCATTCAGACTCCAGAGTTGTCAGCAATATTTAAGCGTCTTCATGCTTTTCAACCTTTTGTTATTCCTGTTCGCCCAAGCTATGATTCAGTTTAACTCATACCAATCAATTAATCAATCAGTCAACACTTATTAAGTGCCTAATAAGACAGTCCCTGCCCTTAAGAAGTTTAGTCTCTAATCATCATTTCTTATGAAACAGTAGTACTTAATTATAATTCATAAATCACAACTTGTTCAGCCATTCCCCAATTGATAGGCATCCCCTCAATTTCCAATTCTCCAAAAAGAGCTGCTATAAATATTTTTGTACATGTGAGTCCTTTTTCCTTTATGATCTCTTCCAAAGACACTATTATCAGCCCTGGTGGATAATGCTACAGATGCTGATTGGAATTACAAAGCTTCTATGTTTCTGAAGTTCAAAATGTTATTATCTAGTCAATGGGGAGGGGAGGGCAAGGGAGCTAGAAAATGTTCTCTCCCCTCCTCCTTGGCAATTCCCTCTTAGGAATCCTTCCCTCTATAGATGACTTAACTACCACTCAACCTACCCCATGCTGGACTATCTGCTTCCAAACTGACTTACTGTGTTGTACAAAGACTCAAAGATGGATTTGATTCTTTCACTTAGTCACAAGAAATTTCCTGCATTGTGTCAACTGTTTTCATCCAATCACCTCCCCCACCCCCCAACCATGATTCTTTCAAGTTGATTAAGGATTTATTCACATTTACACCTAGTTTACTTTTGATTGATTCAGTCTGCATATCAGAAACTTCCTAATTACATTATGGGGGGGGCAGAACCCCCCACCCATACACTATTATGTATATGATTCCAAGATACATTTATTCAGCCATAGACTTCTGAGTTCTAGTTCCATGTGACTAATTACCTATGGTACAAAATGTCTCATAGGCACCTCAAACTCAATATGTCTAAAACTATCTTTGCCTTCAACCCTCCACCATTTTGGATTTCCCTATTTCTCTCTCTCCTCTCTCTTTCTCCCTTTTCTCTCTCCCTCTTTCTCTTTCCTCCTTCCTCTCCTTCTCGCTCTCCTCCCCCTCCCACTCCTCCTCCTCCTCCTCCTTCTCCTTCTTCATCTTTTGGCCACATCCTCTTCTCTCTACTTATACAACCATCAGCCTGCTTCTGGCCATCATCTCTTCTCCCCTGGACTATGACAATAGCCATTTATTTCCCTACCTCAAGTCTCTCCCATTTCAATCCATCCATGCCAGGGATTTTTCTAAAATGCAGTTGTGACAGTAACCACTATATAAAATAAACTCCCATGACTTTCTATGATCAACCATCTTGCTGCCCTGCAGGAACTTTTGCCCTAGGGCCTCACTGTCCTGATGGGTGACTACCACTCCCAGACTAATATTCCAAGAAAATCTCGGTCACCATACTTAACTTCACACTCTGCTTTTTCAACTGCTTATCATATACACTTTCCTCTCTGTCCCCTTTTTCAACCCCTCTCCATCTCCAACCTGTTCTAAAAGCAAATCAACTCTGTCATTGTTCTTGGGTGGACTCTATGAGTCTATTCCCTCATGGTCTCATGGAGCATTCTGCTAACTCTGGAGCAGAGATGCCTCCCTGGCCTCCCCATGTGTGTTGGCTCCCCCTCCCCCCATTAGAGTGTAAGCCTGAAAGGGCAGGGCCTGTGTTTACTTTTGTGTTTGTATTCTCTAGTATTTAGTAAGTGCTTAATGAATTATTTTTCTTTCCTTCTTTTCATTTATCCCTTCAGTCTAATGAGTTGACAATTCTTCCAGATCAGCAGCTAATCCTTTGTAACATATCCCTTCCTAGGGACCAAAGGATCACTCAGGCATGCCCCTTCAGCAAAAGACATTGTCACTTGCGCCATCAAATGTGTCCAGATCATGAGGCCACTGAAGGAAGTGTATGGGATGAGTGAAAACTTCTCAATTTGGGGTAGTTAACTTTTCAAATTGCTTCTGTCAATCACTTTTATCTTCCTTTGTCTGTTTTCCCGTCTTGGTGGGACCTTCCCCTTATCTTTCCTTGATGTCCCAGTTGGGGAAGTATTTGGTGAAGTATGCCTCTCCACCAATGAGAGGGGAAACAGTCGAGAAGGAGTCTTGACTAAGTTAGGTTATAAATTCTAGCACTATCTTTTGTAACTTGCCTCTTCTCCATGATGAGTCATGGGGAAGACCGCCTTCTTCTCCCGGGGAAGAGAATAAAGTCCTGTTCTTATCCTAAGAGATCTCTGTGTTTATTTCTTTTCACTAAATTAAGGATGAAGGATATTTTTCATCCCAAACAGGAGTAAGGGGCATTCTTATACTTGCGGGCTGTTAGAGCACACACATACCCAGAACTGACCAGGGCACATACTCAGGTCCATCGGATGTGTCTCAGCCAGAGTAGATTGGAAGAGAACTTTTCCGTTACCCCTTGTGATAGACTCAATATCTACCAGGGCTCCCCCACCTTCCATGTAGGTTAGGTAGGTTCTTGCCCTGAAGTCAAGGAAGCTGCTTTTAAGACTTGATTGACCCAAGGAGACTAAGGTTTAAGCTCAGTTTCCATTGATGTGGCTGACATTCCAAGGCTGAAGGAGTCACTGCCCCCTACCCTTCTGACTAGATTCATTTAGGGAGCAAGAGGACGGGATGGAGGATCTCCTGAGATAAGTGCTATATTCTTGCTGATTCTGTGTTATGGCTAATGTAATGAGAGGACAAGTCAATGAGCCCAGTCCTTATGATCTGGAGCAGAATGTATTAGCTTCCTCCACTGATGCAGTTTTCCATGTGGAAGAGTCTGGGGAGCCATTACATGGTCACATAATGGAAGTGCCTTGGGAACTTAGGACCATGCTTAGACATTCTTAAACTGCTTCTGATATGCTAATCACATATTGAAGAGCAGCCTGTTTGACCAGGCTTATAGAATGGGTGCTGAAGGTGCCTTGAAGAGACATTAGTCAGCCTTGGCCTTTTTTTCTCTTAATTGGACCTCTTTTCTTGGTTTGACTCTTTCAATGGTGGCATCCAATGAATGACAATACTGTAAGGAGAGAGGATTTAGGCCCTCCCCCACTGAGGCAGAGATATGACCCTATGAACATGGGCCTCACTTTTGTGTTTAAACTCGTTGCTATGAACTTATAAATTTCCAAAACTTATAAATTAAGGGTGATAGACCTGGGGGGCAGCTAGATAGCTCAGTGGATAGAGCACCAGCCCTGGAATCAGGAGGATCTGAGTTCAAATCTACCCTCAGACACTAGCTCTGTGACCCTGGACAAGTCACTTAACCCTCTTTGCCTCAGTTTCCTCATCTATAAACTGGGCTGGAGAAGAAAATGGCAAAGCACTCCTTTATCTCTGCCAAGAAAACCCCTCAAAAGGAGTCAGAGTCAGACACAACTGAAAAAATGACTGAACAATGTGGCTTCTAGAATACAGTTTGGCTAATGAGTCATTTTCCCTTTTTAGTTTATGATCTTAAGATATGTAGTAAATGCCTCTCTCTATCTCCCCCACTTCCTTTTCAAGAGTTAAAGATGTTTGTGGTCAGAATTTCACCCCATCTTCGTTCACAGATCTCACAGTGAAATGGAAGGATTAGGAAAGGAAAATGACTGGGGGGTGATTACCTTAATATAGTGGTATTATGTCATTTTCTCTTCACTTTGTTCTATGTATGACAGCTCCCCTCTGGGCTACTCTCTCTCCTCCCTCAACCTCCACTAGCATTTGAAAGTTGGGTTCTGCAATGGGCATGTACCCTAAGTTCAAGGTACTCTGTGGTACTGAAGAGGTTAGGGTTAAGGTTGCTAGAGACCCTAAAATACCAACACGCTGGGTCCTGCTGAAACAATTCAACTCAAGTCTTTTCTCAGCCAAAGAAAAGTAAAGTTTATTAAAAGTTTGCCATATGGGTTAGACTCTAAGGAGCCTAGGTATCTGTGATGCTTGCATTGGGCAAGCAGGACAGAGCAAGTATGACACAGAGTAAGTCTGTGCTAAGTCATTTTATGGTGCTCTCACACAGTAAGTCTGTGCTAGGGTATTCCATAGCGCTCTCACACCACATGAAGGGAAGATAGGGTCTTATATACAGAGGAATCTAGGGGTGATCTAGAGGAGGAGTTTGGGGAGGGTCTTCAGGAGGAGTCAATGAGGTCAGACTCCAGTAATGAGTTTGGGGAGGGTCTTCAGGAGGAGTTAATGAGGTCAATGCAAGGGTGGATTGATATTTTGATAGGCTCAAGGGTGGGAAGCAGATGGACAATGGAGGGCCAGGCTAGTAACAGAGGTCTGGACCCAGCCATGATGAAAAATTTGTGGCTTCTGCAAATGCCTCATCAAGTGGGAAGATTTAATCAGACCTCAAGGGGTTTCCCATAGCCTGCACCTCAAAGATTCAAGGAGAGCTCAAGGGGGGGGTCCCAGAGCCTGCACCTCATTAGTACTGCACATCTATAATCATAGTTCATGAGCCCCCACCTATCTGTTTACCTTTCAGTAGTCAACCAAAGGAAAAAAATTACCTTATAGTGAAAGACATTTACAGGAGCAGGATACTCAAAGGATTTACATTAGACCATTATCTTGTAAATATACATATATACATACACATATACATACATACACACACATATATACATACATACATATATATAGTGAGAAAGTGAGCAAGTATAGAGATTGGGGAGGGGCAACTTATATATCTGATGATGCAGAGCCCTGGATACCTTTTCATAGCGTCCTAGATCTGCTTTTCACTGGATTCACTGTCTCTATGAAGTATATTTCTCTGCTCAGCTCCCTGGGCTTGCTTTCTGCTGGTCACAACATATACACCTGGCTAGGTGCTACTAGTCCGTAGTCTCTACAAGGCAGGCAGGACACAAACATTTATTAAATAATTACTATGTGCTAGGCACTGTGCAAAGCCTGGACCTCCAAATACAAACACAAATGAAGACAGCTCTGATGAGGTGCAGGCTCGGGACCCCCCTGAGCTCTCCTTGAATCTTTGAGGTGCAGGCTGTGGGACCCCCCCTTGAGATCTGAGTAAATCTGCCCACTTGATG
Organism: Pseudochirops cupreus; assembly: GCA_028627135.1. Lineage (NCBI taxonomy): Eukaryota > Metazoa > Chordata > Mammalia > Diprotodontia > Pseudocheiridae > Pseudochirops > Pseudochirops cupreus. Next base: position 530,945,257 of record CM053580.1, read on the forward strand.
AGGCACTTGCAGAGGCCATAAGTATTTCATTGTGGCTGGGCCCAAACCTCTGTTACTAGCCTGGCCCTCCATTGTCCACCTGCTTTCCACCCTTGCACTGACCTCGTTAACTCCTCCCCAAACTGGTTACTTGAGTCTGACCTTATTGACTCCTCCTGAAGACCCTCCCCCAGCTCCTCCTCCAGACCACCCTTGGATTCCTCTGTATATAAGAATCCCACCTCCCTGCCACAGAAAGCACTAGCACAGACTTGCTCTGTGAAATTGCCATAGAATGTCCTCCCATAGACTGGCTCCTTGAGAGTCCACCCCATATGGTGAACTTTTAAGGAACTTTCAATAAACTTTACTTTCCTTTGGCTGAGAAGACTTGAGTCGAATTCTTTTGGCGCGACCCGGCATGTTGGTATTTTGGGGTCTCAGGCACCCCTAACCCTCTTTGGATAAACCTCTTCAAGCACCTGCTCTTAAAGGAGCTTATATTCTAACAGAGAAGACAACATATAAAAAGTAGCTGAAGGGAATGGGAGGGAGAGAAGGTGCCATGGGCAAGGAGATGGTGATGGAGTCTGTGGAGTCAGAAGCATAGCTGGGGGTGGAATGAAGCAAGGCCAACCTGAGTCAATCCCCAAGATAGAGGCCCCAGAGGAATTCACTAGTGGGAGAATAGTATGACAGGATGAGTGAAGTTCCAGGGTGAGAATGCCAATGAATCACGGGAGCAAAGTCCACACGGTCACATTGTGATTCAGCTAAAGTCATGGCGCTAAGGCACTGTCAGGCAGCTAGTTAGTTCAATGGATAGAGTATTAGACCAGGAATCAGGAAGACCTGAGTTCAAATCTGGCCTCAGACATTTACTAGTTATGTTGGTCAAGTTACACAACTTCTACCTGCCTCAGTTTCCCCAACTGTAAAATGGGGAGAACAATAGCAGAGTTGTGAGGACCGAGTGAGATTATATTTATGACACAGTGCCTGGCGCTTAAGTAGGTGCCTATTCCTCTCTACCTCATTTAAAGAGAACCAGGATCCTTCCTCTAGGAGTAGTGGGAAGTTCAGTTCATGGTCTTAGCAATATTCTATCTCCAAGGTTCTGAGTTCTCCTAATCCCCTCTCAAAGATGTTTTTAAAAACCTATAGATGGGGCAGCTAGGTGGCGCAGTGAATAGAGCACCCGTCCTGGAGTCTGGAGGACCTGAGTTCAAATTCGAATTTCTCAAGCATTTAACACTTACTAGCCATGTGACCTTGGGCAAGTCACTTAACCCCAACTGCCCTGCCGCCCTCTCCCCTCCAAAAAGCAAGAAAACAAAACAAACAAAAAAACTACAAAGGTGATACATCTCTAGGGGGAAGTCCATTGTCTCTTGTCTATTTGCAGATGATTTCCAGATCCTTTCATAAGTGAATCAGTCACTCAAAGCATTGTAATACAGTATAATACCTATTGGAATCCAGCCCAAACAAGACTCTGAATGTAATTTGCATTTGATAAGAAAGCTGGGACAGTAAAGTATTTCAACCAGATAGGGACTCAGGCCATGTGTAGGTATATGCACAGAAGTATATGTGATTTAATATTTGGATCAGTATTTCATTTATCCCTTAACCTTTTTTTAAAATAGGTTTTGATTGATGTCTTTTGTTTTTTACATCACCAATTTCCCCCAGTATCTTTCCCCCTCCCCTTCCCAGAGAGCCATCCAATAATGGTATTTTTTTGTTTGTTTGTTTGAGGAGGGGAGTTAAAGCAATCAGGGTTAAGCTATTTGCCCAAGGTCACATAGCTAGTGAGTGTCAAGTGTCTGAGGCCACATTTGAACTCAGGTCCTCCTGGCTCTAGGGTTGGTGCTGTATCCACACCTAGCTCCCCCAGTAGTATTTTTTTTAAGAAAAAAAAGAAAAAAATCAGCATAACTGACAGATACATTGGAAAGGTCTGAAAATGTATGCAATGTACATTTTAGCCAGGTGGCTGGATAGAGCACTGACTGTGGAATCAGGAGGACCTGAGTTCAGCCTCAGACACTTTCTAGCTGTGTGACCCTGAACAAGTCACTTAATCCAGTTTGCCTCAGTTCCCTCATCTGTAAAATGAACTGGAGAAAGAAATGTCAAAACACTCCAGTATCTTTGCCAAGAAAACCCCAAATGGAGTCACTAAAGGTTGGACAGGATCAAAACAACTCAACACCATCACCACAATATCTTAATTAATAACTCCAACTTATTAAATAAAGTCAATCAGCATTTATTAAATTCTTACTTTGTGCTTGGCGCTGAGAATAGAAATACAAGCAAAAATAGTTCCTGCCCTCAAAGAGCTTACATTCTAGTGGGAGAAGACAACACTAAAAGGAAGTTGAAAACAGGAGGGAGGGAGCCGGAAATAAGGTGCCAAGAAGTCTGAAGAGTCAGCTTTGGTTTATTATTCAGTTGTAGCTGACTCTATGAGACCCCATGGCCTTTCCCTGGGGTTTTCTTGGCAAAGAGACTGGTTTGCCATTTCTTTAGCCAGCATGCCCCCGTTTTACAGATGAGGAACTGAGGCAAATAGGGATTCAATGACTTGCCCAGGGTCAGGACATATTTTAACTCAGATCTTTCTGACTCCAGCCCTGGTGTTCTATCTACTCTATCACCTGGCTGCCCCTGAAGAGTCAGGACTGGAACCCAAATGGAGGAGTGAATGTAACTGGAGTGGACACTAAGTCCCAGGAGAAACTGACCAATCAAAAGAAAGGGCCATATCTTCCAAGATAAGAACACCAAAAAGTAAAAGATGCGTTTCAGCCATCTGCGTGGTGGAAGGGATAAGTAGTACCCTTGGTATTGCAATCTTGAAGTCCCTCTAGTGGCCACAGAGATTACTGCACCTTATGAGAAAGGCCGCTAACCTGGTGAGGATGTGTCACAGAAGGCCTGGGAGGTCTGGCCGTAGAGTTCAAGTAAGCCAAGGCAGGGGTAGATAATGAAGGTATTGTACAGAAATAATGAAACTCTCTATTGCCAAATAATTAAAATGGTTAAATAAGATTTCCCCCTCATGCTTAATAAAGGTAGATGGGCCCCAAAGGATTGCCACATGTATTTCCTTATACGTGGTTTTTTCGTTTTCTTATACAGTTTTTTTGGGGGGTTTCACTTTTTTTCCCTTGAGTCTCCTTGACTTGGGAAAATGAATCAGGTTGCCACTTACCATTATCATTTAATAAGAACAACAAATTCAGATGAAATTCTTCCATTTTGGATCTAGGCAGATAGGAAAATCCTTTCACAGATCCCAGCCCAGGAGCTGCTAAATTTGACTTCTGACCCCATGAACCCTAATAGGGTATAGACCTTGGAAGCAGGGAAACGTTGGTGGACACCATATAGAACAAGTTAGAAGACTCTTCCTTCCTGTACATAAAGTATTAACTGTCAACCTTTACAGAATCTGTACTAAGACAAAATTAGACTGCGTGTAGATGTTTATTTCTCTCAAAGCTGGGGAACATGCCTATAGATACATACACAGGAGTTGATAGGGAAAATGAGCTCAAAGAAAGACCAGTTGAAGAAGACTTTATATCTTTAGAGCAAGGAAATGTTTCCTTCTTCCACCCTTCCTGGCTCAGGATGCCAAAATTATGGTCTCCATATGTGTTAGCCATAAACATGGGCATAAAACATGAATGTCATAACGGGATATAACATAACAGTGCCCATAAAATAACAAGACAAGAGAAATGCCGTTATTCAATATAGTGCCCAGTTTAATGTGCCTAGTCCTTGGCAGAATGTTCACACTCAGCAAAATCCATCAGGATAGCTTGGATTCACTCAGAGAGCAAAGCAAAGCATATCTGTTATGCCAGAGCATGTAAAGCATCATGGTAGGCTAAGCTCATAGTGGGTCAGAAATGTTCTTCTCCTGATTGGCCAATCCAGGTTTCAGTCCTTTCTTAGGTGAGGAGGGGCTCAAGCTGGTTTGCAGGGGGTGAGGTTAGGAAACTGGTTTACAAAGGAAGGATGAAGGCCTCACCTTTGGGTTACTGCACATGTCTAAGAGCTACCTTGAAGCTGTGACCACTTCCACCAATGTGATCAACACCTAGCCCAAAGTTTGGGATAGCATGTTCCAAATGGAATCCCTCCGGGCTCATCAGTAGCTGAGTTCCCACATACTAGAGATCAAAGGCCAATTGATTATGACCCTAACATATCATTCAATATATCTGGCTCCAGATTCATCAATTTTGTGGTTTGCTTTTCATTTCCTGCTGTGGCTGCTCATTCACCACACAAAAGGTGCTCATTTAGAAAGTACTCGCTGCTATGTGGCTGAGAAGATGATTAAGCCCCCTGAACCCCACTTCACTTTGGACTGCGGTGGAGGCCTAGTAGAAGGGAGCAGCAAGAAGAGCCCGGCAGGGGTGGGAGGGGAAGGGAAGCAGACGCAGAAACACAGAGGCACCATACATTGGGAACCCAGAAGAAAGCAGCGTGATGACATTACCAGGAGTGCCCAAGGTTTATGGGAAAATGGTCTATTGTTCTTTTTCTTTTTTTTTTCTTTTTGGAGGAGGTGAGGCAAGGCAGGGCAATTGGGGTTAAGTGACTCGCCCAAGGTCACACCACTAGTAAGTGTTAAGTGTCTGAGGCTGGATTTGAAATCAGGTCCTCCTGACTGTAGGCCCAGCACACTCTCCTCTGTGACACTTAACCTTTCCCTAGACAGCATGATTTGTAGTAGTTGCTTGGAATACTGTATCTACATGTGCAGAAAGTCATTAGCTGTCTCCATATATTCATCTTTTCCTCCTAATGCTTTCTAGGTTCCACATTTCCATCTAGAGGTATGTGTATTTGAATAGTGATTCATAACTCATTCAGTTCATGTCCCCACCCACTCACCATGATTTCCTATGCTTTCCCTGTCTCAGTGTGTCCCTAAATAACGTATTCAAATGGCATGGCAACCCCCAAAGCCCTTTGGCACGGGACTCTCTCCTTATTGGTGGAGATAAATTGTGTGAGGGGCCAGATGGAGTTGATGACAGCAGAAAAGCTCTAGCCTTGGCCAGTCCCCATAGAGACTTTTTTGTGGTGGAGTTAGGTGCTCCTGGCTTTTAGCTTCAAGAGGGAAAATATAAAAGGCCAACCCCACTTCAGGTTGCTGAAGGAAAGTCTCTAGGGAGACATGAAAATAGCTGGCAATCTCCATCACATCCCCCATCTCCGGCTTGCTATCTGGAGATTTAGGAGAGTTTCCCCTGAGTGAGATTCAGAACTCCCTCTCTAGGTTGTACTAAGTTATCTTGTTCCCAAGAGAAGAGTTCCTTCCCTTCCTTTTGTCTGGTATATATTCTCCCATGTGTACCTTCTCTGATTTCTGTTTTGTTATGATTTGGATAAATGGATTTCCTTGCTGTTTCCTATGTGTGTTCGTTGTGGAGCTGGCATTTGATAGGAAAGGGGTCAAGCCTTGAATACAGAGCTTAGGGTCCTTCTTCCCCCAAAATGACAAAGCGATCATAAGTTAGATGGAACTCGGTCACACCCCCTTGACCAGGGGTGGGGAACCTACAGCCTCGAGGCCACATGTGGCCCTCTAGGTCTTCAAGTGTAGCCTTTGCTTGCATTTGGTAGAAGAGTTGTGCTTGAGGACCTAGAGGGCCACATGTGGCCTCGAGGCCTCAGGTTCCCTATCCCTGCCCTTGACTAATGATATTTAAGGGAGCAGAAAGATATAATTCTAGCTCAGTAACACCTCCCCTCCCTCCACCTTTTTGAGGGGAGCAGAGTAGCGGCCTCCAAGCCTTGCTTCCTTTTGTGGCATGAATTAAAATTTCCTTAGAGAAGGCGGGGAGGAGCCCACTGTGGCTCCCTGCAAGTCACACAAGGAGAACCCTGAGCACAGGTGGGCCTCCCTTCACCTGTGGGGTCCACTCTTGTTACCACATGCTGGCAGGCATGTACAGGAGCCATGAGTCACATTGATAAATTTTCAGTGTGAGTATTGACCCCTCAGAAATCAGCAAATGCTGCAGATCGGGGCTTGATGCATGGTTTTGTTGGTTGTTTTGATTTTTAGAAAGTAATAGAGGAAACATTAATGATGGAGATTAAAATTAAATTAAAAATGAGTCTTATATATGTTTTTCCTGGGAGCTGCTAAAACATTTACCAGCATAACCCTGCATAGAGGCTAAATTGTATTTACTACACAGAAGACAAAAGTTAAACATAACTGTACCAGTGACCCCCAGCCCAGCCTAGCTGTGTTCGATTTCACCTCTCCCCCAGGATTCCCTCGTATCCTTAAGGGATTGGGATGTCTGGGCTCTCTCTGCCAGTGGTTCTAGCTTCCACTAGTGGTGTTCCTTCAAGTGTAAGGGAGGTCCTCTGAATTAACAGATTAGCTTTTATAAAGAAAGATTTATTTCAAAGGTAAAAAATGACAAACCTGTACCTAAGTTCCAGGTTCAAATCCCGCCTCAGAGTCTCAGGCATGCTGACTTCTCCAGGGCTGCTGGCTATCACGCTCCCCCTGAAATCCTGGCTCCAAAATCTTAGTGGCCCCTGAAACTGAAAAGAAACAAGCCCATTTCTCAGACTCAAAGTAAAAGAGAGGGAGAAGAAAGGGATCCTCCCTCCCCAGTTCTGTTCATGGTGCTCAGCTGTGGTCTTCCCCTTCCAGATGCGGCTGTAGAGTGATTGAAACAGTTGGGGGGTGGAGTGGGGTGGAAAGGAGGATTTGGCATAAGCAATAAACATTCACTTGCTTCCTCAATGTTATACAATAAAGTCTCAAAACAGCCAATGTTGTATGATCATATACAATCCCACATGTCCAGATAAAAATCACAGTTATCCCAGATACAAAGTTGTGTGGATTCAACAAAATAAGCATTTTACCAAGTTTACCAAATATCTCTCAGTCAAGCAATCTGCCCCAGTCTGGTAAGTTTTAAAGATGTAGCCTTTTGGCTACATAACCAATCAAAGAAGGTTCTCCCACTCATGCTGTAGGGGATGCAGGGCAACCGATCTGGGCATGGGCCAAGGCCCTCATTATAAAACATTAAGATTTGGGAGTGGTCAGGCATACCTACTCTTAATAGAGTTGAATTTTCAACTCCCCTCTAGTGACTTCTGTATCATTTTCCCAGGTGAATGAGAGACAGATGAACCCAAAGACCATTACAGAGAAGTACTTTGAATCATCCTCTATTTCAAAGTCATGGGGGAAGGAGAATCTCAAAGAGATCGAACTCATTCCATCTTGAAGCTTTTGTAGAAACTACATTCATTTTCTAGCCAGGTGCCAGCCAAGTCAATCTACTACCCAGTCCTGGGCCCCAGTAGGCTGTCAATAATTCAGCAGGCTGGCCCTGGGCCACCCATGAAGTCAACTTCCTTCTCTCTATTTCATCTTAATGTGTGGCAGGCACAACCGGAAACCAGGGGGTGGTTCAGTCACTTGGTGCTTCCATGAGCTAACTCCAGTTTCCCCTCAGGCCAGATACATGGTCATTTGTGTGTCTTTGCTAGTGCCATAGCTGTGTTCTCAAGAGTACCAATCAGCTATGTGAAGAAACCTAAAGTAATTCAAAGAGCCAGTCACTCATAAATTACATATACTCTTTTAAAAGTCCCACAAGGGTATACAACTCAATGCAATCCTAACATCTGGCTTTTATGAGAATGCCAAGCTTTTTCTACTTTGTGGCACAGGGGATAGAGTTAAGAATACAGGGACAAGAGAGGAAGTGAAGTCTACACCTATTGTAGATGGTCTTTTTGAGGACTTCAGCTATAAAGGCAGAAGATATAGAGGACAATAGTTAGCAGGGATGGAAGTGAAGTCATGATGGAAGGGTCAAGTGAAGGTAGACATTGATAAGTTTGTAGGCTGCAGGGAATGAGCCAGTAGACAGGGAGAGACTGAAAATAAGTAACAGAGTGACAGTGACAGAGGGGGGCAACGTGTTAGAGGAGATGCAGTGGAATGGGATCACTTGAATAAGTAGAGGGATTGACCTTGGAAAGGGGTAAGGCCACTTTATCATGTGAGACAAGGTGAAGGAGAGAGTGGTGGAAGGCTCCTGAGAGGAGATGAGAAAGAGAGAAGAAGGAATTCACGGTGAATGCCTCAATTTTTTCAGTAAAATATGAAGCAAGGTTCTCAGCTGAAAGAGTAGAGGGAGGAGGACTCACAGGAGGCTTGACGAGAGATGACAAAGTTTGAAAGCTGCCCTGGTGAGTGCGATGATGAGTTGATGAGGGAGGTATGGTATGGTAGGATTGCCTAGCAGCAGTGAGGGACCATTCTAGGTGATTCACTATGAATTTGTAGTACATCCAAGTCAGAATGGTCACATGATTTTCTATACTTTCATTCAGCAGCACCTGTGAAGGGGAGAAAGCTAGGTTCAACTCCAAGGCTGAAGCTAGGCAGGGTACAATTAGCAAAGTGATAAAGGGGGCTAGGAATTTAAGAGAAGAGGACAGTGTAGAGTTCAACTGGTTCACCAAAGATTCAAGATGGGGACAGGAGGAGAGAGTGGCCCTGCTTCACTAGTCCTTTCCCCTCCAAAGGGCGGAGTTCAGGCAGGAAAAGAGTGCAACAGGAGCTGGAAATCAAACTTGCACAACAGGAGAAAGATATCCTGTTCCCCACCAACTTTCCTCTTACCTCAGGAGACACAGTCTGAGGTCAAAGGGAAAGTTGCACTCTTTGTACCTGAGATCTTCGATGTCCTTGCTGGGAGACTGGGCTGCTGGCAACAGGTAGAGATCCCTTTGTTCTGTCACAGATGGAAGACTTGTGGCCAGTCCTCTTTCCACCTTCCCTCAGAGAACATGCTGAACCCATAAGGATATTAAAGGCAGAACAAGGGAAGGTTTGGCTCTTCTCTCACCTGAAGAGGCTGAGGTAGCCACAGAAAGTGGGGGCCTTTCTGAATGGATGGGACACCTTGGCAGGTCCCTTCAGGGGCCATGCTACACCTATCAGGAGAGGGAAGGCACAAAGTGAGACATCAGAGGAATATTTGGCTCCCTCTCTCACCTGAGGAGACATATGTGTAGAGGCAAACATTCCAGGAACACACCTAGAGAGATAATTCATACCTGATGCTGAAGGGCCTTCTTTCTCTCCCTCCCTCATCCCTTATGGATGCTACATGGCTATCTGTATTTGTAGGGTTCATTAGATGCAGCTCTTCTGGGCACTGCTTTAATGCCTCTGGCTTAGCAGAAGTCCTTGGTGATCTCTCAAGGGAAGAGTGAGCGCTGCCATGCCCTTTTAGCTTAAAGATCTTATACTTTTTCTAGGTATGGCTCTTTTAGAAGAAGCAGAAACCTTTGCCTGGCACATCAGGTAGGAGAAGAACAAAGTGTGAACCCTTCCCACTAAAGCTGTGAGCTTTATAACTGAGTCAAGGACATTAGGGAGTTAATGAATAATCAAAGTTCAGGGAGCTGGGGTGGAAAAGATCCATGAGGTCTTTAGTGTGCTTAGAGATGCTCAGAGAACTAACTGGGAAAGGAGTCTGGTTGGTTCTGGGGCTATTCCTTCCTGGATGAGGTTCCAAACAACATGGATGTGGGGAGGAAGAGCTCACCCCAAGCAAGGCTCCTTCTTTCTCCTCTTCCCTTTTCACGGGAGACAATAGTAACTGCTGCGACCAGCACAGTTTGTGGCTCAGCAACCAACTGAATGAAAAGGGAGAGAGAGAGAGAGAGAGAGAGAGAGAGAGAGAGAGAGAGAGAGAGAGAGAGAGAAAGAAAGAAAGAAAGAAAGAAAAGGAGAGGGAGAGACAGGGATGTATTTGATAGTCTGTTTATTACAGAACCATTTCATACAGAGCCAAGGTACAAGAAAATCACAGGGTTTATATACCTTATAGCAGGAATTCCTACGTGAAGGAATGCATGGACCCTTCTTTGGTCCTGACCACTCCCTACCCTAGCCCAAGGCTATTATACATTAAGACTTAAATCCTAGGCCCATGTCCGGAGGCACAAACAAACAGGGAGTCACAAACAAGACTTGCAGATTGACTACCCTGAAACTTTCTTTAGTCGTTCAAAGATCCAGTGAAAGCATCCACCCAACAAGATTATACTCTTTCTGCATATCTGCCTCATAGAAGAGGGGGAGCATGAAAGTCTGGTCTACTACAAGTAACCAACATTTTGAGATAGTGGCCTCGTTTTTGGATTTGAAATTAAATTCTGACCCTGATGTCAGAATTTAAAAAGTCCTAAAAATTAGAGCTATAGTGAGATAGAATGAACAGAACCTAGAATCAGAGACTGGGTGTCAGGTGTACAACAGAGTGAGTTCTAGCTTTAGTATGGGTTGGACCAAGATGGCCCCTTCAAATTCCAAGACTGTTTGGTTCTGCTACTCGCTGTATGACTTAGAGCAGGTCATTCCTCTCTCTGAGACTCAGTTTCCTTCTTTTTAAAATGAGGGGGGAGGTGAGGAAGGTGGAACTAGACGGCATCTACCTGGATGATCCCCATTTTATAGTTGAGGAAACTGTAGCACACAGAGGTTAAGTGACTTGCCCAGGGTCATACAGTTAGTCAGTATCTTCAGATCTTCTGGATGGCTTCAGTGTTCTATCATAATAGCACTTAATTTCCAGGGTTGTTGTGAAGATAAAATGATATAATATTTGGGAAGCATTTAGTACAATGTCCAGTAAATAGTGGGCGCTTAATATATATTTGTTCCCTTCGCCTTTCAGCTATACATTCTGAGGTTCCTCAAGCATTTGGACGCCTATGTTCTATGGTTTTCCCAAATTTCACATGCCTCCACTCCCAGTCTTTTTCCTTCCTCTGGGAGGTGAAAGGTGGAGCCTAGTCCAGGGGATCTCCACAGAGATGGGGCAGGCTGGATCTGAAAAGATAAGCATGGCTTAGTTTGGCCCAGAGCCCCAGCAATTGGGAATTGAGGAGTGGGGAAGACTGGAGGAAGGCAGAGCCAAGATGCACTGGAATCTGATCAAACTCAGGGGAGATAAGTGTTGCAAGAGGGAGCCCCCATGGGCAAGTGTTTGTGTTATCTTTCTATAGGCAGGTGAGGACAGTATGTATTGATCCAGCCTTTCCAGCTGCTTTCCAGAGGATGGTATTTGCTTATTGACGGGAAGGTGTCTATGTGGGAGGAGTGGTCAAAGCTCAGATGGACCCTTGTACAGTGTCCTTGAGACTGAACCCTGGACCCTGCCTCCTCAGCTCCTGCTTTGGTTTCATTGCTCCTAATTAGTCCTGGGCTGGAGGTCTTTCACTTGTCCTCCCCCCACCCCCCTTCTCTAAGAACCTTTACTCCTATTCATTATCATCCCCCTTTCCTAATACTGGAAAATTCCTGCAAAAGTCTGACCTTCATCCCTCTCTTCCTGATTCTGATTCCAGTCCCACCAGTCAGCAGCCAAGGACCCCAGGGACAATCAGAGAACATGAGTTCAAATCTCAGCATTTCCTATATGATTTTGGGCAAAACCCTTCCTGTCTCTTGGCTTCAGTTTACTCAATCTATAAAATGAATGGGGTGTAAATTCCCTCCACCAGTTGAGAGTTGGAACTATAGCCAATGACCCTATGATTCCTCCACATTGGGCCTTCTGAAGTCCCAACTTAGAACTTTCACACTCATGGTAGTCCACAGTGTAGGGGGAGCAAGATTAGCCATGGAAGGATTAAAACCCAGAAATCTGGTGGGTGAGAAGACCAAGGAAAAATCTTGAAGGAAGAATGGAGGAGGGGCTCTGTGGAAATTTTTTTTTCCTGCTGTTTCTCTTTCCCAGGGTAAACTCTCCTCCCTCATTCCCTCACCCCTCTCCCCTCTCCCCTCTCCCTGAATTCCTGAGAGTGTTTATTGTGATATAATAATGAACCCTGGGTTTAGGAATCAGATCTGATTTGCCAAATGATTGTAAGCAAGTGCCTTCATCTCCATGGGTTCCAGTTTTCTAACATGCCAAAGGATCTCTAAGTGCCCTACCAGCTCTAATGGTCAGCTGGAACTCTGAGTTTCCTTTCCTCTCAAAGGCACTGTGTTGCAATATGTGGAAGGGGGAGATGGAGGTCAGGCTTGTTTTCTCCTAATCTTTCCATTCTGCTGCCAGCCTAAATCAGTGCCAAGAAAGGGGTGGGGCTTACCGGGAAACTAAGCCAGCCTTCCCCTTGAGCAGAGGGGCAGGGAGTCTGGGATGGGGAATGGTGCAAAGGGGGCAGGGCTGGGGTTTTTGATTCTGGGAATTGGGACCCTCATGCATGGTTACTGTGTGTCCCTGGGCAAATGAGCATCACCCACTCCAAGGACTGAAGAAATTTGTACCAAACAGGTGCAGTGAAGATGTAAATATTGGGAGGGAGAAGCTGCTACGTGCTCCAATTCATTCCATGCTATTCCATTCAATAACAGTGTTTTAAGCATCCACAACGAATCAAACACTAGGCTAGGTGCCTGCCTGTACAGTGCCTGCCCTCACTGAGCTTACGTTTGTGGGGTAGGGGGTGGGTAGAGAACAACATGTAAACAGATAAATAAATGCAAAATGTGAAGAAAGTGAATACAGGAAGAGAGGAAGACAACAGCTAGGAGGATGAGGGCAAGACTTGGATGGAAACCACCTGAGCTGAACCTTGAAGGAAGCAAGTTACATTAAACTGCGACAGTGCCCCTCCCCCCCATTTCCCATCTCCCCCACCCCCATTCCAAGTGAAGACAAGACCTGGGTTTGTGCAGGGAGCCTGGGGGACACAAGGCATCCATGCCAGCTCATAACGTAGCCACTGGGAACAGATTCACCATTCCTAGGTGATTCCAGAGCAGGCTGACATTTGTCCAGCACACAAGAGACCCTCTTCATTCTCTTCTCCTCCACAATATTTATTTCTATTCCAGGGGCCTTGAAGAGGATTTTTGCCAGTGCTGGGGTAGGGTGAGGAGGCAGTCAGTTACTAGGTGGCACAATGGATAGAGTACTGTCCCTGTAGTCAGGAGGACCTGAGTTCAAATTTGACCTCAGGTACCTACTAGCTGTGTGACCCTGGGCGAGTCACTTAACTCCCCCGATTTCTGAGACAGAGAGAGAGAGAGAAAGAGAGAGAGGAGACCCAGTAGGAAAAACAACAAGGAAATGAAGTTGTAGAAAGTGGTGTGGTTTTCACCAAGGGCACTTTTCTCCTGCCTCCCTGTTAACCTAGAGTTAGGTTACTTTTCCGAATCCCAGCCACACCCTGTGTAAGCATTCTTGAGGTTAAAACCTGGAGTCTTAGGGATCATTTTATCTAAATTCCTCATTTTAAAGTCCCCTCATTTTGGAGGAGAGCAAAATGAAGCCTTGAAATGGTTGTGACTCGCCCAAGGCCAGCAGGTAGTAAGAGACAGAGTCTTGATTTGAACCTCATCCTCAGACTCATGTCTAGGCTCATTCCACTACAGTGAGGCCGCTGGGTATACATAGTAGGAAAAAGCTGAGTTGGCAGGCCAATCCCAGGTCCAAATTTAACTGACTATGTGCCACTGGATCAGTAATTTCCTTTCCTTCCTCGACTATTCCTTTTCTGATCTGTTAAATGGGCCAATTAATGTAGTCGGATGGATTTATTAATATAGACTTGTAGACTTCTTCGCATTCCTGTGTTGGCTCATTAATACAGATGTATAGGCATGTTGATACAGATGTGTGGGATAATTAAGGCAGATGTTCAGGCTAGTTCATCCTCTGTCCTTCACGTCCTGGCCTTGAGCCCCTCAGAAGAGTTAAAGCCCAGACAAATGAAGAAGGAAACAAAGAGTTCTGGCCCTCCCCTTGGCCAGACAGGGACTATCCTAGATTGAGAAATCCCCAGGCCCGCCCCTCTCAGGGGAGGGTTTGGGGGGCAGTCTCTGGGCCCAGGATAAGAAGCCACCTCCAGGGTTCTGCTCACTCCTTTCCCTCTCCCTCTCCCTCCTCTTCCTCAGCTGATCCTGCTTGCCCTGCCTCTCTCAGTTCCAGTCCAGAGATGTCTAGGATGGGACTGCTGGCTATCCTGCTGGCTCTGAGCTGGGTGACCCTGGCTCAAGGGGATCCACTGTGAGTAGTGGGGAACCCTCCTCCCAACTTCCTCCCCGGGGGGGCCCTAGGTTTGTAGGGATTTTGTGCATTGAACAAGAGGGACCTGGGACCCAAGGATAGCTATGGGATTGAGGAATGCTAACAGGGGTGGGGAACCTCAAGGCTGCATGTGGCCTTCTAGGTCCTCAAGTGCAGCCATTTGAGGGAATCCAAACCTCAAAGTTTTGGGCAAAGGGCCACACTTGAGGACCCTTGAGGACTTAGAGGGCCACATGTGGCCTCAGGGCCGCAGATTGCCCACCCTTGGATTAGAGGTTCTTCACCTTTTTTGTTATGGACTCATTTGGAAGTATTGGTGAAGCCTGTACACACCTTCTCAGAACAACATTTTTAAGTGCAAAAATTAAATGCATTGGATTATAAAGGAAACCAATTAGGTTGCAATGTAGTTAAAAAAATATTTTTTAAAATAAGTTCATGGAATCCAGGTTAGGAATTCCTGGACCTTAGAGACTGGAAGACATGTCATTTTCTATAGAATTTGGGCAACTCCAGACATGATGAGTGAGCCTAGAATTCTGGAGACAGGTGGAGGACGTAGGAGACATCTGGGGTCCCAGATATTTATGGGATTTGAGGACATTCACAGGATGCAGGTTCCATCTGTGGGATCCCTGTGGGATCCAGAGGTTATCTGCCCTGGGTCAGAGAAGTAAAGAGATTTGGCAGATATTTCTGGCCAAGCTCAGCTGCCAGTTAAGGAAAATCTAGATATACTTGGGTATGGAGTAGAGATGGAATCAGGTTTTGTGCAGCTAGTTCTGAGGAAGTAGAAGGGGCTGAGAGGGTGGCATCAGACCGTACCAAGGATCCCAGGGTCAAAGGATAGAGCAGAGCAGTACCAAGGACATAGATACTAGAGCCGAATGTTAATGAGGTCTCAGGAGCCTTCTCCAGGAGAGCTTTCAGCTAATGCCTGCCTTCCTGGATGGGACTACCTTAGCTCTGAGGGGCAGGACCTCAGTGGGCACTGGCTGTCTAGGGCTAGCAATAACTTCTTCTCCCACCTACCCAAACCCCACCAGCTACATCCTGCTCACTCCCAATGTCTTGAGACTGGAAAGTGAGGAGCAGCTGGTCCTGGAAGCCCACGGGGCAGCAGGTAATGTTCCTGTTGAGGTCTCCATCCACGACTTCCCTCAAAAGAAGCAAGTCCTTTACTTGGAGAAGATCACACTGAACAATGCCAATAATTACCTGAGTACCATCACTGTTAAGGTGGGTATGAGGTTCCCTATGAGTAATCTTTCTCCTCTGGTTAATCAGTCCAACTGTCCTGTTCCTATACATGAAGCCTACACAAAGTCTGCTCTGACTGCCCCAAACATTACCCACTACCAGAATGCTAAAATTTCAAAGTTAGAAGGGACCTTACAGATCATCCAGGCCAAGCCCTTCTTTATAGGGCAGCTAGGTGATACAGAGGCAAGAGTCCTGGACTTGGAGCCAGGAAGACCTGAATTTGAATCCCGCCTCAGTTTCTTGCTATCTGTGTGATCCTGGGCAAGGCACTTAATCTCAGTTTCTTCACCTGTGAAATGGGGATAATAATGCTAACCTCATGGGGCTATTGTGAGTTCCAGTAAGATGATGTATAAAAGGCTTTACAAACCTTCAAGTGCAATGCTAAGCAGATAAGAAACTGAGGCCAAAAAGGTGCTCTGCCCAAATGCATGCAGGTATTAAGAGGGCAGAGATGAAACTTTACACTAAATTTTTGATGTAAAGTTCAGTTACTGTGTCTGTTATCCCATTCTCCTGCTCTGGGACTTCCAGTGACTTCCAACCCCCATCAGAATGCCTTTAGACCATAGAGTCAAGCTCATCCGATCTGCAGATGACAAAGAGCTAAGAGGGACAGCTGATACATTGGATGGCAATTGGACTCTGGAGATCTCTTGGCAGGCTAGATTATTGAATCGAGTCCAGTAGAAAAAAATTTATTAGGAATAAATGTGAAGTCTTGTGCTTGGGTTAAAAAAACAAACAAACAAAAAACCCCAGTTCAGCCTGAAAGAGGCATGGCTGGCTAGCCAGCAGTTCTTCTAAAAAAGATTTAGGTATTTTGTAGAATTGTAGCAGCTCAGAGTTGGAAGGGGCCTCCCCACTCCACCTGAACCAGAGTCCCTTCTCCACCCTAGCTGACAAATGGTCATGCATTCAGATCTTTCTCACTGATCTCCAGGGAGAGGAGACCTCACCTCCTCACAAGGAAGTTCATTTTCCTTGGGACAGCTCTCATTGTTAGGATGTTTTTCTTAAGTTGAGTCTAAATTTTTCTTTGCAACATCCACACATTGATTCTAATTCTACCTTCTGGGGCCAAGCTGAGCAAGTCTGAACCCTCCTTAACATCTCATCCCTTCAAACACTTGAAAACAACCACCACGAAGTTTTCATCTTCTTAAGACTCTCCAGTTCCTTCACACAACCCTAAAGTGGTAATGCATGGTCTTAGAGCTTTTTCAAGGCAGCTAGGAAACTGTCAAGGCTGGAGGAAGGAAGGTTTAGCTTCCTCAGTTCAAATCAGGCCTCAGACATTTAACTAGCTTTGTGACCTTGGGCAAGTCACTTCACCCTAAACCAATTCTAAGTATCTGTGCCTTGAGTTTCAGGGCTTGCTTTATTGGAGTTTTTTTGGTTGTCAGGACTTAAAGTGGGGACAGCTAGGTGATTCAGTAGACAGCATCAGACTCGACTGAAACAAGTAATCAGCAAAAAGCTTTCTCCTTATCCTGTCTGCCTTCTTCTGAATGTTCTCCAGCTTCTTAAAGTCTTTCTAAAATATGACACTCAAAACTAAATACAATACTCCACATGTGGTCTCCAACCAGAGCAGAGGCGAACAGGGCAAATGCCTCCCTGGTCTTGGACACCAAGCTTATCAGTACGGCCAAAGATTACTTTTCTAGCTGCCATGATCATACTGTTTACTCAGACTTTGCTTGCGGCCCATCAAAGCTCCCAGATTTTTTCCAAGCAAATTTCAATTACCCTGTCTTGTATTTGTAAAGTAGATTTTTTTAAACATAAGCGTAAGACTCTACATTTGAATTGAATTGGTCTACATCAGGGGTGGGGAACCTATGGCCTTGAGACCACATGTGGCCCTCTAGGTCTTCAAGGGAAGCCCTTTGACTGAATCCAAACTTCACAGAACAAATACCCTTAATAAAAGGATTTGTTCTGTAAGACTTAGACTTAGTCTAAAGGCTGTACCCAAGGACCTACAAGGCCACATGTGCCCTCAAGGCCGTAGGTTCCCCACCCCTGATCTAGATGGGTGATTTCTTCAGTGTGAGCAACTTAGGTGGGGAAACTTCCTCTATCTATCAACTTGTTCCTTCTACTCATTTGTAACTTAAGAGTTTTAAAGAATTTTTCATTTAATTTAATTTTAAAAAGAAATTTAAAGAATTAAAGAGTTTAAGGAATTGCCTAAAGGTATGAAAAGGTTAAGGGACTTGGAGAGGTATGCTGGTAAATGTTTAACATTCTGCCCAAATATAAGCAGGACATACTTTTAAATTTAATCTGAATTATTAATATATTCTCCCTCACTTTCTTAAGTTTCTGTAGTTGTTGAGTTGCTTTTAGTCATATCCAACTCTCTGTGACCCCATTTGGGGTTTTCTTGACAGAGGTACTAGAGTGGTTGACTATTTCCTTTTCCAGCTCATTTTATAGATGAGGAAAGAGAGGCAAGCAGGGCTAAGTGACTTTCCCCGGGTCACACAGCTAGGAAGTCTTTGAGGCTGGATTTGAACTCAGAAAGATGAGTCTTCCTCATTTCAGACCTGGAGCTCTATCCACTGAATCACTTAACTGTCCCAACTTTCTTAAGTCCTGACAACCAAAAAAACCCAATAAACCAAGCCCTGAAACCCAAGGTATAAATACTCAGAGTTAGCTTCAGCACACCCCTGGATTTGCCCATGGTCACACAGTTAATATGTGTCAGAGGCAGAATTTGAATCCAGATCTTCCCAACTTTCTTCCTGCACAGCTTTTTCTCTGCTATCTATATAGCACAATACCTATCGAAGACTTTACGTTTATTCCTACTAGATTTCATCTAATTAGAGTTAGCCCAATGTTCGTGCCAGTCAAAATCTTTTTGATTTCTGGCTCTGTCATTCAGAGTCAGTATTCAATCTGAAGGAAGGCATTCAATTATTCAAGATGGTGAAGGAGAGCCTGGTCCTCAGGCCACATGAGAGGATCCTTCAAAGGAACTGGAGATGTTTTTAGCCCAGAGAAGAAAAGATAGGGCGTAAAAAATGATTGTCTTTAAGTGTTTGAAGGGCTTGTTATCTGGAAGAAGACTTAAGCTTTTTCAGCTTGGCCCCAGGAGACATATAGGGCCTGTTTTGGCCTCAGTTTCTCTATCCATAAAATGAAGGGGTTCCACTAATTGACCTCTCAGGTCACTTGCATCTCTAGACTTACTGTCCTATGGTTAATAACACTTGTTCTATCTATTTTTTTTAATTTTTGCTTTTTGGAGGGCAATTGGGGTTGTAACTTGCCCAAGGTCACATGGCTAGGTTTTGTGTTAAGTGTCTGAGGCTGGATTTGAACTCAGGTCCTCCTGACTCCAGGGTCAGTGCTCTATTCACTGGGCCACCTAGCTGCCCCTGTTCTATCTATATTACATAGAGATGTTGGCAGGGAAAATGCTCTGTAAATTCAGCTCAATTCAAGGGACATACTTCGTTATAAATTTTAAAGTCCTATAGAAAAGAACTATAATTATATTAATGATTGTCAATTATGATCAATAATAACCATCTCAACCATAATAATTTATTGTGCCTCATGGGCTTCCCACAACTCTGGTGATCTGAACTTCTCCCTAGCAGAAGTCCAAGCAGATATGGACCTGCTCCTTCTTCCCATCCCCATCCTCCCAAGTATGGTTGAGCCTGGGGCCATGAACTCAGGAGATCTCAGGAAAGATTTGTGGACTGGGGTTCCCTAATTGTGGGACCTTCCTAGGCCCAGAAGGTAGGCTGATAGATATCCTTGCTAATTTCAAGATTCAGGGAATACTTCCTGGAAGAGGAATAGCTTGAGTTGAGCTCAGAGAGAATCCCAGGGGGGAAGTGGGGTGAGACTAGGGAAGAAGGAGGGTATGCTGGCAGGTGGATGGACCACTGAGGAGCACTGCCCCATCCCCAATCCCTTCCAGATCCCAGCCCAGAACTTCCAGAATAAGAAAGACCACAAGTTCGTCAGTATCGTGGCCAAGTTTGACAAGGAAAAAGTCGAGAAAGTGGTGCTGGTGACTCTCCACAGCGGCTACCTGTTTATCCAGACGGACAAAACCATCTACACACCTGGTTCCACAGGTGAGCGAGCTCCCACCTAGTGAGGCTCAGGTGGGAAGAGCAGCGCTGGTCAGCTCCCCCAGCTCTGCAGGCTGTGGGCTCCCAGGCACAGGTCCATCTCTTCCTCTCTTGGTGATGCTGGTGTGTGGTGGGGATGGGAGGGGAAAACAGACAGGAGGCAGCTAGGGCTCATGAGTCTCTCTCCCCTTCCCCTTTCAGTTCTATACCGGATCTTCACTGTGGGCCACAAGCTTCAGCCTCTGGCCAAAACGCTGACTGTCAGCATCCAGGTAATGGGGCTCAGGACACACACACACACACACACACACACACACACACACACACACAATGGCACACATACACAAACACAGCCCTTCATGGACACCCAGGCACATGTAGACAAGGACATACATACATATACAAACATACATCCGTAGGACACCCCACCCACCCAATCCCCACCATGGTGCTTAGACAGCCACCACAAACACAGACCCACGGGCACACAAGACTTATCCACACATAGGTGGTAGAGAGGGAGCCTGGAGATCAGGGCAAAAGGGACCAGTTGGATCACCTCTTAACCTAAGCTCTTCGGCCACAGACTCCTGATGGTGTCATTATCAAGAAGGACCCATTGTCCTCTCAGAACAAGAATGGCCTACTGAGCCTGTCCTGGAATATTCCTGAGCTTGTCAAGTAGGTGGCTTGACTAAAATCCTAGGGGTAGGGCTGGGGAGGTGTGTGTGCTAGGGGCCCAATTTACTCTCCCAACCTTCATCCTTGCTTGAACTCAGCTGTGGGGCGTGTGTGTGTGTGTGTGTGTGCACACACACGGTTCTTGGGGGACAAGCCCCAGAGGGAAGCCTTTTAGGGGGACATGGGCAGCTTTTCTCCTGATGATCCACTCTGAGCCCTGATTTGGGTCTGTTCCATATCCCACCTGAGCTGCTCCTGAGATATTTCAGTTTGGGGAGGGGGAGAGCGAGTAAAAAAATCCTGGACACAGACTCAGGGCATCAGAGTTGGAGTCCTGGTTCTGCTGCTGACTTGCTTTGTGACTTTGGAGAAGTCACTTGATCTCTCTAGACCTTTGTTTCTTTATATTAAAATGGGGAAGTTTGTACTAGATTTCTGAGGTCCCCTCCAGATCTTATGATCATCTTCTAATAGTGAATGTCCCCTAGGGCAGACCACCCCCATCCCCTAAGCTAGGCTGCTCTCAGTCTTGTCTCTGTCTCCTTCCCTTTTCCAGCCTGGGCCAGTGGAAAATCATTGCATATTATGATGACTCCCCCCATAAAACCTTCTCTGCTGACTTTGAAGTGAAGGAGTATGGTAAGGAGGGTAGGGGTTATTAAAGATTGAAAGGGCTCTGATTTTCCCTCAGTACACCTCCCAGTGTCCCATAGGAAAGTTCCTCAGGTTCTTCTGGATGTCCCCCAATTTTATTTTATTTTATTTTATTTTTGCTTTTTGGAGGGGGGAAGGCAGGGCAATTGGGGTTAAGTGACTTGCCCAAGATCACATGGCTAGTAAGTGTTAAATGTCTGAGGAGAATTTGAACCTAGGTCCTCCTGACTCCAGGGCCAGTGCTCTATTCACTGCAACACCTAGCCATCCCTGTCCTCCAGTTTTAACTACCAGTATTCCTGTCAGAATGCCTTCCCAGTGCCTCCCAGCTCCCCAAACTAGACTTCTTAAAGCATCCTCTTCACTGTCTTTTTTCTCGGGTCTCTCCAGTGTCCGCCAGAGTTAGCCCCCAGGGTCCTCCTCAGACTTAGATGCCTCAGAATTCCACCCCCTTCCCATTGTCTTATCTCTGACACAGACCTTTCAGGGGTTTTCCCTTAGTGTATTTTACCCAGGAACCTCTAAATAGCACCTTGTTGTCCATCCCTATGACTCCTAAGAATTTTCCCCAGTGTCCCCTATCTTAGACTCAGATCTCTAACTAATCTTTGGGATCCCACATTCTAATGGGTGGGAGACAAACACATGTAGGAGGGCTCTGCTGCAGAGCAAGATAAAAAGGCCCTTTGGTCCCTAGGGTACAATAGCAGAATGTGTCCCAGGCTCTTCTTTCCATACCCAGCCCTCTTAGAATATCATGCAGTATCTCCCCAGATCTAGACCCCTCAGAAGTTTCCCTATATTTCTCCACTCAGACTCTGATCTCTGAGAGGGTCCTCTGTGATCTTCCCACTTAGACCCAGACCCTTCACAATGTCTTTCTCCAAGGATCTATAGCCCTCATAATGCTCCCAGTGTCCCACTGCCCCCCAGGCCCAGAATTTTCAGAATGTGCCCCAATATATGCTCATTTAGACCCAGACCCCAAGAATGGCTCCAGTGTCTTCTCCCAGACCCAGAGCCCTCAGAATAGCTCCCAGTGTCTCTCCACTTGGACCCAGACAACCCAGAGCATGATTTCCTCATTCCCATCTAGTGCTGCCAAGCTTTGAGGTAAAGCTGCATCCAGAGGAAAAATTCTTCTACATCGACAATCCTAATGGTCTGAGTGTCTCCATCACAGCCAGGTAGGGCTTATGTAGGATTTAGGGATTGATGGAAAGGGGCAATGAGACATGCCAAGGAAAGATTTGGGGGAGTAGGGATGTGGTTGGCCATGCTAGGGGAAGGAGTGAGTGCTAAGAATGTAGCATACAGAATTCAGCTTTGACAAATATTGGTTAAGCCCCTACTTTGTGCAAGGCTTTGGGCGGTGGAATGGCAAAGTTTCTTCTCCAAAGGAGCTTAATGATCTCTGGCGGGCATATGACATGTGAACAAATAATTATAATAGAAGTTGGAATAGAGATCAGAAAAAAGATACATTTGTAGAGGGTTTGGGAAGAGGGGGGAAGGGAGCCAAGGAAGGCTTCAAGGAAGAGGAAGTACCTGAGATGAGCCTTGAAGGGTGGAAGACCCTCAACCATGCAAATGCAAGGCAAGCTTGGGAGGAAGACCTGTCTGGTTTGTCTGGAACATAGAATACATGAAGAAGAGTTTGAGATAAGGTTGGAAAGGTCGGTTGGAGCCAGATTGTGGAATAGCCTTGAGTCACAGTGTAAGGTGACTATTCTGAATGTAGTAGGGAACCTTTGGAGGCATTTGAGGAGGGGAGTGTCATGGTCATAGGCAGTGCATTAAGAAAATGACCCAGGCATTGGTATGAAGGAAGAAAGGGGAGAGATTAGAGGCATAGAAACTCCTTCATTATTACAATCCAGATGAAAGGTGGGTGGTGGCAAAGGGAGGGGAAAGGAGGAATGGAGTGTCAGAGTTGTGTCTGTAGGAATGAAAAGACTTGGCAGTTGATTAGATGTGGTGGATGAGGAAGAGAAGAGGGAAGAGCCAAAGGTGACTCCTAAGGTTCTTGCTTGGGTGAGCTACCATCTATAGAAATAAGGAAGGTGGGAGAAGGTACTGGCTTAGGGAAAGAGGATGAGTTTAGTTTGGGACATGCTGAGTTTGAGGTCAGTGGGACAGCCTGATAGAGATATCCTGCAAGCATTTGGTAATATGGGACCAGAGCTCAGGGGAGAAAGGTCAGGAGTGGTGATATTAGAGGAGAGCCTAGGACAGAGCTGGCACTAGGGAAGACGTGTTAAATAGGCAAGAGGAGGATTGAAGAGACAATGAAATGGACAACAAAGGAATGGTCAGAGAGGGAGGAATAGAACCATGTGAATGCTAAGTTATGGAAACCAGGGTAAAGCAGAATCTTGAGAGGGCTCAGTATAATTCTGGGTTATCAGAGTTCACCCACTAGATACCAGGCGGTACTTTCTGAGTCACAGGGAAGATGGGGAATCCCAGAGGAGGACCAATTCTTCCTAGAAGCGGTGGGAAGGACAAAGTGATCAAACCACTTCCCCTCTCCCTGCACAGATTCCTGTATGGAAAGATGGTGGATGGCACTGCCTTTGCCATCTTTGGAATCCTGGATGAAGGAACCAAGCGTAGCATTCCTGAATCACTCACCCGAGTTGTGGTATGCGACCTGCCAAAACTAGACCCCCCATCCCTTTACTGTGTCCCTTTCACCTACATTGAGCCACAGTTCCATCACTGAACTGCCACCCCCTTCACTGAGTTTTGATTTCCTTTACTGGGCTCCAATTCCTCTAAGCCCCCACAGCCCCCATGAACACCCTATCCCCTCTATACTATGCCCGTCTCTGAGTTGTGATCCCATTCACAATGTAGCCCACACCCTCACAGAGCCAACACCCCTTTCATTGGTCTTCTGTTCTCTCCATGGAGCCCCTCTCCTCCTCACTGTACTCCATTTATCCTTCTTGTGCCCATGTCTACCTCCTTTGGATGAGTTTCTCTGCTCTTTGTTAAGCCTGAGCATTCCTCACTGGGCTATACCACACACAGATTGAAGATGGCAATGGAGAGGTTACTCTGTCCCGGAATGCTCTGGTCAAACAGTTCCCAGGCCAAAACCTGGTGGGAAAGTCCTTGTATGTGTCGGTCACAGTTATACTGCAGACTGGTGAGTGATGGGGGAGATTGTGTGTGTGTGTGTGTGCACGCACACGAGCATACGTATGGACTCCGGGCCCCCTCCTTATTTCCTTCTGGTCTCACATCTCCTTTCCCTCTACAGGGAGTGACATGGTTGAGGCCGAATACACTGGGATTCCAATCGTGACATCTCCTTACCAAATTCACTTCACCAAGACTCCTAAACACTTCAAGCCAGCTATGCCTTTTGATCTCACGGTGAGATCCTTAGAATGCATAGGTCCTTCTCTGTAGGGAATGTTTTTAATTTCCTTCCTAGGTCCCTGTGCCAAGGCTGATGGTGGAGGTGAGGGGTAGGGTAGGTCTAGCCTTATTGCCTTCTACTGCAGGTATAGTCAGAGCCACTTTTCTCGGCCTAGAGGAGGGGATAGTTGATGAGGAATGGCTCCCCAGGAGGTCATTCACAAATATTCTCTGTTCTGTGACCTTTCTAGGTTTTTGTGACTAACCCAGATGGATCCCCAGCCTCTCATATTCCAGTGGTGGTTCCAAACTTTGATGTCCGATCTATGACTCAAGAAGATGGGCTGGTCAAGTTGAGAATCAACACACCCAACAACCGTGGTCCTTTGAACATCGGAGTAAGTAATCTTGTGAACCCCCATAGTGCTAGGATTTGGTCACTGGCACTGTTGGGTCTCAGGGTTCTTTTTCAGAGTACCCTAACTTGCCTGCAGGGGCAACTGGTTACTTAAATTTATGTGCCCTTTTGGGTGAGACGCTCAAGCCTTGCTTTTTTAACAAGCATCTCAACCTGTTTAGCAAAACCTCTAAATCCTGAGCCTCCATTACTATATCGCCCATCTTGGGATCCTGGGCCAAGTCCTGCAGCAACTATTCCCAGGCTCTTCTGTCCTCTCAGAGAGTCCTCTTTTAGAGTCTTGTCCACCTGCCTTCCTATCTTCCCTGCTCCTATTCCACATCCCTGTTTTGGCCGCCAATCTGTCAGGGTTCTCTTTCAGAGTACCCTAACTTGCCTGCAGGGGCAACCAGTTACTTACCCTACTTAAGTAGGCACTAGCGCACTTTAGAATAGAAGAGTCACGGCTCTGAGGTGCAAACAGAAAAGGTTTATTCAGGTCTCTCCCATGGGATGCCTTACAGCCAGATCTTAAGGCAGGCTTCCTAAGTCAGACTTCCTAAGGCAGACTCTTCCTCCCCCAAGGCTTAAGCCTTATATATATCCAAGATCCACACACCACATGACAGAGTCCAGCTGAACAGAATTGTGAGAGGGGAAGTGCAAATCACAAGGGTATGAAGGCCCCAGAGTGTGGAGAACTAATCAGGAACATCAGGTAACCCCACATAAGAGAATCTTGAGCAATGCAATATCCCCTGGCCAGGGACAGTGCAATATGCTCTGACCTCTACGTGACCAAACTAATTCCCGGGCCTCAAATACTTCCCTGTAACTCGACACAACCGCTTGCAGTTTGCACATATTTCCTAATCCTCACAGTTGGGATTCTGTCATTTGGATAATCAGGGTCTCTCCTTGACATAGTCACAGTTCTGCTTAAATAATTGAGGTTTTATCTTTTGCCTGAAATGATAGGTTTTTCTTACTTTCTTAACAAGGGTTTTGCTCACATAGAACCAAGGTTCATGGTTTGGAGAAAAGAGGGGATCTAGATATGTCTTTTCAAAATTTTTACGGATGTCTTTTTTTACATCTCCTCCATTTGTCATTGCATCCCTCTCCCCACTCACTATCAAAGAGCCAGTTCTCATAATAAATAATTTTTTAAAAGAAGAAAAGAAAAACCTTTAGCAAAGCTAACCTTGGTCATTACAATTTCATGGCATGCGATTTCAATTGTTTTGTTGTTGTTGTATCCATTTAGCTTGTTATAGTCATTGCACATATTTTACTGATTCTGCTTATTTCACTTCACATCAGATAATGTCTTCCCAAGTTTCTCTGCATTCACCGTATTCATCCTTTCTTACAGCCCAGTAATATTCTATTACATTCATGTGCCACAATTTATTTAGCCGTTTCTTAATCAGTAGGCTTTGAAATCCACTTCTTTGCTACCTTGAAAAATGCTACAATAAATACTTTGGTATATGTTGGTCTTCCTTTTTGTCATTGACTTCCTTGGTGCATAGTCCTAGCAGTGGGATCTCTGGGTCAAAGGACATGGATATTTTGATCACTCTCTGCATGATTCCAAAGAACTTTCCAGAATGATAATACTAAATCACAGTTCCATTGATACACCGGTGTGTTCCTCTTTCCATGTCCCTTCCAATATTGCTATTTCTATCTGCAGCCATCTTTACCACTTTGCTGGGTGGGAGGTGAAAACTCAGGGGCTTTTGATTTTTCATTTCTTATTATCAGTGATTTGAATCATTCTTTCATATGATTGCTAATAGTTTGCAGAAAACTGTGTGTTCATATCATTTGACAATTTCTCTTTTGGGGAATGGCTTTCAGTCTGATATATTTCTGTTAGTTGTCTATATAGCTTTTCAACATCTACCTATTTTACGGATGGAGAAACCCAGACCATTATAACCTAGAGCTCTTCCTGTTACTAATATGTCTTAGTGGTCAATAAGGAATACTACATAGTCCTCTCTCTCCCTCCCTCCCTACCGCATTCTGCTGCTTCCCCCTGTTGCCCTGCTGTCCAATGCTACTGACAGTTTTTCAGAATCAGCAAAAGCTGATTCCTCCCTTCACACCCCCACCTCTCTCTCTCCTTCTCTCCCTCTTTCTCTTCTTTTTTCACTCCATCTTTCCCCTTTCTCTGTCTCTCTCGTCTCCTCTTTCTGCCTATCTCTGTACTTCTATAACTCTCCTTTCTGTCTTTTTCTCTCTCTCCCTGTCTTTTCCCCTTCTCCCTTCCCTCTCTCTTTTTCTCCCCCCTTCACTCTTCTCTCTCCCTAACCCTTCTCTGTCTTTCTCTGTGTCTCTCTCTGTCTCTGCCTCTGTGTATGTATGTCTCTTCCACACACTTTTCTCTTCTGTTGTCATTTTGAAATACCCCATCACCCCAGTCCTTTTCTTACTCTGGACAAGTCGCAGTCTTCTATGGGCTTCCTGGATGGTGCTGACCGGGAAGTATCCTGTCCATTTTCCTGGTTATAAGTGATTTGGTCCTAAAAAAATTCATTTCTACATGCAAAGCAAATGTGTGCCGTGGACTGAGGTTTTATTTCCTTCCTACTCTCAGGTGAGGACAGACAAGGAAGGCCTCCCTATGGATCGCCAGGCATCCCAAAAAATGGTAGCTCAGCCCTATCAACCTATAGCTGGCTCCAACAATTACCTGCACCTGTCTGTGCCCTCAGTAGAACTCAAGGTTGGCGATAACCTGAACATCAACTTCCACTTACGAACAGATGGGCCCGCCGTGAACCAGCAAATCAATTACTTCACCTATGTGGTATATACCCAGTACAATTCCTGACCCCATTCTTCTCTTTCCTTTCCCCATCTCCCAGGTCTCCCTTGCTCTGATTCTTCTTAGTTTCCCCTTCTTTCCCCTCCTAACCCTCAGATCCTTTCCCCTCCTCCCAGCTTCCATCTCCATGATCCTTCTTGAGTCCCCTTCATCCCTAAAGAAAGGCAGTGTGGTGTAGCTGGTAGGAGGCTGAATTTTAAATCAGGAAGGCCTGGATTCAAATCCTACCTCTTACACTTGCTTGCTTTGCAAACTTCAAATTACTATATAAAATTATTATCCTTATCACAATATCCCTGTTCATCTTCCAGATCCTCCTTTCCTTGGTCCTCTTCTCCCATTCTATTTGTCCAGACTCTCCTCTTTTAATCCCTCTCTTTCTATACTTCTCATTGGGTCCTTCTCCCTCACTCTCCTTTGATTTCCCCCTCCCACATTCTCTTCCCTCTGGGTTCCCCACCTTTGTTCCCTCTTGGGCACTTCCCCCTTGTTCCTCCTCCCAGAACTTCCCAGTCTTTTGTCCCTGCAAAAGCAAAGTCAGCTGGCCCTACCCCTCCATAATCTATGTCCTTCCCAGATCATGAACAAGGGGCTGGTGTTGAAAGTTGGACGGCAGCCACGGCAGCAGGGCCAGGATGTGGTGGTGCTTTCACTACCCCTCACACCTGACTACATCCCCTCCTTCCGAGTGGTGGCCTATTACTATCTGACTCGGAATGGCCAGATGGAGCTGGTGGCTGACTCTGTATGGGTGGATGTCAAGGACACTTGCATGGGCAAGGTGAGTCCTACACTAGCCTTGGCTTCTTAGCCTTGGGTCTGTCTTTGTTTCTGTTTAAGAGTTCCATGGTTTGCTTCTAGAGCTAATGATCTCCCCATCTCCAGAGGTATTTAAGGAATAGCTAAATGATCTCTTTTTGAGGACTTTATAGAGATCGTTCTTGATCAGGCATGGGTTTCTTCCATAAAATGAGGGTATTTTATGGGTAGTCTCTAAGTTCCTCTCAGCTTGAATTCCTATGGCCCTGGGTAGCCATGGTTGGATTAGAATAATTAGATGGTTTCTGAAATGCCTTATAAATATGAGATTCTATGATTCTACTTCTGTAAAGCTCTCTTTCTCTCCCTCCCTCCCTCCCTCCCTCCCTCCCCTCCTCTCTCTTCTCCCTCCCTCTCTCTCTCTCCATTCCTCCCTCTGTCCCTCTGCCCCTTGCATTCTCTCTATCTCTTTCTCTGACTCTGTGTGTCTGTCTTTATCTCTGTTGATATGCCTCTTTGTTTTTTGCTGCCTATCTCTGTGTACTATGTCTGTGTCATTTCTTTTGTTTCTCTTTCTGTCTTATTTGTGCCTCTATTTTTTCTGTCTCAGTTCAGTTCAATAAACATTGATTTAGTACTTACTGTATTTGGAGTTAGAGGACCTGTTTTCAAATTCTGGCTCTTTCCCTTACAACCTGTTTGTCCTGAGGCAAGTCAACAAACCTCGATTGGCCTCAGTTTTCTCTGCTAAAAAATGAATGGGTTAAACTAAATGGTCTCAGAGGCACCTTTTATCTCTACACCTTTGATCCTGTGATCCTATTATGTATAAGACCCTGTTCTGAGAGTAGGAAATAAAAACTAAAATAGAATATTATTCCTGCCTTCAAGGAGTTTCTATTCTATTGGGGGGATAGAATTTTTACACAGATAACTATAATAAAAGATGGATGGGCAAAGGAGAGATTGGTCAAAGAAATATAGGAAAATGGAAAAAAATGTGCCTTTCTGTATTTTTCTTTCCCAAAGTCTCTCTGTCTCTTTGTCAGTCTTCTTTCTCTATTTTTGTCTCTGCTCCTTTGTCTATCTTTCTCTTATCTCTGTCTATCCAATCTTGACTCTCTTTGTTTTTCATCTCTGTCTTCATCTCTCCTCCACTCTCTCCATTTTTCTCTATTTCTCTCTATCCAACTATTCTTGTCTGTTTATCCTTTCATTTTCTCTCTACTTCTTTCCCTCTTCCTATATTTATGTCTGCCTTGGTTTCTATTCAAAAGTTGAATGAGTCACCTCTAGAACTTGTGAACTCCCTGTCTCCAGAGGTCTCCAAGGACCAACTGGCTGTTACTATACCTACTCTTAGTTCTTTGCTAAGGAAGTGACCTGGACATGGCCATTTCCACACCTCCAAGCATGACTGAATTTCCTGTCTGCCTCTTAGCTGGTGGTGAAAGGAGCAGAGAATGCTGAGAGAACACACCAGCCTGGGAAACAGACCACACTGAAGATTGAGGGTGATGCTGGAGCCCTTGTGGGGCTTGTGGCTGTGGACAAGGGGGTGTTTGTTCTGAACAAGAAGAATAAACTGACCCAGAGCAAGGTGGGTCTGAGACTGTGGCAGAAACATCCTCTCACTGAGCCCCCTCCATCCCCTCATTGAACCCCTTCCATCCCCCTCACTGAACCCCTTCCATCCCCTCATTGAACCCTTTCCATCCCCCTCATTTAACCCTCTCCATACCCCTCATTGAACCCTTTCCATCCCCCTCATTTAACCCTCTCCATACCCCTCATTGAACCCTCTCCATCCCCCTCATTGAACCCTCTCCATCCCCTTCATTGAACCCCTACCATCCCCCTCATTGAACCCTCTCCCTCCCCCTCATTGAACCCCCTCCATCCCATTCATTGAACCCCTTCCATTCCCCTCACTGAACCTTTTACAACCCCCTCATTGAACCCTCTCCATCCCCCTCATTGAATCCTCTCTATCCCCCTCATTGAACCCTCTCTATCCCCTCATTGAATCTCCTCCATCCCACTCATTGAACCCTTTCCATCCCCCTCATTGAACCCTCTCCACCCCCTCATTGAACCCCCTCCATCCTCCTCATTGAACCCCCTCCATCCCCCTCATTGAACCTCATCTGTCCCCCTCACTGAACCTCTTCCATCTTCCTCACCGAATCCCCTCTATCCCTCAAAGTTCCCTTCATCCCCCTCACTAAGCTCAGCTAGTTGGTACAGTAGATAGAACACTGGGCCTGGCATCTGAAGGATCACGAGTTAAAGCCTTGTTCATATACTTCCTCCCTGTATGACCCTGGGCAAATCACTTAACCTTTGTTTGCCTCAGCTTCCTCAACTGTAAAATGGGAATAATAAATTGATTGGGCTATTTGTAAAGTGCTGTGCTTAGCGCATAGCAGATGCCGTATAAATGCTATTATTCCTGTTACCATCCTCACTGAACCCACTCCATCCCTCCCAGAGCTTCCTTCCCCCCCTTACTGATTTGCCATGGTCCTCAGTGATTCCCAGCTCCTCACTTAGCTCCTGCCTGGACTTCTCTCTCCCTCCAGGTCTGGGACACAGTGGAGAAAGGAGACATTGGCTGTACTCCAGGCAGCGGACAGGACTACGCTGGAGTGTTCACCGATGCTGGGCTTGCTCTCGAGACCAATAAGAAACTTCAGACAGCCCAGCGGTCTGGTGAGGCTTGGGGGAGTTGGAGGAGTCTGTGTAGGCTGTGTCTTGAGGGAGTAAAAGGTCTAGAAAGGATGTCCACAGGGTTTGCCCAGGAGGAAAGTCACACAGAAAGGCCCCTTCAAGACCTGATACTGACTGCTGAGGGAGCAAGGAGCAGAGAGATGGGGATCCCACAAAATCCACCCAGATAATCTTGTGTTCTCCCTCACATCTTATCTCTCCTCCACTTACAGATCCCGAGTGCCCGAAGCTAGCCAAGCGTCGGCGCCGCTCTGTCCAGCTCATGGAGATAAGGAATGACAAAGGTGAGGGGATAGCACCCATCAGGCCAACACTGCCAGCAGGGAGACCCCTCCCTTGCCCCACAGTAGTCCCTCCCAATGGAAGGGAAGCTCAGACCACCTCTTGTCTGATTTCTGGGATCGCCCTAAAAGAGACTGAGGATCCTGGGGTGGGGCTCTTGCAGCTGGCCAATATAAAGATAAAGAACTGAGGACTTGCTGTGAGGATGGCATGCATCTGAACCCCATGGGCTACTCATGTGAAAGGAGGACCAAGTACATTTTAGACAACGAGGCATGCGTCAAGGCCTTCCTAGACTGCTGTAACTACATCACCAAGGTTCGTCTGGAGAAACAGAGAGAAAACGTCCTCAACCTATCCCGAAGTAAGTGTCCCTATGTCTGGGGAGGGCCACATGGAAGTGAGTCATGGGAAATATAAGAATGGACCATCAGAGATAAGAGGAGATGGGGCCTGGGATATTGGAGGAGATACAGCTTCAGCTTTCACAAAGCCTGGACCCCCAGATTGAGGGGGAGACACAGCTCCAGGCTCAAGGTTGAGGGCGAGGCCCAAGTCCAGGCCCCCAGCCTGAGTGGGGAGGTTTGGGTAGACAGTAGGTCAGGGGCCTAGGGTGAAGAAGAAGCTACTACTATGACCCCATGACCCCATCCTGTCCTACCTTCTCCAGGTGACCTAGATGATAACTTTATGCCAGAAGAAGACATCATCTCCAGAAGCCAGTTCCCAGAGAGCTGGCTGTGGACTGTGGAACGACTAACGGAGAAGCCTGACAAGTATGGGTAAGTGTGAGACCCCCTGTGATGATCTTGGCCTCCAGCCCCCTTGCCACAATCCCCAAATAGTCGTTCTGATCTCATTTCATTTCCTTCTACTGAGATGATGCCAATGCCCTTCCCTCAGTCTTAAGGCCTCTAGTCTGCCCTGGAGAGAGGCACCCTCTCCCCTAAGCCCTTCCCTCTTACTTCTTCCTCTTTTCCTCCCTCTCAGAATCTCTACAAAGTCCCACACTGTATTCCTCAAAGACTCCATCACAACCTGGGAGATTCTGGCTATTAGCTTGTCAGACACCAAAGGTGAGGCTAGGACAGAGAGGTAAAGGTGGTCGTGCGGTTCAAGGGTGGGGGAAGGAGTATATCTATGTACATGGTACATGTATACCTGTACACAAACATGCCTGTGTATGAATGTATACATATATGGTAAATGTGTACAAACTATATGTATATAGTATGTACAGTGTCTGTACATACAATGCATTGTGTCTATGTATATAATGAATGTGCATGTGCATGCGTATCTATACATACATACACATACAACTACAAACTCCTTGGCAATAGGAACTGGATATGTAAGTACATGTGTGTCTATGTACATATGTAGTATATATGTGTACAAACATGCATGTATATAGATGCATACATATAGTAAATGTGTACATACTGTATATGCATAATACATATATAGTAAGTGTACAGTATGTGTACATGCAATGTGTGTATATGTATATAATGAATGTGCACGTGCGTGCATATCTATACATACATACATACAACTACAAACTCCTTGGCAAGAGGGATTGGATATATAAGTCAGTATATGCATATGTGTGTATATACATATGTAGATACACATATATCTGTGTACAAACACATGTATATGAATGTGTATATATAGTAAATGGTTACATACTATGGATGCATAATGTACATATAGTAAGTGTACAGTGTATGTACATACAATGCATGTGTGTATGTGCATATAATGAATGTGTATGTGTGTATATCCACACACATACAGACATGCATGCACATACACACATACATACATGCACATATACATACATGTACATGCACACACATACATATATACATACATACAAACCACTGTGAAGTGCTTGGGCATAGGGATTGTTCCTTTCTTTGCACTTGTGTCCTCAGTGCCCAGCACAGTGCTTGGCACGTAGCCAATGTTTAATACATTCTTGTGGATGGTTGGCAGACTGATTCAAGGGCATCAGGTGAGTTTGCAACTCTTGGGCCAGGGCTCCCCACCTCCAGCTGTCTGTTTAGTTCCTGCTCCTGTTCTCCACTTGGACAGGGATCTGTGTGGCCGACCCATATGAGATTACTGTGATGCAAGACTTCTTCATCGATCTCCGCCTGCCGTACTCGGTGGTACGCAATGAACAGGTGGAGATCCGAGCCATTCTCTACAACTATGGAGAGAACCTGCTCAAGGTGAGGGGCCCTAGATGGCCCTGCCTGGATTCCCCCTCCCTAGGCTCACTCCTCTCTCTGCCCCCACCCCTGACCTCACTGATGCTTGTCCCTGTCTCCCAAGTTGGAGGAAGAAGAATTGTGAACTTCTTCATCAATGGATAACTCATTCAATGAGACTTCACTGCCCCTGTCTACTGCTCTCCCCTCCCCTTGGCCCCATTTCCTAACAAAGTGTGCCAGAACTTTCAGAGAGGAGGTAGGGGTAAAGGTAGAGATAGGAGGAAAAAATGTATACAACAAAATAGCAGAGGGTTGGGGGGGATGCCTTCGAACAAAGAATAGAGAATGTCAGAGGGACTTTGGGAAAAATAGAATGTCACAGAGGGGAAGGCAACCAAGACCAGTGAAGGGCCCGAAAGATAGACCATCTGAGGACTGATTGAAAGAACTGGGGATGCTTAACCTAGGGAAGAAAAGTCTTAGGGAGGAAATGATCACTACCTCCAAGAATCTGTAGGAAATCACATGGAATGCTTGGACTTATTCTAGTCGGTACCATAGGCAAAACTAGTATTAATAATAACAATTCAGTAACTTTTCAGTTGTGTCTGACTCTTCATGACCCCCATTTGGGGTTTTCTTGGCAAAGATATTGGAGTGGTTTGCCACATCCTTCTGTAGCTCACTTTTACAGATAAGGAAACTGAGGCAAACAGGGTTAAGTGACTTGCCCAAGGTCACACAGTTAGCAAGTATCTGAGGCAGGATATGACCTTAGATTTTCCTGACTCTGGGTCCAGGGCTCTATTCCATGTGACTCTGAATGGAACTTGCTGAGGTATGGATTTGGGCTTGATGTAAGGTGAAGCTTCCTAGCATTTAGAGTTGCCCCAAAGTGGAATCTTAATAGGGAGGGAGTTCTCCCTGCTTAATGAATGTAAAATCTAGTCATAAATAAGAGTTTTGTTAAGCACCTACTGTGTGTCTGGCACTTATGCTAAACGCTTCCTAGAGGTCTTTAAGCAAAGGCTTCAGCAAATAGAGCACTTAGCAGGGACAATATGGTGGGATGATGGTATGGGTCAGGTTGTTGGGCTAGGTGGCCTCTGAGATTCTTTCCAATGCTGAGTTTCTGTTTTTTTGACCCTGAGACATTGCATGTCACAGTTAGAAAGAACCTTAGCAATCCTCTGTATCCCCTCATTCACCAAGGAAGAACATGTCTAGGCAGCAGATGTGGCTTGTCCAAGGTCACACAGAAGTAAGTAGCAGGGCCAGGATTTGAAACCAGGTTCAAAGAACATCAGCAACCATGGGGGGTGGGGGTGGGGTTCTTGAGCAGGCAGGGGACAGAAAGATCATGCTTTGGAGGGGGGTAGTGTCATTTGGAGGCACCTCTCCCTACCTCCGCAGGTACGCGTGGAGCTGCTCTACAACCCTGTCATCTGCAGTGCCGCCACCTCCAAGAAGCGCTACCAACAGATAGTAAA
The DNA here is from genome assembly GCA_028627135.1 of Pseudochirops cupreus. NCBI lineage: Eukaryota > Metazoa > Chordata > Mammalia > Diprotodontia > Pseudocheiridae > Pseudochirops > Pseudochirops cupreus. Next base: position 530,980,166 of record CM053580.1, read on the forward strand.
CATCCCAGCCAAGTCTTCTTTAGCTGTACCTTTTGTCATCGTGCCCCTGAAAATCGGCAACCATGACATTGAAGTCAAGGCTGCTGTCTACAACCAGTTTGTCAGTGATGGTGTCAAAAAGAAAATCAAGGTCGTGGTAAGTTGTGGGGGAGTTGGCCTTGCCCCACCTCACCTGCCCACTCCCCTTGGGAATCTTAGCTGCTCAGAACTGGGGCATCCTACAACCCATGGAATTCTACCCTCTCTAGACTGCAGGATCCAAAAACCTCTGAAGCTTAGACTCAGACTCCAGAACCTTAGATTATGAGAATTTTAGAGTCCAAGAACTTTCAAACACAAGAATTGCAGGTTCCTAGAATTCCCCACCTTCTTACCCCAAGTACTCTAGAACCAGATTTAATTGTCTCCAGAATGGGCTTTCTCTCCCATTTTGGGGGTGACTGCTATCTCCTCCTTATTACCCCCCACAAAGCCAGAAGGGATGAAAGTGTCAAAAGCTGTGACCACTCGAACCCTGGACCCAGTGAAACTTGGCCACAGTGAGTTGGGGTTTGGGAGGGCAGGTGGGGAAACCTGAGTGAGACTGCAGCGGGGAGGAGGGTAAGGGAACTGGAAGAAAGGACCCTCCATGATCTCCCCACTTTCTACCCTCTCTGTCAGATGGAGAGCAGAGAGAAGACATTCCTGCAGCAGACATCAGTGACATTGTTCCAGGCACTGAATCAGAAACTAGTATCCAATTTCAAGGTAACAGCGTCCAGGGATTCCTCACCTCTCCCCTGGGGGATACATCTCCGTGGCCTCTCTTCCTCCTTCCCTCCCTCTCTTCCTTCCTCCCTCCCTCCTCCCTTCCTTCCTTCCTTCCTTCCTTCCTTCCTTGCCTCCTTCCTTCCTAAGCACAGCTTTAGACATTGGGTTATGAAGTAAAGGAGAAGGAAGCCCTAGTGCCCAAGGGGCCTGCCCTTGAAGGAGCTTCTGATGGGTCTCTACCCTGCCTGCAGGAACGCCTGTGGCCCAGATGGTGGAGGATGCCATTGATGGTAGCAAGCTGAAGCATCTGATTGTGACGCCATCGGGCTGTGGCGAGCAGAACATGATTGGAATGACTCCCACCATTATCGCCGTCCACTATCTTGATTCCACGGATCAGTGGGAAAAGTTTGGGGTGGAAAAGCGGTTGGAAGCCTTAGAACTTATCAAGAAGGGTAAGAATCCCTGATACCCTAACCTGTCCCTAGCCTCTCCCAGAGCCTATTTCCATGACCCCTTGGTCCCTTTCTGACCAAACCATACCCACTTCCCCTCCCCACAGGGTATGCACAACAGCTGGCCTTTAAGAAGCCAGACTTCTCCTACGCTGCCTTTCTAAACCGACCATCCAGCACATGGTAAGTTTGAGAGGGACTTCAAGAAAGTCTCTTTCCCTCTCCCAGCCCACTGTGGCCCTGGAATACGGGTGGGGGATGCAAGTCCAGCTGCCAAAGGTAAGGAGAGCTAGCTAGCCTTGTCCAGCATAGAGAGTACGAGATTTAGAAGGTCATAGGCTGTCAGTGTAGAAAGGGCCCAAAGAATCCATCCCTGTCATGCTATAAAGACACTGAGGCTAGAGAAGGGGAGCGACATAAGGGATTATAAAAACAGCAATATGTAACATCATATAATATAATATAACAGCAATTTTAATAATAGCTTTACATGGAAGACTTTATGTGGACAAAGCCTTTGCCTGTCTATATCTTTGGGAATTAAATGGTATAAATCTTCTTATATCCACTTTACAAATAAGGAAACTGAGGTATAGAGAGGTCAAGTGACTTATCCAAAGTTGCAGCCTCCAGCCTCAAATCCAGGAAACTTTTTGGTGCTTCTATGGTGTCTAAGATTGAGAACACAGACCTCCAACTGAATGTCAGAGCTGGAGGGCCCTTAGAACAGGGAATGTCAGAGCTGGGAGGGGCCTTAGAACAGGGAATGTCAGAACTGGGAGGGCCTTTAGAACAGAGAATGTTAGAGTTGGAGGGCCCTTAGGACACAGAGTGTTGGAGCTGAGAGGGCCTTAGAACAGAGAATGTCAGAGCTGGAGGGCCCTTAGGACACAGGATGTCAGAGCTGGGAGGGCCCTTAGGACACAGAGTGTTGGAGCTGGGAGAGCCCTTATAAGACAGAATGTCAGAGATATGAGTGTCCTTAGGACATAAAGTATCAGAGCTAGAAGAAATCTTGGAACAGAGAACATCAGAGATGATGGCAGGGACTTTAGAACACACAATGATAGAATTGAAAGGGCTCTTTGAGATCATCTAGTCTGAAGCTGAAGATGAAACTGAAGAAACTGCAGCTCACAGAGGTCACCTGATGTGCCCAGAGCCACGCAGCCAATAGCAGAACTGGGACCTGAATCCAAATCTTTTGACCCAAGCCTGATGTTCTTTCCAATATAACTTGATGCCTGTAGTCAGGGTGCCTGGGTTCAGATCCTGCCTGCCCCTCTCTGGCTCTGGGTGCCTCTCTGGGTCTCTAGAAGGCGGGTTAGACCCGATGAATGCTCTGTGCTTCTGGGAGGAGGATGCTTACATGGTGAGCTGACATCATGATCTCATCTCCTAGGCTGACGGCCTACGTGGTCAAGGTGTTTTCCTTGGCCACCAACCTCATAGCGATCGATGCCCAGGTCCTCTGTGGGGCAGTCAAATGGCTCATCTTGGACAAGCAGAGACCAGATGGAATGTTCCAGGAGGACGGTCCAGTGATCCACAAGGAGATGATCGTAAGGCTCCCACCTTCCTCCTAGGGAGGTTAGAGGGAGAGGGAATGTGGTGAGGCAGCAGTGACAGCTAGGGAGAGATGGGGGAATAGGGGAGGAGAAGAGAAAGTAGGAGAGAGAGTGAGAGAGAGATCGGGAATTTCCTAAAGACTTACCCTTTACCAGGCACTGTGTTAAGCACTGGGAATGCAATCAGGAACAAAAACAAAACAAAACAAAAGAACATTCCTTCCCTCAAGGAGTTTACATTCTAGCATGGGAAGACCACACATAAAAGGGAGCTGAAAAGTGTAGGAGAGGGGAAGCATTGTGGCCTCTGGGGGTCTTGTGTGCACTGGTCTATATTGGAAGTTAGCATGACTGGCGTGGGTGCTTCCTCAAATCAGGGGTTCTGGGGAGGAATTCATCAATTGGAGGAAGAGGCCAGAGGGACGGCAGTATTTGTAGCTTGAAAAGCCTTGCTCTGGGTCATTGGGGAGTAGTGGTAGGGATCAGGAGCTGCAGTACACAGTGGCCTGGGTGGCAGAGGCTGGGCCTGGCATCATCTCCTCTGATGAGACAGAAGGGTACAATTTACTCCTATCGGGTCAGTCCCCAATTGTCCCTGACCCTCACCTGTTAGTATCAGCCCCTGAGGGAAGACACAGCTTTAGCCCTCAGGAGGTTCCTAGTTTGACAGATCAGAGAGTCTAACCCTGGGAGGGCTGAGACTTAAGGCCCTGAGATTTTCTAGGAGAAATGGGAGTTTAGAGCCTGGGAAGACTCGAACTCAATGCATAACCTGGTCTTTTCTCTCCTCAGGGTGGCTTCAGGGGTGGGGAGGCTGATGTCTCACTCACAGCCTTTGTGCTCATTGCTTTGCATGAAGCAAAAGACATCTGTGCCGGCCAAGTCAATGTGAGTGACTCCCCCTTACCCATCTCTTTGTGTGCCCCAATCCTCCTCCAGGCTCCATTAAGCTAGCCTTAGACTCTCCCCAAAACTCCTAGACCTCAATGTCTCTTTAGTCTTATGACCTGTGCGCCAACATTCAAGTCTCCCTTGCTGCTTCAAACCTCTTCTCTGGTCCTTGGGGAATAAAAGATGGCCTTCTAGGCCAGAGGGCATGCTAGGTTGTCTCTGGTACCTGCCAGGATGGGAGGATAGGCATCAAGTGCACAACAGTGCTGGCCTGAGCAGGGTTGGGATCTTCTTCCCCTAGAGTCTGGAAGGCAGTATCAACAAAGCAGGAGACTTCCTGGCTGCCAAATACCAGCCCCTGACTCGGTCCTACACTGTGGCCATAGCTGGCTATGCCCTGAGCCTGCTGGAGAGGCTTGATGAGCCCAAAGTGGATAAGTTCCTGAAGGCAGCCACAGGTGAGCAATCCCCTTTGGGATAGGGAAGGAGGAGCAAAGAAGGAGACCCAGGGAAGTCAGCACCTCTGAGCTCTCTTTCCTCCACAGATGGCAAGAGTTGGCAGGAGAAAGACCAGCAGCTGTACAATGTGGAAGCCACATCCTATGCCCTTCTGACCCTACTGAGACTGAAAGACTTTGACACAGTCCCTGCAGTAGTTCAATGGCTCAATGAGCAGAGATACTATGGAGGTGGTTATGGGTCCACCCAGGTAAGTGGGGCCCAGGCTTTTTGAGCAGGGGACACACACACACACACTTCCTAGAGGAAGTATCCATAGGATGTCTCTGCAGAAGGGACATGGCAACAATACTCCAACTCCCTTTTCATCCTGAGTTCTGAATAGCCTTGGCTGTGGCCACCATCCCATTCACTGAGAGGTCAGCCTCTTCTCTCCAACTATTTAAGCATCAAAAGTGGAATCTTATAGAACTATATAATATCGAAGACAGAAAAATCATAATATAAGCATGGACCTTGGACTTAAGGGTTTTTCCACTGGTAGAGTGAACTTCCAGGGAGAAAGTTCTCTCTTACCAATACAGATTGGTACCTGGTCTGCAAGTCCCAGGTTGTTGCTAGAACCCGGAGAAATTAAGTCACTTTTTCAGGGTCACATTACTGTTTAGAGGCTAGTCTTGAACTCAGTTCTTCTTGACTTTGTAACTGGCTATCTGTCCCCTCTACCTGCTTCCTCTATAATTAATCATTAGTGTTATTATTTGTAACCCCATCTGCAGCCATTCCTATTTGTGATAATTATTATTAACAAAGAACCAAATACTTTGAAGTATCCGATAGAATTATGTAACTCTAAGCCCCCAATTTACTTTAGCACACATTTATTAGGCACCTAATATGTGCTTGTGCCAGGTACTGCCCCACACAACATGAATGTAAGAGCTGGAGTTTCAGCATGTAGAATGTCCAAGATCCTTAGAACACAGAATGTCAGAGCTAGGAGGTGGGGAGTCCTTAGAACAAGGAATATCAGGGTTGGGGAGGTCCTTGGAACAAGGAATGTCAGAGCTGAGGAGGTCCTTGGGACAAGGAATGTCAGAGCTGAGGAGGTCCTTGGAGCAAGGAATATCAGGGCTGGGGAGGTCCTTGGGGCACAGAATGTCAGAGCTGGGGAAGACTTTAGAGCATAGAATGTCAGAGCTGGGGAGGTCCTTGGGGCACAGAATGTCAGAGCTGGGGAGGTCCTTGGAACAAGGAATGTCAGAGCTGGGGAGGTTCTTGGGGCACAGAATGTCAGAGCTGGGGGGGACTTTAGAGCATGGAATGTCAGAGCTGGGGAGGTCCTTGGGGCACAGAATGTCAGAGCTGGGAAGGTCCTTGGGCCACAGAATGTCAAAGCTGGGGAGGTGGTTGGAACAAGGAATGTCAGAGCTGCGGAGGTCCTTGGAGCACAGAAGGTCTCCTCCACAGAGTGGTTTGCTATTTCCTTCTCCAGTGGGTCCCCATTTTACAGATGAGGAACTGAGGCAAATAGGGGTCAAGTGATTTGACCAGGGTCACACAGCTAGTAAGTAAGCAATCCTCTTGACTCCAGTCCTGGTGCTCTATCCACTAGGCCACCAAGCTGCCCCATGGGATAAACTGGAGAGAATCAGTTGAGGGAAAGCAATAGAATTAAGGCACAACAGAAAAGACTTCCTATAGAAGCTGGGATTTTAGCTTGGACTTGAAGGAAGTCAGGAGGTGGAGATGGGGAGAGAGAATGTTCCAGGAATGGGGGAAAGTCAGTAGAAAAGTCTGGAGTTGGGTGTAGACTGTGTTTGTCAGAGAAAGAGCAAGGAGGCCTGTGTCATTGAAGAGTGGAAGGGAAGGAGGACAGATGGAGTACAAGGAATAAGAATACTGGAAAGCAATGGGGGTGGGAAGCTGGCTATGAAGGGCTTTGAACGCTACATAGAGAATTTTGTATTTGCTCTTGGGAGGGAGGGCACTGGAGTGAGAGGCTAAGCACCTTCCCTGTGATCACACAGCATATATCAGAGACAAGACTCAAACCCAAAACTCCCTCCCTTCTATCCACTATAACATTCAGTTTCTCAGAGGAGACATTAGAACATAGACTAGAGAATGTCAAAACTCAGAGATTAAATTTTACCACCTCCTTTTACAGATTGGTAAACTGAGGCCTGGAAAGGGAAATCACACAGAGAATTAGCAAATTAGGGTCATAACCAAGGCCAGGTCACTTGACCCCCACTCTGGGAGTCCTGCATGTTGCCTTGATAGTAGTGGAGTTAACCTCAAATGTTTCCCTCCCTCTCTTCCCGCTCTCTGAGTCCCTTTCCACTGTAGAATGCACAGTTTTTACTGCTGGCCTCTGGGAGAGGGATGGGGAACAACTGGGGCTTCCTCAACAGGGCAGGGCAGGGCAATGGAGTATGAGAAGGGAGATGCTGGGATTGCCCTCAGCATCTTAGCTCTTGACACAGGGCCAGGATGGGGGAAGACTCTGAGGCAACCGTGATTTCTTTTTTATTTTAGTTTTAAATGGTATCTTCTAGCTTCTAAAAAAATTATCTTTTAAAAAATGAATTAATTAATTTATTTTTAGTTTTCAACATTGACTTTCATAAGATTTTGAGTTTTAAATTTTCTCTCCCTCTCGCCCCTCTCCCCTCCTCAAGACAGAATGCCATCTGAAATACAGATTCCTATTAAACATATTTTCACATTAGCCATGTTGTAAAGAAGAATTAGAACCAATGGGAGGAACCAGGAGAAAGAAGAAACAAAACAACAAAGAGAGAGCAGATAGTCTGCTTCCGTCTGCATTCAGACTCCATAGTTCTTTCTCTGGATGTGGAGAACATTTTCTATCATGAGTCTTTTGGAGATGCATTGCTGAGAAGATCTAAGTCTATCAAAAGCAATTTTGATTTCTTCTCAAATGGGTTCTAAATATTCTTGCTGGTGTTCTAGACTCCAGGGTCATGTTTTCTGTTTCTTCCCCTGCTGGATTCTAGGATACTTTGATGACATCGTTTTTGGCTTTGTCACAATTCTTTCTCAATCTGTGGGGTGGTTTGGTTTTG
>CM053580.1:530987880-531010058 GCA_028627135.1 Pseudochirops cupreus
TATATATATATATACTCATTTATGTATTTATATATATATATATAATATATATACACACATTTATATATTTATATAGACACCATATACATGTTTAATCCTTTCCCTTCCCCCTTTCCCCTGTATAGTACCTACTATGTGTCAGGCATTATGCAAAGTGCTTTTATAAAGTTGATCTCAGTTGATGATCACATCAACCTTGGAGAAAAATTCTATTATTATCCCCTTTTTACAGTTGAGGAAACAGCAGCAAACAGAGGCTAAGTGACTTGCCCAAGTCAGTTTTCCTGACTCCAGACCTAGTACTATATCCACCAACTGCCTCTAAATGAGAAGAATGATACCTGGGAGAATTTTGTTTTATTGTCTGCCTCTGGATCTCCCAAGGGCCAACGGGATTAAGTAAGATGAAAAGGGCTAGGTAGATTCTGAAATATTTCTAAAAGGACCACCTTGGGGAGAAGGATCAGGCTAATCTCTCCCTACCCCCTACTAGGATGGAGAATATTTAAGAAGGAAGGTTTTTGTGACTATACCTCCATAGATATTTATGATCTTAGATGAACTGACATCAGGGGGAGTCAGAGGAGAAGCTAGTAGGACCATCGAGGACCAGAGCCCAGTCTCAGGAGAAAAAAAGATATTCCTTATGACTAACCATCAGACCTTATTGAGAACCATGAATGGTTATGCTGCATCTGACGTAGCAATCGGTTGGGATAAAACTGAATGAGTTGCAAGAGTCTTTCCTCCACCCTCTTTGTCTTTGGGGAACATTACCAGTTTCCCCCTTCTTCCCCCATACTCCATGAGCTTTGGGAATGGAGGGGAAATCCCCAGTATCAAAGAACTAATGCAGGGTGGAAGAAAAAAGAAGTGGAGATGCTTATCTCAGCTCAAGATGTTTGCAGATGCGTGCAGAGCTGACTTTCACTTCTATTTTTACTCATATTAAATTGCTATAATGTGGGCATACTAATGCACTGTCCTGGTAGCTATGGGTTGGTCTGACTATTTTGGAAAGAATTGACAATAATTCACAGAAAGTGACCAAAATGTCCATACACTTTGACACAGAAGTTCCGTTCCTTGGCTTATATCTCAAGGAAGTCAATGATTTTTTTAAAATACCTTACATTTTTACCAAAATATTTCTAGAGATACTTTTTTATGATATCAAAGAAATGGAAACTAAGTAAATTCTCTGCTGGATAAACAAGTTGTGGTACATGAATGTTATGGAATTCTATTGTGCTGTAAGAAATGATGAAGGTAATGAATGCGGTGAAGGATGGAAGACTGATCATAGCTAATGCAAAGTCAAGCAAGCAGAAGAAGGAAAAGATATACACAGTGACCGTAACAATATAAGAGAAAGAAAACCCACAAAACTGAGTGCTGTGAAACTATAACGGCCGGACCTGGACTTGAAGGAGAGCTACACGAGGCGCCGCGCCCCCCTCTCCGCAGAAGCGGACAGCCGCGGGCGTGGAACAGCGAAGAGAATAGCAGAGTCTTGATGTGCTCGTTTTGCCAAACTTGTTTTTGTTATTTGTCTTCTACTCTTTGTTTTAAGACATGGTTTTCTGGAGGATAAAGGGAAATACGTTGGGAAATTTAGATGATGTTAAAAAATATCAGTTAGAAAATGTTTAGAATTTTATAAAAAAACTATCTAGGGGCAGCTAGGTGGAGCAGTGAATAGAGCACTGGTCCTTGAGTCAGGAGGACCTGAGTTCAAATCCGACCTCAGATACTTAACACTAGCTGTGTGACCTTGGGCAAGTCACTTAACCCCAATTGCCTGCCTGCCCCCCTCCAAAAAGCAAACAAACAAACAAGCTATCTAGGGGGGCAGCTATGTGATGTAGTGACCAGAGCACTGGCCCTGGAGTCAGGAGGACCTGAGTTCAAATCTAGCTTCAGACACCTGACACGCTTACTAGCTGTGTGACCTTGGGCAAGTCCTTTAGCCAGACTTGCCTTGCCTTCCTCCTACAAAAAAAACAAAACAAAACAAAAACCAAAAAAAGCTATCTAAAAAACCAAGTTGCAATAACTTACATACTGCCTACCTGACTTCATTGAGTATAGAGGTGAGAGAAATTAACAGGGAATTATTTCATGGGGTGGGGGCAGGATGAGCCAAAATAAATCAGTCAGTCAATAAGCATGTATTAAGCACCTACTATGTGCCAGAAACTTACTGTGTGACCCTGGGCAAATAATTTAACTCTGCCTCAGTTTCCTCATCTGTAAAATGAGCTGGAGAAGGAAATGGCAAACCACTCCAGTATCTTTGCCAAGAAAACCCCAAATGGGGTCATGAAGAGTTGGACATGACTGAAATGCCTGTACAACAAATGTGCTAGGCACTATGCTGAGCACTAGGTACAAAAGGAGACAAAAGACAGTCCCTGCCCTCAAGGAGCTCACAGTCTAATGGGGGGACAAGCAGACAAATATGGATAAACAAGCCATAGACAGAGCAGACAGGAAATGTTTAACACAGGGAGGGCACTAGAATTAAGAAGGGGTTGGGAAAGGCTTCCTGTAGAAGGTGGGATTTTAGTTGAGTCTCAAAGTAAGCTAGAGAAGTCAGGAGGTAGAGATGAAGGATGGCATTCCAGGCATGGGGGACAGCCAGGGCAAAGGCAGGGAGTGGAGAGATGGAGTGTCTTGTTTGTGGAACAGCCAGGAGGCCAGTGTCACTGAATCAAAGAGTCCATGGTGGGGAATAAAATGGAAGAAGACTAGAAAGGTGGGAGTTTGGTGTGGTGTTATGTTGTCATGTCATGTGATGAAGGGCCTTGAACACCAAACAGAAGACTTTGTATTGGATCCTGGAGGAGACAGGGAGACCCTGGAGTTTAGAGAAGGGTGATATGCTCAGACCTGCAAAAATAATTGTGACAGTTACTATGCTTAATATTAAGTTGGCTGTCTGGAGGAAGGTGTTTGTGCATCCCAGACAAGGAGGTAGGAGACAGAATGTTGAGCTTGGGAGACAGCTTCTTGTCCAAGAGCACTAGAAAACAGAAGTGTGAATGGGGCATGATGTGAAACTCCTCTGAAAATGCCAATGGGAGCCAGATTGTAGAGGGTCTTCAATACCGGCCAGCCTAAGGAGTTCATATTTGATCATATAGGCAACAGGGAAATTTGAATGGATTTTGAGCAGGGGAGTGACATTATAAACATTACCTTGACAGATTTGTGGAGGATGGTTTGGAGATGGGAAGAGACTGGAGGCAAGGAAGCCAATTGCTGTTAGTCCAGGTAAGATGTCATGAGGGTCTGTTGGCAGGATGAGTAAGCCAGGAGTAGGGGGACAGAACTCCCTCTTTGTGCCTTCCTTGACTTTCCTGTGACCCAGAGCTAGATTCTGGACTTATACCCTTCCTCTTCATTCCTTCTGCAAGATCTATGGGCCAGTGCAGTTGGGAAACCCTGGGGCGGCATCTGAAGAGTAGGGAGGATAATTGGGAGGCAACTGGGGAAATAGCTGGGGTTCAATAATCTAATGTGGCCACATTACATTTAATGAATGAATAAAAAAGAACATTAATTGTGGCCCTGAGTGGGGCTTTCACAAAGGACTGGGCTGCTCTGAGGCAACATTCTGTGAGGAATAGCTGGGTACCATATACGGCATTCAGACCAGAGAGGAGGAAGTAAATAAGTCTTTATGAAGCACTTATTATGGGCCAGACACTACCAATCACTGCACAAAAATCATCTCATTTGCTACAACAACTCTAGAAGGTGGTGCTATTATTATGCCCTTTTTACAACTGGAGAAACTGAGGTACACAGAAATTAAGTGACTTGCCTAGGATTACCTAGTTAGTAAGTGTCTGAGGTCAGATTTGAACTCAGCTCTTTCTGACTCCAGGCCCATAACTCTTACCCACTGCACCACCTAGCTGCCTCTGAGAGGGCCCTTGTAAGTGGGGATGAGAGGATGGGAGGTGGGCGCTAGAGATGATTTTCTCTGAGATTGTGGGTGACTGATAAGTACAGGGATGGAGAGAGAAGTAGGAGAAGCCCCAGGGGTAGTAGTGGGTAGTGGATGAGTAGAGAAGCCCACAGTTTCCAGAGAGGGATGCAGAGAGGCTTTGGCTAATCTGGGTCTGCTCCACATCTGAGGTGGCTGGTGGAGACAGTTAGCGGGCTGGGGGTGGGCTGTGCTGATCCTCTACACTGCCCCCTGCAGCCTGGCCTGGGTCTGGGTTCTGCCTCTATGTTTTAAGTTCTAAAGTCCCCATTAAGCTTCAGCCTCCTATGGGTCGCTGTTTTGAGATTCCTTTCAGTTTTGACTTTTGATTCTCCTCTGAAGTGTGTATCTATTGCAGTGGTTCTCAACCTTCCTAATGCTGTGACCCCTTTAACACTCATATGTGGGCGTATCTGCATGTGGGCGGACCCTCTGGAGATGGGTAGAGGAGGGTTGTCTCGGTTCCTAAGACCATCGGAAATATGTGTTTTCCGATGGTCTTAGGCGACCCCTCTGATCCCTGTGAAAGGGTCGTTCGACCCCCAAAGGGTCACAACCCACAGGTTGAGAATCGCTGATCTATTGGCTGGGCATGGTGGTGCACACCTCTAATCTGTTCTTTTGGAGAGGCTGAGACTGATGGATCCCGTGAACATGAGAGTTTTAAGCTGTAGTGGGCTATGCAGATCGGGTGTCTGTAGGAGCAGGGATATGACAAACCCCTAGAAGTAGAGGGACCACTAGGGTGCCTAAGGAGGATATGAACTAGTCCAGGTTGGAAATGGAGTGGCTCAAAGCTTCCATGACCATCAATAGTGGGATCAATCCTGAAAGTAGCCCCTGTACTTCTAGTCTGGGCCAGACAGGGAGATCCAGGCTTTACAAAGGGGGTGGGGGTGGGAGTGGGGGGAGAATATGTGATTCCCACAACCTCTGCTCATGAGGGCCCTCCCCCAACCCAAAATGGGCCAGGTCTACCTAAAGAGAATAGGAAAGAGCTAAGATGACAGTATGGAAGACTTTGATATATTGAGTACCAGAAGACCTTGGACAAGTCCCTTTATTTGGTGCTGGCCCCAAGGAAGGAGATAAGGGTAAACCAATGGGAACCAATGGGAAGGCAGGAGAAGGATTTCTGCTTACTCAGTGAGAGAGTGTATTCAGAACACTGGAACTACTGAGGACTTTTTGAGTGTGAACTGCTCTCTCTTCCCAGACTGCCTAGCCCCTTAACCCTGGCCTGTCTCCTACACATCAGGGCCCACATTAACGGGGACAAGTGTCAGGCATCAGCAGTAGGCCTTGAATCTTCCTGGGGGCATCTCAGGATAACTATCTCCTTTGCCTATGCAGAAGGTCCAGTAGGTGTGGGTTGTCAGAGGAGGAAGTCATTCTGGATGGCCTAAGGAGGCCAGAATTCGGGGGTCCCCTTCTAGCCCAGCTCCTCTGAGATCCTAAATCCTCAAAACCTTGGCCCACCTTGGATTAAGATTGTAATCACCCCTAGGAAGTGGCTAACCTGAAGGTACCAGGATACAGATGGCAGGTGATGTCTTTCCCTCCCCAAGAGTAGTGGGGGGCGGGGGGAGGATGGGAGGGTCAGTAGTAGAGTTGACAAGTGCCGGAAATGGGGAGATAAACTTCTGAGAAATTTGAAAAAAAATAAAAACTGGGTCGTGGGTAAAGTTTGAGGTGCGGAGACAATGACAGGGGACGGTCTAAGTGCTGAGGTGTCCTGACTTGCCTCCTCTCAAGCCCTCCTCTGGTACAGGGTCTTGCCACACTACCCACTTCCTCTGCATGGCCCCCTCCTTCAGCAGGACATAGGAACAGTGAGGGGGAGGTGGTTTGGTGTCCTCTGAGCCTGTAGGGCCCATGCCCATCCTATAACCTCCCAGCCCCAGGGTGGGGGTAGCTCCCTCCCCCAGATGCCCCAAAGAGTTTTCTTTTTCTTTTTTTAAAACAGTTCAGTAGTCTGGGCCTGAGGAACAGCTCGGTGGCAGGCGGCCTCCTCCCAGTAGCATCAGCGGAAGTTTCCTGCACGCGCTCCTACTTGGTGACTGAGGCTTTATAAATAGACAGACCATCCTCCCCACCACAGAAATGGGGAGATGGGGGAGGGAGGAGGCAGAGGAGAAGGAAATAAAGGAGGGGGCCAGAACCCAGGAGTCTATAGTCATTCTGCACTTCCCACATACCTCTCCTCCATCGGAAAGAATGTGGGACTGGGGAATCTGGGAACTTGGGTTTTCACCCTGACTCAAATGCTGACTCACTGTAGCTTCAGAAAGTCATTTCCCCTTCTACATCTCACTTTCCCCATCTGTAAAATGGATAGAGTAATACTTGCCCACTCTCCCTCCAGAGTGGAGGCTTAAATGATGTAAGAGGACACACTGAATTTGGAACACAAAGCTTCTGACCTGGAAGGGACTCCAACCTACCTTTCTAGCCAGTTTACATTTGTTACCCTCTCACTGTCCTCCTACCCCTTGTTCCCCAGACTTTACCTTCCACCTCCTGCCTCCATGTGATGGAGCCATCTTCCCACCTGGAACAAACTTCCTTCCTTACCTTCATGTCTTGTGATCTTGGTCTTTCTTCAAGGCTCAGCTCAGGCACGACAGCTTTCCTTCCCTGATGGCCTCAAGGCCTGGGGTTCTCTTTTCTCCCTCAAATTACTCTGTATTTGCTTCTCTGACTCCCTGTCCTATTCTGCTGTAAACCAAAAGTCCCTTGGAGGCAGGAACTGTTTAAATTTCTGTCTTTGGATCCTCTAAACCTAAGCTAGTGACTAAGCCTTTAAATCAAATTAGACCTCAGAATACAGAATGGGGGGGGGGGCGCTTAGAATAGAGAATGATCTAGTTAAAACCCTTCATTTTCTCTTTGGGGAGACTGATGCCTAAGGAAAAGGAGAAGTTAGTTCAAATTCAGACTGCCAGAGAAAGAATTACTATAATAGTATCAGTGATTCATTTAATTTGTACGTATGACCATTAAACTCCCTTTTACAGTTTAAAGCCCTTACCTAAACTAAGAGATGTGAAGGAGGAAGGGATCCCTGTGTAAGAATGTGCGTGTTGTTGTAGGACAATTTCCTTGTGTGTGTTTGTGTGTGATGTCTCTGATGTGACTCTGTGTGTATGTATACACACACATATATATGCATGTTTGTGGCTATCTAAAAATGACTGTATGTGTGTCATACTATGTGTAGATTACAGTAGGTGAGTTTCAAGCTTTGGACAGGGTCCACTCACCTGTTTTCCCCTAACCCCTAAGCCCTATCTTCATAATAAATGATTACTTGGACATTTTACATTTTATTTCTCTGCAGTTCTGGTTCAGTGCCAATCTATGAAGCATTTACTGAATGCCTTCTGTATGCCAGTCACTGTAGTGGGCCCTGGGGGGTGAGTGTCCTCAAGGATCCTCCATTCAGTTAGTCATAAGAGAGTCACAAGTGCCCTGTGCTCCACATCCCCACCTAGGCTGACAAGGGACCTCTCCCTCCTCTGTCACTGCCTGGGCAAGGATATGGTTTGGGGAGGCATGAAGCCTGAGCATACTACAGGGGAATGCCCTGAAAACTGGGGTGGGTACCCTCACCTCAAGGAAAACGAGTGTCTAACCCCAGTTCTCTGACTGCCTTGTTTTGTGACTTTGAGAAAGTCCTTTTCTCTCTTTTGGTCTCAGTGTTCTCATCTGAAAAAGGGGGGTTATCATCTATCTCCACCCACACTACGTACATTTCTCTGGACCAGGTTATCCTGTCTGTTTTTCTGTTTCTATGTAGCGGCATTATCAGAGAACGAGGGCTTCATCTAGGGTTTAGTTCTTCTTCCTTGTGTCCTCCTCAGTCCTTCCAACTATAAATGTGGGCTAGAGCTACCTCCTGCTGTTTCCCAGGAAAAGCTATTCTGTCTCATTTAACCCTCTGTCTCTCCCCAGGATCACTTCAACCATGAAGGTTCTAATTTGACTCCTCTTCAACCCTAGTCACCCTCACAAAGACCCCCAGTGTCTGTCTACCCCCTTCCAGCTGGTTTCCTGCATTCCCTCAAACAAACCAAAGATAGGAGCCCCATACCCAGGTAACCATTTTGATTTTTATTTCAGAGTTATTTCAGGTCCAGGATCAGTTGAGGGCCCTGGGCTTGAGATTTTCACTCTCCACCCAGACCCCCCACCTCATTGCTGGTGTGTGTGTGTGTGTGTGTGTGTGTGTGTGTGTGTGTGTGTGTGTGTGTGTGTGTGTGCGCGCGCGCGGGGGGCAGAGACAGAGATACACAGAGAGAGAGACAGAGACGGAGACAGAGACAGAGACAGACAGAGACAGAGACAGAGACAGAGAAGAAACAGAAGAAAGAGAAAGAGACACAGAAAGACAGAATTGTCTGACTCTGGGTGTATTCATGTGTGACTGTGTGATCGTGTGAGAGAGGAATGACTGTGACTCTTGTAAAGCCTTATTCATGTGCGACTATGAGATGTATGTGACTTTGGGTCAGAGGTATACGTGGCTGGATAAGAATGCACATGTCATTGTGGGACTATCTCCTTGGTATATTTTTGTGTGTGATGTCTCTGATGTCCCTGATGTGATTCTGTATGTGCGTGTATATACGCACACATATATATGTATGTATGTATCTATCTATATAAGATTGTATGTGTGTTATACTATGTTTGTGTAGATTACAGTAGGTGAGTTCCAAGCTTTGGACAGAGTCCCCTCACCTGCTTTTCCTTAATCCCATGATAAATACCCCGTGAGCCCCCAAACCCCATCCTGAATGTCAGGAAATTCAGCATCAGTTCCAGGTTCCTTAGCTAGCCCTGGGGCCATTGCTGGTGCCCTGAATGGACAAATCAGTCCTTCATCTCACCATCTGTTCTGACTTCCATCTACTAACTCTCTGTCTCATCTTAGAAGCACCTTCTGTATCCCCCAAGGTACCTGCCTGGACTGGGCCATCAGACATAGTTCATAAAATTGAGAGCTTGCAAGGATCTTTAGAGATCATGTAGTATAATCTTTCTATCTTAGAGATGGGAGAAACTGAGGCCCAGAGAGGAGGTGACTTGTCCAAGGTCACACAGCTAGGCTCACAGGATCATTGGATTGAGAGCTGGAATGAAGTATAGAGATTATCTAATCCAAATCTCTTGTTTTGTCAATGGAAAAACTGAGTCAGTTTAGACCATGAAGGCCCCAAAATAGGAGCGGGTCCCATCCTTGACCCTGACCAGTCTCTCTTCTGGTACTCGGACAAAGACTTCCTCGCCAGCCTCGAGATGGACCACGCCACCAAGGAAACTGCTGTCCCACCAGACCCTGGCTGAGGCCCCTGCCCTACCACAGGAGGATCGACGGCTGACCAGCAGCTCCAGATCCTCAGGGTATCGGGCTGTGCGCTTGTAGAGCCCATGGGTAACAGGTCCACCAGTCATTAGCCCTCCTGGGCATCCAACACCGCCAAGCTGTACTTTTGAATAGATGTAATAGTAGCCAGGCCGCGTGCACACCAGTGATCCTGCTCGATAGTCCAGGTCTCGAAGGAAAGCTAGGCCCAGGTGAGCCTCCCAGAGCAGTGGTCCACCCCTCACTGCCAAGCTTGAGTTGGACCCTGGAGAGAGGAGAGAGAAAGAAAATCAGAGACAGACACAGTGAGAGAGACAGAGAAAGAGGAGAGGAGAGGAGAAGAGAAGAAGAGGGAGAGGAAGAAAGGGGGAAAAGAGAGGAGAGAGAAGGGGGGATGGGGAGAGAAAGGGAGATGAACACACATAGAGTATAAGTGCATATGTGGGAGGGGAAGGGGGGGGTGCTGTTATATCCCCCTGGCCAGTAGAGCAGGTTACCCAGGCCCTCTTAGGTAGGAGGACTCAGTGTCCTTTAGTGGGAAAAGGCTGTGATTTGGAGTCTGAAGATTCGGAAAAACAGAGTTCCATTTGCCCTCTCTGCCTCTGACTGGATTTGGAGTCAGAGACTTCAAAGTAAGTCATTTCACAGATCTGGGTTTTAGTATAAAATGAGGCATTCAGACAATCTCTAGAGTCATACTGAGATTCTACGATATTAGGGAAGGAAAAGAAATCTGGAAAATAGAAAGTACCAAGAAGGAATAAAGGATTGTGGGAGGTTTGGGGGAAGTTGGGGGAAGTTGGGGATTGGTTGGTTTTAGGCCTAGACTTGTGATTTCGTCAGCATAGGAAATTCCTGGTGTAGGAAGCTGTCTGTAATTGATGTGATCTGGAATTTATTGGGTTCTCAGCATTTAAGTGACTTACCCATGGTCACACAGCTAGCATACCTTAGAGGTAGATCTTGAATCCAGACCTTTCTGACAATAAGACTGGCCCCTTGTTATTGGACTCACTATTAATGACCACATTGCATCTCAAAGGGTTATCTATAGGACCACAAAATCCCAAGGTAGAAAGGACTTCAAAGGCCAACTAATCCAACTTTCTGTTTTACAGTTGAGGAAACTGAGCTGTAGAGGAAGGGAAATGACTTGCCCAATGTTCTCTAACTCCAGATCCAGTGTTCTTTCCCCTACGCTGTACTGTTCATGGGGCTGCCCAGGGGATATATCCATCCATACCCTTTAGTACGATTGACCCGTCTCCCTATCTCTTTCCCATAGTCTTTAGAATTTCTAGAGCAAGTATTTGAGCCTAGGAATCTCTGGGGGCTGGTGCTTAGTCCCACACCTAGTCTCAGCCAGCTGGGACCACTTCCACACTCCTTCTGCCATTTCTGCCCCCAGCTCCTTACCTGTGAGGTGAGCTGCTGGCTTGTTCTGATAGGATCTCTGCTCTAGAAAGAGATAGAGGTCAGAAGTCAAAAGTTGGGGCTACAGGTAGCATCTCCACCTCTGGGCCTCCTCCTCTGTCACTCAGTCCTTCCTTTGAGTCCTGTGGGACACTTCTCCTAATCCCCTCCCTTCTGGGATCACAACCACCCCCAGATCCTGAGGTAGGAAGATCACAAGATCCTAGCTCTAGAATTGGACAAGCTCACAAAAAATCTTCACTTTACAGGTGAGGGAAGGGAGACCCAAGGAGATAAGACTGACTTGCCCACAACCACACAGGTGGTAAGCACAGGAGCTGAGATTTGAACCCAGGTCATTGGACCCCAAATTCAGTTCCTGGACCTCAGCTGTGAGTAGGAATAAGGTATATTATCTGTTTACCCGCTCTGCTCTTCCACACTCCCCCCACCCCAACCCCAACACACACTCATAACCCTGGGTTATGCAAACTCCATTGGGCAATAGTGTTCCTAGGCTTGGAGGGGGGAGGAAGGAGGAGCACAGATGCAGAAGGGAAGCTGGAAGTGGGGGTGGGGGAGGGAGAAGAAAGACAGAAGTCAAGTTGGGAGGGGGGAGGATGGAGGTGGGAAGACCATAGCCTGAGAACCAGCCCAGGGCATGACGGAAGACAGGATGACACTTGGTTGAAGAGCTTGGGTGACCCCTCCTCCTGGGCAGCGCTGGCCCTTCTATCCCCGGACCTTCCTTTAAACTCACCCTGAACCAGCTTCTCCAAGGAGCCCTCCTCTCTCTGAAAAACAGAAATGCAGTGTGACTATGGAAACTACCAGGCAAGTGGCAAACATACACATGCGCACACACATACACACACGCGCACACACACACACACGCACATACACATGCGCACACTCACACTCACGCACACACACACAGGGATGTACAAACAGACGTATGGGTATCATGTGTCTATACAGAGGCACCTACATGTTCACACAAATGCACATTTGCTCACACAAGCATAAAGACAGGTACACAGAGAGCTTACACACTCACCGGCAGCTGAAGTCTGAGGGCCATCAGGTCCCAATGGAAGTTCCATAGGAAATACCCTTCAATAGCCACACCCGCCAGTGCCAGCAGCAG
The DNA here is from genome assembly GCA_028627135.1 of Pseudochirops cupreus. Lineage (NCBI taxonomy): Eukaryota > Metazoa > Chordata > Mammalia > Diprotodontia > Pseudocheiridae > Pseudochirops > Pseudochirops cupreus. The sequence goes on from CM053580.1 coordinate 530,999,803, forward strand.
GAGGAGCCCCAAGCCCAGCTGGGTTCTCTGGCATGTCCGCTGCCTGCTGCCTCCCCGCCGGGGGAAGGGCACATCTGTCTGTCCATCCACAACGAACACTGATGGATGAATCACTGGGTCTCTCATGGCTCTTCTGCCCTCTGGAACCACTGCTACTGAGTAAGTCTGCAGCTTGGGTGCCCAGGCTCAATGCCCAGGAACCTGCCTAGGCTCAATCCTTAGGAAGCTTACTTGGCCTCCAGCCCAGGAAAGGGCCACCTCTAGTGCCCAAGCAGGTAAGGGTCTGGGAAGTATCTGATGTGCGTCTCAGAGGAAGCCTCTGATGGTTGCAGTGTGGGTATACTGCTGACACTCTTACGGATGCACTGGTATGACCCTGGGGCTATCAGTTCTCAAGAGGAAACCAACTGCTTACCACATGTGCTCCGACTAGGCCTCCCTGACAGGTGGGCAGGCAAACCGAGACTGCTCTGGTCCCAGCCTTCACCCCAAGAGCCTCTTGAAGCCACTCAGCCCCGCCCCATTCCCCTGGCCGCCCCCTTCCTGCCCCTGTGGCTGGTGGGTGGATAGGGCTGATGCACTCACACTTTCCAATTTTCCAAGACCATATGGAACCTGGGTGACCCTTCTTTGGGAAAGCTATTAAAGCATGTGTGCCACAAGGGCTAGGGGACACCAAAGAGTGGGGCCGAAGGAAGCCAGATAGTGGGGCTCATGAAGCCTGAGGAGGAAGCAGGACCAACAAAGATCATCTGAATGGGAAATGGAGTCAGGGCAGAGGACTTTAGAGATGAAAGGTAGCTGAGAGCTCCTCAGGCAGGATGGTGAGGGTGGCTAGGCATCTACACTTGGCATCAGGGAGACCTGGGCTTATTTCTGCCTCACATATGTACTAGCTGTGTGGCCTTGGGTAACTCATTGTCCCCGCTAAGGGCCTTAGTTTCTTCATTTGTTAGATGTTATATTAAATGATCTCTAAGATCTTTCCAACCTTCTAATCTATGACTGTCCCCTACTCCACTCCTGATACCCAGGATCTTGAGAGACCAAGATAAGAGGGATCTGAGTTGGATGGAGGACTGAGGAGTAGTGATAGAATATAGGCTCCATTACTGATTCCCATGGGTCAGACATGGGCCTCTTCATGTGTGGTGGCTATGTATATGAGTAGGGTGTGAATGTGGTGGGTGCGGGATGGGGGAGAGGAGATGCAGATGTGGAGGAGAGTCAGGTGGGAAATGAGGGTTATTGATGATCTCCAAACACATATTTCCCATCTTGGTTTGGAGACAGAGTACAGGGGGGAGTGGGCAGCTAGGTGATGCTGTGGATGGAGGGTCAGACCTGGAGTAAAGAAGACTCATCTGCCTGAGTTCAAAATCTGGCCTCAGACACTTATTAGCTGTGTGACCCTGGGCAAGTCACTCAACCCTGTTTGTCTCAGTTTCCTCATCTGTGAAAGAGATGGAAAAGGAAATGGCAAGCGGCTCCAGTACCTTTACTATGAAAACCCCAAGTGGGGTCATGAAGAATCAGAAACAATTGACAAGCATTTGAACAATAACATGGAGGGAGATCTAAGGGTCCAATGTCTAGAGCCCTGAAGGCCTTGGATTTGGGGGTATGTGTAGTAGGGGTTCTTGTCCCTCCTAAGTCCCCCAGGGACCTTAGAGTCTCGTGTTCAGCCCCGCATTCTTTCCACCCCTGACCCAGAAATGAACCCCAAATCACAAATCCTGCAAACCAGAAGTGTTTACTGGACTGTCTGTCTGGGGGCCTGGACACCTGAGGGTTCCAACTGCCCTATCTCTCACCCATCTACACCCCATCCCTCCTCACAGGGTCCTCTATGGGATGTGTGTCTTTTCAGGGAACATTTATTAATCACCCGCTGCATGCGAGGCCCCATGATAGCTGCTGAGGAAGTTTGAAGGCCTTACTAGGGAGTGGAGGTGGGTGGGCGTTGAGAGTATTCTACTCTGAGAGGCCATCCTCTCGTTCCTATGTCCCCTCTCACCCCTGCCTGCATCACCTCCTGTCCAGACCAGCCCTCCCTACCTCCCTTGAGTCAGCCACCCAGCCAGGAAAAGTGGGAGAAGAGGGATGACAGAAGGATTCACATTCTCATTCTGCTCTTTGTTGCCCGTTACTTGGAGTAAGCCCTTTTCCCCCCTCTGTTTTCCAGTCTATAAAATGGGACCAGTTAATGTCTTAGGGCCCTTCTAGTTCTGACATGACAATCCTCCAGGACCAGAATAGAAGGATGGGGTTCAGTCTCCCAGCCAAACCAACACCTTGAGATGTAAATGAGTATTTAGTCTTTTTAATAATGATAATCCCAACATCCCACATTACAACAGTACTTTGGGATTCTTTGATTATTATTCACCGTTTAGACAGAGGTTATTATCCTCCTTTCTACAGATGTAGAATCTTTGGATGAGAGCACAGGAGGCACTTGCCTGGGGGCACAGCTGGGATTTGAACCTGACTGCCTGCCTACAGCTCTAGGGATATCTCAGCCCATGGTATTCCCTTGTGGTCTCTCCTCCTCCCCTACCCCCAGGCCTGGGGTCCTTTTCTCTGATTCCCCAAGGATCTCCAAGCACCACACTAGGAGAGTCCATTAAATCCTTGAAAAAGAGTCTTTATTTAGAAATAAGGAGAGACCTGGCTGAGGTCAGAGATGGGTCATTATTTGAGCCTGTGGATGGGGTCAGGCTGTGGCCAGGTTAGTTGGGGCAGCCAAAGGAGATCATGCCTTCAGAGAAGATCTCCAAGTCCTCGCACAGTTTCTGGTTCTCTGCATCCTGACACTCGTCTTCCTGTGGCCACAGCTCCACCCATGTGTCCTTGCCAATGATGTAATTAAGCCTGGGGGCACAGAGAGGTACAATTAGGAGGGGAGGGGCATCCCTAGCTCCAAGAGTGGGGAGGGGGAAGGGAATGAGAGTTCTCCCAACCAGGAAGGGGGCTGGATGGAATGACCTGGGCTAAAGAGGAGGATGGACAGAACGATGTGAAATCTGGTGGATCAGATGGAACAGGGAGATGATCAGAGAATCCCAGGCTAAGCAGGGGGAGAAGGGGGTGGTCAACAGAATAGCCCAAGGAAGGGATACACAGGATGCCTCAGACTGAGCAGGGAATGAGCAGGATAACCTAGGCCAGGTAGGGAGATGGAGAATGGGGGAAATCGATGGACCCTGGCTCTTACTCAGAGTTCATTTTCCATAGGTCAGAGGAGATGCCCCAGATCAGGTAATCCTTGCCCTCCTTTACCAATAGGGCATCCCGGCACTTCACATGACTGATGAATGTTCGAATCTTGCCTTGAGGATTCTCATCTGAGCCTGAGGGGCAGGGTGGGGAACACAACGTAATGAAAGAGTGTCTTTGGGAGGGGGGAGTCACAGGAAAAAGTCTGAGGGTCTGGGCATGGCACATGGATGGGGCCACTCACCAGATTTAATGACCTGTTTGATGAGCATATGGTATTCATCATAGCTGTCAGACTGCTTGATCTTGTCCACCTTGACCTTATATACTGAGGGCAGAGACCAGAGGGGTCAAGGTGAGGCAGGAGTACAGACACACACACAGATTGGTTCATGTACATGTACATGGGTACAGAGACACATGCTTAGTCAGACACAGAGATCCAGAAGCACATGGGAATTCATAGGATCGACCATCTAACTACACCCACCGTAGTCCACTCCAGGCTCACAGGCCTCCTCAGTTCTCTGTTGCCTTGAGAGTTTCCCCTCTCTATGTAGGAAGCAGTTCTCTGCAAGGAGGAGGGGGAGAAGGAGGTTCAGCAGCTGGCCAGGAGAGGGCTCAGATCCCCAAGCCAGGCCATGTCCAACAGCCCTCAGGTGCCTTGGCACTCACCCTCAGCACAGCGGCACACGTCTTTATGGCAGATCTTATTGAGCAGACCGCCTTCTTTAGTTGTATGGTAGAATTTGGTGCAACTTTCCTCTGGGGAGGAGAGAGGGGAAGAATGAGAAAGAAGCATCAGAGGCTTCAGCCCTAAGACCCTGAAGCTTAAGGACATGAACTGAGAGTAAGACCCAGGACCCACCCGTTTACCCCAGACCTTGAACCCAAGACCCTTGGGCCCCAAGCTTCTGACTCTCAGATCTTCCACTGCTCAGGTGTGTTCCCAGACTCCCAGAACTCAGCATACCACAATTCAGACCAGGAGGTCCTCAAGGTCTTGCTTCCTGCTCCATGTTCCCATTTTCCCCTTCCTAGCCCCCAAGACAGAGAACTCACTGACCCAAGTTGTAGTAGGAGTAGACCTTGACAGCCCCAGGCTGGATGAGTCCCACTTCAAAGTATTTGTGGATCTTGAAGCTCAAGCACTCCTCTTCCTGGTTGGAAATCTGAGAGGAAGGATAGGGAGGAATGAGTGTTCATGTAGATCAAGGAGAGGTCTAAGGGAAAGCAAGACAAATTGTGAGGAAGAAGGGGAGGGAGAGAAGAGAAGGAAAGTCGTAGCAAGGAGTAACAGAGAGAATAAGAGGAGTCTAGAGATGGGTTAAAAAGGGGGGATAAAAGGAGGAAGGGAAAGAGAGGGAAAGAGAGGGAGAAAGGGAGGGAGGGGAAGGGAGGGAGAGAAAGAAAAAGAGGTTGGAGGGAAAGAGAAAGAGAAGGAGGGGGAGAGACAGAGGGAAAGAAAGAAAGGGAGGGAGAGAGAAAGAGAGAGAGGGAGGGAGAAAGGAAGAGAAGGAGGGAGGCAAACCTGTTAGAGAAGGAAGAAAGGAGGGACAATGAACAGAATCTGGACTGGGAATGGGAAAATGGACACAAGGGGCAAGGAGCTGGTTCACTGCTCACCTTGTCCAGGTAAATTATGAGAGTGTTCTTGTCAGACATAGCCTGGCCCAGCTCATATTTGGAGATGTATCTGTCCTTGCCCTTGGTCAGCTTGGGAAGGAGACAAAGATACTGTAAGAACCTGGAACACTTCTCAGGACTTCAGTCCTTCCCCCTGGCCAGCCCTGGCCTTGTCTCTTTCCTAGCTTTATTTCACCTGCATCCTGGCCTTCTTCCCCAGTTTTCTTACCAAATTGAGATCTTTTGTGTCTGGGGAAAAGCCAGTCATCATAGAGATATCCAGAATTGACATAGTAGCATCAGTTTTTCCTCGGTACCTGGATGGGGCAGAACCAAAAGGGCCCCAGGGGAATCAGAGCAGGGGCAGAGGGCCTGAGGGTTAGCCTAGAATTGCAGTTTTGCCTCTAACAGTAGCAGGCAGCTGCTGGAGACAGGTTAGACTTCCAAGATATTCTTCCCTGGGGGACGTTGGGATGGGGCAATAGAGGAGGGCTGAAGAGGATGGAAGGTAGGAGAGGGAACACTGATAATGGGAGTAACTGATGACCCAATCTGGGCCCTTCCTCTAGGCAAGTGGGTGGAGGGATGATTCCCTCCTGGGCCTGTTGGTATCTACTCACTTAGTGCAGATATCAAGGAATATGCTCTCCTTGGCATCCTCAGGCACCTTTTCTGAGAACAAGTGGGAGAGAACACGTGAGGGTCAGAGCTCCTGCTCTGGGTCCCCACTCCAGTGGAGGAAGGGTATGGGGGAGGGAGGCATCAGAATTGGAGTAAGAGCCGGTGAAAGGGATCAGAGCCAGGATTTGGGAGAGAGGAAAGGGAAGAGATTAGGATTCTGACTAGGAAGGGGGAGGGGGCACCTTACCGGTTGCTGGGACTGATCGAGTGGACACCCTCAGGTCAAACATCTTACAGGTTATGGTATCTTTTAACTTGGCATTATACACTGTCACAACCTGGGAGTGGGAGAGGGGAGATCAGAGCAGACCAGAGCAGGAATAGGTCAAATGTATTCTTAGAGTAAGAGGGTTGGAAGGTCAGGACTGAGGCTGGGATTAGAGACCAGGCTTGGGTAAAGGTCAGGGGGAGGCTAGGAATGGGAGCTCAGGCTGGGCTTAGGTCAGGGGCTGGAGCCTTCTTACCGACAGTGTGCCTTGTCCTTTTCCTTTGACTTTTACAGTGAAGTCTTCATTTATCTTGGTCTATAGGAAGGAGAATTCAATTCAACATGCAATTAAACTCCAAGTGTTGGGCATTTTGCTAGGCATTGGGGGTACAAGGATTGAAATAAGATAATCTCTGCCCTTTGGGAACTCACATTGGGGGAAATCAACATGTACACGGCTAAATATGAAAAATATACAAAATAAATACATTTAATTTTGGAAAGGGGGGGCAGAACTAACAAATGGGTGAATTGGGAAAGGCCCCTTGGAGGAGATGAGATTTAACCTCATGTGCTAAGCTCTGGGGATACAGAAAGTGGCAAAAGACAGTCCCTGCCCTTAAGGAGGTTAGACTCTAATAGGGAACATAACATGAAAACAATTTATACAGGATAACTAGCAAGTAATTAACAGAGCGAAGGCACTGGAATTGAGAGGGATTAAGGAAGACAATTGAAAGTCACTAATGTGTCGTGATCAGACCTGTGTTTGAATATCAATTTGGCAGTTGTATGGAGGATGGTTTGGAGAGGGAGGAGACTAGTAACAGGGAAACCATTATAATAGTTCCAGGATAAAGGTGACAAGGACCTGAGGTTAGGTGGTTTCTGTCTGAGTGGAGAGAAGGGGACAAATGGGAGGGATTTTGTGGAGAGAGAATTAATAAGTCTTGGCAACCAATTGGATATAGGAGGTCAGGGAGAAGGAAGAGACCAGAATGACTCAGTAGTTGAGAACCTGGGTGACTGGAAGGATGATGGTGTCCTCCAGAGAAACAGGGAAGTTAGGAGGAAGAGGAAGGTTAGAAAGAAAGATCATTAGTTCTATTTTAGAGATGTTAAGCTTGAGTGGTCTGTGGAACATCTGGGTGGAGAGATCCACTAGGCAGTCGATGATATAAGATGTGAGTTCAGTAGAGAGATAGGCTGGATTTGTAGATCTGGGTACCATTGATGGAGAGCTGATTGTTGAAACCACGGGAAGAGATGAGATGACCCTGACATAGAAAAGAGGAGAGGACCTAGCACAGAGCCCTGGGGTACACCCATACATGGGGTTAGAACACAGATAATGATTCTACAAAGAAGACAGGCAAGAAAAAAACCATGACAGGGCAGTGTCATGGAAATCCAGGGGAAAGAGTATTCAGGAGAAGGGGGTGGCCAGCAGTGTCAAAGGTTACATATAGGTAAAAAAAATAGGAGGACTGAGAAAAATCCATTGGATTTAGCAATAGAGAGCTCTCTGGCCACCTTGGAGAGATCATTTCAGTTGTTTGGGGTAAAAAAAACAGATTTTAGATTGAGAATTGATTAGAATATGAGGAATTAGAGTTAGCAAGAATGGAGAGGTTTTTTTTTCCCTAGGAGTACTGCTATAAAATGGATGAGAGATATAAGAATATCACTTAAGGAAACGTTAGGATCACATGAAGATTTTATAAAGTTGAGGGAGAAGGTCTGGGCATGTTTACAGGCAATAGCAAAGGAGCTGGCAGATAAGGAGAGGTAGGAGATGACCAAAGAGGCAAATTTCCAAAGGAGATGGGAGAGGATGGGATGTAGACCACAAGAAGAAAGGTTGGTCTTGGGGAGGAACCCTGCCATTTCTTCTTTAGAGATCATTGCAAAGAATGACAGAATGGGCATGATGTTGAGGTACAGGACTGGAGAGAAATAATTGGTTTTTGGTAGAGCAAGGTTTACTGCCAAGAGGAAGTGGGGAGTAGCTTAGGAAACGACACAGTTTGATACAGGGAAGATACAATTTGGAACAAATTCTTTGAGGAGTGTAGGAGAGAGTCAGTAGAAGGTTTAGTGTGTGCCAGTGAGGACCCAATCGTGATTGAACAACACAAATCTGTCATGAACAAGTCAGCACAGCAGGTCCAGCAGCCGAAGAATAGAAGCAAAGAAAGCAAATGGTAGAAATAATAGAGGGCTGAGTTTGGAATGTAGTGAGTAGCCATAGGACACGGACAAGGGATTCACGAGGAGAGGCCAATGTAAAGTTGACCATACAGTAAACTATATGGGAAAGATTTCAGAGTGGGGCAGCGAGACCAGAGTCTAGAGCCTGGGCAATCAGGGAGGGAGAGAGTGACTGGAGCAGGGGTAGGGAACCTGAAGCCTTAAGGCCACATGTAGCTGAACGCAGTCAGAAGGTTGCCCTTAAGGACCTAGAAGGCCACATCTGGCCTTAAGGTCGCAGGTTCCCCACCCCTGGACTGGGGGTTACAGTGGGAACAGAGAATAAATTTGGGAGGTGTCAGTCAGGGGGAGACGGGCAAATAAGTTATGGTCAAGGAGGAATGGCAGAGTTCTGGATCATGAAGGCAGAACACTTTGGGATGACGATGAAAGGGTGGGTATGAACATTCCTATGTCTGGCTGAGGTGAAGTGAAAGTTCACATAATGGGAGTAGAGGAAGCACAGAAATGAGGAGGGAAAGGTGTTCAAAGGGATATCAGTGTGTCTCCTGACTCCCCCTAGTACAAGGGCAGGGTTAGGGTAGAGAAGACTAGAACATCTTCAGAAAAGCCACAGAATGACCTGAAAGCCTGAAGATTGTTACCACCAGGATCTGAATAGGGTGTGGAAGTCTTCAAAGAGGAGGTTACTGCTGAATGGTAGTGGTAGGGGGAGAGTCTAAAGGTGGCAGGTATAAGCTAGGAGCATACCTGCTCCTCATCCTGACCCTAGGTGCTGGGGGTGGGAATGGGCAAAGGTATAGCCAAAACTGACTGAGGTGGCCAGAGATGCAGTGTCTAGGACGTGATGTTTCCATGATTGTAGGAAGATGGAAAGCATATGAGAGCGGAGGGGAGAAGGGAGGAGAAGGGAAGGCAGGGAAAAGAGGAGAGGAGGAGAAGAGAGGAGAGGAAGGGAAGGAAAAAAGGAGAGGAGAGGAGAGGGGAATGGAGAAGAAAAAGAGAAGGGGATAGGAATATAAGGAGGAAGAAAAGGAAAAAGAAGGAAAAGGAGATAGAAAATGAAAGAAAGTAAAGAGTTGGAAGAAAAGAGAAACAGAACAAAAGGAGCAGAGATAGTAAAAGTGAAGCCTCTCCCTATGGTTAGGACCTTTCTGCATTTTACAGAGAGGTTTGGGGTTGGGAGGAGGTGACAGGCAGCCATCATTAGGCCAGCATCCTCCAAGCTTTACAGCTCTGATGGTTCTTCTGGTCCCTTTAACTTTAGTTCTTTCCTCCCCACCTTGTCCTTCTCACAGAGCAAGTAGAAAGATGACCCCACTGCAGTAGGCTGGAGTGAGGGTAGAACTAAGCACAGCATTCCCCTTTATCTGGGGCCCAGGCTACAGTGACTAATGTGCAGAGAGGGAGTGCCTTACATCAGCTGACCGCAACAAGCTGGCAGACTCGTAACTAATGCGGTAGTTGAGGGCTGAGCTTCTACTGGGCAGGTGAACAGAAATATCCAGGTTTAGTTCTTGATGGTCCGGCACCTCCTGCTGGTACTGGGCCAGAGCCTGGAACACCATGAAGGTAGCCTAGAACACAAACCAGGGAGGTAAAAAAGAGAATGTCACAAGAGAGCCCAGAAAGCCCAGAACACAATAGAGATGACCTAGAACCCACCCAAGGGGAAAAAATCCAGAGTCATGCCAGGTCCAGAATACCATTGACATGACGTAGTACCCAACCAGAAAAGAATGAGAGGGTCTCAAGACATCTGAGAATATCAACAAGACCCCACGACAATGAGGCTGTGTCAGAGTCTAGAGCGCCATGAAAGTAATCTAGAAGCATAGAATCTTCTGTTGAAATTGGTCATTTGCCTAACTCATGTCTGAAAAAGAAATCCCAAGACTAAATATCCAATAAGTGGTTAGCCAACCTTTGCTTAAAGACCTCCAAGTAGGAGGAGGCGGCCACTACCTCCCAAGGTATCTTAGCAAAAGAAATTCTGGATGTGGAGAGCATTTTCTATCATGAGTCTTTAGGAGCTGCCATTGCTGTGAAGAGCTAAGCCTATCAAAGGCAACTTCGATTTCTCAAATGGGTTCTAAATATTCTTGCTGGTGTTCTAGACTCCAGGGTCATGTTTTCTGTTTCTTCCCCTGCTGGATTCTAAGGATACTTTGATGACATCGTTTTTGGCTTTGTCACAATTCTTTCTCAATCTGTGGGGTGGTTTGGTTTTGTTTTTGGTCTTGGATGGGTTCCAGTCATATTTTAGGCTCTGGGAGAACCCTACTCTCCCTTCATAAGTTATAAGCCTCCT
>CM053580.1:531010558-531033296 GCA_028627135.1 Pseudochirops cupreus
AAGCATCTCCTGTGGGGATAATTTTTGTGGTGAGATTTCTCCCCAAGGCTGAGCCTGGGGCTGGACCACATCTCCCTGACTTTCAAGTTTTCGTTCTCTCTCTTCCTCTCCCTCTCTCCCCCCCCTTCTCTCTCTCTCTCTCTCTCTCTCTCTTCCTCTCTCCTCTTTTCATCTCTCCTCTCCTCTCCCTTTCTTTTTCTTTCTCCTCCTTTCTGTCTTTGTCTCTTATCCAAAATCACAGACTCATAAAATTTCAGAGCTGGAAGGAACCGCAGAGAACATCTAGGACAATTCTTTTGTTTTATAAATGGGGAAACTGAGGCACAGAGAGAGAAAGAAGCTTGTCCAAGGTGATAGGGGGAATCAATGCTGTTTTTTGGTGTCTCATCTACCACAACCAGAGCTAGAACTCCCACAGGTAGATTTTGGGAGGCCCTTTCCACCAAGAACCTGGGACCTCATCTTTGGAATTCTACCTGGTGTTACAAGATGACCAATCCCCCTACCAGTTTAACCAAGGTCCTTCATAAGATTCATTTCATTTCAATTCAATTCAAAAAGTCCCTCCTATATGTAGAGTTTTTTATACTAGTTCCATATAAATAAGATATATAGAAAAAAATTTAAAAACCTTAAAAAAAAGAACCCCAGTGCTTAAGGAATGTATATTTTATTACGCAAGATAACATGTACACATTTAAGAATATGTAACTTATATACAAAATAAACCACAAGAAAATTAGAGAAGCAATGTGATAGAATGATTAAAGTTCTGAACTCAAGATTAGCTGGGTTCAAAATCTGCCTCAAATTATCAAACTATGTGACAGTGCACTAGTCATCTATTATCTCTGAGCCTCAGTTTCCCTATCAATGAAATGAGAGACTTGCACTAAAAAACTTTTAAAGTCCTTTCCAGTTCTAAATCCACTGTCCTATTTTGTTAGGAAAGGTACCAGCAGCTAGGGGGTAGAGTTAGGGTGGAATCAGGAAAGGTTTTATGTAGGAGGTGGTATTTGAATGGAGCTCTGAAGGAAACTAAAGTTTCTAAGAGTCAATATGTAGGGGCAGCTAGGTGGCACAGTGAATAGAACACCAGCCTTGGAGTCAGGAGGACCTGAGTTCAAATTTGACCTCAGACACTTAACACTTACCAGCTGTGTGACCTTGGGTAAGTCACTTAACCCCCCAATTGCCCTGCCTTTCCCCCTCCAAAAACAAAAAAAGAGTCAATATGTAGATGTAGGGAAGGTGTTACTTTGCAAAGACTTTGATCTCTTCCTATACTGTGAAAGACCAAAGACATAGTTACAGAGGAAATAGATAATAACCTTGCCCTCCTAGGGGCAAGGTTTTTGAGCTTGCATTGAATCATTTGAATAGCAGAAGAAAAGCACAAGGACTTAGCAAGGAGCCAGACCCATACACTGCCCGAAAAATCCCCAACAAAACAAAACAAAACCAAAAACAACTTTGAAGGTACAGGATCCCCAGTTAGGAACTAAACAAGGATCCACATAAATTTTCTAGACCTAAGATAGAGTTGGAGGTCTCTGACAGACGCACAAACTTTAGACACTAAGAAACGCTGTTTAAAAAAAAATTGGTATGGAGCCCAAAGATAGTGGCTCTGCTCTGACTTCTGAATGGCTTAACTCCTTCCCCAAGGGATCAATGATAAAACGAGCAGCTTAACAAAGACAGTTCTCAAAAGAAAAATAAGCTATCAATAATGATATAAAATGCTCTAAATGACTAATAACAAGGGAATTAAAACAACTCTGAGGTTGCATATTGTATTTCCAACCATTCTTGAGCCATCACTAGTTGTCTTGACTCTGTTCTGCCACTGCACTGGGATGACTTTGGAAGAGAGAAAGAGGTTGATGACTTCCTGAAACTCTGCCTCACTTAAATCCAACGTATGCATGAATTGAAAGATATTGCCCACACGATTTTACCATTTTCATCTTTGTGGTCCGAAGAAGCAAAACAAGGACACTCTTGAGGTGTCTCTCAAGAACTTTGGAATTGATTGTGTGACATGGGAGATACTGGCACAGGCCCCCCCAGAATGGTGTGCCCACATCAGAGAAGGTGCTGTGCTCTATGAGCAAAGCAGAATTGAAACAGCTCAAAGGAAATACAGGATGCATAAATTTAGAGAATCCACCCCAAATGCTCACACAGATTATTTGTGCCTGACCTGTGACAGAGCATTCTGAGCTTGTATTGGTCTGATCAGCCAAAGTCAAACATGCTGTAATTTCACTCTAACATAGTGATGTCATTTAAGTCCTCTTTGAGGATGGACAGCAACCCCATCATAACTTATTCAGCCATTCCCCAAATGATGGGCATCCCCTCAGTTTCCAATTCTGTGCCACCAGAAAAGAGCTGCTATAAATATTTTTGTACATATAGATCTTTTTCCTTTCTGTTTTTTAATCTCTTTGGGATACAAACCTAGTAGTGGTATTGCTGGGTCAAAGAGTATGCATGATTTTATAACCCTTTGAGCATAGTTCTGTCAGGGTTCTCTTTCAGAGTACCCTAACTTACCTGCAGGGGCAACCAGTTACTACCCTACTTAATTGATGCTAGTGTACCTTTAGAACAGAAGAGTCACCTCTGAGGTCCAAACAGAAAAGGTTTATTAAGGTCTCTCTATGGGGAAGCCCTACAGCCAGATCTTAAGGCAGGCTTCAAAAATACCTCCAAGGCTTAGATCTTATATATACTCCAGATCCACCTACCACACATGACAGAGCCCAGCTGAACAGAATTGTGAGAGGGGGAGTGCCATTACAAGGGTATGAAGGCCCCAGAGTGTGGAGACACCAATCAGGAATATCAGGTAACCCCACACAAGAGAGTCTTGAGCAACGCAGTATCCCTTGGCCGGGGACAGTGCAATATGCTATGACCTCCATGTGACCCAATTAATTCCTGGGCCTCAAACACTTCCCTGTGCCTCAGCATAACCGTTTGCAATCTGCACTTATTTCTAATCCTCACATAGTTCCAAATTGCTCTCCAGAATGATTGAATCAATTCACAACTCCACCAACAGTACATTCGTGTCTCAATTTCCCCACAATCTTTCCACCATTTGTCATTTCCCTTTTCTGACTTATTAGCCAATCTGATAGGTGTTGTTTTAATTTTCATTTCTCTAATCAATAGTGATTTAGAGCATTTTTCATATGACTATGATTAGCTTTGATTGCTTTATCTGAAAACTGCCTGTTCATGTCCTTTGACCATTGATCAATTAGGGAATGGCACTTATTTTTTTTAAGTTTCACTCAGTTCCATATATACATATATATGTATGTACACACACACATGCGCACACACATGTGAGAAATGAAGCCTTTATCAGAGAAACTTGTTGTAAAATTTTTATCACACTTGTGATGACTAACTGTATTTCCCTTGCTCTTGTTTCCCCCATTTATACCACTCTTTCTCTCTCTCCTTTCTCCCTATCCATCCTCAAAAGTATTTTGCTTCTGACAAATGTCTCCTCCAGTCTTCCCTCCTTTCTATCAGCCTTACCCTTTCAATTATCCCCTTCCAATTGTCCTTTTCTGTAGGATAAGATAGATTTCTATACCCAAATGAGTATGTAAGTTATTCCCTTTTTAAGTCAATTCTGATGAGAGTAAGGTTGAAGCACTCCTCTCCCACACTGCCTTCATCTTCCTCTCCACTGTAAAAAACTCTCTTGTCTCTTTTATGTGAGATAATTTACCCCATTCTACTTCTCCCTTTCTCCTAGGAGTGTGTTCCTCTTTCTCACTCCTTAAGTTTATTTTTTTTTTTAGATAATCATCCGTTCATATTCAACTCATACCCATGCCCTCTGTCTATATTTACTCCTTCTGACTACACTAATAATGAGATAGTTTTTAGGAGTTACAAGTATTTTCTCATGAAGGAATCTAAGTAGTTCAACCTTTTTGAATCCCTTATGGTTTCTCTTTCCTGTTTACTTTTCTGTGCTTCTCTTGAGTCTTATATTTGAAAGTCAAATTTTCTATTCAGTCCTTATCTTTTTATCAGCAATGCTTGAAGAAACTTTATTTCATTAAATATCCACACACACCCCCCATTATAATCCTTACAGATTTTGAAATATTATCCTCAGTTTTTCTGGGTAGGTGATTCTTGGTTGTAATCCTAGTTCTTTTGCCCTCCAGAATATCATATTTCAAACCCTCTGATGCTTTAATGTAGAAGCTGCTAAATCTTGTGGTATCCTGACTATGTCTCCATGATATTTGAATTGTTTCTTTCTGACTGCTTGCAATATTTTCTCCTTGACCTGGGAGCTCTGGAATTTGGCTATTCCTGGGAATTCTTGGGAGTTTTCATTTTGAGATCTCTTTCAGGAGATGATCAGTGGCTTCTTTCAATTTCTATTTTGTCCTCTGGTTCTAGACTCTCAGGGCAGTTGTCCTAAATGATTTCTTGAAAGATAACGCCTGGGCTTTTTTTTTTATTTTTTGGTTATGCTTTCAGGTAGTTCAATTATTTTTAAATGATCTCTCCTTGATCTATTTTCCAGATCAGTTGTTTCTTGAGGAAATGGTTCACATTTTCTTCTATTTTTTCACTTTTTAATTGTTTCTTAGTATTTCATGTAATTATAAGCTTCCATATGCTCAATTCTAATTTTTAAGGAATTATTTTATTCAATGAGTTTTTGCACTTCCTTTTCCATTTGGTCATTGCTACTTTTCAAGGAGTTCTCTTCAGTGAACTTTTTAATGTCTTTTTCCATTTGACCACTTCTGTTTTTTAAGGCCTTCTTCTCTTCATTGGATTTTTGTGCTTCTTGACTATTCTGTTTTTCAAGGTGTTATTTTCTTCAGTATTTTTTTTCCTGTGACTTCTTTACCAACCTGTTGACTTTTCCCCCATAATTTTCTTGCATCATATTTTGAGGTGTTATTTAAAGTTGTTGAGAGGGGAATTTGAGAGAGCTCAGGCAAGTCCTTTCTTTCTAACATCTTGGCTCTACCTCTATGTCTGCTTGGCTTTTAAAACTCTTCATAACCTGGATTCTTTCTCCCTTTTACTCTTCTTATATGTTATTCCTTCCCATGTCACTGCTTGTTGACTTGACTTGACCCTTTGATCTAGCCATACCACTACAAGACACATGCATCAAAGATATCAAAGACAATGGTGGTTGCCCTCAATTTTTTTTCAGTGAAATATGAGGCAAAGTTCTCAGCTGAGAAGAGTGGAGGAAGAAGGAGCCATGGAAGTCATGAAAAAAGTCATAATACAAGAGCAATAGAGGGAAAAAAAAAAGGAAAAGACAAATCAAACCTCCTTTAACAGAGGGAAAACCCAGTGCCTTGTAGAGTTCCACGTGAGGCTCTCCCTCAGTTATTAGGCACCTTGGGTTGGCTGGAACTTAGTCTCTTATCCTGAAGATGAGAGATCAAACTACCCTGGGTGGACAACACTTCTATGATCCTCTCAGTGGATAATTCCACCCACCTGGGGGCTGGACAAGAGTTTTCTAAGCTTCCTTAGGTTTTATCTCAAATTCCAAGTGCCCCTAGATGTTCCAGGGCAGCCCAAAATTTCTTTAGGGGCCCCTTGCTATAGGCAATCCCTTTCAAATTAGGACAAATTTCTTCTGGGTCTCTGCCAAAGGCATCCCAAAATGCCTAAAACTATGATGTTATCTTTCTTCCAATCAGGACAATTTTTCTAACAATCAGTTTATACTAACTTAACCAACTCCATCTTCTCTTCAGTAATATCATTTTGTGCAAAAATAACTTTGGACTGATAAGTCAGCCTACATACTGGAAAGAGCATTGGAGCTGTAATAAGAGATTTGGATTTGAATTCTGCTCTGCTTTTTACCTAGGCAGTTGGGTGGCTTTGTAGATAGAGCACTGGGGTCAGGAAGGCCTGTATTCAAATCCAGTCTCAGACACTTATTTGTTGTGTGATCCTGGGCATGTCTGTCTCAGTTTCCTCTTCTTTAAAATGGGGGAATAATGGCACCTACCTTCCAAAACTGTTGTGAGGATAAAATGAGATAATATTTGGAAAAGTACTTGGCAAACCTTAAAGCGTTTATAAAATATAGGGAAGAAAGCAAAAACATGTTTAGGAAGAGGTACAGACAAACAGGACAACATTGGAATTACCATGTTAGATGTATTGTACATTTTAAAAAACCAAGCGGTATATAGTTAAGACTAATGGTTTCATATACAAACTCTTTCTCTCTTCTTTATATATGGAAATACTTATGTTGATGTTTGTCAGGTTCATTTTTTAAAAGAGAATTTCCCTTCACTCTGTCATGCAGCTCTGTGGCAATGGAAAGAGAGAAAGATTATAGTCCCTTATGCAAACCTTAGTATCAACCCCTGGAATCTCCATGACTATCTTTTTCCAATCAGAAAAGAGTGCCTTTCTATTCTCCGCTCAAATGGGCAAGCCCTCCCCAATCCCAAGCAGCTTCCATTAGTCACTGAAATACAATAAATAGCCCTGCACAGGGGCCCCCTAGCAACTAGAGGCCTCTAGTCTCTGCTCATTGTTTCCAATTGGTTTCTGTTTTGGGGCTTATTGTCATGAACTTATACTTTTGAAAAACACATTTTAATATAAAACTTAACTGGTTTTTAAATAGATGGTTTCATCTTTGAGGGGTCTACAGTTTCTCTGTGTTTAAAAAAACGCCTTTTGGAAGTCTTGGACAGCAACTGGATTCCAACATTTCTGGAAGCTAGATGCTTGATGTGGTGCAAAGTAAGTTTTACGCCAAACTGAGTTTCAATAACTCATGGGAGAAGGATGATGAGAACATTAGGAAAATCTAGTTGCCAGGGAAACTCTTTTGATGGAAAGAGGATATCCCTGGGGGTTTACATAGGCCTGGGGAAATCATTCAGTTATAATAGGTAGAGACTCCCACTTTCAAACCAAATGCTTTCTACATTCAATTGATTTTTCTACACAGTATAGTACAGTGAATAGAGAGCCAGCCTCTGAGTCCCAGAAACCTCAGTCCAAGGCCTTAGTCAGATAGATGGAGGTGTGACTCTCAATGAGTCATGTAACCTTCTGTTCCCTGAGCAACTCTCTGACAACAGATTGCAGAGGAGGTGCCTAATCTCATTTGCAGATGAGTTTCCTGAACAGGCAGTTTTATATACCAATGAAATTAGAAGCCTAGTCCCTATTCCATTTTAATTACCTATTGTACTTAAAAGCATTCATGTGCTCTTCCATATTTCCCATTTAGATATTACCTGTCCTTCAAGGGTTAGCTGAAGTCTCACCTCCTTTAGAAGGCTTTTCCTAATGCCTCTCCCTCCCAAAGAGGTAATCTATAGGCCACATTTCTCAGTGTTTTTATTACAATAACTCTGGGAGGGAGGTAGTATTGTGCAGGTAAAAAAACTGAGGCTCAGAAAGGTTAAATTATTTGTATAAGGTGTAAGAGGAGATATTATGGTATCTTGTTTTGTTCTCACTAAAGTTATTGGAAGATAATCAATAGCTGTGGGGAAATTCCCTTATCTTATTTTACTAAGACAGTAGCCTTCCTGGAACTATGACAATGGCCAGAGGGAACTAGAAAGGTGGGGGTGTGGCAAACAGCTCACATCTTAGAGGTCATGCCTGGTCACAAGTATCCTCATGACTATGCCTATGTAATCTGCATATAATCTGCATATAGAGGGAATGTAGGGAAATGAAGTGAGGAATTTGACTAACCCTTAAGTCTACCAGGAAGGACAGAACTGTATGACCTCACCCCTGCTTCTATATCAGTGTGGGTCTGTTCCTAGTGAGCAGCACACCTGCTTCCTTGCTGAGAATAGTAATTAACACATTCCACTGCACACTCTGTTTCTGAGTTCTTTCAGTGAGAAGGGGCTTGTTGTTTTAAGGGGCATATCATGTGGATATTCCTAAGGGCTCCCAGGGAAGCAGCAGATAGCTGAAGCTTGTCCTGGCTAACTCCTTGACAATCCCTGGGAAGTCCTGTGATCCCCATAACTGTTTCTCACAAAGGTCGCATAGCTAGTAATTGTCAGACCTGGGATTCCAACCAAAGATCAATGCTTTTTTCAGAATACACCTGAACTAAAGTTTGAAATCTCAGCTAAATTCTGCACTCTCCAGCTTGTTGTGTTAAAGGTATAAAGTCAATACAAGAAAAAAAAAATTCTTACCAGTTCCTGCTTTTGGTTGTAAATAACATGGCATATACATTTCAACCATATTCTTGTATGTCCTATAGAACTCTCCTCTTGATACAATTTACATGACAAACATTTCCATGGGCAGATATAAGGAAAGCATTGACTACAAAAGCAAAACTACTAACAATTATTAGTATTATAAAACAGGATTTTCATAATTTCCTTGATCCAGCCTATTCCTGGCACCCAATTCCAAATGCCACAGTCAGATGTCCTTCAGTGTTTAATCTCCTCTAGATCCTTCCCTAATTTCCCAAGGAAATTGAGGTGCTGGTGAAATAGTAAGGGTTTGGTCAAACACGTATGTACAACATTCCGTTAAGGTCCATTTAAACAACAGATTTCTTAGCCCTATAATCTTGGGTTTAGCTTTCTACCTCATGAAATTGTCTGCTTCTGGGATGTATTTTTCCTTGGAAATTTGTTGTCCCTGACCACTGTTCACAAAGTGTTTGGTTCAGTTCATTCAAACTCGGAGAGAAATCCCTGAATCAAAATCCTGATATCCTTAATTGTAGTGTCAGTCAACAGTACCTGGAATTGGGTTTTTTTCTAGGACAATTTTGGGGAGGTATTTATCCTAGTAGATCTATGTCTCATATTCCAACTCATTTGCAGAGGTATGCTAGGTAATGCTACTTAAACCTGCTAGTGATAAGACAGTATAATTTACTGTTGTGGTTCAGTCATTTCAGTTATGTCTAACTCTTTGTGACCCCATTTGAGGTTTTCTTGGCAAAGATACTGGAGTGGTTTGTCATTTCTTTCTCCAGCTCATTTTACAGATGAGGAAACTCAGGCAAACAGCATTAAATGACTTGTCCAGGATCACACAGCTAATACATGTCTGAGACCAGATTTGAACTCAGATCTTCCTGACTCCAGGTCTGGTGCTCTATCCACTGTGCCACCTGTGGTTGTAAGCCTAGCTCCTTTGCCCTCCAGAATATCCTATTTCAAATCTTCTGATCCTTTAATGTTGAAACTGTTAAATCTTGTGGTATCCTGACTGTAGCAACATGATATTTGAATTATTTCTTTCTGGCTGCTTGCAATATTTTCTTTTTGACCTAAGAGTTCTGGAATTTGACTATAACATTCCTGGGAATTTGCATTTTTGTCATCTCTTTCAGGAGGTGATTGGTGAATTCTTTCAATTTCTATTTTATCCTCTGATTCTAGAATCTTGGGGCAGTTTTCCTTGATAATTTCTTAAAATATGAAGTCTGAGCTCTTTTTTTTAAAGCATGGCTTTCAGGTAGTTTAATCATTCTTAAATGATCTCTGCTCAATCTATTTTTAGGTTAGTTGTTTTTCCAACGAGATATTTCACAATTACTTTTATTTTTTCATTATTTTGATTTTGCTCGATTGTTTCTTGATGACTCATGGAGTATTAAGTTTCCACTTGCCCAATTCTAATTTTTAAGGACTTATCTTCTTCAGTAAGCTTTTGTATCTCTTTTTCCATTTGGTTAATTCTACTTTTTAATGAATTCTTTTCTTCAGTGAATTTTAAAATATCTTTTTCCATATGACCAATTCTGCTTTTTAAGGCTTTCTCTTCACCAAATTTTTGTGCCGCAATTACCCTTTGGCCTATTCTATTCTAGTCTTATTTTCTTCAGTATTTCTCTGTCTGTTGACTTTTTTTTCATGATTTTCTTGCATCGCTCTCATTTCTTCCAATTTTTTTCTACTTCTCTTATTTGATTTTGAAATTCCTTTTTGGGCTGTTCCAGGAATTCTTTTTGAGCTTGAGATCAATTCACATTTTTCTTTGAGGTTTTTCATGTAGTTATTTTGTCATAGTTGTCTTCTTTTGAGTTTGTGTCTTGATCTTCCCTGTCACTATAGCAACTTTCTATGATAAAGATCTTTTTTGTTGTTTGCTCATTTTTCCTGACTATTTTTTTACTTTTACCTTTAAAATAAAGTTAGGTTCTGTCCCCATGGTGGCAGGGGGCACTTCCCAAAGCTTCAGGCTTTTGGGACAGTTAGTTATGGAGGTCTGTAAACTTTCAATTCTTCCAAGGTGGTATGAACTAAAGAGAGGCATGTTTACAACTGTTCTGGTCTATAAGTGATCACAAGCACTCTTTTCTGCCCTGGAACTGTGACCAGGGCCCTTGCTCCCCTGCAACCACAAGCTTGTAGTACACTAGTGCTTCTCCTTGCCCTGGGATTGTGACCCAGAATTGAGACCCAGATCTAAGTTTTGGCAATGAAACAGAATCCTGCACCCAATGCCAGCAAAAGGACCCCTGTAATCTTCTTCTGACCAGTTGTCCAACTCGCTTATCCTCTGGGTTGAGAGCTCTGGAAGCAGCTGCTACTATTAATTCAGCTGCTCCCAAAGTCTTCTGCTGGTTAGCCAGGGCAGGTCTCTGATGGAGTGCACTCTCTTCCCATCCCAGTGCAATATAACTTGGAACTTCCTTCCAAGTTTTCTTGGGATGTGGGTACTGCCAGTCTAGAATTTGTTGAGTCATTATTTAAAGTTATTTGGAGGAGAATTTGGAAGCGCTCAGGTGAGTTCTTGCCTTTTCTCCACCGTCTTGGCACTGTCTTGCTAAAACTTTTACATTTTTATCACATCATAATTTTATCCTATCCCTCCTTTGAATGTATATACATATATCTACATCTATTCCTATCCCTTCTTTGAAGCCATATTGTTATGATTATTCTCATAACATCCAGAAAAGTTGTGATACTGTATGGACCTACTCTTATACATGAATATATGACAATTAAACCAATGAGAAATGAGATAGCCAGTATAAGAATTGATTCCTAGTCACCCAGATTAGGAAGTTGGGACAAGTAAGGATCATTAATTCAGAACAATAAAATCAAGGCAATAGGGTCTTTTATACTTGGTCCCCACTATAGTAGTTCAGACATGCATGCTGATTGTAACATAAAAGATTCATTATAAAACATTTGCTCTTCTCCTACTATAGTCAGAGAAATTTGTTATAGAAGGAAGAAAGAAATTTACTTATTTAATGCCATACCAATATGGAATGGCTACATCACTGGAAAACCTGGAGCTGACTTGTCAAAAAACAGCCTGATTCCAGGATCAGATGTTTAGGCTCCCTTCATCTCCCCTTTTTTTATTAAATAATTTAAGGGCATGTACTTCAGTACCTAAAGCTTTGACTGTATTTTGTGTGTAAGTAAGTTTTAGCAGTATCAATATGTTGTACACTGAATATTTGCTATCTGATACAATATTAAAAGGAGAAGAAAAAATCATTTAACAGTAATATGATAGCTGAGAGCTATGCATATTAAGTAAAGTGAGTAATAATAACTTTATAATTATTAGAATCAATGTAGTAGGCTATATTTCTAGTTTTAAGATTTATAAATGGTCATCAAACTTTTGTGAGAGAAAAGAGAAAGAAAAAAACTAGTTAAAAACTTATAACAAGATAGCCCTGTTTATATTTTAGAGCAAAAGCAATCTTTTTAAATGGAGATTCATTAAAACTAAGTTGGTGTAAAATTTTCTTAAGTAACATAAATCCCCAAAGTATTACTAACAAACTAAATTCCTAGTTAATTACAGAATTCTTTAGATATCACAAAGTGTTTTAGCCAGAAAAGGTATAGTAATTAAATCTAATCACAGTATTTTAAAAGCTATTAATATTAGAATCTTCTTAAGGTGAGTCTTAAGTACTTTGTAAAAACTTTCTGTACATTTTAATTCTTGATGAAAAAATAGTATTAGATTTCCCACAAAGCTAACACAAATGAGTTCATATCTTTTACTGACTACTTGCTTTGATCGTAGAAAAAATATAGTCTTAAGAGCTTTTAATCTTAAACAACAATTTTCATCAATCACAGCTCATAGCCAATTACAGTTAATTTTATTCCCGTATATAAACAATAAAGATTCACTAGGTCCCTAATACATAAGGAATTTCATTTAACATTTTTCTTTCTCCAATTTAAACTTGTCCTGGTATAAAAGCCAATTGTTAGAAATCCTTAATGATCTTTCTCGACTTTTCAGCAAGTTAGGTCCATTATTTAAGAACCATATAACTAAAACAAGTTCCTTTTCCAGGCTGAATTACATTGCCTATAGAGATAGTTTTCAGGGGTCTTGGAAGTTTTACAAAATAAGGAGAATTGATATGGATTCTAAGCAGGAGAGACTGGGGGAGGAGCTCATGGTGATGCCCCTGTTTTTGCCAACTCTCATATATGCAGAAGGAATATTCTGAACAAGCAGAATTAATCCAAATAAAATTTTCCCCAGTCTCCTCCTATCCACATACAGTAATCAACTAACAATTCCAAATCGTTTTAGTTGTAACCTCCTCTTTAACTACAGATTAAGGTGTAAATACCTGGTTTTCTATATGGCAGACATAAACATCATAAGACATAAGTGACACAACTGTTTTTACACAAATTCTTTCCTCTATCTTTTAGTTTCAACAAGATTCAGATTTAAAAATTGCTTTATCTAACACTATTTCTGGCTTACAAAGATCCTTCAATTTTTACTATGTAATAGAATTTTTTTTTTGGAGGGGGGAAGGCAGGGCAATTCGGGTTAAGTGACTTGCCCAAGGTCACATGGCTAGTAAGTGTTAAGTGTCTGAGGGTAGATTTGAACTCAGATCTTCCTGATTCTATTCACTGTACCACCTAGCTGCCCCTATATAATAGAATTTTTCTACAATTTAAGAAGATCACAACAACACAATGACCTCATGACATTAATTGTGCTTCCAAATCATCATTTGCAAAAATTATTGATAGAAAATTTGGCCTATCAAGTGCAGAGGTTTTTTTCTTCTCCTCATAGCTGCAGAGTCTGATTGTGGATTTAGGGGTTTGAATGGAGAAGTTCATCTGTTTGTCTAGAGATGTATAGGCTTCAGGGTGCCTCAGGGCTGTTGCTAGTGGGGTCCTTGATAAATTTATCATGCTTTCTCTCTTTTGTCAGATTGGGAAGGGTAGCTCAAATTCCCTATAATTTTTCAGCAATCTCTCTATTGATCTGATCTGCGATGAGAGACTTCAATAAATTTTGTAAAATGTTTTCAGCTAATTTAACTTGTACTTCAATAAACTTCAATGCTATGTTTATTCCTTAAAAATTTCTTAGAAAGTGAGAGCTTTTAACTTGCCAATTAGAGGGAGTGGAACTCTGGAAAATCCCAGTGGGGTGCCTTATCCTTTCTCTCCCATACTGGAGAACTCAAAGCTTTCATCTCTGAGGTGTTTCTTATTCAGATCTTTGTATTATCCCAATTTGCCTTAGTGCCAAATAGTATAATAAATCCTGACTTATCTTTAGCAAAAAATTAGGAGTGACACTATTCACTTTTTCACATTCCCTAAAATAACCAGAATGAGTTCAATTGACTTTTAGTTGCATTCCAATACACAAAACTTTTCTCTAATAGATGAGGCAGGAAATGGTTAAATACTCATCCATTTTCTTCTTTGATCTGAGGGGGGAAAATCCCCTTTTCTTGTCTCTTTTTCAGCATTCAGAGTTGAAGGAAGTTGGTCAGAGTTGAAGGAAGAGAAAGAGATTTTCAAACTTTTAAAAATGTTGAAACTTCTGTTTATACTTTTCAATGGAAATAGTTTATGCCTTAATATTTTTTCAAATTCTATCCTGATACTTCTTGTATACTCAATGACTTGCTATTATCATCATATAACCTATATAATAAAAATATTTTTCCCTCTCATTCTCCCTTATCTCCAGCCAGCCATTTGTGATTCTGGTGGGCAAGAAGGGAGAGGGGGAGAGAAAGAGATAACAATATTTCAAGGAAAATCCAGTTTCATTATAAATCTTATAGAATGACAAATTACTCTCACACACTCATTCACACAAAGACACAAAAACAAAGCAGATAGATACAGAAAATAATAGAATGGATCCAAAAGCTCACAGAGAATTGTAGGAGAACTCCTGAAAAAATTAGACAGTTGCTTGGCACTCCAGATGGGACAGAGGCCAGGTAAGACTTTCTTAAAATTTTTCTTTTTATCTGTTTCTAATAGAGACAGCTGCATCACATGGAATTGTTTGAGCCATCTTTGGCACTTTCATTTCTAATGTTGAACATATCATTAATATATTCCATAGAAAAAAGGCAGAAATGAGGAAATGCTGGAGTCCCTCCTCCATTAGTCTCTCACTCCTTTGTCTCCTTGCTGTTTCCCATTTTACCAAATCTATCATCCCCTTCTGTGGAAACCAGGGACAACATGTTTCTACTCATTCCAAGAATTTTTGTAACTGACTGCTAATGATAAGTAATCTTTCTTTTACTATTCTTTTTAACAGTTTAAGATAATATTCTCAGTCTCTACTTTCACTTTGTACCTGTCCCATTTTCTCCTGATAGATTTTTACTGAGACTGGGCTCACTTGCTTACTGTTTTTTGTCCCTCATCTCCCACTAAACCTGGTGACTCTTTTAGCCCTAAGACTGCTAAAAGCTGTCCCTATAGCCCAGCCCTAATAGCCCTAAAACTGCTAAAAGCAAAGCAACTATTGCTTCCTTCACCTCTTACCACAACACTGCAGCTGCTGAGGTACCTCTTCTAGCGAGAGTTTTTTTTCTCCATAGTCCCAAGGAAGCCACTTCCCTTGTACCTTCTTTCAGGTCCCTGTTCTAGGTGCCAATTGTGACCAGCACTAAGTGGTGTACTACAATGGAGAAGTGTGGAAATAATGTGGGCCAGGCGAGATTATCAATGCAACTTGTTTATTGATACCATGAGCAAGGTTTTTATAGAGTACAAAGACAAAGAGTGTAACTATAGGTCACTAAGCTTTCTAATAAGGCTTTGTTCAGTTCCAAAATGCCAGACAGTGATGTCAAGTTGGCCTTGATGGTAATCATGTCCTTGATGTTTCCATACACATGAATAGTGTCTAAAATGTATTAATAATCTTAAAAGGCAGCTAACACCTTCTGGCTAGAATCCCAGAACAGGGCGGCACCCTGGACCTGAGGATATCAGTCAAGTTCTGATTTACAGCCACATCACTGGGAAAACTAGGAGCTGGCCATTACAGAATGGCCACATCACTGGAAAACCCGGAACTAACTTATCAAAGAACAGCCTGATTCCTGGATCAGATGTTTAGGCTCCCTTCAACAAGTGACATTAATTCAGTTGAATTCATTTCTGAATTGTCTTACAGAAAAAAGCAATATGATGATCTATCATGTTAGCAAAATTCAGTTGTACTTATAGTTAGAAAGTAGCTCTTACCTTATGCCATATTTCAAATGTGTTTTCCATCAAGCTCTGTTTTATTTATAGAGTGCCAACTATTACAAACATCCTTAGGAAAAAAAAAACAACAATCTTCCTTTAAATAAGACTGCCTTACAATATTATTTATGCCAGTTGTGAGAATTTTCAGGGTCCTACTAGCCACTGCCTAAATAAGACAGCACAGCATTCATACAGTTCAACTGAAGCTTATTCACTCAAGAGTGTGACCCATCTCATTAGGTGCTGATGGATATGTGTGTGTCAGTTTCTCAGATGACACACATATGTTCTCCCCTCCTGAGTGACATGAGCCAAAGAGAGCAACACCTTCTTATGAAACAGGATTATTAAAAGTGAGGTAGGACACGATTAATTAGTGATTTGATTAATTGGAGTACAGTGTCCACCTGAACAGAGGGAATAGAGGCGAAGGAGCAGAGGCACAGACCAACTGCAAAATCTAGAAGTGTTTATTGGTGACTACAGCACATGCCCACATGGGAAACAACAGAACCTAGTCTGCTGCTTCAAAGATTGGGGGTTTAGAGAGTGATTTATATGATTTTGCAACAAAGGGAGGCAGGAAAATAGGAGGAATACAGAGTACCCAGAACCAGGATTTTTGTGCAAGCTCTGTCCTTTTGGGGCTGGTATGAAGTAGTTTGAACTTACTGTGGTTTCTGACATAGCGGAGGTGTTCCAGGTTCACCCAGTGGACACTGCAAAGGATCACTGGTATGTCAAATTCAAGCGACATTCATTATACCTCCTAATCATGATTTTGATTCCCAGGTTATTTCAACCTCTCCTGGATAATAGGGGAGCTGAAGCAAATCAAGGTGATTAGTAAAATCATTATTCATTCCATTTCTACAAATGCAGAGGCAGAAGAAGAGAGATATTAAACAAAAAGAAGTGGGCTTAAATTGTTACAAAGGAAAGAATATGTCTTTGTTAGCATTTGTTGTTGTTTTTCAGTCATATCTGATTCTACGTGACCCCATGGACGTGGTGAAGATACTTGAATGGTTTGTCATCTCCTTTTCTGATGGGTTCCCATTTTACAGATGGGAAACTAAGGCAAATAAGTAAGTGTCAGAGCTCCAATTTGAATTCAGATCTTCTGGACTCCAGTTCAGGTGCTTTATCTATTGTACTATCTATCTGTCCCTTTTCTTTAGCATAGCTATCATAATTTACTCTAGACCAAAGAAAACAATACCTTTTTTTTATAAGTCAAATGAACCACTTTTAGCTCTTTAAATAAGGATCTTTTCAATGGGGCAAACTTGATCAAATCAAGTTTGGGTTTAGAGTTACAAAAAGTACCTTACAGAATCTCAATATACCAAGGGATCATTTGCCATCAGTACTTTTTTTTTTCTCCTTGGCTTTGGGGTATGTTCTCAGCTCTTCTGAAACAAATGAATTGCAAATATAACCAGATTTTGCAGAGATACTGGAGTGGTTTGTCATTTCCTTCTCCAGTTTATTTTACAGATGAGGAAACTGAGGCAAACCAAGTCAAGTGACTTGTCCAGGGTCACAAAGTTAATGTGTCTGAGGTCAGATTTGAACTCAGGTAGATGAGTTTGCTGACTTAAGTCTCCATGTTCCATCCACTGTGCCACCCTGTCTCTGTGATTTTCTAGAAAAGAACAACAACTTTACTAGTACTATAAGAACTTTTTATTCTTTATTTTCTATTATTAGTTTTTATTATTGGTGTAGGGAGAGTCAAGGCTGTTTCTCCTAGTTAGGAGATTTTTGAGCTGGTTAAAATCTGTCCCATGGGACATGAAAACTTATTTAAGGCCTCAAAGATCCCTCAGATAAGTAAATATATTTAAAACCTAGGTTTTTACCTCTACAAAATCTGCATTGCGATAGATTTATTTTGGCAGCAGTAACCTAAGACACCAACTCAGAGGAGATATTTCTCTCAAAACATTGGTTAGTTGATTTTTCCTGCCTAGAAATCTCCCTGGGTAAGTTTTACCTTTTGTGCATGGGAAAACTTCTGGGCTGGAAATCCTGATCTTGATCCGACCTACTCTTTTCCCTTTATGGTCACCATCTTCAGCACAGAAACCGTCTTGGGATTTGTTGATAAGTACTACTGTCAACTATACTTATCAACACAGAGAAACATGTAAAAGCCATTTTATTATATGCTCAGAATTTAGGCCTGTATACAAAAACCAGTGGGCCCT
Source organism: Pseudochirops cupreus (assembly GCA_028627135.1). NCBI lineage: Eukaryota > Metazoa > Chordata > Mammalia > Diprotodontia > Pseudocheiridae > Pseudochirops > Pseudochirops cupreus. The sequence goes on from CM053580.1 coordinate 531,028,311, forward strand.
GATCAACAGTTTTAAACTATATTATATAGGTTTTGAATACATAGGCAGGAAGGATACAATGGAATTTTACGAAGGGCAGAAGGGGAATATAAAGATTTATGTATCAAAGAACAGATAGCAGAAGGGGAAGATCTATATCAGGTAAAATAATAGACTGGTCAGTAAACACTGGGGATATAACTGGAAATTTTAGACTAACCATTAACACCAGAGCTATAGCTAGTTAGGTCACACTCTTGTATTAAGTAAATAGAGGTAATTAAACTGAGTCAGAAATTCTGTTATTACTGCCAATCATGTGAGCTGATGTTTGATGTCTCAGTTAAATTCTACAGGCTCTAACTAGTTATGGGACTTGCCAGAAATCCTCTTATCACAATAGAAAGAGAGCTCATATTCCAAAGGGAGTAGATAACACTCAAATAACTATGTATACGCAAGATATATACAGAGTGAATGAATGAATGAAAAAGTCATTTATTAAGTGCTCATTATATACAAAATGGTGTGCTAAAAATTGACAAGTAGAAAAATAAGACAGTCCTTGCCATCAAGGTGTTCACATTCTAAAGATATCTCTTTCCTTGGAAGGATAAAGGGCTGAAGGCTGTCAGAACAGGGTGCAGTGAAAAGAACATTGAATTAATAATTAGAGGATCTGGGGTCAAATTCTTAATCTGAGACCTTTTGGCTGTGTGACCTTGGGCTTGTCACCTTTCTTTTCTGGATTTTGTTTTTCTTATCTACAAAAGGGGAGTATTGAACTAGATGGACTTTAAGGAACCTTCCAGATCTAAATCCTATGACTGCCTTTGACAGTGGTGATCTTGAACTGAAGTCAAGGTTCTGAACAGTCACCACAGTTTCTGTCTGCATAAAGTTTTATACTTTTAGATATCTTGTAGTTCAATCCTGCTTTCAAGTTGTTCAGGGATTTTTAAATTTTTCAATAATTTATTTTTAAATTAAATCAATTTTTTTTCAATGAACTAAAATCTTCCTTATTTTCCTTCCACCTCTCCTCACCTTGGGAAAAACAATAAGATCAAAATTCTTGTAACATATATGCATAATTAAGCAAAACCAATTCCTGCCTTGGCCATGCCACCAAAATAAATGTCTCCATCTGCACCCTGAATTCATCACCTCCTACCAGGAGTAGAGCAATATGCTTTATTATCGGATCTTCTGGAATCATGATTGGTCATTGTGTTCATTAGAATTCTTAAGTCTTTGAAAATTGTCTTTGTAACACCTGCTATCAGTTTAGATGAGTCTTCACAAATTTCTCTGAAACTGTCCCCTTTGTCGTTTCTTATAGCAAAATGGCATTCTTTTGGGCAGCTAGGTGGCACAGTGAATAGAGCACTGGTCCTGGAGTCAGGAGGACCTGAGTTCAAATCCAGCCTCAGACACTTAACACTTGCTAGCCGTGTGACCTTGGGCAAGTCACTTAACCCTAATTGGCCCTCCAAAAAGAAAAAAAGCATTCTTTTACATTAATATACTACAATTTGCTTGGTCATCCTCCAATTGATGGGCATATCCTTAGTTCTTAGTTCTTTGCCACTGCAAAAAAAACCTGCTATAAATATTTTTGTGCATATAGGTCCTTTTCCTCCTTTAAAGGAGAAGAAATCTCTTTAAACCTAGCTTACTTTTCTAGATGTTTATACTAAGAGATGATGATTCTACTATACTCTGTACTGGAGTATTATATTAAGTTCTAGGCACTACATTTTAAGAAGGACATTGATAAGCTACCTAGAAGTGTAGCCAGGGTGGTGAGGAGTCAAATCTCCAAAAGATCAGTTGTTAGAATTGGGAATTGGAAGAAGAGAAGACTCAGGAAAAATATGACTATTTAAATATTCGAATATCCAGTATTGGGAGGGGGGGGGAATCTGTCTAAAGGCAAGAGAATTAGATTGGTCTTGTTTGGCCCCAAGGGTTGAATCAGGAATAATGGGTGGAAATTAGAAAGATGATAATTTCAGTCTGATGTCAGGAAAAATTTTCCAGTAATTAGAACAGGACAATAGTAAGTGACTCAGTCAGTAAAGGGATTTTCTCTGGTTTGGAGGTCTTACAGCAAAAGCTGGATGACTACTTGTTGGATGGGTTGAAGCATGGAATTTTTTTTTTTTTTGAAACCAGGGGGCGTTTAGATTCCTCCCAGTTCTGAAAGTCTGTGATGCTTATCAAGGTAAAGAGCTGAACTGGGATTAAATTCCAGATTTTCTTAATCCCAAAGCAGGGACACTTTCACTACGCCAGGCTTTCTCTGCACCCAGTTCACACACAATTGAATTACTGGAACAGCTACCATTTCCTTCAAATAGGGTAAGTGGTATTGTCATATACCTACACAATATTTCTTGTATCTGTTCCTTCCCTTACATTTTCATGCCAACTACCTCCCCTAGTGAGACCCATCTGGACTATTATAATAGTCTCCTAATGAATTTTCCCATCTCTACTTCCCATCTCTGCCTCCACTCTATCCCTCCCACTTGCTGCCAATTTTATCTTCTTTATAGGCAAATCTAGGCTGTCTTGTCACTTCTCTACTCCAAACCCTTGAGTGTGTCCCTATTATGTACCAAGTAAAATTCACAAATTTCTTTCTGGCATTTGGATCTCTTCATAATCTAACCCTCTCTACCACCTACATAGTAGTGGTGTCCACCTTTCACCCAACTCACCTGTGGCTCCAAGAAGCTATAGCATTTGTAGCAGCCACACTCCAGCAAAACTGTCTCAGCAGAAGGTTAAACAAGGTTGAAGGTAACTGACAGGTCCCAAATCTGTTGATGAGTTAAAGTATTATCTCCCCCAAGCATGTGAAGAATTCCCCCAATGGAATGGGCTGATAAGAACAATTTGTTCCAATGGACATGTAGGTGGCTGATGCAGGCACCATGGAGTTTGTTCAGACATCAAAGATGCAAAGAACTAACAATAATAAGAGCAATGGTGTACTGGTAAATGTTTAACAACCAACTGTTGGCAGTGGGGGAGGGGGAATTATGCAGGGCACACTTTTGAGTTTAATCTACATTATTGATATTTTCCCCATAATTTTCTTAAGTCTAGATCAGTGGTTCTCAACCTTCCTAGTGCCTCCTACCCTTTAATACCTGTATGTGGGCTTATCTGCATGTGAGTGGACCCGCCTGGAGACAGATAGAGGAGCAGTGTCTCAGTTCCTAAGACCATCGGAAATACATGTTTTCCAATTGTGTTATGCGACCCCTGTGACTCCTGTGAAAGGGTCGTTCGACCCCCCAAAGGGGGCATGACCCACAGATTGAGAACCACTGGTCTAGACAATCAATAGAACAGTAACTCAAAACCTGATTTGTAGAGTTTTCTGATTTCTATGGTATAAATGCTCACATTGAAAATTTAACAATGGTCTAGCTCACTCAGGAACAGCCCTGACACTTCCTGTCATTTTTCCCCAGCATATAACCTGCATTCCTGGAACTTATCCCATGCCTATACCACATCTATGCCTTTGTTTAGGCTAGGAGTTCTTCACCTTTGTGTGTATCATGGACCCTTTTTATTGCCTAAGTGGAGGGTGGTTGTGTCGTGCATTGTTTTCTTTGCTTGTGTAGGTTATGTGTGTCCACATGGGTCTGTTTAGATGTGGCTCACAAGGAGCCAAAAACAGACGTCTTATATCCCTGCTCTTCTCCAAAGGAGGATTTTGATTCCTGCCACGGGAGGAAGCATAAGCTTGGGGCCAGACACCAGTCAATTTACTCTCCTCTGAGAAAGGGAGTAATGGACTAGAATGATAGTTATCTTCTCAGTAATTTTAAGTTCAAGTTATGCCCCAATTTCTATCCCTTAATGATTAAGGAGGATCCCAAGCTATATATCCCAGGTTCAACTCCCTTCCCTCCAAATGACAGCTCCACAATGAACACATACAGTAAATCCATTTATCCAAATGAATAGCAAAACAGGAATCAGAGAAAGTGCACATAGGAAGACATAGACAAACAACACACAGACTGAAGAGCTCTCCCATTGAGAATATGAAAACTCAGTTCAACCAAGAAAGTCTCAGATCTCATTCAAGAAGTAACTCTCTGAAGGTTCTAGTGTAGCAAAAAGGGAAGAAGGACATAATTTAAGTGCTGGCTTCTCTACATGTTAACTTCTTCCCGGAGTCTTTCTTCCTTTAGAGACCTGAAGAGAAATTATAATAGTGTGTCTTCTTTCTTGAAGCTGGAAGCCAGAAGCCCAGCTCTTTCTTCTTTCCAGATTTCACCAGTTCTACCTGCTCCTCAGTAGATTTGGGGTATTGAGTAATCAGTCTCCAACAATGAGAAGAGAGTCCCATGCAACGGGCCCTTTGAGTCAAGGATTATACCTGTATTTATAATGGAAGGAAGTGTTAAATTTCAGTTATAGATTAATGAAAATAAAGACACATTTTCCCCATTCAAGAATACCTTGAAATATATCCATACATACCAAGTTAAGAATTCTTGGTTTAGAATATTCTTATGCCAGAATGCCCTCCTTCCCACCTTCTACCTAGCTGCTACCCTTTTCCTGCTTTGAGCTTTTTGCTGGGGCCAGGCATCTAGGGCACTTCCCTACTATCTTCTTACCATACTTCTCCAAAATAGGACTGTTCCTGCCTTTTAAGAAAAATTCTCTCCCTCTTTTCCTCCCCACCCCCAACTCTTAGCATAGTGCCTAGTATATAGTAGGTATTTAATAAATGCTTATTGACTTGACTTGCCTGCATATTCCCAACTCCCTTTCTACCTCCTTTTATGGACTGTTTGCCAGGAGTGTGCTGGAGCCAGTTGGAGAGAGTCAATTGTTAAATTTTAAGTGTGAGCATCTACACTCTGGAGGTCAGCAAACTTATAAATCGAGACTTGATTTATTGTTTTGTTTATTGTCTAGACTTCAGAAGATGATGGAAAAAACGCAAATTAAACTTAAAAGTATATTCTG
>CM053580.1:531033796-531111327 GCA_028627135.1 Pseudochirops cupreus
TCATCTTTGTCCCCAAAAAAGATTCTGTGTTCTGATTGTATTTCCTTTGTTTGCTCATCTTGCCAGTCAATTACTTGACTTTTGAGCTCTTTGCCACAATAGAACTCTGCTTCCAGAGTGGAAAAAGCTGTGTCCCAAATTTCTGGGGGTTTGTGCAGCTCTTGTCAGAGCTGTTGTCAGAACTATGAGGAAGGTGCCCTCTCTACAGCCACCACGAGCTCTATCACTCTAGCATTCCTCACTCCAGGACCACCACCCAAGACAGAAACCCAGATCCAAGCAGGTTAAAGCAAGAGAGATTATCCTCTGAATGGTGCCTTTGTCCCTCTGTGATCTGCAGGCCAGTGCTCCAGAGGCAGCCACACAGCAGCAGCTGGAGCCACTGCACCACCTCCACCTCTGTCACCCCAAGCGCAGGGGCCAGACCATGCTCTTCTTTTACCCAGTTTCCTATTGACCTTTTACTTTCTCTTTGGCATTTATGGGTTGAGAAGTCTGGAAAGCACCACAGCTGCTAGTGATTCACTCTCCCAAAGTCTGCTCCAGGCAATCTGGGCTGCAAGTCTAGGCCTGTGCTGGCTCATGTGGGACTGCACTCAGCTCCCACCCTGGTGCTATAGACCCTTCCTGTTGGCCTGCTAGACTGCCTTCAATGGGAGATTTGTTTCTCTCTGTCACTTTATGGGTTCTGTAGCTCTAAAATTTGTCTAGAGTAATTTTTTTACAAGTATTGGAGGTGATTAGAGTGGGAGCTCAAGCAAGTTCCTGCTTTTACTCCATCATCTTGGTTCCACCACTACCACCCCTCTCCGAAGTTGTTTTCTTGGAGAGGTAATTTATAAACTGTTCAATTTCTTCCTCTCAAATTTGGCTGACTGAAATTTCTATTTCTTATTCTATTAATTTTGGTATTTTGTATTTTTGTGAATATCCAATTATTAATTCAAGTTGTTGGCTTCACTGGCATATGGTTGGAAAAAATAGTTTCTAATAAGATTTTTAATTTCTTAATCATTTGTAGTGAATTCTCCTTTTTCATTTGTGAGACTGGAAAACTGATTTTCCTCTTTCTTCTTTTTAATCAAATTAGCTAATGATTTAAAGGTTTCTATATTTTATTGTGTTTTTTAAACCAAATCTAACTTTCACTTATTAATGAAATGAATTTTGTTTTGTTTTCAATTTAGTTAATGTCCTCTTTGATTTTCAGAATTTCTAGTTTAATGTTTGATTGAGGTTTTAAAATTTGTTCATTTTATAGTGTTTATAGTTGCATTGATCTGCTATTTCTCTTTCTTTTTGTTAATTAAAGTGCTTAAAGATGTCAAATTCCCTCTAAGAGTTGCTTTAGCTAAATCTAAAAAATGTTGATATGTTATCTCACTATTTCATTATCTTTGATGAAATTACCCATCATTTCTATGAATTGTTATTTCACCCATCAATTCTTTAGGAGTAAATTATTTGATCTCTAGATTTTTAAAATTACTTTTGTCAGTGTTCCTTTATTTAATATGTTTTATTACATGGTGATCAGTAGAGGATGCATATAATATTTCTGTTGTTATGCAATTGTTTATGAAGTTTTATGTCCTAAAACACGAGCAATTTTTGTAAAAGTACCACATACCACTGAGATATATGATACTCCTTTATATTTCCATTCAATAACCAGAAGACACCTATCATATCCATTTTTTTCCCTAAAAAATTCCTAATAAGGTCTCTAATTTCTTTCTTTTCTTTTTTGTTTAGAATTCTCTCCAGGTGATAGGGGTAAACTGAAGGCCTCTGGTATTACAGTTTTACTCTATTTCTCCTTGTAATTAATTTGATTTTTCCTTTAAATGTTTTGAAGCTATGTCATTGGGTGAATATATGTTAAGTATTGAAATCAATTTCTTATCTATGTCAATAAAATATATTTTTCCTATTTATGTCTTTTAAGTGAATTTTTTCCCATCGCCTTTTTGGCAATAATAATTCCTACCCTGGTTTTTTTCTAGCTGAGAAATTACAGATTTTGCTCCAACTCCTTATTTTCACTCTTTGTGAACTTTTATTTTTCTAATGTGTTCCTTATAAATTTCACATTGTTGGATTTTCCTTTCTAATTCATTGTTAACCTCTTCTGTTTTATGGGTGAGTTCATCACATTCACAATCACGGTTATGATAGTTAATAATTTATTTCTTTCCATCCTATCCTCTTATAATTTCTCTTCTCTATACACTTTGCTCCATACTTATTTAAAATTGTCACCTCTCCCTTTTCCCCTTTAACTTTTTCTTCATTACACCTTCTCCAAGCTTAGGATTTATTTTGCTTATGACTACTAATTTCCTGAATCTAACATCCCTCTTATACTTCTCTTTCCCTTATTCCTGTTCCTTTCTGTATTCTTGTTGATTTTTGAATGTATTCCTATGTAAAACTCTCTGTATGTATTCTGTCTACTTCACTCTGCATCAGTTCATATAAGTCTTCCCAGGTTTCCCATTCCATTCTTCATCTTTTCTTACAACACAATAGTAGTCCATCCCATTCATATCCCATAACTTGTACAGCCATTCTTCAATTAATGAATACCTTTCTCTGTTTCTAATTATGTGCCACTGCAAAAGAGTTAATATAAATAGTTTTTTACACATGAATACTTTTCTTCTTTTTTTTTGGTCTCTTTGAGGGATAGATTTAATAATAGTACCACTGATCAAAGGCTATACACAAATTAATAGGTTTGGTGTTTTTTTTTTAGCATAGTTGCAAATTGATTTCCAGAATGGAAATGTTATTTTCCTTTTTTGTCAACTTTGTCAATCTGATGAGTGTGGGGTGGTCGTTTTAATTTACATTTCCCTAATTATCAGTTATTTAAAACATTCTATATGGATATTGATAGTTTTAATTTCTTCCTCTGAGAACTTCCTTTTCATATCCACTGTTCATTTATCAATTGGGGAATGGCTCTCAATTTATAAATATGAATCACTTCCCTAGATATAGTAAAAATGAGACCAATATCAGAGAAATTTGTTGCAAAATTTTCCCTTTCATTTTTCTTCTAATTTTAGTTATTTTGTTTCTGTAAAAACATTTAAATTATGTACAATTAAAATCATTCATTTTACATTCTACCCTCTTTTGACCAGTTTAGATGAAGGTGACACTCAAGTGATTCTCACTCCCTTGTTCTTTCCATGTTTGTAGATGTGTTTATTTACATTATTATTTACTTATTTACATTATCTGATTTTTAAAAGGTTTCCTATCCTTCCTCCCATTTCTCCCTGTTATGTCCTTTATTTTCACTCCCTTTTCTTTTGTTTCTTATAGCATTTTCAATACATAATGAAACTACTTATGGATTTTCTGTCTCAAGTGACTATCTCTATAATGTTTTGGGGCATTAGGATTCCAATGGAATGTAAATACTTAATTCTTATAAAGTTCTTTCTGATTGTTCCCTTGTATTTACTTATTTTTTTTACATTTTTCATTTGACTCTTATTTTTGGATTTCAAAGTTCCTTTTCAGCTCCAGCTTTTTTGTTAGGATTATATGGGTGGAGTAGAGCCAAGATGTCAGAGAAAAGACAGGAACCCACTGATATGTCCTAAATTCCCCTCCAAACAACTTTAAATAATACCTCAAAATGAATATTGGAGTGACAAAAATTATAAAAGGAGGGACTGAAACAATTTACTAGCCCAAGATAACTCACGAGATCAGCAAGAAAAGTCTGTTGCACCAGGATGAGAGTGTAGTGCAATCCAATGTAGGCAAACCAGCAGCAGCACCTAGAGATGATTGACAAGAAACAATAAAACAAAATCAAAACAATGAAAAAATAGATGAAAATGTGAAATATATCCTCAGAAAAACAACTGACATGGAAAATAGATTGAGGAGAGATCATTTAAGAATTACCTGACTACATGAAAGCCATGATCAAAAAGAGCCTAGACATCATCTTTCAAGAAATTATCAAGGAAAACTACTCTGAGATTCTAAAACCAGAGGGTAAAATAGAAATGTAAAGAATTTACTGATCATCTCCTGAAAGAAATCCCAAAATGAAAACCCCCTGAAATATTATAGCCAAACTCCAGAGCTCCCAGGTCAAGGAGAAAATATTGCAAGCAGTCAGAAAGAAACAATTCAAATATCATTGAGCCATAGTCAGGATAAAACAAGATTTGGTTACTTCTGCATTAAAAAATTAGGGGGCTTAGAATATGATATTCTAGAGCAGTGGTAGTCAACCTGTGGGTTGTGACCCCTTTGGGGGTCAAACAGGGTCACCTAAGACCATCGGAAAACACATATTTCCAAGGGTCTTAGGAACCGAGTCACCACTCCTCTATCCATCTCCAGGTGGGTCTGCCCACATGCAGATAGACCCACAAACGAGTATTAAAGGATCACAGCATTAGGAAGGTTGAGAACCACTGTTCTAGAGAGTAAATGAGCTAGAATTATAACCAAGAATCACATACCCAGTAAAACTGGTATAATCTTTCAGGTGGGGGGAGGATGGATATTAAATGAAATAGAGGACTTTCAAGCATTCTTGATTAAAAGACCAGAGATCAATAGAAAAGTTGACTGTCCAGTATAAGACTCAAGAGAAGCATATAAAAGGTAAACATGAAAGAGAAACCATAAGGGATTCAGTAAGGTTAAACTATTTACATTCCTTCATGGGAAGATAATATTTGTAACTCCTAAAAACTTTCTCATTATTAGGGCAGTTAGAAGGAGTATGGGTATGAGTTGCATAGAGGGCATGGATCTGAATTGAATGTGATGGAAAGATATCTTTAAAAAAAATAAAATTAAGAAATGAGAAAGAGGAATGCCCTGGAAAAAGGGTGAAAGGAGAGATAGAATGGAGTAAATTACTTCACATTAAAGTGGCATGAAAAAGCTTTTATAATGGAGGTGAAGATAGGGAAGGTGATGGGGGAGCACTTGAGCCTTACTGTCATTGGAATTGGCTCAAACAGGGAATAACACACATTCATTTGGGTATAGAACTCTGTCTTACCCTACAGGAAAGTAGGAGGGGAAAGGGATAAGAGAAAGGGAATGCTGATAGAAGGATGGGCAAAGTGGGGGAGGCAGTTGTCAGAAGCAAAACACTATTGAGGATGGATAGCATGACAGGAGAGACAAAGAGAGACAGAGACAGAGAGAGACCCACAGAGACAGACAGAGACAAAGAGAGAAACAGACACAGAAGGAGAGACAGAGAGACAGAGATAGACAAAGAGAAAGAAACAGATAGAGACAGGCAGAGAGGAGGATAATCAGGGCAGAGGAATAGAATGGAGAGAAAGAAATACACAGTGGGGCTATGGAAAAAAACAGCATGCTAGTTTGGATGTTTCTCCATTCTAACAGCAATGAGTAGAATGATGGTCAACCATGGAGAAACATCCAAACTGGCATGCGGTTTTTTCCATAGCCCCACTTTGTATTTCTCCAGACTACCCTTGGAAGAAAGGAGGATTGAGTGAGTGGGGGTGAGAGAGCATGGCTAATTCTCTTCAAACAATCAAAAATATTTCCTGTGGGATCGTCATCTGTCTTTCATTCATATATCAGAGCACCTCCCAATTGGATTAAGGATTTATTTCCAGCCAGTATATGCTTTTGATTGATGGTTGCGATTCAAGCATCCCTTGACTCTCTTGGCCTCTAGTCCTATCACAATTTACATGTCACCACTCCTTAGCCCTGGATCGCCCTACCATCCACTTAGCCACAGTTCACTTCTGAGTGGCTGAGCTGAACCTCACAGGAGAAAGTCCCCTCAAGCTATCATCCTGTTTCTCTCCTCTCTTACACCATTGTACTCCTCCAATCATCTACATTTCTTTTCTCCACTTCCTTACCACCTACTCAATTCTCAAACCCTTGTAATCCAACTAAAAACCCCATCACTCAACTGAAAGTGTTCTCTGCAAGGTTAGCGACATTCTCTCAACGGTTAATTCCAATGACCTTTTCTCAGTGCTAACCCTCTGTTTCGTCTGCCTTTGTTGTGAATCCTTTCTTCTGATGTTATTAATTTAATTTGTTTTTCTTTCTGTTTGTGTGTGTGTGTGTTCAAATTCTCTGTGTGTTTGTCTATTTTACGGATTTTTAAAAAATTGACTTTATTTCTCATCTCAATAGGTTGTTTGTTTCTTTGTTTTTTGTTTTTGTTTTTGCTCAATAGGTTTTTTTGTTTCCAATTGTATCTCTTTGATTTTTCAGAATTTCTACTTTCATGATTTGGGGAGATGTTATTAATTGGTTGATCTCTGAGGGTTTTTCTGATTGTATGCTCAATTCATCAGTGTATTTTTTTCTCTATTCACTGATTTAACTGTTCAGAGATAGAGATTTCCACAATGGAAGGCTTTGGCTACAATGCCTAAGTTTGGATGTGTTGCCTCATTGTTTTCACAAACTCAATTTCATGGGATCCCCATGGGATAGCACTGTTACAGAGATAAGAGCAACAAATATAATCCCCAAATCCATCAACTGGTGACATCTTTCTGGAATTGTTCATTTGGAATCTTCTGGGAAAGAGAAGCCAGAATAAGCGGTCATACTATGGAAGAAGCATTGCAGGATGAGTAGAGCAAAGCACCTAATCTCTGGGTACCAGTTCCCTTTTCTCTTCCTCAGTGATGTCTGGACACCTGGCACTGAGGAGCAGCCTCTTGGATACTGCTGCACCACATCCTGCCTCTGGCCAAGAGCTGCCTTCTGTCCATCATGGTGATGTCGCCAAACACCCAGAATATACCAGTGCAGTTATAGATAGTAGATTAGAAACTATTCACACTCCCTGGGGACCAGATGTAGAATGGTGCAATCTTGAAGATGATGGTTTGAAATGATGTTATGAACAAAGGCAGATATGACTCACACACAATCCAGGGCTCAATGTGTAGGGGGCAGGTTCCCTGTGGTGCTCAGACATGTACCCAGAGGTTGAGGAGCAGAATGACTGGGAATTGCCAGGGCAGGGCAGTTTCAGAAAGTGTCATGAGGTAGGACAGGTCAGGACTTAAACTGGGGAAGAGAGATTGCCTTGGGGCCAACCCAGATTTGTCTGAGACTCAGCCATGCCTCTGGGGAAAAACCCAGAAAACACCCAGGGCAACAGAATATCGTTCTTGTTCCCTCCAGGGCAGAGGTTCTTAATCTGGGGTCTATGGGTAGACTTCAGGGAGTTGGAGAATTTAGATGGGGGAAAAAAGATCTGCATCTTTATTTTCACAAATCTTCAGTTTCCTTTGTAATCTTATGTATTTAATTGTGTACCTTTAAAAATATAATTCTGCAGAGAGGTCTCTAGTCTTTACTAGACTACCAAAAGGGTCTATAAGACTGAAAAATGCAAAAAAAATCCCTGCTCTAAAATTTGGAACTATATCCAAATCGCTTTGACCTAGCAATACCATTACTAGGTCTATATCTCAAAAGAGATTTTTTTTTTTAAAAACCCAAAAAGGAAAAAGACCTGTATGTACAATAATATTCTTAGCAGCTCTTTTCTGGTGGCAAGGAACTGGAAATTGAGGGGATGTCCATAAATTGGGGAAATGGTTGAACAAGTTGTGTTACATGATTGTGATGGAATACTACTATGCTGAAAGAAATAAACAGTATGCTCTCAGAAAAACCTGGAAAAACTTACATCAATTACAACATTACATGATGCAAAGTGAAATGAGTAGAACCATAAGAACATTGTGCACAGTAATAGCAATATTGTAAGATGATCAGCTGTGAATGACTTAACTATTCTCAGCAATGCAACGATCCAAGACAACTCTGAAGGACTTATGATGAAAAATGCTATCCACTCCTAGAGAAAGAAGTGATGGTGTCTGAATACAGATGGAAGTACACTTTTTTTTTTACTTTATTTTTCTTGAGGGGTTTTTGTCTGCATTTTCTTTTACAATATGATTAATATGGAATTATGTTCTCTATGTCTACACATGCATAACCTATAAAAATTGCTTGCCTTCTCTAGGAGAAGGTGGGAAGGGAGGAAGGGAGAGAATTTAGAACTCAAGGTTTTAAAAATGAATGTTAAAAATTGTTTTTACATGTAATTGGAAAGAAATAAAATACTAAATTTTTTTTAATCCTTGTTTTAGGGGCAGGAGGCAAGATGTTTGGGAGGACTAATTCTGCAGCCCTGACATTAACAGCTCTGCTCCAAACTCCTACCCATACATCCACTACCCAGTCAAATCCTCCATCCTCCCACTCCTGCACTCCGCAATCCCCCTGGCCCCATTTCTTCTGTTCCAGCCCTCCCCAGACTGAATCAGGAGACTTGCATCCTAGTACTTAAGGCAAATCACTTCCCTCCCTGGAATTCAATGTCTTCACCAGTTACAGGAGTGCAAAGTAAATCCATAGCCACAAAAAGCACCAAACAGTTGTGGCTAAACCTCTGTAGGAGATGCTTTATCCCAATCTGTCTATTCATTTCAATATTTATTAAATTCCTGCTATGCACAAAATTCAAGTACTGGAAATGTAAAGATTCAAGGATCGACACTGACTCCTGAGAAAATCAGGCAAGGCTTTGCAATAGGGATGGTGCTTTGAGCTGAACCTTGAAGGAGGTTCAGAAGAAAGAGTCTATTACAGGCAGGGGAGAACTTGCAGGAATACAGAGAGGCTGGTGATCTAATACTAAGTTTGGGAAAGGGCATGAAGTTCAAGTTTGCTATAGCTTAGAATGTACTCAGGAAATAAGGGGAAGGCTAGGAATTTAGACCAGAAGCATCGCTGACAGACTCTTAGTCAGCATCAGTTATCAGGGAATTCACCTATCCTGGGTTATAGTGTCCCCGAAAGTCCAGGATCATCAGTACTCTGAAGGAGGGGGTGGGCATAACCAAGAGGCTCCAAAGAAAGTCTCATCACCATTGGGTGAAGGCACTAGGGGATATGTGAGATTGACGTATAGGATGTCCTGGTAGCTGAGGTTCACCTGGAGGCTGGCACTCAGTGAACATCTGCCCTGGAAGTGCCTTCGGAGGAGGCTGGAATGTCGGCCCTGGGCAGAAAGGATGCCAATGGTCAAGGTCTTGACCTCTCTGAGCTCAGTGTCTGGGCCTCTGGCCTGGATGCATTTGGCCAAAGTCACCTGGGCATAGATGCCATAAATGCCACTGCGCTGGGTCTGCAGGGAACCCTGGACCAAAGTGAAGCCATAGATGAAGGAGCGGCCCAGGGATGGACCCCCTTGCCACTGCAGGGTGTTGTCCTGACGGGAACCTAGGAGAGAGAAGGAAGGATAAGGGCTCAGACGCACAGAGAGCCCCACTCATCCATTTACCACTCATTTCAAGTTCCTTGTCTGGGGAACTCCCTGGTCCCTCCCTATGCAGTAATACTATATTAATTATCAATTATTGAATGGGGATCCAGGTTTTTTCTTTACTATTTCATCATTAAGGCCCATCTCTTATTAAAGTCAGTCTCTAAAGACTAAATTTTGTTTAGAGTATAAACAGAATTCAGTCTTGACAAGTCCTTGCCCTGGGGAAAGGAGCTGCTATCGTTGCACCCCTCCATTGGGTAGGGTGACCAAGCTCATGAAGGAGAAAACCAACCAGAGTGGTGTGCATGGAGATGAATTCCTCAGTCCAGATTGCTAGAGGTGGCTGAGTCTCATGATCAAGCCACAGTGGGCCAGAGGAGCAGGAGACTTTTTGACAACCTTCTCATAAATGTCCACCAATCAGAGTTGATTTCCACTTGTCAAGGGAATTCTCTTTCAGAACAGTTATTTAAAGTTTTCAGGATTTCCATTGTGCATCTTCGGTTACTGAGAGGAACTACTGACCACCAAATTATTGATTGCCAGCTAGCCTAATTAAGAAATTGATTATCAATTATCCAGAAAGCCTGCCTCTTGGGGGTTTTTATTTCTCACAGCACAAAAGGGGGGAGAAAGCAAAGAGAGACACAAGTATGCACACACACTTACACATACATGCCTACACATAGACAAACAGAGAGGACGGAAAGACACACGTGGAAAGGGAGACACACGACTCAGTATTACCTGTGTGGCTGAGCAGGAGATGGGCTATGGGGATCACTTCCTTACTTCCTCCCTGTTTTTCCCTGAATATCTTGTTCTCTGGCTGAAGGAGGAGAACAGCACAGAATGGAATGAAACTAATTCTGTTGCTCTTCAGGCGCATCACAGTCAAAGAAACCCATAAAACACTTTCCCTGAAGCCCCCAGTCTCAACCTAGGTTCTGTTATACCTCTATTTTTCCTCTTCCTTTCTCTCCCTCTCTCCCTCCCTCTCTCTCTCCCCCCTTCCCTCTGTCTCTCTCTCTCTCTCTCTCTCACACACACACACACACACACACACACACGCACACACACCCCATCCCTACTGTCCCTGTTCTCCCCTGACCCTTCTTTCCCCCCACTTAACATTCCCTGTTTCCCCTGGAATCCTAATATATTTTTTTTTAATGTTCTTTCATTGCAGTAAGGATTCATGAAAGGCTTTTGGAAGAACTTCTTAGCTTCCTGGAATGGGAAGCGGTTAGACCACGAAGGGAGATCTAGGAACAAAGTCAAGAGGCCCTGGCCTCTGGTAAGGGAGTCTGATGAACTGACTGTCCCAAGGTTCCTTCCAGATCAGAGAACTTCTGGTAACCCCCTCCACTTACTTTGTGAAGCTCCCCTGCTGTCTTCTGAGTCATTACCTGGGGAAGACCCACTAAAATCATTCTCGCCCTGGAGCTCTTGCCTGCCTGCCTCCAACACTGTACCTTGGGATCCCCCTGACTGACTTTGGAGCCCTAGGCACACAGCATGAGTGGCCCCACAAATAATCTTCCCCTCCCACGATGCATGTACACACACTCACACACACTCACACACACACACACACACACACACACGCACCCCAGAGCCTAAATGCAGACTACCTCTCACCTCCTGTCATTCTTTCCCTGTCCTGTTATATCCCATGCCCCTACCGTTCACTTTTCTCATGTCCCCAAATCTCTCTTCTATCGCCATCATTTCTCTATATCACTAATCCCTTTGTCTTTCCCTGATTCTCCCTCTGTATCTTCTCTGTCTCTCCCCAGGGTGTCCCCTCCTCCTCTTCTGTACCTGTACCTGGATCCCTTCCTGGATCTTCCCTAGGGTGTCTCTTCCTCACCTCTTCTCTATATTCCCACCCCACCCAAAATCAGGAAATCAGGAAGGCTTAGAGGACACTCACTTACCTCACGGTGGACCTTGCTGAGGGGTCGGTAGAAAAAGTAGCAAACCAGAGAGGACACCAGGAACCCAGCAAACAGCCCAGAGACAAAGCCAACCAGGGAACATCGAAAGTAGATCCTTAACTTCTTCCTGCCATCCCCAGAGGCCATGGTTCTGCTCTCCTTATGGGAACAGGGGATCTGGCGGACAAATGGACTGGAGGGAAATACAAGCCTTGTAGGCAGATGGGGAGGGAGTCACACACACACACACACACACACACACACACACACACACACACACACACACACACACACACACACACACACGAAAGCAAAGGGAGAGGAGGGAGGAAAGAGAGAATGCAGAGAAAAAGAAAACAAAGAACAGAGAGAAGGAGGGAGGAAGGGGGAGGGGAAGGAGGGAGGGCCAAGAGTGTGTGGGCGACTCTCTAGACAGGCTGAGGGACAACAGGAGGAAATCCAGAGGTCAAAGACTCCAAAACCTCTCTTCTCCCCTGTCTCCTCCTTCTGTGCTCCCTTTTCACATGTGAATTGGCCTGGGACTTTTTGCAAGGGGGAGGGAAATAAAATTTTCCAGGGCCCAAACCAGGAACCCTTGTGCATGTGACAATGCCCCTCCCCAACTCAGGAGTTACCTCCTACTCTTGACAAAGATCTTGGCAACTCAGGTACTCTTCCCCAATCACCCGTGCCCCCTCCCCACCACTAGACATCACAGCCCGGAAACCTGTTCTCCCAAAAGGACCCTCACTTTCCAAAGGCAAGAACATGAGTGGAGTACCTTAAAAGAGGACAGGCTCCTGATTAGGATTCTTTATTGGTGCAAAATGAGTCCTAGTTCCTCCTCTTAACTATTGAAGGCCATATGGCTTAGTGATGTGCCCACGAGAGGCTGAAGTGCTCAGTGACCAGCAGCCACAAAGGGAGCCGCTATCATGGACAGGAAGTTGATCCAGATCCAGTTCAAGCTCTTCGTTCTCTATTGCATCTATCTATCCATTTGAGATCCCAGAATCAAAAAGAAAGAACCCTAGATATATCTTCTTCATCTTCCTCTGCCCCCTTTCCCCATCAAATCTCCACATCTCATTCCTTAAATGGAATCAAAACACAGCCCATATCAGAAAATCTCACAAACCCATAGAATGTCAGGAACTGAAAACAACCTTAGAGATGATCTCCTTTTAGAAGAGGAATGGGGAAACTGAGGCACAGGAAATGTTTACCTACAAGGGAAAATTGGATAGATCATGGGTATCCAGGTTTCAGTGTGCTTCAGGACCCTGTTTCCAAAGCCACCCCTACAGCCTCCCTGACCATCCTGAAGACTCTCATTACCCCCATGATCTTCTTGACTATCTCAGAGTCTCCTTTTCCAAGCAGTAATTTTACTGAATCATCCTTACATCCTCCCCAATCCATCTCACATTCTTCAGAGTCATATCAAAATCATCCTATCTACTTCACAGACCACAATTCATTCCAGAAATCTCCCATGTTCATCCCCCCATGCTTCTTTCCCCCCTTGCCTACTCTCCCTTCAAGGCTCAGTTAACATGCTAGCTGAAACAAGACATCTTCTCTAATTCTCCCAATCATTAACGCTCCTTCCTTAACCCACCCCCTCCTTGTTGCTTTATGTTTGCTTTGCTGATATTTTGCATTTATTATCAGAGTACGTTTGTTTTTCTCCTTTAGAGTATAAGATCCTTGAGGGAAATAACAGTTTGGCATCCTCAGCACCCCAACAGTGTCTGGCACTCACTAATGCTTGTTGAATTGAATTGACCATCCCACAGCCTCTCTGTCCCTCCCATGCCATCCCTGATACATTCCACATCTTCCTGAGCTATGCCATACTCTCCCAATGAAACTCAAAGCCTCCTAGAGACATTCCTCAACTTCCCTCAATTCTCCAGCCCCTTGAAACATCCCATAATTCTAATACCTCTCAACCTACACTTCTATTTGAGTTTCCCTGAACTAACTCACAGCCTTCTTGAGAAATCCCACAATAGTCTAATTAACCCAAAGCTGCTCTGTGCATCTCAGAATATCTCTCAGTCATCCTCCAGCTTCTCAATTTATGTCATAGTTTCCCTGTTTTTTGTCCTCGGAGTGACTTCCTGTACCTTGTCCCTTCAGTTCTATCCCAGGTCATCATCCTTACCTGAGCCAATTTTTTCTCTGTAATGTTAATGCAATTTAAGCCCTTTCCTGACCATTAATAGGCCTCACATGGAGCCCATTAAAGGAAGCTTGCTTAGAGGAGGCTTGCTTGTAGGAAAACTTTCACACCTTTTGCTAATTTCTAATTAGGCACTGAGTCAAGAGGGTTGTGATGCCTTCTGACTCTGAGAAGTGTATATATACTCTGAGTTGGTATTTTGCTTTGGGGGCTCGCTTATGAGAAGGATCTTGTGATTCCCTGGTCAAGATTCTGAGTTGCCATATGTTCAGTTTCCCAACTGCTCAGATATAAAGACTTTCTCAATCCAGGGATGTATGTAAAGTGTATAGTTGATTTAAGCAGTAAGAGCCCTATCTGTCGGTCTTGATTTCTCTGTGTATATTTTCTCTCAAGTTCTGGGTGCTGATTTTCCCCCTGAACTAATGAATGTAATTTAAAAAGATTATTGACCCCTTAAACAGCTATCTTTCCTAGTAAAGCGGATCTAAGAACCTGTGCTAGCAGCCATCCTGGGTATGGTAGGATGCTTGCTGCTACATTCTCCCATCCCCATCTTGATCACTTTGTGAACCAGTTCAATTCCACACTGTCCTCTTCTCTTGAATCTCTTGTCCCTTTACTCCTACTCAGATGCTACTGAATGAAACTGGAGAAAAATCGCAAAGCTACCCACTACAAATACATATTACATAGTTTCTTCTAGGCCACACTGTAGCAAGGCAATCCTTTTATTAACTCATTATCCCACTCAACAAACACAGTAGCTTTCCTCAAACTGTTCATCCTTCCTTAAATTTCCCACAGTTCCTAATTCTCCCAATCTCTTGGCTGAGAACCTTGGCTCATATTTCAATGAAAACAAAATGGAAGTCATTCATCAAGAATGTCCTCTTCTCCTTTCCTCATGTTATTTACATATCTTTTACCGTTATCTCCTCCATTACCTCTGTCTCAAATGAAGAAAGACCCTTCTGCATGCTAAGGCATACCTCTCAAAATGCACAAGTGATCCTGTTCCATTCCATCTTCTCCAGCAGATTAGTCTCTATCACTCTCAGTCTCTCTCATCTTCATCTTCAGTCTTTCTTTGTCTACAGGATTCTTCCCTATTGCAAACAAATATACCCAAGTCTTTCCTATCCTCAAAAATCACACTTGATCGATCCATCCTTGATAGCTATAATCCCATACCTCTCCTTCCTTTAGTGGCTAAACTCCTTGAGAAGGCCATCTTAAATCAACACCACTACTTCCTTTCCTTTCACTCATTTCTTAACTATAGTTAAGAAGTCTATAGTCTGGCTTCAAACCTCATCATTCAACTGAAACTGCTCTCTACAAAGTTAACTGACAAGTCTAATGGTCTCTTCTCAGTCTTCATCCTTCATGCCCTCTCTGCAGCCTTTTACACTGTGGACCACCATCTTCTCCTTGATACTCTCTTCTCTCTAAGTTTCTGTGAAACTTTTCTATCCTGGCTCTTCTCTTACCTGGCTGATCAGTCACTCTGAGTATCTTCGCTGTATCTTCATCCAGATAACCCATCTTAATGGTGGTGGTCCCCCAGTACTCTGTCTTGGGCCCTGTTCTCTTCCCCTTCTATCCTATTTTCCTTAATGATCTCTTCAGCTCCCATGGATTTAATTGTCATCTCTATGCTAATAATTCTCATATATCCTTTCCAGGCCTGACTTCACTCCTAACCTAAAGTTAGGATGGACATCTTGACATCTTGAACTAAATGTCCTCTAGACATCTTAAACTTAACATGTACAAAATTAAAGTCATCATCTTTTCTTCTATTTGCCATATGGATATCTTAAGTTAAGTATTTCCAAAACGAAAATCATCATCTTGAAGACGGCCATATAATGGCAGGGGCTCACCTGAGCTCTCCCACATCCCCTCCCCAAAAAACCTTTAAAATAACACCTTGAAATGAATTCTAGAGCAGTAGAACCAACAAAAGGATGAAGTGAAACAATTTTCCAGGCCAAGACAACTTAGAAGGTCAACAGAAGGTAAGAGTAGAGCATGGTCCAGTACAGGCTGGGCCCTGGTAAGCCAGCAACAGACCTCGGGTGCAACTGAATCAGCAGCAATGGCTCTGGAGCTCTCAGCCCACAGAAGACAAAAGGATCAGACAACTAATCAGAAGGAGATTACCAGGGACCCTTTGCTGGCATCAGGTTCAGGACTCTGTTGCCTTGCCTATATGTGGTTATGAGTTGCAGTCCAAGGATGAAGAGGAAAAACAGCAATTGTTAGTATGTTGTTTATTATGGTGACAGGCATGATCAAAATACAAACTTTCACACACACACAAAAAAATACAAACTCAGAAGAAGACAACTATGTCAAAATAGCTACAAGCAAAATCTCAAAGAAAAGTGTGAATTGAACTCAAGCCCAGAAGGAATTCCTGGAAGAGCTCACAAAGGAGTTTCCAAACCAAATAAGGGAGGTAGCAGAAAAATTAGGAAAAGAAATTACAGTGATTCAATAAAATCGTGAAAAAAGAGTCAACTGCTTGATAAAGGAGGCACAAAAAAAATATTGAAGGAAGTAACACCCTAAAAAACCAGAATAGGCCAAATGGTAAAAGAGACACAAAATTCCACCAAAGAGAACACCTTAAAAAGCAGAATTGGGGTGGCTAGGTGGTGCAGTGAATACAGTGCTGGCCCTGGAGTAAGGAGGACCTGAGTTTAAATCTGGCCTCAGACACTTAACACTTACTAGCCATGTGACCTTGGGCAAGTCACTTAACCCCAACTGCCCTGCCTTCCTCTCTCCAAAAAATCAATTTTTAAAAAAGCAGAATTGACCACATGGAAAAAGAGATACAAAAATTCACTGAAGAAAAGAATTCCTTAAAAAATAGAACTGACCAAAAGGAAAAGGAGGTACAAAAGCTGACTAAAAAAATAATTCCTTAAAAAATAGAATCAGTAAATTACATATTTAGTGCCATGCCAATCAATCTACCAAAAAATTACTTTGTAGAGCTAGAAAAAATAGTAGCAAAATTCATCTGGAAGAACAAAAAGTCCAGAATTTCAAGGCAACTAATGAAAAGAAATGCTAGAGAAGGTGGCCTAGCCATACCAGATTTTAATCTGTACTACAAAGCATCAGTCATCAAAACTACTTGGTACTGGCTGAGGAATAGAGCAGTGGATCAATGGAATAGATTGGGTACACGAGACTCAGCAGCAAATGATTATAGTAATCCACTGTTTGATAAACCCAAAGACCCCAGTTTTGGGGATAAGAATGCACTATTTGACAAAAACTGGTGGGAAAACTGGAACATAGTGTGGCAGAAATTGGGCATAGACCAATATCTAACACTGTACACCAAAATAAAGTTGAAATGGGTACATGATCTAAGTATAAAGGTTGATGTTGTAAGCAATCTGGGAGAGCGAGGGATAGTTTTACCTGTCAGATCTATGGAGTGGGGAAGACTTCATGATGAAACAAGAGTTAGAGAGCATTACGAAATGCAAAATGGATAATTTTGATTATATTAAATTGAAAAGCTTCTGTACAAATGAAGTCAATGTTACCAAGATTAAAAGGGAAGTGGAAAATTGGAAAAGAATTTTTACAACCAGTGTCTCTGATAAAGGCTTCATTTCTAAAATACACAAAGAATTGAGTCAAATTTATAAGAATACAAGCCACTCCCCAACTGATAAATGGTCAAAGGATATGAACAGGCAGTTTTCATAAGAGGAAATTAATGACATCTGTAAGCATATGAAAAAATGTTCCAAATCACTAGTGGTTAGAGAAATGCAAATCAAAACAATTCTGAGGTACCACATCTCACCAGCCAGACTCACTAAGATGACAAAACAGCAAAATGATAAATTCTGGAGAGGATGTAGAAAAATTGGAACACTAATGCATTGTTGGTGGAGCTGTGAACTGATCCAGCCATTCTAGAGAGCAATCTGGAACTATGCCCAAAGGGCTATAAATAAGTGCATACCCTTTGACCCAGCACACCACTTCTAGGGTTATATCCCAAAGAGATCAGAGAAGTGGGAAGAGGACCCATATGTACAAAAATATTTATAGCAGCTCTTTTTGTGGTTGCAAAAAATTGGAAAATGAGGGGATGTGTATCAATTGGGGAATGGCTGAACAAGTTGTGGTATATGAATGTAATGGAATGTTACTGTGCTATAAGAGATGAGGAATAGGCAGACTTCATAATAACCTGGAGAGACTTATACAAACTGATGCTGAATGAAAAGAGCAGAACCAGGAGAAATTTGTACACAATCACAGACGCAACATATGTGTGATGACTAACTTCAATAGACTGGGCTCTTCTCAGCAATACAAGGTTATAGGACAACTCCAAAAGACTCATGATTGAAGGAGATATCCACATCCAGAGAAGGAGATGCAGAGTCTGAGTGCAGATTGAAACAAACTACTTGCTCTGTTTCTTTTTCTGGTTTTGTTTTGTTTCCTCTTTCCCACTGATCATTCCATCAGTTACAATCCTTCTTTACAACCTGACTAATGATTAATGGGAAGATATTTGTAGATCCTATATCCTCGTGCATGCCTCCATGATGGGGGGAGGGGAGAGGGAGGAGGAGAAAATCTGAAACTCAAGGGACTGTGGAACTGAATGTTGTAAACTAAAAGTAAATAAACCAATTTAATAAAAAAAAAATAGAATTGGCCAAGTGGAAGCTAATGACTTTATGAAACATCGAGAAACTATTAAGCAAAATCAAAACAATGAAAAAATAGAAAAACTGTGAAATATCTCTTTAGAAAAACAACTGACCTGAAAAATAGATTAAGGAAAAATAATTTAAGAATTATTGGACTACATGAAAGCCATGATAAAAAAAGAGAGACTAAACATCATCTTTAAAGAAATTATTAAGGAAAATTACACTATTCTAGAATCAGAGGGTAAAACAGAAATTTAAAGAATTTACTGATCATCTCCTGAAAGAAACCCCAAAATGAAAACACCAAGGAATATTATAACCAAATTACCATATCCCAGGTAAAGGAGAAAATATTTCAAGCAGTCAGAAAGAAATAATTCAAATATCAGGGAGCCACAGTCAAGATAACACAAGATTTAGCAGCTTCTACATTAAAGGATCAGATGGTTTGGAATATGATATTCTGGGAGGCAAAGGAGTTAGGATTACAAGCAAGCATCACCTACCCAGCAAAACTAAATATAATTCTTCAGAGAAAAAAATGAATATTTAACAAAATAGAAGACTTCCAAGCATTCCTAATGAAAAGGCCAATGAGAAATTCTGTTTAAAATAACTATAGACAATATAAAATACTTGGAAATCTACCTGTCAAGGCAAACCCAGGAACTATATGAACACAATTACAAAACACTTTTAAAGTCAAAACTAAAGAACTGGGAAAATATTAATTGGTTATGAGTAGGCTGAGCCAATATAATAAAGATTATAATTCTACCTACATTAATTTACTTGTTCAGTGCCATACCAAACTACCAAAAATTATTTTATAGAAATAGAAAAAATAATAAAATTTATCCAAAAAAATCAAAGGCCAATAATCAGGAGAGAATCAATGGAAAAAAAAATGTGAAGGATGATGGCTTAGCTGTACCAGATTTCAAACTGTTACAAAGTGGTGATCATCAAAACAATATGGTGTTAGCTAAGAAATAGAGTGGTGGGTCAGTGGAATAGATTAGGTACACAACACACAGGAGTAAATGACTATAGTAATCTAGTGGTCGATAAACTCCAAGATCCAAGATTTGGAGACAAGAAAGCACTCTTCAACAAACACTGCTGGGAAAACCGGAGAACAATTTGGCAAAAACTAGGTATAGATCAACCTCTCACACCACATAGTAAGATAAGGTTAAAATGGGTACCTGATTGAGACATAAAATGGTGATGGCATAAAGAAATCAGGGGAACATGGAATAGTTTACCTGTCAGATCTATAGATAAGGGAAGAATTTATGACCAAACAAGAGACAGAGAGCATTACGGGATGTAAAATGGATGATTTTGATTATACTAAATTAAAAAGAGTTTGCACAAACAAAACCAATGCAGCCAAGATTAGCAGGAAAGCAGAAAACTAGGGGGAAATTTCACAGCAAGTTTCTCTGATAAAGTCCTCATTTCTCATGGAGAACTGAATCAAATTTATGTAAGTGCAAGTATAAGTACAAGTCATTACTCAATACATAAATGGTCAAAGGATATAAACAGATAGTTTTCAGATGAAGAAATCAAATATAATCATGTGAAAAATGCTGTAAATCACTATTGATTAGAGAAATGCAAATTAAAACAACCCTGAGGAGACACTCTCTACCTATCAAATTGGCTAATATGAGAGAAAAGAAAAATGATAAGTGTTGGAGGAAATAGAGTAAATTGGGACCTTAATGCACTGTAGTGGAGTTGTGAACTGATCCAAACTTTCTGGGAAACAGTTTAGAACTATGCCCAAAGGGATATAAAACTATGTATACCCTTTGATCCAGCAAAATCACTATAGTTCTATGTCCCAAAGAGATCTTTTTTTATAAAGGACCTATGTGTACAAAAATATTTATAGCAGCTCCTTTTGTGGTGGCAAAGAATTGGACACTGGGGTGCTAGGTGGCACAGTGAATAGAGCACCAGCCCTAGAGTTAGGAAGACCTGAGCTCAAATTTGGTCTCAGACACTTAACACTTACTAACCATGTGACCTTGGGCAAGTCACTTAACCCCAATTGCCCTGCCTTCCACCCTCCAAAAAGGAAAAAAAAAAGAATTAGACATTGGAGCAATACCCATCAATTGGGGAATGGCTGAACAAGTTGTGGTATATGAACGTAATGGAATACTATTGTGCTGTATGAAATGATGAGCAGATGGATTTCAGAAAACCCTAGAAAGACTTGCACGAACTGATGTAAAGCAAAGTGAATAGAACCAGGAGAACATTGTACATAGTAACAATAGTATTGTATGATGATCAGTTGTGAATGACTTAGTTATTCTCAGCAATACAATGATCTAAGACAATTTCAAAGGACTTATGATGAAAAATGCTATCTACCTGCAGAGAAGGAACTGACAAAGTCTGAATACAGATTGAAGCATACTTTTTTACTTTTTTTTCTTTTTTTATTCTATGTTTTCTTTCACAATATGACTAACATGGAAATATGTTTTCATGACTGCATGTTTAGTTTATATCAAATTTCTTGCCTTCTCAGGGGAGGAGGAGGTGAGGGAGGGAAGGAGAGAATTAGGAACTCAAATTTTTTTTAAAGAATGCTCAAAATTATTTTACATGTAACTGAAAAAAATTTTTTAAATAAAATTATCACCTTTTTCCCCCTCTTGCAAACTTCCCTATTACTCTTGAGGGTGTCACCATCCTCCCAGTCACCCAAGCTTTCATCCTTGACTCCACACTCTTCCCCATATCCAATCTGTTGCCAAGTCAAGTCAATTTTCCTTCATAACATCTCTTGTATACACCCCCTTTCTCTCATCTGAAATTGTCACCACCCTGATACAAGTCCTTATCCACTCATGCCTAGGACATTGTGATAATATGCTGGTTTATCTCCCTACCTTAAATCTCTTCCCATTCGGGTTCATCTACCCCATTGATCTTCCTAAAGCCCAAATCAGATCATGTCACCTTCCCTCACACCATTCAGCAAATTCCAGTTGTTCCCTGTCACCTCAAAGATTAATTATAAAATATTCCATTTGGAATTCAAAGTCCTTTATAGCCTGTTCCTGTCCTACCTTTTTGATTCCCTTCACCTTATTTCCCACCATGTCCTCTGCAATTCAGTATCACTGGTATCCTTTCTATTCCTCACACAAGGCAATCAGTCTCCAAACCCCATATGTTTTCACTGGCTGTTCTTCATGCCTGAAATACTCTCCTTCTTCATCTCCATTCCTGGTTTCTTTCAATTCCTAAGAAACCTTTCTCCATCTCCCTTATGCTAATCTCTCCCCTCTGTTGATAATTTGCAATTTATTCTGTATCTATCTTATTTGTAGACAGTTGTTTACATGTTGTCTCCCTTTTTAGCCTGTGGACTATCTTTTGCATTTCTTTATAGCCCCAGCATTTTGTACAATGCTGGGGCACAGTAGAAACTTAATCCATGCTTGCTGAATGACTGGCTGACAATGAGTCATCCCTCAGCCTTGTAACTATCCCATAACCTTCCTAAATCATCCCATAATCTGTCTTGGGGAATATGGACGTCAGTGAAACTCTTCTATCTCTCCAATCCCACCATGGGGACCCTGTACTCAAATTATACTAGAAAACTCACTGCTCAACAGAGTAGCACTGAGTATTCCCACCTCCACACACATTTACTGGAACTCCATTTCTCAAAATTCACCTGTTAGTAAGATCCAATTCCATGGCTACTCCTACAGTAAGTTCTTATCAATCAACTGCCTCTGAACTTCATGAACATTGATTATTGCCATGAATCATAATCTCACACATATAGTAGTTAATTAAATTAAGATTTCCATGGGGGAAAGTTAATGAGCCAGAGGAATAGGGAATAGCTGAGGCCCAGAAAAACCTCAGCTTTGAGTTGGAAAATGAAGTGGGTCAAGGTACAAAAAGAAAATGTGTGGTTGATAGTGGATAATAGTTGAAAATGACTCCCTGCCAACCCCACCTCCTCCTAGCCACATCTCTCTCTTAAGCAAATTGAAGTAATTGAGGAGACTGCAACAAGTGGTGGTAGGAATTAGATGAATTGTGACTCAATTCAGGAGCTAGCTCAGTTCCATTTCTATTAAGTTATGAGTCTAGTTCAATTTCTGTCCTGTGAGAAAACTTTATTCAGTTGTGGGAACTGAGAGAAAACCTTATTGCATTGTTTGACCCTAACCTTGCATGGCTATATAGGATGTATATATAGGGTGTGTTCAGGGAAGACTACTACCTTTGATGTGAGTGGTACCAAACCCTTTTGCGGGCTGTTTTCCACCATTGGTGTCCATCTGATTTACCCACCTCTCATCTGTGGCTCCAAAAAGCCATAACATGTGTAGCAGCCATACCCCAGTAAACCATTTTGGCAAACAAACCAGGTTAAAGATAACAGATAGGCCTCAAACGTGTCAGTGAGTTGGGGGCGGGAGGTGTCTACCTCAAGCATATGAAGACTTCCTTTGTATGAAATGGGCAGATGAGAACAACCAATGGCCATGAAGGCAGCTGTAGCAAGTGCTGTGAAGTGCTTCAAGCTTGATGAGACATCAAAGATGCCATGGTCAGCCACTGCATCGTGAGTCATCACCAGATAGCTTGACTTTCGTCTTGCCACTGGACTTTGATGACTCTGGAAGAGAGAGTGAAACCAACAATTTTGTGCAACTCTGCCTCACTTAAATACAATTTATGCATAAGTCAATAGGCATCACTCAAACCACTTTATCATTCTCACCTACCTCAAAGTCCTTGGGACAAGCAAGTGATAAAGCAGTATGTGGGGATACACTGGGAGCTGTAGTCACAACCCCACATGTGGACAGCCCAGGCCAGAAGGTCATCTTCTTCTTGGACTGAAGCAGCATGGGATTTTACAGCCTTCTGGGTGTCTGAGCAGCCTTTTTTAAAGGACTGCTCTGCTCACCTCCTGGCATGAGGAAGTGCCTAGAAAAGGTGCCCTAAAAACTGTTAGCTTCACCCATCCGTAGCCTGCTTGCTGTAGCAGGAGGGGATTGTACCCTACGGTAGAAACACACCAAAAAAATGTACAAAAACTTTTACAAAGATGATGCCACTGACCATCACTACATGGGATGTGCCCAATCTTATAGATAGTACAAAATCCAGTAGACCTGAAAGATGAATGGCTCTTGTTGCAAGAGAACTCAGTGGGTATTGCATGCAAATAGCAGCCCTGACTAAAATAAGGATGGCAAATGAAGGCCAGTTTACTGAAGTCAGAGCTGGATATACTTCTTTTGGAGTGGCTGCAGAGATGGGGAGCACAAAAAAGGGGTGTAGGTTTTGCAATCAGAACTAATCTAGTCAACACACTCATATGCCTACCAAAAGGAGTGAATGACTGGCTCATGACAATGTGATTGCCATTTGCAGGAAAGCATCATGCCACCATCATCAGTGTGTATGCTTCTACCATGAAGAACTCTGATGAGATCAAAGAAGAAATTTATAAAGATCTAGAGACCCTCATCATCAATGTGCCAAAAGAGGACATGCTTATGATTCTGGGTGACTTTAATGCCAGAGCAGTCTCAGACTAATCCTAAGGAGGAATAGAGTTGGAAACCACAACAGCAACAGTCACTTGCTGCTGAAGACCTGTGTGTCTAATGACCAGCACCATCTTCTATTTACCTAAACACAATAAAACTTCATGGATATACCCTCTCAGCAAATATTGGAATTTAGTAGACTGTGTCTTTGTAAGGACATATGTGAGAGTGATGAAGTGAATGTGTGGTGCAGAGTGCTGAGCCAATCATAGACTTATCCTCTTCAAGCTAAATATTTGCATGCAGCAAAAGCAGCCACTCTAAGGCAAGATGATTACTGGCAAACAATATCAAACAGACAGAGCACTTTTTAAAGTGGGAACAGTTCATTGCTAACTTGGAGGGAAAACTGAGTCCACACATAGTTGGCAACAGTGGAGCAGAAAAGGAGTAGGTGGCTTTCAGAGATTTGGTGTATAGCACTGGTGTATAGTGTTGGGCCAGAATATTCACAAACACAAGATTGGTTTGACAAAAATGATGGAGAAAATTAAGAAGCTGCTAAACAAAAAAATGAGAACTCCACAGGATTTACTAGCAGGATAGTTCATCATCTCTAAGAAGGCAGCATTTGACTCCATCAAAAGTAAAGTGCAACATGTATATCCTATGTCAAATTGCTTGCCTTCTAAATGGGAGGAAGGGATAAGGGAGGAAGAAAATTTGGAACTTAAAACTTGAAAAAAATGCTAAAATTGTTTTTAACATGTAGTTGAGAAAGATAAAATATTGATTTGTTTTTAAATGAAGTGCAAGCGAAGCTTAGAAATCCAGGATTCTTGGCTCAGTAAGAAGGCAGATGAAATTTAGTTTTACACTGGTAGGAACAATCCAAGGCACTTTTATGATGCCCTGAAGGCTATTTACAACCCAAAGACCGATGATACACCTCAACTACTCAATGTGGATGGAGTCACATTGATTAGCAGTAAGGATATGATCCTGGAGAGATTGACTGAACACCTCCATAGTGTTCTCAACAGACTATCATCAATCAATGCTGAAGCCATTGACCATATATATCAGGTTGTTGACAATTCCTCTCTAGCTGAACTTCCAACTGAAGAAGAGATTTTGAATGCCATTCAGCTTCTCCCATGTGGCAAAGTGCTTGGTGCTGATTCTCTTCCAGCTGAGATTTGCAAGGCAGGGGTTCTCCTACTCATACAAAAGCTGACTGAAATTTTTTTAGGTTTATGTGGCAAGAGGAGGTTATTCTCCAGGAGTTCAAGGATGCCTCCATTGTCCATCTCTAGAAAGGTAAAGGAAATAGGTTGTCCTATGACAATCACAGGGGGGATCTCTCTCTTAGTCATTGCCAGCAAGTTTCTTTCCAGAGTCCTCCTTAATAGGCTGATCCTTCACTTGTAAGATGGTTATCTACTCGAGAGCCAAGATGGCTTCAGAAAGGACCATGGAATGGTCAATATGGCATTTGCTGCCAAATAATTTCAGGAGGAATGCCAGGAGCAAAACAGAGGTTTGTACACAATATTTGTTGATCTTACTGAGGCCTTTGATACTGTCAGTTATGAGGGCTTGTGGAAAATTACAGCAAAATTTGGGTGCCTGGAGAAGTTCATCAGTATTATAAATGTCAGTTTCTTAACGGCATGCTTGGACAAGTTCTGGATAATTGACAATACTCTCACACTTTTCCAGTCACCAAGGGAGTGAAGCAAGGCAGTATGATTGCTAGTTTTTAGTATGATTTTTAGTGTGATGCTTTCAGCAATGTTTTCAAAAGCCTTCAATGAGGACAAAAACAGCATCAAGGCCAGTTACCACGTTGATGGTAAATTATCTAACTTGAAAAGTCTACAAGCAAATACTAAAGTAGAGGAAGAGTTGGTACATGATTTTTTGTTTGTTTGCAGATGATTTTGTACTCTGTGCAGCCTCTGAGGCTGAGATACAGCAAGGTTGTGGATCAATTCTCTACTGTTTGGGCTAATTTTGACCTAACAATTAACACCAAAAAACACAGATTCTCCACCAGCCAACACCATGCATACGTGGAACCATTAGTTACAACAAATGGAGAAATTTTGGATCCTGTGGATAAGTTCACTTATCTTGGCAGTATTCTTTCCAGATACATACACATTAATAATGAGGTTGACACATGAATTGTCAGGGCTAGCTCAGTGTTTGGGAGGCTCTGAAGAAAAGTGTGGGAGAGAAAAGGTATTGGATTGCCTACCAAACTAAAGGTCTACAGAGCTGTTGTGTCGACCTCATTGTTACATGCCTGTAAAACCTGGACAGTATAGCAGCACCATGCCAGGAAACTGAATTGCTTCCATTTGAATTATCTTAGGAAGATTCTAAAGATCGCCTAGCAGGATAAGATACCAGACACTGAGGTTCTTTCTTAACCTGAACTACCAAGCATTCAAACTACCACAGAGTACAATTCCAATGGGCTGGCCACCTTGCTCAAATGCCAAATACATGTTTGCCTAAAAGACTATTTTATGGAGAACTCACACAAGGCAGGGGCTCACATGGAGGTCAGAAGAAGCAATACAAGGTCACTTTCAAGGTCTCTCTAAAGAACTTTGGAATTGATTGTGTGACATGGGAGATACTGGCAAAGCATCACCCAACATGACATGCCCAAATCAAAGAAGGTGCTGTGTTGTATGAGCAAAACATAATTGTAGTAACTCAAAAGAAACATGAGACACTCACATTTAAAGACATCTCCACTCCAAACGTTCATGTGGACTATTTGTACTCA
Organism: Pseudochirops cupreus; assembly: GCA_028627135.1. Lineage (NCBI taxonomy): Eukaryota > Metazoa > Chordata > Mammalia > Diprotodontia > Pseudocheiridae > Pseudochirops > Pseudochirops cupreus. The sequence continues at coordinate 531,060,347 of CM053580.1, forward strand.
ACCTTTGGTAGAGCCTTCCAAGCTTGTATTGGTCTAATCAGCCATAGTCAGACTCACTATACCTTGACCTCAACATAGTGATGTCATTTCTGTCCTTTTTGAGAATAAAGGTGTAATAGTGATGATTTTGAAGTTCCTTTTGTATTGCTAAGCTGAGAGGTACTTAGCACTTAGTAATTAATCAAGCCTCTGTTGAAGAAACAGAAGGTATGAACCCCCCTGTTGCTGACATAACAGGAAGGGTTTGGCTGTAATAGCAAGAGATTGGCTTAAACAGGAAGGAGCTAATGCCATGTGTGTATATAAGGAGAAGCCCCTGCTGGGTTAGACAGATCTTCTTGGAGCAAGCTACGTGGAGGCAGAAGCTGCTGCCTCCAGGGAGGCTGAAGAGGAAAGGCCCCCCAGGCTGAAGAGAATGATTTTGATTTTGGGAACCTGGGTGAAGTGATTTTGATTCTGGGAACCAGCTGGAGCTTCTGCTGAGTTGTTGCTGAGTCCAAGGGCCAGTCAGAGCTTCTGGGAGTTGCTGAAGACTAAGGAAGCATGTCTGTGATGCTGGTACTTTGTATGAAACTGTTTGTGGCTTTGTGAAGACTTGACTTCCCAGGAACAGAGACTGTGAAGGATTTAAGGTGGATTAGACACTGTGAGCTTCAGCGTGGAACAGGAAGTGTTTGGAGAGCTGGACAAGGACCTGGGAGCTGTCTGTCTTTGAACCCAGGTGACAGTTTGGTAAATCCAGGTAGGGCCTGGGACCGTGGAAGGGGATCCAGGGAATCTGAGATACTACCTCGGGTCAAGCTGAAAGAAGACTTTACTTGGATACTGTATATTGACTGAGAAATTGTAATTTGCCAGTGACCTAGGGGTGGACCTAGGAGGTGTATTTTCTGATGATTGAATAGTGAATGACGACTGAATAGTAATTGATTTGCAACTTGGTGTGCCCCATGAGTGGAGAACTTTGACTATTGTACTTTGTGTCCTTTAAGGAGGCGAGCCTCCTTAAGGATGATTGAGTTGATTGAATGATTGAGTTACTAAATGATTGTTCTTTGTCCAAAACTGTGTGACCACTGTGGTGAAAACTATGTGGCCATTTTAGTGATAAGCTGTTGTGAATGCTATATTTTGATTTTCTGTGAAAAGTTGTAACATTGTGAATGCTGTGCCTTGATTTTCTTTAAATGTTTTGCTCTGATTTGTTATTGAATAGAGTGTTCACTATACTGTGTAATCAGAACCTTGAAAGCTGTTTGCAGTAGCATTCTTCTGGAAAACTGCTCATGCTTGGCTTTACAGAAGGACAACAATCAACCAAGAGACCTTAACTAGAGACCTAGGTTATGATGACCAGAAACCCAGTCAGATCCAAAGACTGATGCAAGGAGTTTTCTCACAGTTGTACATCTGAAGCAACCCATTTATGTCTTATCTGAAAACTGGCCTCACGTTGATAATCCAGTTATTGTTTCCAAGTTCCTTTGATTGTCCACAGACACTTTGTCAGGGGGAGAGTGAGAAATCTCCTTTTCTGATTGCAGGGAATTGCATCTCTTCACTCTTCCCCTCCCAACTTGGAAAATCCTTAATCTTTCCTCCGTTTAGAAATCAGATGACCTAATGTTGTATCTTGGTTAATTGTTTCTTTTTAATTAATTGACCTTATTTAATTGTTTTTAATATATAAAAGTCCGTCTCCCCCTATATTTGGGGTACAGAGTTAAGCTGAGGAAGGGCTCTGGTCCTGCTTTGTTGGGTAATTGCCATGTAGTGCTTGATAAATTGGTATGCTCAGAAGATCAAACCTTTGTTTCCTCAGTCATTTCATCTTTCACCTGCCTCTCTCTGTTTCTGTCTCTGTCTCTCTGTCTCTCTCTGTCTCTCTCTCTCTCTTTCTCTGAAGACATCTTCTTGCCTTGCTAGTCAGTCAATAAACATTTATTAAACACCTACTGTAGGTCAGGAAATGTGCTAAGGAACTAGTAAGCACTTACTGAATGTTTTCTTCCTTGCTGAGCTAAGCAATGATATTACAAAGAAAAGGGGGGGAGGGAAGAAAAAGCAAGAGAAACAAAAGAAAGACAAAAGGAAAGGAAGGAAGATAAGCAAAGAAAGAAAGGAAAACTGGTCCCTGTTCTCAAGGCATCTACAGTCTAATGGAGGAGATAATATACAAACAAGTTTGTACAGACAAGATATATGGATATAAATAAGATAAATTAGAGATAATCTATGCAGGAAAGGCACTAGCATTATGGGGGATCAGGGAAGTGTTCTTATAGAAGATGGAATTTTCTCTGAGATTTTCAGGAAGCCAGGAGGCAGAGATGAGGAGGGAGAGCTCTCTAGCTATGGAGGATTGCGAATGCAAATGTATGGAGTCTGAAGTGTCTTGTACCAAGAACAAGAAAGCTAGTGTCACTGCCTGAGTTTTCTATCTCTATAGCTTTATATTTGTGTCCTCACATCTTAGCAGAGTGCCTGAAATAAATATTTTCTTCATTCATTCATTCACCAAGGGAAACTAGGTACTCTCTTCTCTCCTTATCTAATTCAAGATTAATTGTCTGGTAGTCATTTTTGTCCTTTACAAGATTATTCTACTTTTCAAATGAAAAAAAAATCAAAATAAGCATTGAGTAATTCTGCCCTTCTCATTTTCATCAACCCATGCACACACACACGCACACACATACACATACTAGAAGGTCAGATCACCAGGGAGAGGCTGGCTAGATCAATCTCACAGGATTTTAGAGGTAACCCTAAAGGGTAATAAAGTTTTTTCCAATGCTATCACCTCAAATCTCCATTATGGCATGCTTCTTTCCTCCTTATCAATCTCCATTTGTCTCTTTAATATCCATTTATATCTTCAATGTCAATATCATTAATTAGTGCCCCATGACCAATTTAGCCAATTATCATCAATCAGCTTTACAAAGAAGCATTTACTGAAAAGATATAGCAAGAACCCAAGTATGAAACTGTCCCTCAAGAACAGGGAGCTTACTATCCCCTCTGCCACCTCTTTCCCTGGAGAGGGAAAGAAGCTATTTCCCCTGCCACATGTCCTTTGTCATGCCACCTTGCTGCATGACTTAGTGTCTTAGCTACCAGGGCAATCTGCTGGTGGGCTGGGTCACACAGTTTATACTCCATGACTGTACTGGCATGCCAGACTCAACTACAAGCAAACTCTGGTATTGACTTCCACCACTGGACCTCTGTTGCTCCAACCTTTCAAAGCTCTCAAGTAGGTGGTATAATGGATATAATGTTGGACCTGGAGTCAGGAAGACCTGAGTTCAAATCTGTCCTCATATATTTTACTCTGTGACCTTGATCGAGTCACCCTAACCTCTTTCTGCTTCAGTTTTTTTGACTGTAAAATTGGGGTGATAACAGTAGCACCTACCTCCCAGGGTTGTTGTAAGAATCAAATGAGATAGTATTTGTAAAGTGCTCATCACAGTTCCTGGCACATGGTAGTCACCAAATAAATGTGTATTTCCTTCTTTCTTTCCAAAGGATGAAGACATAAATAGGAGGCAGGTAGCCTGGTTCTAGATATAGGTTTGCCTGGGAGGCCAGGCTCACAGGCCCACAGTGCACCCCCTCACCTGCTCTCCAGTGACTCCTACACTGGAGTTAGGTTAGCAAGCAGAAAAAGAAAACTAACTTCTCCATTGGGACCTTTCTCCTTCACTCCCAGTTCTGGTTCAGCACCCAGTCTTTTCCTTGCCACATAGCAGGACAGGAAACAGTCACTGAATACCTGCTTGTGCTCTGAAGTGGTGAGTCAGGTCCTTCAATTTCCCCATCACCACAAACTCTCAAAGAAGGCTCACCAAACTCCCATTCTTCCGGGTTGTGACTTCATTTGTCAATCACCTCATTACATTTCTCCCCAACTAGATAAAACACAAACAACTCAACCCTTTCTTTTTGGTCCTTAGTTCTCATCCATGTTGGCTGATGAGTTTGTCTCCTGTATATCCTTGATGTTCTCTTTAGATAGCTTCACCTTTCCTTCTTCATTGGAAATGGTTCTGTTTGTGTCTTTAGAATTTAATTTTTTAAAACTTTCCTTCCTCCCCGTTTCCCACCCCCCATTAACCGATTTCCTCTCTGGGATTTTGAAGCACGAGATCCTAACCTATCCTTCTCATGAACCCTTTGAAATCTACTCTGCCCTAATCACAGCTTCATATGGGACTGTCCCCAGCTTCTCTCTTCTTTCTCTAAGACAGAGTGTTCACTTCCTCCCAAAATTCTCGTCCTTTCTATTTAAACAATCAGTTCCTTCTCATTAGTCAGAATTCAGTACAGACTAATTGGTCCTACTCATGGTTCCCTCCAAATTCTGAAGGCTGAAATTCTTGTTAGGGCAATTCAAGTATGAACTAATTCTTCTATTTTTGCAAGAAATAACCCTAATAGATTTCCAGATCATTGAAAATCTTGTCTATCTTGCCCTCCTCATCACGTACGATCTATTTCAAATCTCCATTTCCCTTCTCCCCACCCCACCTTGTCCTTACCCCTCCCTACCACACACTCTCCCTATCTATCTCTGTCACTCTCTGTCTCACTCTCTCCTGATTTCTTTCTCTCCTTTCTCCCTTTTTTCTCTTTTGTGCTCCTTTCTCACTGTCTCACTGTTTGAAAGGCGTTGACAAAAAAGAGCCCTGACGACAAGGAACCGGCTACAATGGTAAGTTACTTAGCCTCTCTTGGCATTGGTATTCTAATCTGTACAATACAATCCATGGTCTACATGGCCTCAAAGATTCCTTCCAACTCTAGATGTGTTTTCATACTATAATATGATCTCCTTGTCAGTTGAGATCTGATTCCTTCATTTTCAGTCTGTCTGTGTTGGTTTTTCTCTCCGTCAGGTTGAGGCCAGGACAGGGTGAATTGGTCATGATTTCCCCTCTCAGTATGAGTTCTGTCCTAAGACCCAAATGCTGATTCCCACCCCCTTCTAACTGCTTCCATCTCCCAAACAGACCCTGACACTCACTCCCCAGCTTTCTACTCTTTTATCCATCAAGCCATGCCCCACTTTGTGAGACTTCTCCGAGCTGTGGTCTCCATTTTTCACTCCCACTGGTCCCACTGGGGGAAAGAAGGGGAGGATAGGACTTTCCAGGCTAAAGACAGGAAGTAAATGGCCTCTTTAGGTGGCTAGCAGATGTGGGGGTGGGGTGGGGAATACTGGAAACAAGGGCCCGTTCCTGAAGCCCAGAAGTACCTCTCTGCCCACCTACCCACAGACACTGGCCTGGGATTTCCATGAGCCCCACCCACCCCTGCTGTATCTACCATAGTCTTATTGAACCGCCTCTATCTGCCTTCTCCACTGGGTCAATAATTAGCATGCATTCATTAAGCACCTACTATGTGCCAAGTACTGCTAAGTAATACAAAGCCCAAAACAAAACAGTCCCTGCTTTCAAGGAGATTGTATTTTAATGGGGGGAACAACTTGCCAGTGTCCTTGCCAGCACGTTTTGTTGTTGTAGCAAAAAAAAAAAAAAAAGGAGGGGGATGGGGAAGAGGACAGTGGGATTCCCCTACATTGGGGAATGTCTAAACAAGCTATGGTATATGAATGGAAGAAACTGTTATTGTGCTGAAAGAATAAACAAAAAGGATGGATTCCGAGACATCTAAAAAGAATTGTATGAACTAATGCAGAGTGAAGTAAGCTGAACCAGGGGAACTATTTTATACAAGAACCACAACATTGTAAGTGAAAAACAACTTTGAAAGGCTTCAGTAATGCAATGACCAATTATGGGCCCAGGAAACTGATACGAATCATGCCTTCCACCCCTTAGTGAAGAGGGGATGCAAAGTGAAACATATATTTCAAACATGACCAATACAGCACACACTTGTTTTGCTTAAAGCCTTCCAGATCATCCTTAATTCTAGTGCCTTCCTTCTGTTGGTTATTTCAGATTTGTCCTGTTGAATAGTTTGTCTGTACATAGTTATATACATACTTTAGTCCTCTTTAGGATGAGACAGCTAAGTGGTTAAAAGTTAATAGAGCACTGAGCTGGGAACCATGAAGTTTCATTTTTCCTGAGTTCACATCTGGCCTCAGATACTAACTAGCTGTGTGACCCTGGGTAAGTCATTTAACCCTGTTTGCCTCAGTTTTCTCATCTATAAAATGAGCTGGAGAAGGAAATGGCAAACCACTCCAGTATCTCTGCCAAGAAAATTCCAAATGGGGTCAGATGAGAGTCAGACAGAATTGAAGTGACTGAGCAACAAGCCCCATTATTCTGTGAACTCCATGAGAGCAAACACCTTTCTTCCTATCCCTGGAGCCTAGCACATATTAGGTGGTAGAATAAATGTTTATTAACTGACTGATACATTCAGTTGTTACAAAGTTGGGGCTTCATAGGAAAAGAGAGGAGAGTCGAGGAGAACGGGCACAACAGTGCTCATGTTTAGGGGGAAGATAGAAAAAGGTGTCAGATTAGCATTTTAGAAATTTTTTAAAAGAGAGCAAAAAGAAATTCAGGAGGGGAAACAGACCAGCAGGATGTTGTTGGTGCTGTCGAGTCAGATTTAACGTACTTTGCAGAAAACAAACAAGTTCTTCCCACAGAGAAATGGTCTCACATTCAATCCTTTTTTCTGGCCTTTTGGTGTGGAAATCTTTGTTTTCCTTGATGATTTTTGGGCACATAATAAGAATGGTTTTGATTTTTTAAAAAGATTTTCCTTTAAAAAAACAAAGAATCTGAGTACTACTCAGAATGGAAAGAGTACTGAGCCCATACTCAGAATGTATAGATGCCTTCTCTCAAATTTCCGGAGTGATCTTTAATAAATCACTTCCCTTTTTCTGAGCCTCAATTTGCTAATCTCTAGAATAGTAATATTTACACTGTATATTATGCAGTATCATAGTAAGGAAACTGCTCTGTAAATCTGAAAGTGTTGTCGACAGAGCAGTTAGCAGTTACAATTATAATTTCTGAACTTTGTTAATGAGCTCTTAACTGTCTCCTGACTTTCTTCCTCCAGTACCATGTTTTCAGCGGATTCTTCAGGTGTGTCACTCACATTCATCTTGAGTGTTTCCCAATACTCAATCCTAGACATGATTTTCTTTTCATCCTATGCTATCTCACATATCTTATCACTGCCTTTGGCTCAATTGTCATCTCTAAGTAGATGATTTCTAAAATATATATATACGATAAAGTATATATAAAAATAAAGTGTATGTATATGTATGTAAAGTATATATTTTATGTTTATATTTTTATATATAAAGTGTGTGTGTGTGAATAGCCAACACTTACATAGTATTTTAAGGTTTGCCAAGTGCTTATCCAAATATTAGTTATTCGATCTGCATGACAACTCTGGGATCTAGGGGCTGTTATCATTCATCCCCGTTCTACAGATGAGAAAACTGAGACAGGCTTGTTAAATACCTTGCCCAGGGTCACACAACTAGAAAATGTCTGAGGTCGGATTTGAACTCAAATCTTCCTGACTCCAGATACAGACTCTATCTAGACCAAGCCTCCCTTAGTCATTCAACAAGATTTAAGCTCTTAGTGTGCATCAGGCCCTGTTTTAAGCAAAGAAAGGGGGAAAAAAAACCAAGGAACTCACATACAAAAAACTAGGTAGGTACAGGATATATACAGCGTAAATAAAAAGCAATCTGAGAGACAAAGTTCTGGCAGCAGAGAGGGCACTAAGAGAACCTTATGGAAGGCCAGATTGGGGCTGAATCTTAAAAGGAGCCTAGAGATGTGAGGTGGCAGACATGAGGAGGGAGCATCCAGAGTGTGGGGAGATCAAGTACCAGTGGAAAGATGGGTTGTTGTGTCTGAGGAACAATGAGAAGGAGAGATCAGAGTTCAGGGTGGGAAGTATGGTGGAATAAGACTGGAAAGGTAGGAAGGAGCCAGATTATAAAGGGCTTTTAAATGCAAACAGAGAATTTTGTATTGGATTCAGGAGGTAATGGGGTAACTGGTTTATTGAGTAAGGAGGTGGCATGTTTAGACTTGCATTTTAAGAAGATCACTTTGATGGCTGATCGGAGGATGGATTGAAGCATGGGAATACTTGAGGTAGTTGTTGTAGGAGTTCAGGAGTGAGATGATGAGGGAAGGAAGGAAGGAAGAGAGGGAGGGAGAAAGAAAGAGAGGAAGGAAGGGAGGGAGGAAGGAAGGAAGGAAGGAAAAAAGGAAGGAAGGAAGGAAAGCAGAGAGGGAAGAAAGAAAAAAGGAAAGAAACAGGTAATGATTTTTAAAATTTCAAAGGACATAGCTTGGGGGTAATTTAATCATTTTATTAATAAGATCAGCACATTTATTAATAAAAAGATGGTCATCTCTCATGCCAAAGACTCCTAACAGTGATGAGGTCACAATTTATGTGCTCTTCAAAGAGTAGGTGTTCCTGAGGGGTAGCAATCAACTCTGTTTCATTAGCAATTAATGAGAAAATGGATATTACAATAAGAAGGTGGGCTATATTACAATTAAAGGTCTTGGGGTACTGATCTGGATCACACAAACCTTTGTTAAAGGGACATCAATTTCCATATCTCCTGTTTGACAAAAGGGAAAATCAACACTTTCCAGACCAGTCTGAGCAAACACAATGAGCAGGAATGCATCCATTAGCCCAAACTTAGAATTTCTTTTACTGTCTGATTAGATTTTAGCCTGGGTAAATCTTTGCCTAAGATTTCCCACATGGGTTGGTTTACAGATGAAGAAGTAGAAAAGGGCAAAAACCTTGGTCCCAAAACAATAATTAGTAATTAAATAAAAGAGAGAAACATTCATTTCTCATAGAAAGAAAGGATTAAAGAAAGAAGGGAAAAGAGAGGAAAGGAAGAAATAAAAGAAAGAAGGGAGGGAAGAAAGAATCATACATTTTTAAGGGTCTACTATGTGCCAGGGACTGTGATAAGTGCTTTACAAATCTGATTTCATTTGATCCACACAACAACCCTGGTAGATAGGTACTATTTTTTCCCCATTTTACATGTGAGGAAACTGAGACAGAAAAAGGCTAAATTGATGAGGTATAAGTATGGGGGATTTCTAATGAGAAATCCTTTCTAGGTTCAGTGTCTGAAAAGAATTACAGGCTCAGCTGTCCTTTGGCAGATTTATAAAAGTTTATTGTTACACAAGGGCAAAAGGGATGGGGTAAGGAGTACAAGGTACAAGGGGGGTGGGGGGTGTCAGAGAAAGCCTGAAAGTGCGACGCTCTGCAGTGGGCAGGGGTCTAGAAAGACAACCTGCAAAGAGCAGGAGGTAGAAACACAGTTTTTTAAAGACATGAAACTGTCAATCATAAGTTCATTAGGCTAATTAGGGGTACAGAGGTGGAGCTAGGGAGGGGCCAGGGAGTGGTTAATACTTAAAAGAACAAGCACCCTTCACATCAACTGTGCATGCATTTTGCCCATAATTCACTGGGAGAAACAGCAGGGTATAAGGGGAGGGAGGTGTGGTTTTTGCCTTGAAATGTCATAAAGTCAACCAGTGGTCAGATCTGAGGTCAAATTAAATGAGATGTACCCATCCAGATTTGCAAATGGATGAGTTTCGTTTACTAGAACAAAAGGAGGTAGTGCCTTGAAAAGATTCTTGTTATCATAGCTATAGAGTTAATGGTTTCAGAGGAAATACATCTAGCCTGGGGGCAGGGAAGGCACAGTACAGCTGGGGGGAGGGAAGAGACAGAGTTAAACTGATTTCACAACTGATGGTACATACACAAGACTGAAGTTACAGCTATGCCACAAAAATCACCCCAAAATATATTACAAAGGCCATTCAGCACCGCTTCAAAATCACTTGCCCAAGGTCACACAGCTAAGTAGTATCTGAGGCTAGATTTGAATTCAGGTCTTCTTAACTCTAGGACCAGCACTCTACTATACCACCCAGATGCCACCTAGAACCAGTACAAGGGTATGGCTATATGAGAGGAGAGAAGGGACTGTGTGTGTGTGTGTGTGTGTGTGTGTGTGTGTGTGTGTGTGCATATATATGTATATGTATATGTGTGTGTGTGTATATACGTGTGTGCAGATGTATGTATATGTATATATGTGTGTATGTGTGCATATATATGTATATGTGTGTGTATTTTTGTGTCTGTGTCTATATATATGTATACACACACACACACACACACACAAGAGATGTTGTAAAGGTAAAAAGGTAAAAATGATAAGATTTGGTAACAGATTAGATATGTGGGGTGAGTGGGAGTAAAGAGTAAAGTTGACACCAAGATTGTGAGCCTGAATAACCAGGAAGATGATAATCCCTTGACAGTAATAGGAAAGATGGGAAGAGAAAAGGGTTTGGGTAAAAAGATGAGTTCTGTCTTAAACATGTTGAGTTTGTGATGTCTGTGGAAATCCAGTTTCAGAGGTTTAGGAGAGAGGTTATGGCTCTATAGACAGATCTGGGAATTATCTTCATAGAAATGATAAATGATGTGCGGCCTGTGAATTGCTTGTCTTTCCAATGGGGGTGGGTGACAAGGGAAGAAGGGAAAGAATCTAGAACTTAAAGTTCTAAAATCATATGTTAAAAAAAAAATATATATATATATTATTATTATTATTATTATTATTTACATGCAACTGGGAAATAAGATATACAGGCACTGGGATAGGGAGATCCATCTTGCCCTACTGTAAAGTCAGAGGGGCAATGGGGGAGGACATAGGAGAGAGCAGATTGGGGAAGGGGATTGCTGTTTTGGGGGGGTGGGTAGGGGAAAGACGGGGAGAAAATTTGTATCTCAAAATCTTGTGGAAATCAACGATATAAACTAAAAATAAACAAAAGTTAATCATAGAAATGATAAATGAATCCATGGGAACTGATGGCATCACCAAGTGAAATAGCAAGAAAAGAAGAGGCCTTGAGCCAGAAAGAGAACACTCCCTGTTAGTGGGTATGCCCTGAATGAAAATCCAGCAAAGGAGACACAGAAAGAGTCATCATACAAATAATAAAAAAGAAAGCTCAGAAGAGTATCATGAAAATCTAGAAAGGAAAGATTACTAAGGAAGAAGAGGTGATTGACAGTTTCAAAAGCTGCAGACAGGTAGAGAATGAGGATTGAGAAATGGCTTTTTTCATTTCTTGTCATGAGTTTGTCAACTAACAGATCTTTTGTGACTTTGGAGAGGGCAATTTCAGTTGCATGATGAGGTCAGAAATCAAATTGCCCAGAGTAGAGAACAGGAGAGAAAAAGAGATGGAGGCACCTGTTGTCAGACTGTGAGCTTAGCAGAGAAGAGGAAGAAGAAAGGACAATAGCTGCAGAGATGGTCATTATTTGTTTCAATTAATTTTAACTAAGTTTAAATAATAAATAAATGAACGGATAAATAAATAAATCACCATATCATCTGTAAAAAGGAATAATTTTCTTTCCTCTTTACCTTTACTTATTCTTGAATTTTTCTTTCTTGTCCTACATTATCTCTAGTGCTATGTTAAATAATAGTGGTGATAATGTGCCTCTTTGCTTTACCCCTGATCTTTTTGGAAAGGTCTCTAGCTTTTCACTATTACATATATTTAAAATATACTTTGTGTGTACATATGTATATAGGGAGAGTGTGTGTTGTATTACCTTGTTATTTTCATGTTACCTCCACCATTAGAATGCAAACTCCTTGAGGGCAGGAACAATGTTTGCCTTTCGTTGTATGACACATAGTAAGTGCTTAACAAATACTTTTTGAATTGTTGACAGGCACCTTGCTCAAATATGGATCTGGCTGAAGTCTTCCCCTCCAGCTAAGGAGCTTCCCAGGACACCCAGGAGAAAATGGCAGATTCAAAATTATCAGAGCCGGTAGAGACCTTAAAAATCACAGAGTCCAGCATCATCATTTTATACATGAGAGAACCTAGGCCCAGGGAAAAGGAAGAACTGACCTGAATCAGAAGCAGAGCCTGGAGTCAAGGTCATTTCTGCTGGCTTTTATGTCATTGCTCATAGACTCATTGAATTTTGGTCCTTAGAAGGAAACTTGACAGACAGAACATAGAATGAGAGTGTGGGAAGATAAATAGAACATTTAGAATCAGAATGGGCCATAGCACGTGGAGCCACCTTCTTGCTGTTCCTCACACACCTTCCGTTGCCCTTTGCTATGCTGCCCCTGAGGCCCTCCCCAGTACCTGGGATGTGCTCCCTCCTTACCTTTATCTCTTAGTGTCCTTCAATGCTCAACTCAAACAGCACTTCCTACTAAATAATAACAATAATAATATCTACCATTGATAGAGGGCAGCTAGGAGCACAGTGGATAGAAGAGTCAGGAGGACTCATCTTCCTGAGTTCAAATCTGACCTCAGACATTTACTAGCTATGTGACCCTGGGCCAGTCGCTTCACCCTGCTTGCCTCAGTAAATGATCTGAAGAAGGAAACAGCAAACCACTCCAATATCTTTGCCAAGAAAACCTCAAATGGGATCACAAAAAGTTGGATATGACTAAACAAAATCATTTATATAGCATTTTGGAGTTTGCATATTAATTTTATAAATATTTGAGCCTTATAACAACCATATGAAGTGGGGACCACTTATAGGTGAGGAAAATTGCACTGAGAAAGGTTAGGTGACTTGCCCAGGGTCACTCACCTAGTAAGTGTCTGAAATCAGATTTGAACTCTAGCTAGCTCCATCACTCTTTTCACTACAAAATCTGGTTGCCTTGTGAAGCCTCACCCAATCCTCCCTAGTGCTAGAGCCTCCTATAAAAACAACCTTCATTTATTTTGCATATACATTTATGGGTATATGTTATCTCTCCCTGAAGAAGATAAACTCAGGGATTATGATGTCAGAGGTTATATCATTTTTGGCCTTGCATCCTTAGCACCTCCTAAGGATGTCACTTGAAACATAGTAGAGGCTTAAAATGAACGCTATTTGATTGATTTCTAGAAAGAATGTTGAACCTGGAAGGAACCTAAAAGGTCTAGGTTAGACTCCTTAATAAAAGGATATATTCTGTGCAGTTTGGATTCAGTCAAAGGACCTCACTTGAGGACCTAGAGGGACCCTTGTCACCTCCTGTCCCAACACATCTTCTCTGCTCAACAGATCAGGTCATAGGTTAACGATTCCTTGAGTAACAAAACTTTTTCCTACCTATATCTGCTCCCCACTTTCACAATCAATCAGTCAACCAGGCAGGCAATAATATTCAACAAACATTTATTAAGTGACTGGGTCAGACTCTGTGTTAAGTACTAAGGATACAAAGGGGGCAAAAGACAGTCCCTGCCCTCAAGGAGCTCACAATCTAATGGGGAGATAATGAGCAAACAAATATATAAACACGCATGCAATAAAGGGGAAGGCACTTGAATTGAGAGGTTGGGGAAGGATTTCTGAAGGTGGGATCTGAATTTGGATTTGAAGGAAGCCAGAGAATCAACAGAGTGGAGGAGGAAGAGCCTTCCAGGCATGGAAGACAGTCTGAGAAAATGCCTAGAGCTGAGAGATTGAGTGTCTCGTTCTTAGAACAGCAAAGAGGGCAATATTCTCCCTTTCTGGAACATCCATCTCTCCCTCTTCCAGGTACTTGGCAGCTTTGCCCCATTATGACTTTCTCTAGGAAGTCCTCCCTAATCACTTTCCTTCTTCCTCTAAGCCCCTCCATTTTTGCCTATAGGTGACCCTCACCCTGGGGACACTGTGCTGGAGTCCTCTTCATGAATATATGAGTCATCATCATAAAAGCTAACATTTATATAATATCCACTATGTGCCAGACTCCATGCTAAGTCTTTTACAATTATTATCTCATTTGATCCTTACAATCCTTTGAAGGAGATTCCCCACTTATTATTATCCCCATTTTATAGATGAGGCATCTGAAGCAAACAGATTAAATTATTTGCCCAGGGTCACATAGTTAACAAATGTCTGAGGCAGGATCTGAGCTCAGGTCTTCCTGAGCCCAACATTCTATACAATCAAACACCTGGCTGCTCCCATACAAAATCTGCCCTACACCCCCCCCACACACACACACACATTTAAATACAGATGCTATGAGAAGTTCCATAAACAGAGCCCAGGTATAATGTTTCTATCTCTCTAAAGCTCAGCCATCCAGAACAGGACAGAAGACAGAACACAAAGGATTTTGTTAATTGGTTAGGTTTGAAAATGATCTTTTAAAACCCCATTCTCTGGGGAATTAGAGTGGGCAGAATTAGAGTGAAGCCAAATCTTGCCCTGATTCCTTGTAAGTAGGGCTTAACCTTCACTCTCTGGCCTTCATGATACTGGCATTTGTAGAAGGAACTGCAACTACAAAGCCAGAAAGGAACCTTTGTTGCACATCAACCTGTAGGGACAGAAACACCTGAGTACTTGACCCCAGGTGACCTTCCAGGGGAGTTTGGCTAGAGTGGTTGGGTGGTAGCCATACCGCGCCCCCCCCCATGGCATTTCAGTATTTCAGTGCCCCTTCGAGGGCTGCCATTGCAGCCTGTCTCCATGTGACCTTTGGAGCTGTAATTGTCCAGGTGCAGAATAATGACTATCAAAGACCAGTTAGGAGGAAGCCAGTTAACTGTGTGTGAGCTGGACATAAAGGCATCCATGAAGCCCTCATCCCACCCCATTCCATTCTCATAATCACTCCTTCCGGAAGTATGATGGTGAAGGGAACTTCTGAATCCTGTTTTACCATTCTCTGATTCTCAGCTATGGAGAGGCAGCTTGGGAAACTGGCTAGCTTCCTACCACATCTTCTTATGCCTCAGTAGACTTCCCTTCTGCTACACAGTCCCATAGTTGTTTCTTCTCTCTTTAAGCAAGACTATGGATCCCTTCTCCAAGTTGTCAAGGCTCCTCTCCTGTGTTATAGATGGGCTTAGAGATGTAGTGGTGAAGCCAGGATATTCCTTTGACTCTCTGTGGCCTGCTAGATTAAGGGATTGTTTGATTCTGACCACACCCTTTTATTAGTTTGAGGCAGATATCTAGTTTCTTGAGGACCAAATGGGCACTTCCCAGGATGTGAGTCTAGTCAGGTTCTTTCTACACTGGCACTTCCCTTCCTATCTTGGAAATATTTATTTATTTATTATATGGTTCTTGGGAACAGGGAGTGTTGGAAGTAGATTAGAGAGGAACCTGGGACTGCCCTTAACCCTAAGACTATTCCTGGAACTGTGAGGTTCCTTCAGACATAGGACCTAAGAGACTGAGATATTTCAGGACTTCACACCTTCCCCACCCCATCCCCTGTCCCTCCCCCCTTCAGTTGGAGGCTCCCTTGGGACCCCAGGGTTCAACTTAATCTTTGTGCCTCCTCTTTCTACCATCTTTTCCATTCTTTCCCCTTAGAAGAGAGAACTTGGATATACTGTGCTTTACACTGGAAGTTGCTAAAGAAATCTCTGTGTACATGGAAACAATAAAGCAACATCAGGCTAGAAAAAAAAAACCCATTCTGCTGTCTGTCTAGTCCCTCTTCCCTTCCCACCTTGGATCACAGTCAGTTATTTAGTAGAAGGGACCTTGGAGGTCAACCCCTTCATTTTACAGAGTAGGAAGAAAAGCCCTCGACAGAGTGATCTCATTCTATATCTGTAGATCAATTGCACTCTGGAATTTCCTGCAATCACACAACGGATGAAACACACAGAATGTTTTCCAAAGGTTTTCAGGATAAGTCTTTATTTATTTCAGACACACTCCCAGGGCATGGGGGTGATAAATAAAGTAATTTAAAGTGCACTTGCCCAGAATAAATACACAATTAGAGATATGAGAGAGTGACTGACTCTCTCTCTCCCCTCCTTAGCTTGGGGTTCCCTGGATTAGCAAACTCTTGCCCAAGCCTCTTCTGCCACTGAGAGGATGGGTGCTCTCCAAGTACTTCACATGAAGATCCCCATGAGGTAGTTTAGCACCCCTAGAAGCCAGCAGGGAAGAGGAAGCTTCTTGGCCTCAGTCCCTGGTCTAGGAATGATTATATAAATAAATAAATAAAAACTGCTGTTTCTAAAATCAGGTATGCAGATTAGTTCTCTCCCAACAACGCTATGAAGTAGACAGTGCAAGGATTATACCCATTTTACAGATGAGGAAACTGAGGAACAGAGAGGGATCAGTGTCACACAATAAATAAATGTCAGAAACAGGATTCAAAACCATGACTACTCTGCCTCTCTACCCTAGGACACCACCACTGTGAGGACCCAGAACCAGCATGGTTCCCATAGCCTTCTACTGTCTCTCTCTGCGGCATGTTTGGACTTGCAGGGAACTGCCGGCAGTTAGGCTGGGAATTCCCCACAGCTCAACCGCAAAGCGGGGGTCCCCAGGTTAAATAAAACAAGAGCATTTCTGCCCACCCCCTCCTCCATCTTCCAAAGAAGATACCACAGTCTCAGTTAATTGGTCACAATAAATATGCCCCAGATGCCCTTAAGGGCTGTCCCCCAGCCACCCAGAAAAGGCCAAAGGTACTGGCCCCAGACGCCAGCTGCCAATCCAGGAAGTCCCCCCCTGTGGTGCTCATGCTAAGCTTGAGCCGCTCCCCAGGATCTAGGAAGATGAGGGAGGACTGGAAGGTGGTAGCAGTGGAAGTGCTGGAAGGTCCCACGTCCAGGGAGAGAGTCAAGACAGCTTGACCTGCAGAGGCCCGCACCACAGAGACTTCCACAGTGCCCTGGCTGTGGGCAGAAACCATCACCTGCTGCAGCTTCAGATGGGCATAGATGAAGTAAAGCCCAGCTACCCCGACCTCCAGCTCTTCTTTATCAGCATCATACTTCATTTGTGAGTCCAGGAACACCCCAGAAAGACCAGGGTCACTGTGCCAGCTCAACGTCTGGTTCTGCACCAAGGCTGGAGGGGCCAGAGGAAACAAAGTCAGTTTAGCTCCAACATTCCCAGAATCTCAATATCAAATGGTCTGAAGAGGTGTCAAGGGTTCAGTAATAGGGGTAGGGGCTTCATTTTGGAGAGGCTTAGACAATCTCTATGTCCTACCCTGGAAAGAGGCCAGGATTGGGGAGACAGCCTCCCTCTTTAGTTAAAACACACACACAGGTCGGGGAGTGGGGAACAGAAGGCATTTAACAGATAAGAAAACTGAGGTTACCAAAGTAACTTGCCCAGGGTTGTACAGCTAAATAAATGTCTGCGGTGCAATTTTGAACTAGGTCTTTCTGACTCTAAATTCATTACAGGGAGAATGAATGGGGGTGGGAGGGGAAATTACACTTACCATTTTTCATCACCAGTTGGGCATAGGGACCCTAGAAAGAAGAAAGACAAGTTGAGTTCACGTGGATGCCCCTGGAAATATAGGGGAGACGTCTCTCCCTTTATTTCTTGAACCACCACAAGGCTCTCCTTCAGCGCGCACACACACACACACACACACACACACACACACACACACACACACACACACACACACACACACACACACACACACACACACACACACACACACACGGCAGGAACTGATGCCGCTACTGCAACACCCTTGATCCTTGGTCAGTCAAGACTACCCCTCCAACCTGCTTCCCTTCATATACCCATCCATAGTGTCTCCCTAAGCAGTTAAAACCCACCCTACCAAAGAGGAAGGCCTGAGTCTTAAAGGGGAGCAGGTTGGATGAGACGGGACTAGGCTGGGGAGGGAAAGAAGAATGGGGGAGATGAAGAGGGGTGTCTCCGGGGACCCTAGAATATAAAAGAGATCCTTTGAGATTTTTCAATGCTGTTTCTTGGAGGGGAAGAGTGAAAGGAGCACCGAGTTCCTTTCCTGCCAGCGTATATTTGGGGGACACGGGTATCAGTGTCCTTTCTTGACAGATTATTCAAGAGACTTCAATGACACCAGAGTCCCTTCATGTGGGGAGTGACAGACTACTTTCCTCGAGGGAGGGTGTAAGTTCTTTCATGTGGGAAAGTAAAGAAATTGCAGGGTCCTTTCCTACGGTGGCAGGGCGGATAAGGGAGGCAGGGATCCAGTGGTCTTTCCCCACAGAAGGTGGATTAATAAAGACACAGCGGTCCCGGGGTGGGGTGGAGCGAGGAAGGGAACAAGAACGTCAGGGGCTTTCTCTTACCTGAGCGGAGACCAGAGGAGCAGAGAGTCGTTCGGAAGCAGGAAACTGGGCAGGGTTTGCTCTGAGAGCAGTGTAAGCGGCCAGGATTCCCGCTAGCAGCAGTAGCGCTGTCCCTAGGACCCAGTCGAGAGCACGGCAGGTGCGGACCGGAGCCTGTGAGATGCGATCTGGGTTCTCTGGGTCCGAACCGTGGCCCATGGCGAGATCAGGTCGTGTTCCCTCTGACCACGCAGGGCCAGCTTTATCCTCGCGACCAGGAAGTGTAGCCTTCCGGGGCGGGGACCCAACTCCACTCCCCGCATTCACTCACTGCCTGGGAGGGGGTGGGTCCGTGGGCCCCAGCATCCAGCTCTGGGCGGAGAAGGGGAAATTCTTACTCTGGGCGGAAGAAAAGAAAGTGACCTTGCTAAGGAGCTTTGGCATCAGAGCTCAAATATAGCATAAGTGTATTTTGGTTGTCTCTCTGTCTCTTTCCTGTCTAGAAAGAATCAAAGAATCTATTCTGTCTCTGTCTGCCCTCCGCAGGGCTCTCACCTCTGGGTCTCTCCTTTCTTCTGTCTCTGTCTGTCTCTCCCTATCTCGGTCATCCAATCTCCCAGCAGAATACTGGTAAAAGTTTAACCGCTGGTCCTTGGGGGGAGGGGAGATGTACAAACAACACACTTTAAAATTTAATCTGCATTAACATTTTCTCCACCACTTTTTTTTGCTTTTTTTTTGGAGAGACAAGACAGGGCAATTGGGATTAAATTACTTGCCCAAGGTCACACGGCTAGTAAGTGCATCACTTTTTTAAGTCTAGACAACCAACAAAACGATAAATCAAGCCCTGATTTGGAGCGTTTACAGATTTCCGAGTTTTAAATGCTTATCCTGAAAATTTAACAACTGGCTGGTTCCAGTACACCCTGAGTCCCGCCCCCACCCCAAGCCCCACCCCGAGGGTGTCCCGGGATCTGCAGGTCCCTGAGAGGGAGGTCGAGAGAATGGAAATTACAGAGACATACGGGAGTATGGGGGTGGGAGTAACGCGGCTAGGGGCAGGATGAGACAGGAAGGATTTAAGAGTCTCCCTTCCGGCCACAGTATTTCCCAGGAGGGCCGGTTTAGGTAAGGCTCTCTCCAGGGGAAAGTTTGAACTGCAAGCATCAATCCTTGTGAGCCACGCCCCTTCCAGCCCACTGACAACCTCAGTCCTTCTCTAGTCAATCCCACCCCTATCCCTCTCATACTCGAGCTGAGTGCCTTGGTCTGATCTGTGGAGTTGAGAGGCCCCATTTCTGGGCCCACTTCCGACTCTCCTATGGGGTCTTTTCCAGCCTCTCCTCTTGTGACGCACACCAATCGCCGCCACCCCTCAAGTTCCGTAACTCACCACCCACCTCCCTGCCCGGCACAGTTCCCATCAGGGCCGAAGTCTACAGTGAAACTGGAGACTCCAAACTAGAAATCCCCATGCATGGAGAAAAGGGAGAGTGGTACAAGGGTGGGTGGAGGAAACCCTGTTTCCCGTTTGTCTACCCTGCCATCCGCAACACTCAGAGGGCCTAAGAGGTTTGCCCACGAGGATGGCCTCTAGAAGGGGAGAAAGATGCTTGAGGAAAACCGATCCCCCGGTCTCTACTAGGTCGCGTTGTGTCCCAACTGTGCAGCTGTGAATGCCTGAATCTAGCTCATTTCGCTCTTAGTGCTGTGAGGTCAATAACAGAAAGGTGGTCAGGACTCCAGAATCTTAGAGTAAGAGGCCTTAGAGGCTATCTACCAGACCTTGCCTTTGGCAGTTTGATAAAGCCTATGGACTCCTTCACAGAATAATTTTTAAAAAATATATAAATGCACAGGATTCCAAAGGAAACCAACCATATGGAAATATAATTGTCAAAATACTTTCAAAAGCAAGTCTATGAATCCACCATCTAGTTGTACTGATCTTGTAAAGAAAATGGGGAAAGGGGAAATTGATCATTTCTAGCTGAACTGTGTATGAAGGAATCTGAATGCTCTCTGTATGGTAAATGGGGATTTGTGTATCTGTTGGGTGGGTCGTCTGGGCCCATATGTTCCTGGAGTAGTTTTAATTTGTAGTGTTTTTGTGCTATGTGTTTGCTATGCATGAAATATGTGTGATTCTGTCTGTTTGAGGAGTGTGTGTCTGTGTGGTTTGTATTGTTGCTGTACAGCCTTCGGTTTGGAAGAGGACTAATGACATCACGGGTGAAATCTTGATTTTCCGGTGAATTGGATTTAAGTGAGGCAGTGCTTCGAAGTCATCAGCCAGTGGGTGAGAATCATGTGAGCTTTATGTTTCCATTTCTATGTGTTTACAATGTGTTCGGAGTATGTGGTTAAAGTGTGAGCAGAACGAACATTGGCAGAATAAGTGTGGAGTGTATATTTCTATATCAAGTTTGTTTGTCTGTATATGTTTCTATGGTGCATAGGAAAATTTATCCAATAGGCATTTATTAAGTGTCTGCTATGTACTAGGCACTATACAATGGCTACAAAGACAAAAGCAAAGCATTCCCTGCCTTCAAAAAGCTTACCTTCTGTTGCACCTTATGTCTGTTTATGGTGTGGGTATGTGTGTATAAAAAGTAAGTATCTGCAGCATGTATGTAGGGGGTGTGTATGAAATGTATGATATATCTGTCAGGGTTTCTGGAGTGCCTGTGTGCCCTGTGTGTTGAAGCCAGCCAAGGAAAGCCAGTTGTTAAATTTTCAATGTGAGCATTTATGTCTCTGAAGTAGGCACATGTTACAGTTCAGGACTTGATGTATTATTTGTTTGACTTTTTTTCTAATTATTATTTAGACTTAAGAAAGTGTAGGAGAAAATATAATGCAGAGAAATTTGTATGTATCTGCATGTCACATGTAGCTGTCATATGTGTATTGCACACATATTATATATGACTATGATGCATTCTGTGATTATGGGATTATGTGTATTTGTAGGGTGTGTACATGTCACCTTTTTGTAAATGACTTTATGAATGACTGGTACTCCCCCCAAGACTTGTTGTGAGGGGGCAGGACTTAGGAAAGAGAAATTCCTCCCCCACTTCCCCCATCCTCGGGGCTCTGGGGAATTTAGCCTGAGTGACTAAACAATGGAGAGCTGTGGTTTCCTCCTGATTTGTGTTCCTGGGGACTCTGGGCAGCTGCCCTACAGCTCTACCCACCCTCTTCAAACTGCAGTTCTGAGACTGGAGGTAGGGGCTGGCAGGATGTTGATGGGGGAGGGTGCAAGTCTCACCTTGAACCAAAAGAGGAGAGGGGAAACAAGGGAAAAGGAGGAACTGCTCCCTTAGAAAGGGATTTGCAGGTCACATAGATCCCACCACCTCTCCTCCTAGATCTCAATGCATAGAAGGCATGCTTTGAGAGAGCCTCTGCCCCCCAAGGGGTCACCTCCCTCTTCAGCACCGTGGCTCAGGACTTTCCAAAAACATCCAGGAATCCCTCTCCTCTCTTTCCCATCTGGTTAGTATGGGAATTCCAGGGACAGTACTCAGCAGTTCATCCTATACTACTTTCCAACACCACTATTTTTACCCTCCTAACAGCCTACCAGGGGCAGGTTCCCCACCCCTGGACTGGGTACTGCCCCAAATAACTCAGAACCCAGATATCTACAGCCCACCCACCACACAGAAGAGACTCAAGCATCTGCCCCCCCAGTTCCACCCACTTTTCACTGCCAGCCCCCCCACACACACACACACAAAATAGTGATAAAGGATCACCTTTACACAGAGATCTAACCAGCTACCCACAAAGGGGACCAGGTATCTAGCCCCACCATTCATATATATGCACATCTTTCTACACACACACACACACACACACACACACACACACACACACACAGAGGTACACATACATGAGCACAAACCTCAACTCCCACCCTCCCACACACATACAAACACAGAAGGGATCCAAATGTCTGACTCCCTTCTGCCCACTCTCAACCACTTTTCACAAATAAGGAATCCAGATGTTCAGTCCCCAGTCTCACCCCTGGCCTCTAGCCTCTTCAAAAAAAAAAATAAACAGGAGACCCAGGAAACCCCAGTCCCCGTTGCATAGAGACCCATATATATCACCAGACCCCCAAACAGAAAGAAACCAGGTATCTGGCCCTCCAGCCTCACCACTTTCACCCCTAACTCCCTACACGCAGAAGGAGTGCCCAGGTGCCCAATTCCCCAATTTCTACAACTCTCAACTCCATCACACTCCAAACTCAAGCCAGTGTGAATTTAAACGGTTCAGTGCTTCCTCACATTCTGTTACAGCTCATAGGGAATTAAGTAGCCTAGTGTATGCTGCCTGAGCGCCATCTGGTGGTTGGATAGGATACAGAATCCTTGGTGAAGGCTATGTCTCAGCATTTAAAACAGCATTTATTCAACGCTTATTACGTACAAAGCACTGTGATAAATGCTGGGGATAAAAAATCTAGACAGTCCCTGCTCTCAAAAAGCTCACATCCTAATGTTGTTGTTGTTTAGTAGTTTTCAGTCGTGTTCTACTCTTCGTTACCCTATTTGGAGTTTCTTGACAAAGATACTGGAGTGCTTTGCCATTTCCTTCTCTAGCTCATAGATGAGAAGCTGAGGCAAACAGGGTTAAGTGCTTCTCCTGAGTCACACAGTTAGTAAGTGTTTAAGGCCAGATTTGAATTCAGGAAGATGAGTCTTCCTGATTCCAAGCCCAGTGCTGTATCCACTGTGCCACCTAGCTGCCTCACATCCTAATAGGGAAAGATAATATACATAGGACGTTTCAGCTGCCAATCAGGTGGACAAACCCAATGGTCCTCAGGGGGCAGTAACACAATATATGGCACTATATCTTCTTTAATCTTTTTCTCATGATAAAACCATATCCATTTTGGATGTCAAGTCATTTGACATGGTGGTAAGAACTTTCTTTTTTGAGGCTTTAGTAGTTAGTTGTGACTATAGGACCTGCAGAGAGGCAGTTGATAGGTTGGATCTGTACAAAGGTATCTCCCTTGGTTGATGGCTTCAGGGACTAGGCTGGTAGCAGGGCTGGCAGTGGGGGAGGGGAGCACTGCTAGTACTGGAGATCTTGGATTAACCTTCTCTATGGTGGCATTTTATTTTGGTGATGGTGGAGATAATAGGTGCCTTCTCCTCAAGTGTTGTTTCCCCTTGATAATGATTATGGAGGCTGGGCTAGAAGTAGAGACTCTCAGAAATTCCAGCCCTTGGATTCTGGAGCCTTGGCAGTTCCAAATCAATAATAACAATAATAAATATACTGCATGGTTTACTGGAAAGAGTTGGCTTCAAAGCCAAGGAAGACTTACATTCAAGTCCTGTCTCTGATATATGTTGGTGATGCAATTTTGAGGAAGTCATTTAATCTTTTAGTGTTCTAGGCATCTCTCTAAGACTATAAATTACAAAGAAAGTGATGGCTTGCACTAATTGAGAGTTTCCTTATTTGGAGCGTCCTTTACTGAAATCACAGACTTGGGTCCTATCCCTAATAATGAAAATAATAATTAAAATGTTTATAGTGCCTTAAAGTTTACCATTGAAACCTGACCATAACAGAGTGATGTCATTTTGGTCCTCTTCAAGAACAAAGGACAACAACCAACCAACCAAGAACTTTACTTACATTAATCTCATTTGGTTCTCATAACAATCCTGTGAGATATCTGTTATTATTATCTCCATTTAGCAGATGAGGGAACTGAGGCCAAGAGAGGTTAGGCTACTTGCCCATGGTCAAACAATTAGTGTATGAGGTAAGATTCGGACTCAGGGATCCCTAACTCCAAGTCCAGAGAGGAATTGAGGAGGCTACTGGGCTAGTGGTTCAAGGAGCATACTGCCTGATACCAGTTCAGATATCACCCTCCCTTAATGGAGGCATAATGCAGAGATTTGCTGTCATCCTATAGGTTCAAGGAAGGTGGCATATAAGCCAATTTAGATGTCTAAGTGTCCCAGGTGTCATGCAGGGAAACAAGGTATCATATTGCCTATGTGACTTAGAGTGAGTCACTACCTAGTCTCTGGCTTTGAGAGGACTGCCCTAGATGATCTCCAAGGTCTTCCAGCTCTAAATCCTATGACCTTCACATAGACAGAAGCACTTCAACACCACACAAAGATACAGTACACACCATACAATAAGACAAAAAAATAGAGACACACAATGAGTCACTTTCAACTTATATAATGGTCTACCTGTGTCTGAGTCTGTGGAGTATGGCTTTGAGGACCAATAAACTCAACCATACTCACACAAGCCTCTTACCCTCCCAGTTACTAGATCTTCTCACAACTCACCACCAATCTTAACCCAGCCACCCAACTCAACCCTTCCCCAACCCCATTCCCATTCATTTAAGCCCTTCTCAGGAAGTGGAGGCCTCTGCTCTCCACCTTCTGCCTTACCCCAAAATGCTAATGAGGCCCTTCTCCTTTCTTCCCATAGTCCTAAACTCTTCTGGCTCATAGACTTTCAGAATTGTAAGGAAGTTCAGACATTCTATCTTCTGTCCCCTTGCCTTCACTGAGATTGCTTCCCACACCTGGAATGCATGCCCTCCTCACCTGTCTCATTGAATGCCTAACTTCCACCAAGTGCCAGCCACCTCCTCCAAGAAGCTTATCTTGATTCCTTCCCCCAGTTGCTAGCAATTTCTCCCCCCCCCCCATTAATTTACATTCGCTTAAATATGTTTAAGTCATCTTATCTATGTATAATAAAATATTAGCTACTTGAGAATTAGGACTTTCCCCACTTTTATTCCCAGTGCTAAGTGCACGTGCCTGACAGTAAGAATTTAACAAATGCTAATTTAAATTGAATTGCACAGAGAGTCAAAGAGGGAGAAATGCCGGGGATTGCCAAACAAAACAGAGAGTCTGTTTGAGATTAGAGAACAAATATTTGTTGTGAAAGAAAGCAGCACCTCGTCCTGACGTGACGTTTTCCAATATTCTCAACAAGGGCTTCTCCAGCCTTTGCTCGAACGCCTCCAGTACAAGGCATTTCTAGAATGGTATTTCCTCTCTGTGAAGAGCCAAGGGCTCCCCCACCTCCCACCCAAGAAATTCCCACATGGGGAAACAGCTTTATGAGACATAGAGAAGTGACAAGATGTGTGTGAAAGTGTTCAGGTTTTAGGGTCCCTAGTTCCTTTTTCTTCTGCCCTTGAAAGAGATTTCCTGTCCATCGTGTGGGGCACAAGAAACAGAGACAAGATCGTGGTAGTGGAACTAAAGTTCTCTGCCTGTCTTGCAGATAAGTAGCAATCAGTCAGCTTTGAGATTTAGACTCCTGGATTGTCTCAAGAAAGACATAGAACTATTGGGCTAATATATTGAGATGGGGCATCTGCTTAGTGGCACGTGTTCAGAATCAAACGAGGACAAGCCAAGCACACAGACAAGTCCTCCCCAAGTCCACAGCACCCAGAGGACCAGTGGACAGAGAGCAGCACAGAAGAGGCAAGGCCAGAGTGGCTCTGGAGGAAGCTATGGAAAATCCCATCAGCTTGAAAGGCACAACTCACTTTCCCCCGTGCTTTCCTGGTTACCCTCCAGCACAGTTCCATAGCCCAAATCCGGGGACCCAGACACACACCCCTCTTCCCTTATCCCATTTCCATGATGTATAACTGAGTATATTTCAAGAATGCCCTAATCTCACATGTAGAGCTGGGAGTAAGTAGGGAGAGAGATATGATAAAGAAGTCTCCTATTAACCTGGCTTTTCCTTTCCATTTTTACTGCGTGATAGACCAGGAGGCTTCTCAGAGTTCTTTGAGTCAGCCATCAGGTGGCGATCTAAACTTCAGCTTGCTTCCACTTTGTAAATATCAGCGGTTCTTAGGTTCCTGTATTAAACAACCATTTAACCCTGGCTAAGTATGTTCAAAGCATTCCTGTCCCCAGTTGCCTTAATTAGATTGCAGTCCAGGGTTTTTATCTAAGGGAATGATTCAATCCCATCATATTTCATAAATATTTTGATTCATTCGCACAAGATTTCAATCTGTTTCACAACTGCACATGATCCAAAAAGAATATTAATTTACATTGGGTTAATTCACATGAATTCTTTCAGCAGGACCTGGCGTTTTGGTATTTTCGGGTCTCTCGAGCCACCCTAACCCTCTTTATGGGTAACCTCTTCATGTATGTGTGTATATGTATATTTAAAAGCCTCTCAGTAGATTCATTAGCTTTTAGTAAAGGTGTCAATTAAATGGCATGGCAAGAAAAGTAGTTGCAAAAGGTTCTCATAAACCTGGGATACACTGTCCCACAAATATATACTACCACTGGCAAATATATTGGAATAGTTTGCCATTTCCTTCTCCAGCTCATTTTACAGAGGAGGAAATTGAGAAAAATAGGGTTAAGTGACTCACCCAGGGTCACACAGTAAAGACTTAAAAATTTATTGACTGACTGACTGTTAGGTACATTACTCCTTGCAGTGGAAGATAGGAGAATGAAAATCATGAAGTGAAATCTCTTGGTGGAGTATTAACGCACTGGGGGAGATGAGAATGAATAAGAATGAGATAAAAGCAGACACATTACTAAAACAAACTAGAAATGGCTAGAAGATGCAGAAGGCAACTGAACCCCACAGAGATGCATACCCCAAATGTGACCACACTGGCAGTATTGGTTGGTGAACACAAGTGGAGTTCAGTCCAGTCATTTTCTGCCCCTACTTCCCCAGAGAGCTGAACTAGTTGTTTTTGCTTATCTTCCAAAATCACTTTACTTTCCATTCTCTTCTGACCAGTGGAGAGAAAACGGGGAAACAGTGGGGTGACTATGTGGTGCAGTGAATAAAGCACCGGCCCTGGAGTCAGCGGGACCTGAGTTCAAATCCAGCCTTACACATTTAACACACCTACACACACAAAAACTAGCCATGTGACCTTGGGCAACTCACTTAACCCCAACTGCCCTACATTTCCCCCTCCAAAAAAGCAATAAATAAATGAATGAATGAATGAATAAATAAATAAATAAGAAAATGGGGAAACAGGGAAGAGAAAGAAACCAACCAATGCACATCATTACAGAGGGCTATGCATTATTTTAATAGTTGCATTTTTATCTTAATTGGTAATGTTAATAAAAATCACATTAACAGTTAATCTTAGAAGTTTTAGGTGGTTGAAGTTCAGGGGGCATCCATGGGAAAAGTGGAGATAAACTAATTTTTAAACAATTATTTATTTATTTTAAAGTATCTTTTCTTTTTGAATTCTGATTTCCAAATTCTCTCCCTCCCTCCCACCCCCTTCTCCCACTCACTGAGAAAGCCAGCAAAATGATGTCAATTATACATGTGAAATCATGCAAAACATATTTCCATATTCATCATATATTTTTAAAAGCAAAAAAATAAAGGGAGAAAATTATACTTCATTTTGCACTCAGAGTTTATCAGTTCTCTCTGGAGATGGGTAGCATGTTTTCATCATGAATCCTTTGCAATTATCTTGGATCATTGTATCCATCAGAGTATTGAGCTAATTTTTTTTAAATTTCTGAGTGTATTCTAAAACCTACCCACAAGTCAGACAATGAACCTAGAGAGAGATAAGTTGAAGGGGCAGAGAGATGGGAAGAGAGGTTAGAAAAGGATTCTGTCCAAGTACACCTTTTTTCTCTATCTCACTACTAAGTCTAATACACACCACACTACACATTTACCTGTTTTACACTTATAAAAACCTTCACTTGACCCTGCTATTGATTTAAGATATCAGTCTATATCTCCTCTCTTTCATTGTCAAACTCTTAGTGAGAAAAAATCTTTCTATATTCCTTGCTCACACTTCCCCAACTCTCAGTCTCCTCTTAACACCTTGGAATCTGACTTCAGATCCCACCATCAAATGAAATGACTTACTCTCTGGTTACCATTGCTATTCTAACTTCTAGATCCAGTGATCTTTCCTTCTTCAGTTTTGACATTGATGACCACTCTCTCCTGACCAATGACCTTCTTGATCTCTGGGTTCTCATAACATTGTTTTTTCCTGGTTCCCTTCCTACTTGTATTTTTTTCAAGAGCACTACCATCTTTCCAGTAACTCATCCTTAATTCTTCATTCTCTCATGCTTCACAGTCATTCAATTGCCAAGTTGTATCATTCCCTACCTCTGCTTTCCTGCCTCCTTTTGGATATTGTCTTAGATTCTAAGCAACTTGAAGGCAGGAACTGTTTTTCTTTTTTTTAATTGTGTCCCCAGTGCTTAGTACAGTGCCTGGCACATAGTAGGCACTTAGTAAATATTCGTCTATTGGATTGGATTGGATTACCACTTGCAAAATATTTTTCCTGCCTGACCCCTTCTCACCACCCTCATTTAGGCCTTCATCATTTCCCCAATACCCACCTAATTGACCTCCTTGCCTCCAGGCTCTGCTCTTTTTATCCTCCACACAGCTGCCAAACTGATATTCCTGAAACACAAACTTGATCATGTCAATGACTCCCTCTTGCCTCTGGGATAAATCTTCACAGTTTGCCTCCAGCCTGTCTTTCTAGATGGATCCCTCATGATTCTCCCTTGTGTAAGCTACATTGCAGCTAAACTGCTCCACTTGGTGTTCCTTGAGTATGACATTCCACCATTTGCTAACCCATGCCATTATGCTGGCTCTCCTCTCCACCTCAAAGAATGCCTAGCATCCTTCAGCTCAGGTGCCACATCCTGCAGTTAGGTGGCGCATTAGATAGACTGCTGAGTCTGGAGTCAGGTAGGTTTCAGTTCAAATGTAGCCCCAGACATTTACTAACTGTATGACCTTGGGCAAGTCATTTAGTCTCTATCTCTCTCAGTTTTCTCAATTATAAAATAGAAATAATAATAGTACCTACCTCCCTGGATTGTTGTGAGGATTAAATGTAATATTTGTAAAGTGCTCAGAATAGTACCTGGTGCATAGCAGGTGCTATATAAATGTTCATTCCTTTCCTTACCCTTTCCCACATGACAACTTTCCTGATCTCAGAATTTGTTGATTTCTCCCTCCTCAAAATTACTTTACATTTATATTCTCTCTCTCTCTCTGTCTCTCTCTCTCTCTTTCTGTTTCTCTCTCTCTGTCTCTCTCTGTCTCTCTGTCTCTCTGTCTGTCTGTCTCTGTCTCTGTCTCTCTCTCACACACACACACATCGAGGAATATCAGCTATGTATGCTATATATATATTGTGTGTATATGACATATGTGTATATACTTGTGTGTATGTACACACACAAACATAGTCAACTGTGATCTCATTAGGGAATTCATTCCAATGGCACAGATCAAAGCCTTACCCATCCCATCCTGTTTGACTCTTGGCCAGATTCTTCTAAGAGTGCACCATCTTTGTCTACCCAATGTTCTAGAGACCTTCCTTCTTTCTCCTAAAGCCAAAGGATATCAGGGGAGCACTCTGGCCTTCCACATCTCACCCTTGCCACACAACTGGCTCATTCTCTCTTTCTTTCATACAGTTCCTTGAACATGTCCTTAACTCTTGCTATACTTTAGAGTTTCTCATTGGTTATGTGGTGCAGCCTCCTCAAATGAACATTTATTAAGCACCTATATATGCCTAGCACTATGCTAAACTCTAATGACACCAAGAAAGACAAAAGACTGCCCTCAAGGACCTTACGGTCTAATGAGGAAGAGACAACATGAAAACAATGATGTACAAACTTTTCTTTTTTCTTCTTAATAATAATTTATTTTCCCCAAATTATATGTAAAAACACTTTTAACATTCATTTTTAAAATGTTGAGCCCCAAATTTTCTCCCTCCTTCCCTTGTCTCATGCCTCTCTGAGACAGTAAACAATTTGATATAGGTTGTACGTGTGCAGTGTGCATTCATGAAGTACAAGCTTTTCACGGCTTTTTGCATAAGGAATAGACTTGTGATTACGTCTTTAATTCTTCGAAGGCAGAGGTATTCTCTTTCCTGATACCATATAACAACACTGTTAAACTGTTAGTTTAAGGGTGAGGGTTAATTTATTTCTCCATTCCCACATCAAAGCAATTACCTTTGTTAGGTAAGAACCTTCTTGGTTGGACCAATCAGAACTAGGAGTGAACAAGGTCTATATGCCTCTGTGAATTGTTCAAAGACATTTCAATTGGTACAATAGGAAGTCATTCGTGATTGTGTAAGATTCAGTCACTCTCTGTGAAACCTGTATGATACTAAGAGTTATCTCAGAACTAGAGAAATTCTAAGCATCTGAAGCAGGCAGAATGGAATGGGAACATCAAGGGCTGAGATGGAAAGAATCAGAAGCACACGGCCAAGTGGTAAAAGAGGAAAGAAGAAGATTGAGATATGGTCAAAAGGGGAACTAGGAGGTCCAATAATAACACACACACACACACACACACACACACACACACACACACACACACGCACGCACGCACGCACGCACCCTCCGTGCACCTCCAAACAAAAGACTTGGGCTGACACCACCAATTATACCCACCTTCTCAAGGATAGAGGGAATTTCCAAGAAACAGTATATATTCTTCCTCCTACTTCCTCTCCTCCTGTCTATGAAGAGATACTGTAATATACTTCAGTCCTTCTTTACCCAACATTTCCAGTAACCAGAATCTTGTCTCAACCACAAAGAGGCCAGGGTTTAGCTAGAGCTAAATATGCTTGTAAATTAAGGCAGAGAGCCAAACCTCTACCTAAATTTCCCACAGAGGCCTCAGAATGATTGTGACTGTACTCCTAACTATTTATTTAATATAAATGCCCTGATGCAGCATTGGAGGGAATAGTGTCACCTGAAGGCCCATTATATTGCTCCTTAGGCTTAATACAATCCATCCATTGTAATAGAATGTTGTTAGTATTAACAAGATGGGTCTTTGCTTTCATGGGAAGTCTGGGATCAGTAAAGGAGCTTTGCAATTCCCCCAAAACAAGCCAGCTCACTCTCTTCCTCTTCAACTCTGGGCCTAGCTTATTATCCATCCATACTTTCTGTCCCTGACATACATGCTGGTAGATAAACTCTATAAGCTGTCAAATGCATGCTGAAATCTGGGCAATAAATAAATGTGGCATAGGGGGAAAAGTTGGTCTCAAAGTCAGGGAGATCAGGTTCAGCCTCTGATGCAAGCAGGCTGCATGACCCTGAGTAAATCATTTAACTTCCCAGGGTTCTAAGCAACTCTTTAATACCATAAATTGTAGCAAAAGTACCAACTTGCACTGGTAGACTTTCCCATCCCTTAAAACAATTAAATCCCCAGTCTATTCCTTATCCTACCCACTTGGTCTTTCCAGTGTGGTTGGACAAGCCAAACTCCTTTGGGTGATTATTGATCTCTTCCAGGAGGCCCTCTAATATCCTGTGACCTGATGCAATCAGCATGGTATCACCCCCATGTAGAGAACTTCATCATCCACGAGGCATCTTTTCTTGACCTGGTTACTACACTGGATCCCCTCTATAACACTGGCAAATTTTGGGTAAACATACGTCTCATTTGACGACAGATGTGTATGATCAGAGAGTCATTGAACAGGATTTTCTCTGCTATGGCATCTTTCAAGGAATCCTGAAGCCTCCTCACACACAGATGAAAACCACCTCTCTATAAAAGAATCTATAAGCTTTGCTCTTTTGAATCAAATGTGGTGTTTATTTTTGTAATAAACAAAGTAGGATCTTATAGCAAAGTAGAATCTTATATTTTCTACATCTTTCAGTTAATCAGAAAATGGTAAAGATGTGGTCCATTGTCAAATATCCCTTGTGAAAGTCTACTTTTTCCTTACTTTCCTTACTTACCCTCATTTGGGATGCCCTTGATTCATGTATAGATGACTGTCATAAAGATTGTGTGTAGTTGGAAAAGGAAGCAGATAGGTTAGTAGTTATCGATGTTCTCCCCATTGCCTTCTTTCATATTAGCAAGCCCCAGCTTTATCCATGCCTTTGTTCTCTTCCCCTCCTCCATTTATAATTTATATTAAAATACTCATATATAACACATGTAAGCTCTGGAGTCACTCACATTCTGACTAGCAGGTCAGGTCCTCAGAGTAAGACCTAGTTCCTTAGAGTTCTAGGGATAATCCTTTGGAGTACTGGGTTTCCTCCAGTACTATCACTCTTAATCCCCTGTCTGGTATGTTTCTTCAATATAGTTTCATTATGCAATATCTCCCCAATATCATCTAACCAGTGATTACTACCCCAATATCATGTTAGCTACTTGCTTTCTCCTCAATATCAATTATCTAGCTAATATCAATTGGTTTTTACAAAGGGATATTTACTGAGAAGATATAGCAGGGGAACAAATCTCCCCAAACCATTTTTAAGACTCAGTGACTGGGGAGAGTAGAATCAGACTTAAAAGTGGACTCTACTAAATATTCCCACCAGTGAGTTCACTTCTGGATGTGGCATATAGGTGGTGGCCACATTGTCTCCTTGCTTGCAGGATAAGGTGTCTTGGCTGCCAGGCTGACTCCCTTCTGGGGATGGTTCAAGCAGGTTTCTCCTTGGGACTATCTCCTCCCTGAGCTCTGCTGCAGGGTCCACTAAAAGACTGCTATAGATGCTTGTCTATATCTGTGGTGACTTTTCTGACCTTTTCAACTTTACAAGATCATTACCTAGTCCATTTCATCTCTAGTAATCATTCACTTACATAAAATTAGGAAAAATACATCCACTAGAGATAGAAGAATAGTAACACCATGCATACACAGCCACATGGTAACCACATGGGGAGATAAAGAAGCTGCTCTTACCATTCACCACACTTAGAGACTTACAAGATTTCTTTTCATTTGAAAGGCTTTGAAAAAAAATTTTTTTTAATTTTAAAGGCTTTGGGAGAAAAAGTGGTGGAGTTCCTCTATTAAAGCCTTTTGTATGTAGGTTTAGTTTTAGATTAGCAGCCAGTTAAAAAGCTTTTCATCAACTGTTCCCCAAGACAACAGCAACAGAATTGGAGTTGGAGGCAAGCCTCCTTCATCGTGTCATCATGCATTTCTGGAAGCAAGTTCCCAAGTCTTCACAAGGATAGACAGATAGACAGATAGTAGCAAGCCAGTTTGTGAATACTCCAAAGACTAGGTCGCTGTTGGTCGGTACTCCATTACATTTGTACATGTCATTTCCCCCCATAATAGAATGGAAGTTCCCTGAAGGCAAGAACTGTTTCATTTTATTGTTGTTGTCTTTGTCATTTTTGTATTCCCAGTTGTTAGCACTGTGCTTGGCACATAGAAAGTTCTCAATAATGCTTGATGAATTAAATTAAACAATATAAAATGACATTTTAAAATGAATGTCAGCTTTGAAATGTCTACCACTCTCAGTGGTCTGAAATCTCACCTTCCCCAGGTGTTTGTCTGTGCCTGCATTTCTCTAACTTGCTCAAAGACCTTATTGATTTGTCCCCATTGGTAAAGACTGCAGAGTTGTCTCTTTTTTTAGCTGAGCATATTCATTCATTTACACACACACACACACACACACACACACACACACACACACACACATACACACACACACACACATCCCTATCATTTGGCTGGACCTGCAACTGTCATCACAAAATTGCCTTCATGGGCTATTCAGTATAATTTTAACTGACAAACAAAGGAAGCCCTATTGGCTATCTCAAAGGCTAACCACTGGGGGATGAAGCATCATTCCAGCTTCTACACCTGCAAATCTATCTCCCAAACATTTCTGTATATTCTTCTCTGGAATCTTCTGCCTTTTTCTCCATTTAACATGATGGTTCTCTTTTCAAATATGCCCTTCACAGTGTATCCTTACACAATCACAGAATTGGAGAGTTGCTCATCTAGTCCAATTGATATATGAAGGAATCCCCACTACAAAACACCCAACAAGTAGTCATATAATTTCTACTTGTAAACCTCCTAGGAGAGAGCCACCATCCACCTCCTGGGACAGCTCCTTTCACTTTAGGTTAGCTCTAGTTAGGAAGTTTTTCCTTATATCAAGCTGAAATTAGCCTCTTTAAACCTACTACCCAATGTTCCTAGTTCTGCTCTCTGGGGCCACACAGAATGAGTCTAATCCCTCCTTCATGCAAACCTGTTCCCCTTTATTCTTATATTCTCCAGGATAAATATTCTGCATTTCTTCAATGATATTAGATTCCCCAGTGAAGCTTAAGATCATATTGGGGAAACAGTCATCATCAAAACAAGCTGGTACTGGTTAAGGAATAGAGTGGTGGGTCAGTAGAATAGATTAGGTATATAATACACAGTAGTAAATGACCGTAGTAATCTAATGTTTGATAAACCCAAAGATCCAAGATATAAAGACAAGAAATCACTATTTAACAAAAATGCTGGGAAAACTGGAAAGCAGTTTGGCAGAAACTAGGTATAGACCAACATCTCAAAATGTATAACAAGGTAAGGTCAAAGTGAGTACATGATTTAGATATAAATGGTAATATCATAAACAGATTAGGGGGCATGGAAAATTTTACCTGCCAGATCCCTAAATAAGGTAAGGATGTATGACCAAACAAGAGCTAGAGAGGATCATGGGATATAAAACGAATAATTTTGATTACATTAAATTTAAAAGAGTTTGCACAACAAAACCAATTCAGGCAAGATTATAAGGAAAGTAGGAAATTGGGGTGGGGATTTTACAGCAAGTTTCTCTGACAAAGGCCTCATTTATCAAATATATATAGAACTGAGTAAAATTTATAATAATACAAGTCATTCCTCAATTGATAAAGGATCAAAGGATATGAACAGGCAGTTTTTAGAAGAAAAAATCAAAGCTATCTATAGTCAAATGAAAAAATGCTTTAAATCAGTATTGATTAGGGAAATGTACATTAAAACAATTCTGAGGTGGTACCACCTATATATCAGATTGACCAATATGACAGAAAAAGAAAATAACAAATGTTGGAGGAGATGTGGCAAAATGGGTACACTAATGCATTGTTGGTACAGTTGTAAACTGGCTCAATCATTCTAGAGAGCACTTTGGAACTATGCCCCAAACGGCTAGAAACTGTGCATACCCTTCGATCTAGCAATACCACTACTTGGTCTGTATCCCAAAGAGATTTTTGAAAAAGTAAAAGGACATATATGTGCAAAACTATTTGTAGCGGGGGGGGAGGGGGTTGGGGAGTGGGCAAAGAATTGGAACTTTAGAAATGCCCATCAATTGGGGAAGGGCTGAATAAGTTGTGTTATATGATTGTGATGGAATTATGCTATATTGTGCTATAAGAAATGATGAGCAGGATGGTTTCAGAAAAATCTGGAAAGACTTACATGAACTGATGCAAAATGAAGTGAACAGAACCAAAACAACATTGTACACAGTAACAGCAACATTGTATGATGAGCCACTGTGAATGACTTGACTATTCCGATCATAATGATCCAAGACAACTCTGAAGGACTTATGAAAAATGTTATCCACCTCCAGAGAGAACTGATAAAGTCTGAATGCAGATTGAAGTATGTTTTTTATTACTTTTTCTTGTTTCTTTCTCTTTTTTTGCAACATGGCTAAAATGAAAATGTGGTGGGGTTTTTTTTTCATGATTTCACATGTATAATTGATATCACATTTCTTGCTTCACAATGAGTGGTAGATGGGTAGGAGGAAGGAAGAGAATTTAGAAGTAAAAAAAAATTAAATTAATGTTATAAAAAAAAGAATCAATTTAAAAGAAAAAAAATTAAAGATACTCTGTGTTTAGCACTTGCCATATCACACTGCTGGCTCTTCTATTCCATTTCATTTTGTTGATTCAGATCCAACAATTTATCCTATCAAGATCATTTTTTATTCCATCCTGGCTGGCATTCAATGTGTTAGCTACCTCTTCCAGATGATCACAGCCAGGATCACCCCCACTCTCCCCAGACTCAGAAAATATTTGGATACATACAAAAATATAAGCAGAGTTAAGCACATAGTTATACATGTGATACATACAGAGAGATACAACCATCCAAGTAGATACTCCCTCATTGAGATAGTTACACACAAATTGCCCACATGCACAGTGATATACAGGGAAGTATAAAAATAGTTACATATACATGCTGTTACATATACATACAGATATATACATGAATGTGGACATAGATACAGTTACATGATATGCTGAAGTACAATTTCACATGCAACAATAGCAGCAGACATCCACAGATTCCTAGAGTTACACACAGATTGTTGGCCAGAGCTCCCCAGCACTCAGCTGTTGCAGCCATAACCCCCAAGTTGTGCACACAAACATACAAAGCTCCACAGAGAAGCAGGCATACAAAGGGAACAGATACAATTCTTCATTCATTCAACAAACTCTAAAGGAGGAAGAGCCTGTCACTGTGGGGGAGACAGGGAGTAGCCAAAACAGAGCCCTGAGGTTTTACTTCATTTGATTCATTAGATCACAAAACTTATAGCTGAAAAAACCCATCTGATTCAATCCCTTCATTTTGTAGCAGGGGAAATTGAGGTCCAGAGAGGTAAAGGGATTTGCCTCTGGTCACCCAAATAGTGAGACATTGGAGGGGTGTTAAATAGGTCTGGATTTGGAGGCAAAAGATCTAGGTTCAAATTCTGATTCTGCCATATTTATTACCTGCATTACTTTGGGCAATTTCTTTAACCTTTCTGGGCCTCAGTCTCCTCATCTGTAAAATAAGGGGGTTGGACTAGATCACATCAGAGGTCCTTTTCACATATAGGATTATAGTCCCAAAGGTGAGATTACAACCCAGATCACTTGGTTCCAATTCCAGGCCTCTTTCTTCTAGGCCAGCGGTTCTCAAACTGTGGGTTGTGACCCCTTTGGGGGGTCAAACAACCCTTTCACAGGGGTCACAGGGGTCACCTAAGACCATCGGAAAACACATATTTCCAATGGTCTTGGGAACCAAGACACTGCTCTTCTATCCATCTCCAGGTGGGTCTGCCCACAGGCAGATATGTCCACATACGAGTATTAAAGGGTCGTGGCATTAGGAAGGTTGAGAACCACTGTTCTAGGAGAATCTGTTGTTCAATTCAACAAATATTTATTATGTAAGTACTAAGTGCAAGGCACTGTGCTGGAAAGAAAAACAAAAAGAAAAATCACACAGTCCGTGTCCTTACAGACCTTGTGTTCTAAGGTAGGGGAAGGTGGGTGATGGAGAAATTGTATTAACGAAGATAATTGTTATAGAACACAGAGAAGAGGCATGTGTGAAGACGCAAAAGAGAGATACCAAGCTCTCTAGAAGAAGAAAAAAATCTGAGGACATAGAATACACTTTCAGCTGTGGTTGGAGGAGGATCATAGAAGGTTCTATAGAGAAGGTAGCAAGGTGGCATTGAAGAACAGGTGGAGATATGTGTAAGGGCGGGGGCAAGGGTGTCATTCTGTGTACAGGGATATGAACAAAGCTACAGAGACAGGAGATGGGGGGAAACAGTGGGGAACAAAGTAGTTCGATTTGTCTGGACTAGTCTGAGTTAAAGTTTAAAGATAGATGGGAATCAGTTTGGGAGAAAGGAGTGTGCCTTGATTATAAATAAGGCCTTAGGCAAAAGAAATACTGTGAAGTTACTAGAACGACTGGTTTTCTCAGCACTTTCTTACACTGTTGAGCACCTCTCCTTCTGAACACTTTCTCATCTCTTGGCTTACATCACATTGCTTCCTTCTGGTTCTTCTCCTACTCTTCTGACCATTCCTTCCCTGTCCCTTGTTGGATCATAATCATTGTCCCAACACTAAGTTTGAGTACTTCCAAAGTTCTGGATGAATGCAGTCCTCTCTATACTCTTTCTCTTGGTGGTTTCATTAACTCCCATGTCTTCAATGATTTATCTAGATGATGTCTAAATAGGTATGTGACCTATAACACAGAGTCACCCTTTCACAAAGAACTCTAGATCTGGAATCCTACAGAGCAAGGATGAATCTTGAGGGCAGCCTGACACACACACCCCCCCCCCCCCAAAAAAAGAAAAGGGAGTCAGGCTTTTTTTCCCTCCTCACCTGATGGATCATTATTTCCTTCCCCTCTAGTGGAATTCTGGGGAAAATCTCTAAAACAAAGCTTAGGGTCTAGGGTCTCCCCCAAAAGGATCTACAAGTCCCTAACTGATCCAAAGTGAAATGAGCAGAACTAGAACAATTTATTCAGTAACAATCATATAGAGACAAATGACTTTGGAAGACATTGGAACTCTGATCAACACAATGACCAACCACAGTTCTGAAAGACTCAAAATGAAACATGGTATTCTCCTCTGGATAGAACCCAGATGGACTCAAAGGCTAGCCAGAGGTATATTTTATTTTCTTTTTTCCTTCCTTTTTTCTTCCTTCTCTCTCTTCCTTTATTTCTGATTCTTTCCTCTTCTTTTTAACCCGGCTAATATGGGAATGTGTTTTGCCTGACTATACGCATTTATAGTTTTTCTTGCCTTTTCAATGGATGTGGGAGGGAGATAGAGGAGGGAAAGAATTGGAAACTGAAAATAAAATAAAACTAAGTAAACAGTCTATCCGTGGACCCCAGATAAAGGACCTTTGTTTTAACTAAAATAAAGGTTTTTGAGAATTAAGATCACTTAGGTATTAGTGGGTAGGACAAATTGGACAAAAAAAGAGACCAATTAGGAAGTTATTACCATAGTCTATAGTAGAGATGATGAAGGTTTGTTTGACTTAGAGTAATAATAATAGCAGCATTTTCATTGTTCAGTAGTGGCCAACTCTCTGTGATCCCCTTTGGGGTTTTCTTGGCAAAGATACTAGAGTGGTTTTCTCATTTCCTTCTCCAGCTCATTTTACAGACAAGGAAACTGAAGCAAATAGGATTAAGTGACTTGCTCAGGGTCACACAACTAGTAAGTCCCAGAGACCATATTTGAAGAGGAGTCTTTCTGATTCCAGTCTGCCACTAAGGTTTCAGACTAGATTAACTTGGAAGGTGATGCTATTAGCAATTGTTGAATCAGGTCGATGATGGTCCCATCAACTGATGTAGTCAGTCAACAAGCAATGTAGGTAGGCACAACAGAAATCAGGACATTTCATGGAAAGGACAGGTTGGCTGAAAAGATAATCATTTCATTTTGGTACATGCAAGCCAGCTGTTCAAGACCTCCTGGGTCAACCAGTATAAAAAGAGATTATAAACATTTCCATAAATTGGGAGACATTTGGGGGCATTTGGTCCTAAGGTTTCCATTTTCTTTACCCTTGGAGAAACTTCAGCCCAGAGGGAGAAAGAAGCTGACTTTTCTCTTCATGTTCTACTTTTTCCAGATAACTAGAAGAGAGGCGAGTCAAACACAAGAAAGGGGAAGCAGCAAGATATGAGACTGTTCTGTGAGGCTGGGCATGGACCTAAAGCAGAGCTACCTGAGGCAGTATGGAGAGAATAGACCTTGAGTTGGCATGTCAGTGCAGGCCAGACCAGACCAGGTTGAGCTTTCAGTTGGTTGGGCCACACCTAATAGCATTACCATCACAGTGAGGTCAGGCAAAACTCCAATTCAAAGTTTCCTTCTCCCCTTTTCCCACAGAGTATTTGCTGCAGAATTATGCCTCATTAGAGTCAAAACCTACCCAATACTTTTCCTTTTCATCCTCAAACCCCAGCCTGTCTGGGGGAAGGGAAAGTAACCCAAACTCTGTGTGTTTGTGTGTGTAGACAGACAGACAGAGAAAGAAAGAAAGAAAAAAGAGGAGACATCCTAAACACATTAATTTTGTTTATGCAAAATCTTTTATATATTTATACAACCAAAAGTCATTCCCCAATAGATAAGTGAACAAAGGATATAAACAAATTTCTCAAAAGAAGACTGCAGACTGTTAACAATTATTTGAAAGAGTGCTCCAAATAACTAATAATAAAAGTGTAAATCAAAGCAACCCCAGGTTTCACCTCATACTTAGCAAAATGGCAAAGATAGCAAAAGACGGGAGTAGCAGACGTTGGAGGGGTTGTTAGAAGATGGGCACATTAGTACATTGTTGGTGGAGCTATGAAGTGTTACAACCATTTTGGAAACCAATTTGTAACTCTGCAAATAAAGTAACTAATAAATAAATAATAGTGAATAATAATCATAATAAATGAAGTGACCTTTTGAGCCACAGATTCTACACTTAGGCTTATTTCCCAAGGAGATCATTAATAAGGAAGCTGCATTTTATGGGTTTATTGTTATTTTAACGAACTAACGAATACTTTAAAGTGGATAGAATGCCTTGGCCTTGGAGTAAGGACATCTCATCTTCCGCACTTCATATCCAGCCTCAGATGCTTGCTAGCTGTGTGACCCTAGGCAAGTCACTTAACCCTGTTTGCCTCAGTTTCTTCATCTATAAATGAGATGGAGAAAGAAATGGCAAACCTCTATAGCATCTTTGCCACAAAAAAAAATCCCAAATAGTTTCATGAAGAGTAAGACACAACTGAAACAATTGGACCACAAATATTAACAGATATAACTCACATAAACAAAAGCTCTTTGGAGGATCCTCAATAATTTTTAAGAGTTTAAAAGGCTTCAGAGACCAAAAAGTTTGAGAACTGCTCAGCTAGATCCTACTGCTAGACTTTAATCCACCTTAGAGTCAGCTGGTCCTTGACAGTCAGGAGAAAGAGACTACAAGTGGTGAGGAATAGAGAAGGCTATGCTGCATCGGTCAGACAGCCATCTGGTGGTCAAACAATGTATTATCTTTACCCTCCCTCCCACCTATCTTTATTTTTAACTACTCAAATAATTGACTGTTCACATGACAACCTGATGTTCTCTGTAATAGCAGAAATCAGAGGAATATGAATTCACTAATTGGTGTATTTTTAGAACTAGAACCATGCCACACCCTGTAGTAAATATGCTAAGTTTTAGGACAGTGCAACGTTCATTAAAAAAAAATCTAGCAGGAAGTGTATAAGATGCAGATCTGGAGCCTAGGGAGAGACATATGACTGGGACTCATCTACACAGAAGTGGTGACTGAAGTAGAGGAATAGATGAGAACATCATGGGAAGTGAGTATAAAACCTTTAAGGACAGTTAGATGCTAAGGGCTAGAGGGCAGGTGTCCTACTGGGGAACGGCTGACCAAATTGTGGTTTTTGTGGAATATCACTGTCCCACTAGAAATGATGAAATGGATGATTTCAGAGAAAATGGGGAGGGTTTTATGAACTGACGTAGAGCAAAGTGAACAATTTCTGCATTGATAACATTATGGAGAAAAACAACTTTAAAAGACTTCAGAATTCTGATCAATCCAATGATGAACCATGAGTCTGGAAGAATGAAGATGAAACATGCCTCTCACTGCCTGACAAAGAGGTGACAAATTTATAGTGCAGAGACATACGTTTCTAGATATGGCTAATGTGGGAATTTGTTCTGTTGAACTATTCAGCTATATATTGCTTTTCCAGTTCATTTGTTGTTGTTGTTGTTTTAATGTGGTTAATTGGGGGTTCCAGGAGTGGGAGGAACTGATTAATAAATTAAAAACTATTTAAAAAAATAACTGGAAAAGGAACCAGTGAAGGAGGTGCCAGAAAGGTGGAAGGAAAGTCAGGAGTGCTTAGAGTCAGAGAAGACCAGGGAAATTAGAATCCCAAAAGCAATAGTCAATTGTCAAATGTGGAGGAGAGTTATTTGGTAACCATGGAACTGGTGAGTAATGAGAAGATCCAAAGCTGGAGGTTTGTAGGACTGGAAGTCAGGAAGCATCAGAAAATAAGGGATGTGGTGTCCCTGGGGAAAGTTAGGCCTCAGAAACACACGAATATCACAAAAACATATCTTCTCAATCATATAAGCATACACCTTCCCAAGCACGCAATGCTCACACACACTTCCAAAAACATAAACATATACACACAGGGAGACCTTGTTAGCTACCCTGGATGTAACCCCCAACTCTGCCTCTGACTCAGAGCTTCCCTTTTCTAGATCTCAGTCTTCTCATCTGTAAAACTGGACTAGCGACGTTCCAAATGCCTTCAGGTCAGCTCCTTAACCGAAGCCTTCCCAGAGCTGTAGGAATTTAAAAAAAAAAAAAAGTTGAGGTGGAAGGCGGGGGAAATTTCCCATTGGCCGTGGCT
Source organism: Pseudochirops cupreus (assembly GCA_028627135.1). Classification (NCBI taxonomy): domain Eukaryota; kingdom Metazoa; phylum Chordata; class Mammalia; order Diprotodontia; family Pseudocheiridae; genus Pseudochirops; species Pseudochirops cupreus. The sequence goes on from CM053580.1 coordinate 531,102,725, forward strand.
GACGATGCTTGCCCAATCAGCGAAGTGGTAATCCCGCAGTCTCTCACCCCGCCCTTTACTGGCTTCGGAGTGTTGCGGTGCTGGCGCTCCAGCCCCATCTGGGTTCTGGCTCGGTCTCCTACCCGAGGCCTGGACCAGACTGGGGCCCAACCTCACGTTGAGCAGGCAGTTGCTGACCACGAACAGCTGGTACTCTGGAAACTGAACAGTTGGGTTGGAGCCTCCGACCCTTGCCCAGAGCAGATATAAACCTCCCACGTTCAGGCAGTTTACCCCCCCACCCCCACCCCCACTCAAGCTCCAGCTTCAGGACCAGCCCAACACCCAACGCCCAACTTCAAAGCCCCTGCTTCAGGTCCAGCCTTCTCTTAGGCCTCACACCTCCAACTCCAGACCCCTTCCTAGCTCCTAGATCTAGCCCATCCCTGGTGGCCTGCAAAGTACACTAATCTGAAGCCAGAAAACCCAAGTTCTAATCGCAGCTATGTAGTGGCTTCGTGACATGGGCAAGCCTTCTTCTCAATGGGCCTTAGTTTTCTCAAGTGTAAATTAGAGAAGAGTACTAGATGGGTTGGACCATTCCTTCTTCCTTATAATCTGATGGCCTTCTGGCCTTTACCCTAGACATTATCCCAACCCAACTATTAGCTCCCAGGTCTAGGCCTCCAGATCTGACTCAGCCCCAGACACCCAAGTTGCCCCTTGGGTTTCTCCAGCTTTGCCAATGTTTGCCCTGAAACCCTGGGAAGGATGATCCCCAGAAACAGCAGATGTACCTTCCTTTCCCTATCATCCCCTTTCTCTTTTCTCCCTTTTCTGGGCTGACAGAAATAATCACTCTTTAGCCTGAGATTACAGGTTCTTGGCAAAAGTGCCTCTCCCATGGTTTTCCCCCCACTGTAGCTTCCCAGTTCATCCCCAGCACTTATCCTCTTGATGTTCTCCCTAAGGTTCTTCTTCAGTGTCACCTCCAGTGTCTCCTTCCTCTTCATCTTTCCCTCCCCCTCCCACCTTAGTCTCTTCCCCTTCAGTATTCCCCAGGGCTCTGTACTCTCCATACACATTATCCCCTCATGTGCCCGTGTTCTGGGTGCCTCAGGGCTGAACCAGTCTTTCCCCTCTGTTTCTCCCCCTCCCTTCTCCCTGTCTCCACCCAACTGGACACAAAGCCCTCCCTCCTCTGTTCTGTGCTTGTCCCTGCCTGATGCATCTGAGCTTGTTCCAAGAGCATCCAGGGCAGGTGACCCAGTCCCTTCACACACACACACACACCCCCCCCAAGAGAACAGGGTAAGGAGGAGTGGCATATTTCCAGCATTCCTTCTCTTCATCCAACACACAAGAAGGCCCTCGGGTAACCTACCCTCACCCTGGAAGCAAAGCAAGTGGCCCTTTTGAATTGGTTCCAGGAGAGCAGGTAGGATCTCAGATTCCTTTCACTGTTCCTTAACCAGCCAGTGTGCCTGGAGCCAGCCATGCACAACTGCCAGGTTTTTGTCAAGCATCAAATCTGGTCTGATGACCCATGCACAAACCAGGCGATTGCTCAAAAGACCAGTCCACATGCCCAGAGCTACGACAAGCGACTGCTCCTGGTGGACCTGCTCTGCATCCTTCTGGGTAAGTCTGTTGGGCCATGGCTGAAGTTCAAGGCTAGGGTCACAGGCATAGAAGGATGGGTGGGGGAGGGAGGGGTCTTTCCTTTGGAAAAGGGGTTAAAATATAGCATAAACAGCTTTATACAAGTTTCCCAAGGCCTGGGGAGTTCAGGATTGAGCTCAATTGCCCCTATTTCTCCCTCTCTGCTTCTGTGCCCTCCAAGGCTACATGCAGCACCTGGAATACTTGGGTAGACCTATGTGCAGGTGAAGGGCAGCCATGGACCAAGAGGAGTACCTGTGAGCTGGTCCACTTCTACCCCCAGGACTTACTCCAGCTCATGTTTAGTGTGGCAGAGCAGAGAGAACATGGGATTTGGAGTCAGAGAAGCTGGGTTTGAATATCAGCTCTGCCATTTCCTAGGTGCATGGTCTTAAGGAAGTCAGTTTCTCAGGTTATAAAGTAAAAGGATTAGATGAAATTATTTAAGGGCTCTGAATGGTTCTAAATCCTGTGGTCTCATTAATCACTCCTTGTCCCAATTCTTTTTTTTTTTTGAGGGGGAAAGCAAGGCAATTGGGGTTAAGTGACTTGCCCAAGTTCACACAGCTAGTGTGTCAAGTGTCTGAAGCTAGATTTGAACTCAGGTCCTCCTGACACTGTTATATTCACTGTGCTACCTAGCTTCCCCCTTATCCCAATTTCTTCCCCCATTCCCACCAGTCAGGCATGCCACTTTCCTTGGGAGGATGCAGAACAACTCAGTGACCTGCCTAAAGTGAAACTCCATGTCCATAAGCCCACATCTAGGTTGGCAAGGATTCCATCAGGGGAAGAAACTAGGGCTAGTCACCTTAATGTCCAATTCAAGTTTTCTACCCATGTGCCAGTTCCTAACACAAATATTTCTGAGCTGGTGACCCTCTGGGGGAGGTCAATATGTGTTAGAAACAGTGAATTCTAGGACAGTCTGAGACCCCTCCCCACACCCTGGGCCAATCACACCTGTCTCAAGAAAACCCTACACCTTGACACTATTATTGAGCCACTCACTTCCACAAGGAGAACCAGGTGTCCACACCTCTGCTTGGATGCTCTCAGCCCCAGACTTTCTCACAGGACTGGGGGAAGAGTGGGAGGAAAACAGTTGAGGCTACCCTCCCATTCCACTTTCTGAAGGCAGAAACAACCAGGGAGTTGACCACATTTTCAGCCCTCATCACTTCTGGCCAGGGTCTGAGTCACAGAGGCCCCCTTCCCTAAGGCCTCCCCTCACCCCACATCATAAGCAAGTGGGATCTGTCTTTTCAGGAGGGTCATGAAATGTTTGGATGCTTGGGTCTCTTCCATGCCTCTCCCTGCCCCAAATGTTTGCAGCTCCAGGCCTTCATCCTGCATGATGGTTTGGAGAATCACTGGGAATATTATCCTGTTCCTAGTCTCCATCCCCTTCTTCGTGTGTGAGACAAATATTGTGGACCCCATCCATGCTGGCTTCTTCTGCAATGACAGTAGCATCCGCTACCCACTAAAAGTTCAGTCCATTGATAACATCGTCCTCATCTGTACCGGCCTTTTCATCTCCATCACTTCTGTAAGTGGGGAAGGGAGAAGGGGTGCTCCTTGGCCGGGGCCCTTCCCTTCTCTGGGACTTGGTTTCATCATTTATAAAATGTCAGGGTTGACCAAGATCATTGCTGAGGCGCCTTCCAGCTCTGTCAATCTTATATACTAAGGTCCCTTCCAGCTCTGATACTCTATGCATATCTGTGTACCCAATCCCAGCAAATGAACTATACAGCATCAAGTCCCACCTTCCCCCTCCTCAAAGTGGTATCACATTGATGAATCTGGAGTCAAAAGCTGACCTCTAGCCCTTGCTAGCTGTTGTCTAGGCAAGCCATTCAACCTCTCTGAGCCTCAGTTTCCCCATCTGTAAAATGGGGGAGATAATAGCATTTCCCATTTCTATTTCAGTTTCAGGTTTATAAAGCACTCCCTTCTTAACCCCATGAGGCAGGTCATAGTAGTATCAGCCCCTAAGGGTTGCTGTAAGGATGAAATTAGATAATGTACAGAATGAGTTTGGAAAGTACTATATAAAAGTCAGCAATTATTACTCTCTTTCTTTAGAAAGCTGAAGTACCAACTTTTTAGACTTGAGTCCAGAAAGACTTGAGTTTGAATCCTGCCTCAGACACTTCATAGCTATGTGACCTTGGGGAACCTCTCTGTGCTTCAGGTCCCTCATCTGTAAAACAGAGGATAATAATAACACCTGCCAGAGTTGTGAGGATCAACTGAGATACCTAAAACTCTTTGCAAACCTTAAAATGCTATAAAAATGCTTCTTATTATTATTCAGAGCATCTACCTTTTTCTGGCAACATGAGAGATCCTACTTTTTTTTTTAGTGAATAGCAGAAGCCTTCCATTTTCTTGGTCAATGAGGAAAATTCTGTATTTTCCCACAGATAAAAATGCTACCTTGGGAAAGGGCTTGTAGAGGAAATCTGGCCTTCACTCCACTGCAATGGAGCAGTAGGCAGTCTTTTGCCCCTCCCCCAAATGGAACAAGAGGGCCATCATACACATAAATGATTCGGGGATTGCCAGGGGGAGGGGAGGTATATAATTAAATTAAACCCTTAATCACAACTCCTCCTACTCCCAACCTTGACTCAAGGAGACCCAAACTAGGTTTCCAAGATAGAGGTGGGAGACTCTTGCAAAACTGTCAGAAAACTGGGGAGGACATTGGGTCTCCAGGGGCAAAGTGAGTAATGGGTTCAAATGCTGTCACAGATCACTCTGGGAGAGATACAGTGGTTACGCTGCCAGCAGTTGACCTTGCCAGTACTGGGAAGCAACATCTACATGGCTGTGATCTATAGAGAGCTGAGTGCCTTCCTCTTCGGAGTCACTATAAATCAGTCCCTTGACAGTATAGTCAAGATTTTCACAGGCCGTCTCCGCCCCAACTTCCTGGCTGTGTGCCGCCCTGCCCTGGCCTGCCTGAAATGCACCCATGGCTACATCACCCACTATAACTGCACTGGGGCTCCAACTGAAGTATCTCAAGCCCGGTAAGGGGAACTGCCCTCTGACATAGGAAAGAATGGAGGGGAGTCTGCAGTGGGTAATCAATCATATGGGGCATCAGGTTATATTGGAAAAGGTGGTAGACTGGGAGTCAGGAGACCTGGATTCAAGTCCCAAAGTTACTACTCAATTCATCATCTGACTTAAGCAGGTCATGCTCCCTTCTAGTTCTGACATTCATATTCTGTATTCTATGGGCCTCCTCACTCAGACATTCCATTCTCTAATGGCTGTCTTCTTGTTTGAATCACAGGATCATGGGGTTTTACAGTTCTGTAATTTGTTGGGGGGAAAGATGTTTGGGGGTGCCCAGAACAAAGGCTACTGCAGAAAGCCCTTCAGTCTGGCATGCAGCCAGTGGAGGGGCAGCTTTCCCATTAGATGCCTCTCTTGCCCACCACTGCAGGAAATCATTCTTTTCTGACCATGCTGCCTTCTCTGCATACTGTGTGATCTATCTGATGGTGAGTATCTGTGAAAGCAAGGGTGGGAGGAGGCTGTGGGTCTGCACAGAATCCAGAGATGACTCCACTGTGCTCCCAGAGAGATGCCGTGGAGCTGGGTACAGCATGGCACAACCCAAACAGAACTGGCGTTTGTCACACAGGCAGCCTTTGTCTGGGAAGCCAAGCAGCCCTGCTGCCAGGCCATGTGAGAGTAACAGGACAAAGTCAGAATCAAGCCCTCTGGAAGGGCCTCTCACTGTCCCCAACCTCCAGCTCTACCTGCAGGATCGCCTCGTTTGGGAGAGGTCCAAATGGCTCAGGCTCATGCTCCAAACCATCCTTCTGCCCTTACCATTGCTGGTGGGTTACTTGAAAATTCAAGATTATTGGCAGCATCCTTTGGACGTACTCACCGGCTTTCTACAGGGGCTGATCACAGCCATCTGGGTGGTAGGTCCCATCCCCAGGGAGTTGGGGGACACTAGGGTGCCAGAGTAGTTGCATGGGGACCCTGGTACAGAAAAAAGGATAACCTGACTGGGACTTGGGATGTGACCTTGGGCAAATTGCTGCTCTTCTCTGGGCCTAAATTTTCCCCTCTGTTGAACACAGATCATGGAGTAGGGTGATGAGTGGGAATGCACTCTAGAGTGAGGGTAGGTAGAGGTCAGGAGAGGAGGCCAGGACTTTTCCCCACCCACAGCTCTGGGAGGGAGGGAGCTGGGATCCCAGATGCCAGAGGTAAGGCTGGGAGAGAGAACAAGCTGCCTTGGTACACCCTCCCACAGGCCTTCTTTATCTCGGATATGTTTCTTTCCAAGAAGTGCTTGCCTCCAGTCTCTTCCTCCTGCTCAAAAAGCCAGGATTTGGGTGAACAGACTAGCTGCTAATCTTGGTGTCCCTCCAACCTCCAGCAGCCCACCAGCCATGGGAAGCTTGATGTCCTCCCACCAAGGCCACAAACACACCCTGTGGCTCCTTCTCTTCTTTCCTGCCTCCCCAAGCACCTTAAATATTGCTCAAAGATCATGGGTCAACAGGTCCAGACCCTACTCTTTAACAGAGGCCTCCCAAAAAAACAGAAGATGTCAAGTGACTGGAAGCAGTGAGACAGCAGGAAAGTGCACCTTCACCTGCATGGGCAAGACTCAACTATCAAACAGTCCTAATGAAATGTGGAACTATAGAGGAAGCACTAGCCTGCTTCAGGCTATTTGAACAGGAAGTTGGTCCTTCCCAGGTGGGCTTAAAACCAGAAATTCCACCCCAAACTGGAACCCTTTTCTGGCCCTCTCTCCATGGTAAGGAGGGAGGTGTCCAAGAAGTTAAGGATCATCACTCAGGAAGGACAGGGCATCGTCCCTCTCAGTCCTTAACCTTGAGCCCTCCTGATACCCTGCCTCACCCCTCACCCCCCCACCTTCCACCCCCCCTCCCCCCGCAATAATGTGACATGTATACATTGCTTTAAAATAAACAGTTCAGTTAGTGGTTCAGGGTGAGACACTTCTGAGGAACCTGGGAACCACAGATGTCTCAAGAGGGAGGGGGGGCTGAATCTACACATGTTTACTGCCCCCAAGGTGGGAAGCTGTAGGCTGGGAATAAGGAAGCCTGGGTTTTCATCCTAGCATGCCCACTAAGTTACTGTGTGATACTGGCTAAGTCCCTTCCCCTCTCTGGGTTTCAATTTCTCTATCCGTAAAATAGGAATGGGAGGGTTGAGCTGGCTAATCTTTAATGACCCCCTATGTACTAAGGACACAGTGAAACTGTGTGGGAGATAGAAGGCTGTGTTCTTGGCCCCTCTCCTAGCAGTCTGTCCAAAAGCAAATCAGATTTCCTGACCCCAGAGACCTAGGGTCACCCATGAACCCTCCTCCGACCCAGGAAAAAATAGCATTAAGGCCCAGTTGGAGGAAGAAACCAATCAGACCAGAGCTTCCAGAGTAGTGGGATTCGCAGGCTTTCCCAGGGGAGAGGGGATACTATAGAGAGATGGAGGACAAGGTAGATTCTTTGCTTGTGTGGAACTCCATGTGGGAGCAAATAGCCTGAAGAAACCATGTGTTACATGTATGTAGGTTCTCCCACTGCAATACTCAAGAGAGGCTTACTGTGGAAGCACATAGCCCTGGACATTATGCGGGGCTCCTTGTGGAATGTGCAGGCCCCATCCCCACCCTCAGCTAGCAAGCAGCAAATGGAAGGCCCAGCCTATAGCCACTGCGCTGGAGAGCGGGGCAAAGGTTAGCATTAATTCTAATACTCCTTCCCGACCGGGGTGCCAGGGCCTGCAACACTGGTGACTCTGAGCCTCTACAATGCTTTGATCTCCTAAACTCCAGCACTCCGACCCACGCCCCACCCCCCCACACACACCCGGGAGCCTTTACCCCCAAACCGATCTCCATGGTTCTGACTCCCCAAACTCACACACCCTGAAGCAATGATCCTCTCAAACTCACCCTCACCCGCAAATTCAAGGAGTGAGCGTGGACTGGATAACTCCTAAGGTACTTTCTGCACTAAATCCCCACCTTCCACAGCTTTCTTCTCACCCCCACCCCCATTACACATCCCAAATCAAACCACTCCAACCACCTACGTCCAGGAGCCTCAGGAAAGAACAAATGCCAGGTGTCTCCCCCTTCCCCAGAAAGGCGAAGGACGGAGTCTAGAAGGACAGAATTGTAAGCTAGTCCCGGCCCCTTGAGATCCAGCTTGGGGGCCAGCGTGGAAGAGGGGGCTCCAAGGTCAAGTTCAGGGTTCGCAGCCCCGCCAGTCCCGGTGGAGCAGAGCTGACTTAGCCCAAGGCCGGGAAGGGGCCGGACTCTGGCATGGTCACTCCTCCTCCCGCACAGAGGAAGAGAGGCAGTTGCAGTGCGCAGGGCGGCGCCCCCACACGGACCCACTAGGAGTCGCACGTGGCCACGGCCACGGCCCCCGCCCCCGAGGTTGCAGGTACAGCGAGTTAGAACGCGCACGCGCCCTGGGAGAATTTTAGCTGGGCGGAACCGTGGGAGGGCAGTGAACGGGCTCTGCTGGGAGGGAGGGGGCGGGGGCGAGGGCAGGTGACGTGAATGATGACGCTAAGCTGCGCGAGGGGACATATAAGGGGCGGCCCGGCTGGAGAGACACACTCAGCGCGCGCCTACCCCTCCCCAGGAGTGCGAAGACTAGAGCGCGCGCGCGCCCCACCGCGGCCACCATGCGCGAGATCGTGCACCTGCAGGCGGGCCAGTGCGGCAACCAGATCGGAGCCAAGGTGGGGGCAACCCTAGCTCCCTTCCAGGCGGCGCGTGCGCAGAGCGGGGTGCCTGAGGAGGGCCTGGGGCCCCAGGGTGGGGGGTAGGGGATAGAGAGAGGTGCAGGGCTTCCCCCTGCCCCAGGAAGCCCTATAAGGGAAACTGAGGCAGCATTGTTCTCCTCCATGGGACTAGGGGTGGGGGACTT
>CM053580.1:531111427-531167313 GCA_028627135.1 Pseudochirops cupreus
ATTTCTGCCCCTGCAGCTGTGGCAGGGGTGTCCAGGGGAGAGGCGGGGGGGGGGGGGGGGGCTCTGGCTTTACAGTAGTGTGCCCGGGCTGCACAGCTGGCTCTTTCTGACTCTAGCAGACCTTACTGACATAAATAGACCTGCCCTTGTTCTCTGTGCCAACACCCTCTCCCACCCAGCACACATACACATATACCCCGTTGTTGGGTCCAGGCAGCCAAGTCAGCCCTGCCCCAGGAACCCCCAGGGTGAAGGGTTTGCCAAAAGGAGCCAGCTGTTGCAGCCCTCCCTGCTTTCTCCACCTACTCTGTTGGTCTCCCTGTCTCCCCAGTGGCTGTCCTGATGTCCCTTTCCACTTGTCTGTGCCCCTCCCATGGATTGTCAGTCTCTGAGTGCCTTCTCTTGCTCACCATCCCTACAGCGTCATCCCCCTCTTTTCTCTCTTCACCTTGTATATGTAGGTGGCTGAGGCCCTAGTTATATGTTGAGTGTGTTGTAAGTGTGTGTAGGGTGGGTTCTCTTAGGATCCTTCTCCCCTTTAGAGAGGCCCTGGCCCCACTCTCTTCATGATTTTCCTTGCCCTAGTTCTGGGAAGTGATCAGTGATGAGCATGGCATTGATCCCACTGGCACTTACCATGGTGATAGCGACCTACAGCTGGAAAGGATCAATGTTTACTACAATGAGGCCACAGGTAAGCCAGTCTGCCAGAGGCCTAGTGGTCTGTGTTCCCAGTGGTGGTCTGGTCACCTGGGTCCCTGATGGAAGCTGGGGTGGGGGTGGGGGTAGGGAATGGAAAGAGGGTGAGTACATGAGTCCCCACCTCTGAAAGGTATCTCTCCTCAGGAGGGAAATATGTGCCCCGAGCAGTGTTGGTGGACCTGGAACCAGGGACCATGGACTCGGTCCGTTCCGGCCCATTCGGGCAAATCTTCCGGCCAGACAACTTTGTCTTTGGTGAGTCACAGAGACAGATGCCCGATAGTTATTATTGTGCTTACAAAGACCCAAGCAGTCACATGTGTCTCCTAAGAAGTAGGGGGCTGGCTTTGAGAGTAGCCTTTTCTTTTTAGGGTACTAGATGTTCTACCTTTCCCTCTTTTCTCTCCTCCCTCTATCTTCTACTGCTTCATTCTTAGCAGAAGTGAAGCTGACAAAGGGGCTCTCCCCAAACAGTACAAACCAGGAGTTCTACCTCCCACCTACCCCTTCCTCCCACAGCTGCTTACAGGGTTGGTATTCCAAAAATGTGGGCTACTTGCTTTAGGGGTCCCAGCTCCCACCTCCTGTGACTAAAGACCTCCCTTGTTCATTCCAGGCCAGTCTGGGGCTGGGAACAACTGGGCCAAAGGTCACTACACAGAGGGTGCTGAGTTAGTGGACTCAGTCCTGGATGTAGTTCGGAAGGAGGCAGAGAGCTGTGACTGCCTGCAGGGCTTCCAGCTGACCCATTCGCTGGGTGGGGGCACAGGCTCAGGCATGGGCACCCTACTGATCAGCAAGATTCGTGAGGAGTACCCAGACCGCATCATGAACACATTCAGTGTGGTGCCCTCACCCAAGGTATCAGACACAGTGGTGGAGCCCTACAATGCCACCCTCTCAGTCCATCAGCTGGTGGAGAACACAGATGAGACCTACTGTATTGACAATGAGGCCCTCTATGACATCTGTTTCCGTACCCTCAAGCTCACTACACCCACCTATGGGGACCTCAATCACCTGGTGTCTGCCACAATGAGTGGAGTCACCACCTGCCTCCGTTTCCCAGGCCAGCTCAATGCTGACCTGCGAAAGCTTGCGGTCAACATGGTCCCCTTCCCCCGTCTCCACTTCTTCATGCCTGGCTTTGCCCCACTCACCAGCCGAGGGAGCCAGCAGTACAGGGCATTGACGGTCCCTGAGCTCACTCAACAGATGTTTGATGCCAAGAACATGATGGCGGCCTGTGACCCCCGCCACGGGCGCTACTTGACAGTGGCTGCCGTCTTCCGTGGCCGCATGTCGATGAAGGAGGTAGATGAACAGATGCTGAATGTTCAGAACAAAAATAGCAGCTACTTTGTGGAATGGATCCCCAACAACGTCAAGACAGCGGTGTGTGACATCCCACCACGGGGTCTCAAGATGGCAGCCACCTTCATCGGCAACAGCACCGCCATCCAGGAGCTCTTCAAACGCATCTCTGAGCAGTTCACAGCCATGTTCCGCCGGAAAGCCTTCCTGCATTGGTACACGGGTGAGGGGATGGATGAGATGGAGTTCACAGAAGCAGAGAGCAATATGAATGACCTGGTCTCCGAGTACCAACAGTACCAAGATGCCACAGCTGAAGAGGGGGAATTTGAGGAAGAAGCTGAGGAGGAAGAAGTGGCCTAGAGTGCTTCCTATCGGGTCTGTCCCACAGACTCCACATTACCCCCCCCCCAGCTCTGACCCTATATCACCCTCATTCTTGTCTGACACCACTTCTCCTAGATTCTGCCTTGACCAGAACTCTGCTCCCTCAGTTTCTCTGCTCACATCACTTCATATTGTCCTCTGACCCCACCAAACCTTTATTGCCTCTAATTCTCTTATACTGGCTTCCTGATTTGTCTTCAACCCCATCCGTACCCAGCTTCTCTGATCCCACCCAATCTTTTGTTACCCCAAATTCCCTGATACTTTCCCCAATTTGTCTCCAACTTCTCTGACCTTGTATCTCCCTTATCTTCTCTCATCCCTCTAAACCTTGGCTCTCCTATTCTCTCTCTCAGACTATTCCTGAAAAGGGCAGGGGTGGGGAGGAATACCATGAGAGAAAGGTATTTAGATCTAGAAGAAACTTTTAAGAGATTGCCAGCCCTTCTTCATAAAAAAAGGGCCTTGAGTCATACACAGAGAATGAATGATGGAGTTGTGACCTGAACCCCCAGTCCTTGGATGTCTTACCTCTTGCAGATAAATTCCTTCCGCCCCCAAATAACTCCACCCTATGCTATGTTGGGCACGTTTTTCATTTTTCCAAATGAGCATGCGCTAATTCCCACCTTAGCCTAGTGTTGTGATTTGGATGGGACTGTCAGGGGAGGGAGTGGGGCTCAGTAAATGTCCCTAAACATTTACCCAATAAAATCATAATAACACACTTGTGTGGAGAAGTCTTACTTTGGATGGAGGTATGGGCTTCAGAGGAGGCTAGGGGAAAAGGATTGTAGGGGCCCCTTCCCCCATTGTCCAAAGAAGTCTATGCCTGTCCCCCAATGCATATCTGGGACCTGGCACTTGTGCCTAACCAGCAGCTGGGCTTAGAGAGCATGACCTACCCTACCCTGCTCAAAATAGTGCTAGGCTGTAAGCCTGGTCACCTGACACCAACCCCCAACATGCTCCCTTAGGAGGGAGGCGGAGCTGAAGAAGGCAGAAGCCCAGAGAAGGGATATGGGACCAAGCATTCAACACTGAAGGACCCCAGGTTTGTGGGAGCAGAGGCAGATAGCTAGCACCCGGCTTCATCGCTCCCTTTCACCACCTGTCTTTAGAGCCAAATTCCAGCTACTGGATTATCTATGTCATAGGTTTCAATGCTGGAAGAGATCCCAGAGGTTATCTAGTCCAATCTCTACATTTTCCTGAGATGAGGAGACTTGCTTATGATTACACAGTTAGCAACAGAACCAAGATTCAGAGGTCCTCTGCCTCCTAATACCACTGATACCACACTTTAACAAAACAAAATCTGTCCTTTGTTTGACAGTATGAGTAATGAGAATTCATCGTAACAGATACCTTGGGTCCGTGACAAAGGCCTATTCGTCATTCAGGGCAGTGGAAGAACTCTTTGGCATATCCATGAAATTATGTTTGTATTCCCTACCTGTTCCTAAAGGTAATGGCTTGTTAGAGAAAAGAGGATCATTGGTTTGAAAACTGGAAGGAGCCTTATAAAGGTTACCTACTCTGCCAACTTGTGCCTTGGTTTCCCCATTGGCTAGTGATTTACGTCTCCATGCCAGAGAATCAGACTGGGGATGTGGGCAAGTGACTTTAACTAAACAATCCACTTTGGAAACGAGCCAGCAGATGCACACCTAGATGTATGTATACATGTGAGTATATGTGTGTGTACATGGGTACACATGCATCTGTATGTATACATGTGCATTCATATATATGCTTTTGGAGACTCCAGAACAAACAGAATGTGCATGATCTGGGGGTATCCCTTCTCCCTTGAAGCAAGAATTTTCTTTTGTTGTTTTTTTTCTAGAGTTGATTGCAATTTTATTAACAGAGGCCAATCTTTTTTTTTTTTTTGGAGGGAGGAGGTGAGGCAATCTGGGTTAAGTGACTTGCCCAAGGTCACACAGCTAGTGTCAAGTGTCTGAGGCTAGATTTTAACTCGTCCTAACTCCAGTGCCAGTGCTGTATTCACTGTGCCACCTAGCTGCTCCCCAATCTTAAATGAAAAATAGTGAACACATAAAGATAGAACATATATTTATGATATAGGAATGTGTCAGGTGAGTTTGTTTTTTGGTGCAAAGTGTCTCAAAAAGTGATGGCTTTGATGACACTGCTACTCATTCTTTTTCTTTCATAATCTGTACCCACCACAAGCCCCGCCCCCCCTTGCCTCGGCCATCAAGCTAATTAAAAAGAAAAGAAAAGGCAAGATAAAGCTTTGGAGACATACATAGTCCAGGAAGACAAATTCCCATATTGACCACATCTGAAAATGTGTCTCGGTACTTCCAGTTCATGATCCCTGTCAGGAGGTGAGTGGCGTGCCTCAGCCTCATTCTTTTATTTTATGTTAATTGGAGTTTTAAAGTTTTTCAAAGTTGTTTATCTCTACAATGTTGTTTTGGGGATCTATTCTCCTAGTTCTTGGTCAATTCACTCTGCACCAGTTCATACCAGTCTTCCAAGTTTCCTATAAAACTGTCTGTCCATTTTGTCACTTCTAAAGGCGTGACAATATTTCATGACATACACCGCAGTTTGTTTAGCCATATCCAATAGGTCATCTCCTCTGTTCCCAGTTCTTGGCTAGGGCTAAAGGGCTGGTGTGAGTATTTCTTTTAAAATATGAGTCATTTTCCTTTGATTAATTAAACTTTTCACTGAATAAACTTTCTTCCTTTCCCTCTTAGGTAAATGAATGAATGAATTTTTAAAAACTATGTATAAAGAACTCAGAATTTTAAAGTAGTGAGTCTGTGCGTATCTTCGAGGAGTTTATATTCTAATGGGGGAAAACAGCACATCTAGGGATAGGGTGGAATGTTGACTAAAGAAAGGAATTTTGGTCTGGAAAGTTGCAGGGATTGTGATTGGAACCATGGAGCAGCTCATTGATATGCCCTTTGCAAAAGCAACAGTAGTATTGATTTGATTTTTATTCAGAGCAAGGAGTAAGGAGGCTGTCCTGGCCTGTTTGGTAGGGTGAATAGCAAGATGGCTATACTGGATGTCTCCATGGGATAGGAACCATCTAGCTAGATAACAGTGAGCTAGGCATTGCACTCAGTTGTCAATCAACACAAGGCAAGCCCAGGGAAGGACTTCCAGAAATGAGTGGATTAACTCAAAGAAGGAGCAAGTTTAGGGGAACTGGCAGTAGATCCTGTGGAGCAGATCCAGAGTTCTTCCATCCTCCAATCTCTTCTTCCTGATGCTCCCACCAGCCAGGTCCCAGCCAAGCTTCCCATCAGGACCTAGTTCTGTTTCTTTCTCCATCCAGTCCCCAACTTTGCACGTGTTCTCTCTGTTTCTCTCTGTCTCTGTTTCTATCTCTCTGTGTCTGTCTCTCTCTCTCTGTATCTGTCTCTCTGTCACTGTCTTTCTTTCTGGATTCAGTTCCATTCCCATCTCTCTCTAGACTAGAAAAACATAATTTGTACCTAGGTCAGTTGGAGTAAATCCAGTGCTGTTGGGCACTGAGGGTGCCTGCAGTTCCAGAAACGTGAACCCTGTCCCTGGATATGTCTGTTTCCACAGCTGCCCTCTTCCTGACAAATCGGTGTCTCTGGTGTCAGCAATGTAGTGTTGCGTACATGTCCACACTCATTGTTTCTCCCCATGAGGAACAGGAAATGGTGTGAAGGTGTGTTGTTTATTTGTGTTTCTTTAAGTACCTCCTTCTGTGTGTGTCTTCCCACTGTACAACTCAGACTCCCTCTAGTGGTCTTCCTGTACCTGGACTGGTAGGTAACAGAAGAGGCAGTGGGAGGAGGGACAGAGGAATAGGGACAGAGAGATGGAGGGACAGAGCAAGGGGAAGGAGCCTGGGAGAAAGGGAGGGAAGGAAGCTCTCTGGATAGGTAGGAGAGGCTCAGCAAGTTGCAAACCAATTCCAGTCAGCTATCAGAGTTCATCTAGCAGGAGCCCAGCTTTGCCCAAGTGGTCTAGGTCCAATGCTGGCCTCTGGCTACTTCAGCTGTGATCTGGACCCAGAGACAACTCCTCAGCCCCACTTCTTCATGGGGGAAACTAGGAAGCAGTGTGCCTAGGTTCTGTAAAGCCGGCAAGGGAGGGGAGAGTTGCCTCCGGGGACGTCACCCAGCAGACTTCCTCTCTAAGCCACACAGGAAGAAGAAAGGGCTCAGCACCCAGCACCCCTGGCCCATTGCCTCAGCACAGGTCCCAGTAGGGACCCCCAGGGAAACCTGTTCTGGCCACACTGTGCTGCACCCATTCAGCAGGGGGACCATGGGATCCAGTATCAAGTAAGGCCCAGGCATCTCCCCATGCCCCTTAAATATAGCCCAAGGGTAAGGAGTTGAACGGAGAGAGCCCTTCTTGTTGAGGTAGGAGGGAAACAGGGGAAGGGAGGAGAGTGAGCTGGCTACAGCTCTAAGGATGAAGAACCCTTCTGCTAAAGCCACTTCAAAACCTTCCTGTGCAGCCTCTATCATCTCTGGTCCCCTTCAGCCTGTCTCCAGGTCTGTCTCTGTAGGCCTCTTTCTCTCTGCTAATCTGAGTTTCTGTGTGTCTCTCTATCTCCCTGTCCCTCCTTTCCTGCCTGTCTATCTCTATCTCTGTCTGTCTCTCCATGTCTTCCTCCTTTTGTATTTATGCTTTTCTTTGTTTCTCTGCCTCTACCTCTCCATCCTTCCTCACTTCTGTATGCTCTTCTGACTGCTCTCCTAGGAGGTGACTGGGAGGGATGGATGACGGTGATAAAAGAACCCAGGTGTCTTGTGCCTTCCCAGAAATGCAGTGCAGTCAGTGAGAGATTCTGTGCATGAGGACAGAAGAAGGCATAAAACCAGAGATGGAAGACACACAGAGACCCAGGGACATGCACCGATCAATCAATAAGCATTTATTAAGTACCCACGGGTTATGCTAGGCATCTATTAGGCACTGGTATACAAAGAAAAGGAGTTTATATTCAAAACATAAATAGCTACATTCAACGTGGCTATTTATACAAACTAGATTCAAGGACAGGGAGAGATGCACAGCAGCTTAGGTGACCCTGGAAAGACTTCATGCACAAGATGACAGCAGCTAAGTCTGGAAGGAAATTAGGCACTCCAGGAGATGGGGGTGGGGAGGAAAGGCATTCCAGGCATGTAGGACAGCCAATCCAAAGGTATGGAGGTAGGAGATGGAGCATAAAGTGTGGGGAACAAGATTGAAGAGGGAGCAGAGGGGAGGAATGTATAAGAAGACTGGAAAAGTACCTTGGGCTAGATTGCAAAGGACTTTAAATGTCAAGCCTTGATCCTCAGGGTTATAAGAAGCCTGTGGAATTTACAAGTAGGGGAGGGTGGCCCAAACAGACCCATGCTTCAGGAAAATCATGTTTGCAGATTTGGGAAGGGTGAACTGAAGAGAGAGCTGAGGGAGACCTGTAGGGAGGCCATTGAAATAGCCAGCTGAGGGATAATGAGGATCTGAACTTGGGAGGGGATTTAACATGATTGGATGGAGACTGATACAGAAATAGACCCCAAGGTACGGACAGGGCTGAGGATGTGAGATTTAGAGCTGAAAGATCATCTTCTAGCCCAGTCTCCTCCTTTAG
This sequence comes from Pseudochirops cupreus, assembly GCA_028627135.1. Classification (NCBI taxonomy): domain Eukaryota; kingdom Metazoa; phylum Chordata; class Mammalia; order Diprotodontia; family Pseudocheiridae; genus Pseudochirops; species Pseudochirops cupreus. The sequence goes on from CM053580.1 coordinate 531,119,448, forward strand.
CAGATGAAGAAACTGAGGGCCCAAGATCTGAATCCAAAACAAACTTGATCCTTTTTTGAGCCTTTGCTCACTTTGCTTCCTACACCTGGAAAATTCCTGCTCTCTTTCCTTCTTCGCCCACTGACCTCCTGTCTGTCCTACAAAGGCCAGCTCAGATCTTCCATGAACTTTTCCTGATCCTTCTTCTTAATAATTGTTTTTCACCCTGGTTTACACTTCAGTCCTTTGGACCTCCAGTCTTTAATGCACTTACTGAGTATTACCTGTACTATCATTATTTGTATGTGAATCACATCTTCCTACTAGACCTTAAGCTCCATGAGAATGGGGGCTGTGCATTATTTAAACTTTTGTTGATCAGCCAGAGCCGTATACAATGTGCTGTACAAAGGAGGCAATTAATAAATGTTTAATGGATTAAATTTTGTGTAAGATTGCCCAGGGTCATACTAGTACTAAGTCATAGAGCTGATACAGAAGAAACATAGAACAATATGTTTATGGGACTTTTAGGTTTACAAAGAGATTTACATGTGTTATCTCTTTTAATACTCACAGCAACCCTGGGAGGAACCAGGGTTCCATCATTATCCCCAGTTTGGTTTGGTTTTTTACAGATGGTAATAATAATAGCTAATTTTATGCATTGCTTACTATATGCCAGGCACTGGGCTAAGTGCTTTACAATTGTTATGTCATCTGATCCTCATGACAACCTTTCGAAGTAGATGCTGTTATTATCCTCACTTTACGGATGAGGAAACTAAGGCAAACAGAGGTTATGACTTGCCCGGGGTCACAGAGCTAGTAAGTGTTTGAGACTGGATTTGAACTCAGGTCTTTCTTCCTGACTTCAAACCTGGCATGATATCCACTGCACCCTCTAGCTGCTGATGAGAGTGGTTAAAAATTCTGCCAAGCTCGTAAGGGTTCAGACTCAGTCCTTCCTGACTCCAAGTCCAGTATTCTATCTAGTGTGTTACCCAGAGACCCCTAGATGAGCAGGTGAACACGGACACACACAGGCACACACACCCTGGGTACCTGAGTTGCTGGAGCCTCAGCCCTCCCACTCCTCTTTGCTCCTCAGGGAGGATCCCAAGAGTACATTTGCTTGGTTCTTTGAGGCTGCCTACCCCACCTCTCTGCAGGAGGGTAAGTTGAGGGAGGTCTTTCTGGTAGGGTCAAGATGAGAGTAAGAAAAAGGAGTATAGATGGTGAGGCCCTTGAGCTGAGGCTAGGGGTGGCAACAGGGAAGTCTGGGTTGTTTGGGAGGCTTCGAGCTCACTAACCAGCTGTCCCTGCAGCACCCTCCATCTTGCGCCAATTCCCTAAGGATTTCTGTGATCAGGTATGTGCCTATCCCTGCCTGCCCCAGAAGCCAGGGTCCTGACCCTACCATCCCCTCCTTCCTCTCTAGGAGCTCCAACCAAAAACAGGGAGGTGGGGAGGGGCAATAGAACCCCAATTTCCAGACCCTGATGGGGGGACGTGGAGGCCTCTACGTCCAGGTCTGGACCTTCTATACCCCTATCCCCCAAACCCTGGCCCTCGCCAAGCTGCTCTGCCTCTGTTTCCATCCCTAGGAATTAATGCAAACAGTACCCAAATTCTGTTTCCCTTTCGACTTGGAGAGGTGAGGAGAAAGAAGAAGCGAAGATACATAGAGAGACAAGGGAACACCAGGACACAGAGCCATGCACAATCAGAGAGACAGAGACACAGGCAGAGGGAAAGAGCAGGACAAAGGGCCACTGAGGCTGGGAGGGAAAGAGAAGAGACTGATGGATGGGATGGGTTTGGGCTCTGCTGAGGGAGAACCTGCAAGAGGTGGGCAGAGGCATTAAGCGGCTTTCCCTCCCTCCCCACATTCCCCAGGGCAGGCCACACTCTAGCTGCCCAGCACTTCACCTTTGTCCTAACCGACTTGGCTGGAAGCCGAAGATTTGGCTTCTGTCGCCTGGGGACCAGCGCCAGGAGCTGCCTCTGCATACTCAGGTTGGGAGGAGGGGCAGGGAGTGAGAGTGGGCTAGGGGCCAGCAGGCCTAGGTTGTCCCTAGTTCTGTCACGGATTAGCTGTGTAACTTGGGTAAGTTCCCATCCCTCTCTGAGACCCATCTGTCAAAAGCTAGGGGGTGGAGGGGAGCATGCCCAAATGATATACTCTCTAAAGTTCCTTCTAGCTCTGATGTTCTATTCTAGCCCCGCTACCCTGGGGCTGGGATGGAAGGGGGGTAGGATCCTGCTCTACCCCAGAGCCAGCTGCCCCTTCTCCTTTCAGTGATCTGCCCTGGTTTGAGGTTTTCTACAAGCTGCTCAACAGTGTTGGGGACCTGTTAGCCCAGGATCAGGTAAGATCCCTTTTCTTCCCCCCTCTCTCCCTTGCCTGCTTGTCCCCAGCTTCCCTGAGCCTTCCTGCCTCCACTCACAGGTCTCTGAGGCTGAAGGACTTCTCTCTGACCTGTATCTGCATCCAGTACATGGTCCAGAGGCCCCTTTGGGACTGTCCCTGGTATGTACCCCATTCTGGAATACCTGGGTCTCCACTACCTCAGGATTCCAACTGCGAAAGGACAGCCTGGTGATCAGCCTCTTGGGCTGGACTGGAAAAGTTCATTGGTTCCATTCTTCACTTCTACCTTTCAATTTGGATCCTCAGAACCCCCAGGAGGGCAAGCTAAGGATTACCAGTCACCCCAGTTCCCTTCCTCCTGCACCTGGGACCAACCAACTGGTAAATAGGAAAGGGCTAGGGTAGCAACTGGGGTCTGGGGGCAGGGAGCAAAGCATCTAGGAAACTGCAGAGAATAGAGGGGACCTCAGGTAGGATCCAGTTATCTATCTTGTCAGGAAAACTGGTGGCAAAATCCAGTGGAGATCTGGCAAATGTCAAAAGAGGACTAATAGGGAATCAAAGTAGGTTTTAAGTGTCTTACTGTTAGTAGACCTGGTGGGATCTAATGAGGTATGTTGATGCAAATCTGATGGTATTACCTTGTGAGACTTTTTGGGGATGGTGTAGAAACGTGTTGGGAAGGGAATGCTTCTTTCAGGAATTGGTGTTGAAAGCCCAGAGAGATCAAGTAGAGGGCTTGGGTTAGTTTGGAGGGGGGTGGGGAGATCTGATAACAAATGCCAGGAGTAATCAAGAAGGGAGTGGTGAGAAAATTACCGGGAAGCTGGATTCCTTTAGATATCTGGAAGTCAAGAACCAGCCTGATCTAAAACCTTGATATTCCTCCCCACCCTCAGCTCTCCTGCTTCATTGCTCCGGATTCTGGACGCCTGCCCTCCATCCCAGAAAATGTGAGTTGTGGTCCAACGAGGGAGCAAGGCAGGGATGGGCAGGGGTGAGGGTAAGAGCTTGGGCTGGCCAGAGGCAGAGGCTTCAAACCTAGCTGGCACTGCTGTCCCTCCCTCATCTATCCAACTGCTTGCAGAGGAATCTGACAGAGCTGGTGGTGGCCGTGGCCTCCGAGAACATCGTGGGCCTCTATAGCTCTCTGCTCAGTGAGCGTAGAGTTCTGCTCACTGCCAGCAAACTCAGCACGGTGAGGGCCAGCTCTATTCTGTACTGACCAGATAGAAGGAACAGAGACTAGGGCAATGGCATCCTAAGGACCAGAGGCATAGGGATGACAATTCAGGGGCTGAGATTATTCAGGTGGGGTGTCTCCAAGGGCCGAGTCTCTAGGGTAAGAGAAGTAAGGATGAGGATCAAGGCTCCTTTTGGTGAGAAAGGGAACACAAGGCATAGGTTACTGGAGACCAGCTAGGGGGCTCAGAGACTCAGGAGTTAATGGTGGAGGTATAAGAGGATTTCTGAGGATAGGAGAATCTGAATCAGGAATATAAACAAGGGTACTTGTGCCAGGGGTCCAGAAGGAGGGACAGGTATGAGAGGAAGGAGTATCTATGGATGGGAAATTAACTCTGGAGCTGGAGTGATAGGGAGTGAATGTGGAGTGGAAGGAGCTCAGGTCCAGAAACATTGAAGACAACCATTTCCCATCTCATCTCTTATCTTAGTCCAAGCCTGTCTGGGCAGTGGGTAGGGGATACATAGATCACTCTCTTTTTTTGGAGCATGATGGAAAATACTCCCAGGACCAGGGGATAGGAGGACCATGTGTTGACGGACCTAGGAGTCTGTGGGAACCTGTATAGCTAGACAGTGGGCCTTTAACTGCTTCCTCTCTTTGACTCTGCATCATTCTCAGCTGACCGCCTGCGTCCATGCATCCTGTGGCTTGCTGTATCCTATGCACTGGGAACACATACTCATCCCCACACTGCCTCCTCACTTGTTGGACTACTGCTGGTGAGGTGTTAAATGGGGTGTGAAGGCAGGCAAGCCTCGAAAATGGTGACCTCCTGAAGCTAGCTTTCTCTCCCTTCCCTTACTTGAGTCATTCTCCCTCTGCCTGCAGTGCCCCCATGCCTTACCTCATCGGTGTCCACACAAGCCTCATCGAGGTGAGTGAGGTTGGGAAACAAAGAAACAGTTGGCTCCCAGGCCCAGAAATTAGAGGGTAACCTGAGTCTCCTGTCAGAGGGTGCGGGACAAGGCCCTGGAGGATGTGGTCGTCCTGAATGTGGACACAAACACTTTGGAGTCGCCATTCCAGGATGTGGAGACACTTCCCCCAGATGTGGTCAGTCCTTATCTGCCCTGTGACCTCCTTCAAGGTTCCCTCCATTTCCCATCTTGTCTCTTAGCCCACTCCAAGCCTGTCTGGGCAGTGGGTAGGACATACATAGATCACTCTCTTTTTTGGAGCATGATGTAAAATACACCCAGTGACCCTTTCTTCTTGGTTTTTCCTTTTGTTCCTAGAAAATGAGGTACTACCTAAGAATTGCTGAAATAAAATGGAGACCCAAACTTTTGCCCTTTTTTGTTCTGAACTCAGTGTGACTTTTGAGCAAATTACTGTTCATTCACACCCTAGGCCTCAGCTTCCCCTTCTGTAAAATATGCTGTGTTTGATGAGGGAACCATTGTGTGGTGGACAGAGCACTAGAGTCAGGGAATCTAACTTTAAATCTTGATTTTGCTACCCTGGGTGACCTCGGACACCTCCCATAACTTCTTGGGGCCTGTTTCCTCATATGCAAAATGAGGGTGTTGTATTGGATGATCTTCATGGTCCTTAACAGCACTGAATCTACGAAGATGCCTTTCAGTTTGACCTTCTAAAGTCTCTCCCACCGTTGTCATTCCACATTCCATAAAAACCACCTCCCACCCACCCAAACACCCTTCACTCTTAGTTTCCAACATTGTGATCATGTTCACGTTTTGGGGACTGAGCCACTTATGTGCCTGCCAGGGAGAAGAAGGGGAAGATGTTCCCCTTCAGGTCCTCTTATTCTACCTCTTCCCGGACCAGGTGTCTCTCCTGAGACTAAGGCTAAGAAAGGAAGCTCTGGCTGCTGGCGATGGTGTATCTCGACTCTTCCTGAGGGCCCAAGCTGTGCTCTTTGGTGGCTACAGAGATGCACTGATCTACAGTCACGTGAGTAGATATCCAGATGCCCAGGCCATGGGGGAAAGGGATTAGAAGACCACTGGGGGTTTGGGAGGCAGAACTCCTGAGTCACTGAAGCCACTAGGGTGCAGACAGAAAAGGATTCTTGGGTTTTTAATTTCTTTTTAGTCAGCTGAACCAGGTGAAGGTGATGGGGTGGAATGAAGGGTTAGTGCTTGGTAGCTGGGGTGGTGGTCAAGAAGGTCAAAGTAAGAAGATGGGAGAGTCGCCTTAGGAGACAATGGCCCTCCAGGGACAGCCCATGAAGTTCAATGAGGAGGCTTTTCTGGCTCAGAAGCCAGGACCTCTCCAGGCCTTCAGACAAAGTGCCATCCACCTCCAACTCTTCAAACAGGTAAATCCAAGTCAAGCCGTAGGCACTGGGGTGCGGGGGCTGGTGGCCAGGTGCCAGTGCAGGCCATAAACCTGACTCTCCCTCCCCAGTTCATTGACGAGCGCTTAGAGAAGCTGAATTCTGGGGAAGGCTTCTCAGACCTATTTGAGCAGGAGATCACTAGCAATGGGCTGGCCTCAGGTGAGACTTTAAGCTCTGAGCCCCAGGAGTTATCCCAGGCCTCTGGGGGTGGGAAGAAAAGGGAATAACAGACCAGTCTGAAGACCCAGAGCTAAAGTTTCCTTCTTCCCCGAACCAGGAAGCCATCGATCCTATCAGCTCTGGGCAGACAATCTGAAAGTAAGAGCAGTCTCTCCACTCCTCCCCACCTCCCCCACCCCCCCAGCCTCAGCTTTCCTCCAGCCAATTCTTCTGAGACCAAGACATTCTTTTCCTCCCTGCCTTCTTCCCCCTTCCCCACCACACCCAGCAATGAGCCTCTCCTGTCTCCATCCCCAGAAAGGTGGAGGAGCCCTCTTGCATTCTGTGAAAGCCAAAACCCAGCCAGCCGTGAGGAACATGTACCGCTCTGTAAGGACCATCCTGGCAGGAGATGGGGGTGGGGCAGCACAGACCCAAGCTCTGTGCCAAACTGGTGGGAGGTGGGGACTGAGGATCTTGGGCAGAGTACAGAGCTTGCAGCTAGTGCTCAGGGGCAGGGATTGACCCTGGGAGGCCAGGCCAAAGGGGAAGAGCTCACCTGATTGGCCTGGACACGGGGCAATCTGCCAGTATTCTTGATAACTAGTTTCAAATCGGGTTCAAGTAATGAAAGTGTTTCCATAAATGTAACAAATTTTAAAATTACATTGTCTATTGTGTTACATCCTTGCACTCTAAATTTTGGTGCTTGGGGCCTTTTTGACCCAGCCCTAGGCAGTGTGGCTCAAGGAACAGTAATTGGGTTGGGATCCCAGAAGATCTGGCTGGGTTCCAATCCCACAGCTAAGACCCTGGGCAAGTAATGTTACCATCTGTTTCCGTATCTGTAAATGGGGATGATACAAGTAAACTCTTATTTCCCTCAGCCATGAGGATCAAATGAGGGAATATAATTCACTTCGAACGCTTTAAAAAGAGCTTTATAAATGGTGGTCCTTATTAGGAAGAATCCCCTTAATCAGAATCTCTTTCTCTTTTTCCCATCCCCAGGCCAAGACTGGACTCAAGGAAGTGCAAAATCGGCTAAGGTACAAGGTAAGACAGAGGGACTGACAGGAGGTCCTGAAGTGAAGTTAGGAGGGATTTTAGGCTTAGGAGCCTCCCTTCTCCCTCCCACCTCCCCCAGGATAGCGACTCCTTACTGCAGAGGGGAGGTTCTCTCCGGGTTCCAGTCCCTGACAACCGCTCAGAACGTCTTCAACGCCGTCTGCCCATCACCCACCACTTTGGCCAGGTAAGGAGCATCCAATTACCAATACGTGTACCAAATTACCACCTGGGTATTTAACCAAAACCCAAGACCCACTTTGCACCTTGAAGGAAAAGGTCTGGGAATTGCTAACCTCCCCACTATGTCCCTTCCAGTCCAGGCCCCTTCGTCCCCGGAGGTCCCAATCCCGACTTGAGGATGGAGAGCCTGGGAGAGAGGAACAAAGGTAGGCTGGATTCCTCCGGGGCTGGGATTCTAGATTTGGGACTAGAGGCTTAGTCCTCTGTCCTCCCTTAGGGAGCCTCTCTCTGGGGCCAAGGAGCCCTGGGGACTAGAAGACTTGGACAGTAACTTCCTGGGCTCAGGAGAACTGGACCTGCTCGGGGAGATCCTCGACAATCTCAGCATCAGGATGTGTGGGTCTGGAGAATCCCCTGGTCTGCACCCCAGCCACAGCTTGGACAGCTGCCACTTGGGCCAGGGCAGCTGCTTCAACTTGGTGAGGCCCCTTTTAGAGTCTCCTCCAGCTCACCTCCCCTCCCCAACCCACTGGATTGTTCACCTCAATTAGTGGTGTCTCCCTAAGATGGGGGAGGGGTGGGGGCATTGACTCCAGTAGCTCCATCAGGTCTCTAGGGCACCCTCCTCCCCAAAGTATCTGGGCATTTCTCTACCCCCATACAATAATGCATATCATAGCTATCTATTAGGGCTTTTACAGGAAATCTAGCTTAAGAAGAATCCTCTGATTTCTACCACTTAATAAATGTGACCTCAGGCAAGTCTTTCAACCCTCTATACCTGACTCATCTATAAAATGAGATTGGACTAGGTGATATCTAGAGTCTATTTCATTTCTAAATCTCTGGTCCCCAACTAGTGGTCCTCCAAATTTTAGCTTAAAGACCTTTAGTGAAGGGGATCTCACTACCTTTCCAGGCAGCCCATTCCATGGTAGGGAAATGCTGAGAGTTGAGAACTTTGGTTATATTTCAAATGCTTCATCAGATCTGCCCAGTACCTCAATTCAGCTGATTTTTCTCTACCCCTCTCCCCACCAGATACACCTAGAAGAGGAACCTTCAAACGAACAACGGCTATACACCACAATCCCTGCTGCAGCTCTTCCCAGTGAGGGATCAGAAGAACCCAGAACTTCCCAAGTTTCTGGGGAGATTGGGGCCCCCCAGATCCCTTCCCCAAGTCATCAGTCCTTCCTGGCTGAGGAAGAAATTCTAGAGTCAAAGTCGCCACACTCCAAGACCCTTGATGTACCTCAGTCTTCCCAAGTCTCTGTGGAACCTGATACTCCCACCATCTGTGCAGAATGCAGGCCCCCCAGCCCTGTTCATATTCGCCAGAACACTGATAGAGGGGTGCCCCCAGGCCTGAGAGAGAGGGTCTCCATTCAACCCAGGGTGGCTCAACTCAAAAAACAGTTTGAAAGTTAGGGGCAATTCCTCTGGCCAGGCCAAGCTGAGTAAAAAAATTCAAAGACTAATTTGGGTTTAGGATTCTACCACTCCCATACAATACCAATTTCTCTTGCACCAAGCCCCACCCTAGGCCTTGATGTCTCATCCCAATCCACCTCTTCCCCCTCCAATAAAGGTGTTTGTCCAGTGCCAGTGAGCCCTATCCTCACTCCTGGGGGAGGCAGAACATGCCAGGCTCTGCCATTTGGCACCCCTCAGACTTTCCCAGCCAGACCGAGTTCCCTCAGATGAGGGACATAGGGCTTGCAGCTGGTATTCCCAACTCTTTATGATACCATTTGGGATTTTCTTGGCAAATACAGTGGTTTGCCATTTTCTTTCCCAGCTCATTTTACAGATGAGGAAACTGAGGCAAACAGGGTTAAATGACTTGCCCAGGGTCTCAGAGCTAGTTAAGTGTCTAAGGACAGATTTGAACTCAGGAAGAGGAGTCATCCTGACTCCAGGCCAGCATTTTGTGCACCATGGCACCCCCTAGCAGCCAGCTGGTAGATAAGTTAGTCTTTGAGATTTGAGGAAACCAAGACCCATTTTATAGCAGGTAGTAACAGAGGAGGGATCTGAGCCCTAACTCCAAACTAAATGGGTTGGCTTAGTGTGCTAGATTGGGGGCCTAGAAGACAATGGTTCAAATCCTGACTACAATGACCAATAGTTAAGCTATGTGCACAACTAAAGCAAGTGAACATATATGAACCAGTCTCTTCATCTGTAAAATGAATGTTAATACCTTTGGCATCTATTTCATGGGGTTGTGGGTAGGCTTAATTGAGATCATGTAGGTAAAGCATTCTGCAAACTTTAAAAGCACCAGAGAAATGGTGGTTACAATTCCCACCTAGCTAAGGGACCCTCAAGAGTCTCCTGTATGCTGGGGGTGGGGGGAAATGGTACTTATTCAAGATCTGGAGTCAAAGTAAAGCATTAAACCCTAGTCACTAAACCTCTTTAGGATTGTTTGCCTTCATAAGCAAGAGAATCAGAATTTAGAGCAGAAGGGTGGCCTTGGCAATCAGGTGAGCTAAGGTGAGTGAAAGGAAAAACTTAATTACTACCCCACCATTACCCCAGGGCATCAGCTCCACACCCCAACCACTACTCGATGAAATACTGGGTTAGACCTTAAGACCATCTTTATAAAAAATACAAATCAAGCAGCCCCTCCCAGGGACAGTACTAGAGAACTGGAGGTAGTAGTGAAAGAAAGGGAGAGGAGGAAGTTTCAGAGAAGGGAGGTAGGGGAGGTTTTCCAGAAGAGGTGGAAGACTTTTCCAAGCACCTTCTTTTCAGTTCAAATACCTATTATTCACCCAGAGGGGAAGATTAGTCCTGAGAGAGTTAAGTGGCCAATGGGAGGATGGAATGTTAATCAAATGTCTCGGGGTGGGGGAAGGGGTGCTCCGCTTCAGTGTCCACCAAAGTCTCTGCCCCTCCCCACAAAGGGGAAGGGGGCCCAAACCTTTTGCACCCACTCTAACCCCAGCAGGACACCCAGCCCCACGCCTTGTTCTTCGAATCCTGGGGACTTGGGGCTGCCTCAGCCGCGTGGGACAACTGAAAGGCAAGGAGACCAGGGTTGAAAGGCAGGAGCAGGCCATCAGGGGAGAGAGCCAGGTGGCCACCACAGTTCCGGTCAGGAAAAGCAGAAGCAGTAGCCGCCAGGACCAGGCCATTGTCCACAGAACAAAGGCAGAAATCTGCACCAGGCTTGGTAGTGCAGTGAAGGTGGCCATGACCAGCAGCTTAGCCAGCACCCCCCTGCCCACTCCCTGCCAGCCCCAGGTATCTGGGGCCCTCAGTGTTACTCCAGATGCTCCCTGAAGGGGGTTGTCAAAGTTGTTGAGTGCCCAATGTCAGGCAGGTCCAAAACCAAAAATGGGGTATGGGGTTACGTGCAGGAAGAGGGGGGATGCAGTGCTCAGATGAGCCGTTCCTCAGGGGGAAGCTTCAGGTTGGGGGGCGGTGGCGCCCGGGCACCCACCTGCTCTTCACTGCTGGGCCGGTAGGTGCCCTCTGTCTGGCGTTTCTCACGTAGCTTCCGGCCCAGCAGGACCAGTGCCACTACCAGGAGGAGGATACCCAGGACTGAGAATACAGTGATGATGGCAGTGACTGCACCCTGGGACTAGGGGGAAGGAAGGGAGTCACCCAGTGAGAAGGCATTCGTGGATCTTCCCTCATTCCCCTCCCCACATATCAACACACACACACCCCTCCATTTGCCACACATGGAGCTTCTATATAAAAAGGGGCAGGTTGGAGAGGACATTATAACACTGAACATTTTGAACTGCCAGGGAACATCAAGTCCCGTCCCATTCCCATTCTACTTTACAGATGGGGAGATAGAGGCCAAAAGAGAATTTGGATCAAGGTCATGGAGCAACTAAAATCCAGATTTCCAGCCTCCCTCATCATACATTACTAGGGAAACCATTCCCACTTCACTGAACTCACCAGGGCCCCGCTGGCTGGTGGTGCTGTGGAAGGGGTAGTGGTATTGTTTTCATTCCCAGTGTAGCCAGTATCTATGGGAGGAGAGAAGGGAGCAAGGGGGAAGGAATGGGTTCCTACAGTCACACACAAAACTTACACCTTTTGCCCCCTCCCTCTCCCCCCTCAGGCCACATCAACCCCAGGCTGTGGGCAAGGCTTTTACTACTTACTTAGAATGGGAGTGCCTGACTCACCAAAGTCCCCCTCCCCCAGGCTCCCGAAACTGGTAGAATGATTAGAGCCACTCCCCAAGAAGGCTCCAGCTGGACTAAGATCTCAGAATACCTGGGTCCAGTTCATGAGCCGAAACTAGATTTCCCCCTGCCCAGTTTCCTTGGGTCTTGTCCCCCTTCAAGTTGCACCCCTTTACCTCTAAGGGACTTTGCTCAGATACAGTATGGGTCAGAGAGAACCCAGAAGAACAAAACTTAATCCAGTCCCTGACCCTTTCCCCCAAACTCTGACGTCCCATTCCCCTCTGAATACCTTCCCCCTCCTCGCTCCAGTTACCCTGGCACTTTGCCCTACCCACTCTCGGGACACAAGTTCTAAGACTTTTCCCAGGAAGGGATCCAAATGTCCTGGCTTCCAGCTGGTTTCTACAACTTAAACATAACCTTCCTTGGAACCTCAAGGATGACTACCTCCCTGCTCTCCAGGTATCTGGTATAAGACCCCCAGGTTATGTTCACCCCACTCCTAAACAAAAGATCTGTCCTTGGGCTCCAGTTCTAACCATCTATCCTGAAAGGTATCCCCACTAGAATCCTACCTCTAATAGGTCCCCCTCTTTTGCGGGCTGAGGACCCAAGCACTCTGGCCCTCACCTCTGACCAGGGATAAGGAAGCCAGGCACCAGTATCTTTTAGTTACTTACTCTGGGTCAAGGCAGGCTGGGGGTTCAATAGTTGCAGGCTCAGTGCCAAGCACAGGCCCAGGCCAGGGCTGCTCGCCATGGGCCCCTGGGGAACCGAATCAGGCCTATGCCTCGGCTGACCTGGCTCCCGAGCTCCAGTGGCTATTGCATCTCAGGCTACTGTGAAGGGGAAAGGAGAGGGGAAGAAAGGAGAGAGCCCAAGGCCCAGGAGGGGGAGGGGAAGGGGAGGGCCAGATCCAGGATCCCTGCAGGGCAGGTGCCCCCAGTCCAGAAGGAACTCAGGAGTCCCGCCTCCCAGCTCCCCCATCCGCTTTTCCCAGCTTGGAATTAAAGATTAACCTAGCTTGGCCCGGAAGAAGGTCTGGGGTCGAGGAGGGAAGCTGGTGAAGGGAAGAGTTGGGGCTGAGCTGCCCCACCCCCTACCTGGCGCCAGCTTTTAGCTCTGGTCCTCAGCCTGGCAGTCAGTCCTTCGGTCCCTCAGTCGTCTCTGGCCGGCTCCACCCGCTCACGTGACCCGGAAAGTTTAGTCACTCACCTGGGAGGGGGAGCGCACTTCCTGTCTGTGCACCTGAGCCCCAGGTAAAGGGGCAGGGCTAAATTGGACACACCTGTAACAGAGGACACACACTTGTAAGGTGGAATGACTGTACTGGGGTATATAACCCTGTAATAGAGGCTATATCTATAATGAGAAGCACCTGTTAAGGAGACATACTGTCGGGGGTGGAGTCACATCTGTAATGGGACATACATCTGTAAGGGAATCATGCCTGTAGCAGGGGAGCAAACACCTGTACTGGGGGATTAAACCGATGGGGGATATATCTGTAATGGGAAACATGTAAGAATATGTGCTGGGGAGATAAAGACTTGTATTGGGAGAATACACACCTTTAATGGGGTAAAAACATAATGAGGGGCACACTACTGTAACTTAATAGGTAGACACCTGGTGAAGGGACATATTTTAAATGAAGAAACCAATTTTTAGGAAAGACATATTTGTAATAGAGGATGTACCTGTGGCAAGGACAAATATGTAAGGGGGCCATAAAGCTATCGTAGGAGTCACATCTTTTAGGGTTCTCCTATTGTAGAAATACACACCTTTTGGAAAATCATACACCTGTGATGGAGGAAACAAAAACATTAATGGGGGTAAACCTATCCTATTAAGTGAGGTCTAAAGGGCAGCTAGGTGGTGCAGTGGACAGAATCCCTAGCCTAGGGTCAGAAAGACTCTTCTTAAGTTCAAATCTGACTTCAGACACTAGCTGTGTGACCCTGGGCAAGTCACTTAACTCCATTTGCCTCAGTTTCCTCATCTGTAAAATTAATTGGAGAAGGAAATGGCAAACTACTCCAGTATTTTTGCCAAGAAAACTCCCAAAAGGCATCGTGAAGAGTTGGACATGACTGAAAAATGACTCAGAAGGAGAGAAAACATGAAAAAGGTCATGTTTGTAATGGGAACATAATTGTTAGTGGAAACACCTAAAATAAGGGACAGACTTGTTCAAGAGGAACCACATACCTGTTGGAAAAGACCCACCTGTTATGAGATACATCGTTTTTAACAGGTGGGAGACACACACCTGTAATGTGAATGAAACATCTCAGTGAGAAGGAACACACCTATATGGGAAAATGCAGGCAAGATTTATCTGACTGAGGATTCACAAGATTCCACCAGCACTAGGAAATCACCAAGGCAACAACTGGATAGTTAATGGATAATGATAAAGAGAGAGGGGAAATACCTCTGAGTCTCATCTGTAAGGAAGGGGAAATTGACTAGAAATACTCTGGCTTGGAAAGATGATTTCATGGGAGAACACCTATATAGAGACTCACCTATATGTGGTATATAGGATCATAAATTCATAGATGTTGAACAGAGCTTGAAGGAAGCTCAGAAGGAACCTCATCCACTCCAACGCCTGATTTTACAGATGAGGAAACTTAGGCTCAGAGAGGTTAACATGACTTGCCCAACGTCACACAGGTAGTGGCAAGGGTGGGATTTGGACTCAAGTATCGTAACTCCAAATCTAACATTTGCTCCATGATACCACATTGCCTCTCAATTTGTAGGAGCACATCTGTATGGGTTACAAATAGTGGCATTCCAAAATTATCTGAACTGAATTAGCTGCTTAAGGTCTACATAGCCCCTCTGCTCTCCTTTATTAGCCTCCTCTAACTGGATGTCCTATAGACATCTTAAACTCAACATGTCCAAAAATGAACTCATTATCTCTCCTCCCCCAATTGCTCTGATATTGTCAAGAGCACCACCATCTTCCCACCTTTGGAAGTTGGAAACCTAGATGCCAGTCTCAATTCCGCATTCTCACCTCCCATATCCAATTAGTTGTTAAGTCCTGTTGGTTCTATCTTTGCAATATCTCTCCAATATGTTCACTTCTCTCCCTGATGCTGCCACCATTCTAATGCAGACCCTCATCCCCTCACACCTGAACTTTTGCAATAGCCCACCAGTTGGTCTCTCTGCTTCTAGCCTTTTCTTACCATGGGCCATTCTTCACTTAGTTGTCCAAGTGACCTCCTTAGAGTTCAAATCTGACCATCCCATCCTTCCCACCCAACCCCCATTCAATAAAGGGGGGGAGGGGGGAATATTACATCTAAGATCAACTGCTTAGCATTCACAACCTGGTCCCTTCCTACCTTTCCAGTCTTAACTGGACAGTTTATTTCCCCAACTCCATACACTCTTCACTTCCATGATGTTGGCTTCCCTGATGTTCCTCAAAAAAGACAATCGATCCCCAGATTCCAGGCATTTTTTTGCTGGCTGTTTCCCATACCTGGAGCTCTCTTCCTCCTCATCTTTGCCTCCTGGCTTCCTCTGCCTTCCTTCAGGTCTCAGCTCAAGTCTCACCTTCTGTAAGAATTCTTTCCTGAACCCCCCTAGTCTTGGGCCTGACAACCCTCCCCTCCCCATTTTATTATGTATATAGCTGTGTTTACATAGTTGTTTGCAAGGTGTCTCCCCAATTAGGACTAGGAACTCCTTGAGAACAGGGACTGCCTTTTGCCTTTAGCTTAGCACAAGTGTCTGGCATGCAATAGGTGCTTAATAAATGCACGTTTACTGACTGACTCTAAACCCGAGGAAATAGGCTAGAGTCCTATTCGTTTTTTGTGAGAAACTGTTTCGTTGCCCCTTTCTCACCGGTGCCCCCTAGTGGCAGAGATGAGAAACTGCACCAGAAATTTGGGACCGAGAGGATGGATATACTCTTCTTTCTGGGAGCTACCAACAGACAGGAGATAAACTCATGGCTGGCATTTGGTGGGGGTGGGGAGAACCTCAGATAAGCTCAGATCCGGGGAGCCCTGCATACATTGTGGGTCACAGCTCCTTTAAGGAGTTCCGGAGCCGGGTGGGGCCTAATGGTTTAGGCTCGTGCAGGCAGGGGGTCAGCGGGAGGAGGCTGAGCTCAGGCTTGGGAGCCTAAGCCAATGGTGAGCCGGAGAAGGAGCTGGGGCCGAGTTTTGATCTTGGGGTTCTCAGCCAGAGTAAGGCACCGGAAAGTTGCGGGCGGGCTCATTCTCAGGCGACAAGGCACCTTTTAACGAGACTGGGAGAAGATTAGCCTTTAAATCAGATTGGGGCCCCGTGACCCTAATCGGTTGAAAGGGATTATCCAACTCTAGACAGATCTTGGAGCTCTTCCCCCTTACATACTGCAAGTGGAGGGGGTGTTGATTTCCGGGACGGTGGGAAACTGAGTCACGCAAAAGGTTAGAGCACCTGGAATAACAGTTGCATCCAGGGCACCGGACCGGGTTGGTCGCTAGCTTCTTCCCGAGCCCTCATTTCCTGAGTTCATACACACACACACACACACACACACACACACACACACACACACACACACACACACACACACACACACACACACACACACACACCCCTACCTTACAATCCCCATCCCTCAGCCATCTCTCCGCTCCTTATGCTGAGAAGCCCAAAGCCCAGCCATCCTTCCCCTGCCTAATTCCTCACCTTCCTAGTCTCCACTTCCCTCAATGCTTGGATGGAAGCGAATAGGTCCCAGATCCCAGGATCTCTCCCTCCCACCCATCTCCTCACCATCCCCGGCTCGCGGTCACTAGATGATCTCGGATGCCTCTTCCAGCTCTGAATCTATGATCCTATGATGCCCCGGTGCTGGAGGAATGCAGGACACAGAACCCGAGAGTTCTAGTCTCTCTGTTTCCCACCACCCCTCACTCTGTTCTCTCTCAGAATTGGGTCTTGCCGTCTTGTCTCCTTACGCTCCCCGCTCCCACGGGACTGAGGGGAGGGGAAGACCCAGAATCCAGGAATCCCAACTCTTCACCATCCCCCACTCTCACTCCAACTGTATTGGGAGGGAGGACCCAGGAGTCCCTGCCCCTGGGTCCTCTTGATCGCACGCTTTCTGTTACCAGTTACCCCCGGGTGAGTGAAGATGGAGGGTGGGGCGGTGCAGAAGTCTCATTCCTCACACCCCCCCCCCCATCTCCCACGTGGCTAGAGAAGGGAGGGTAGTATCACAGAACCCAAGAGTGTCGGCTCTCCAGCTCCTCACCATCCCCCGCTCCCGGCTCCCACGGAGCCAAGGGTAAGGGTAGTGGGGGCGGGGAGGAGGTGCCAGATCTCCGCCGGGCGGCGACGACAAGCAGCGAGAGCCTGTCTGCTTGCCTGCCTGCCAGCCAGCCTCTCTCTCTGCCTCCCTCCTCCCGGTAGCTCTCCCAGCGCCGGGGCGGTTGTCTGGGCTTTAGCCGAGGGACACGGTCGTTGCTGGGGAGCAGTCCTTGCCTCAGCCCCAGCCTGGCCCGGCCCAGCCGGGCGCGGGCGGGCTGGGAGGGGGAGGAGGGGGAGGGGGAGCCTTTAAGCCCCAGCTGAGCCCGGGCCACCCCCTCTCTTTTCTCTCCCTCCCTCCATCCCCCTCTCCCCTCCCCCGAGGGCCAGGGGGCCGGACCCGGCAGGGGCATGAGGCAGGTGGCCACTGGGTCAGGCACGGGGTGGTAGCCACGGTGCAGCCATGGCCAGGGCCAGCCCTGGCCGCAGCCTCCCTGCCGGGGACCCCGAGCGCCAGCAGCGATGGGGCCTCCTTTTCGATGAGCTGGACAGCAACAAGGATGGCCGCGTGGACATTCACGAGCTGCGCCTGGGGCTGGCTCGGCTGGGCGCGAGGACCCCGGACAGCGACGGCCAGGTAGGGCACTCCTGCGGGTGGTGAGCAGGTGGGCAAAAGGTCAGTGACATCCCATTCCCAGATGGGGAGGTCCTATAAGCCTACATAGACCCATGGGATAGGTCCTCCCCCTCTTCCCCCAACCTGATTGATATCTTCTCAATGGTAGCAGTCTGTCCCAGCGACACCTGCCAGAGCCTGGAATCCCCCCCTGGTGGCGTCCATCCCCAGCCTAGCATCTCTCTGGGGGTGCCTGGTTGAACGGAACTTAGCACCAGGCAGTGCTTATCAGGATCTGGAGTCATGCCATCTACCTTCTCTTGCTTGGCATGTATCTCCCAAAGGTGGGAAGACCCTAAGTAGTGCCCCAAATGACCCTGGGCAGTACTCACTGTGGTGCCCATAAATGCTCTCTCCTAAGCAGTAACTTCCCCCAGCCTGGCATTTCACAAGTCTCTCTTCTTAGTTCTTGTCAGAGTATGGAATAGTCCTAGGTTACCTGCAGAAGCCCCTTGGGAAATAAAGTCCTCTCCATCATTGCCATCCCTAGCCTCTGATAGAATCCACTAGGTCAGGGGAGGGGAAACAAAGTGTGTATGAGTGCTAAGGAATAGAAGGACTTGGCTCAGACAGTTAGTTGGCCCCAGGAGACTCACACCAATATATCTGTGAACCAGAATCCACCTGCACCGACTGAGGGGCAGAGACCCCCTTATAGGAGCATTTATATGGAGCTGGAAGGGTCCTTAGAGACATTCTAGTCCAGCCTCATTTTACAGAGGCCCAGATGGAGGCCCAGAGAGGTTGTGTAAGGGTTATCATTTTTTAAGACCCAGGGACCTGTCCAAGGTCACACAAGTAATCAGTTGCCAGGTTGGAATTCGAACCTGGATCTTGATTCCAAATCCAAGGCTCTCTTCACCATATCGTACTGCCTTTCCAAATTGGGTCAAATGTGGGGGGTGGGGAAGCTTTTAGTGCCATCTAGAGACTGGTCTCCCCTGGGGCATGTAACTCTTCTTAAGGGCCTCCAGAGACCCTAGAGTTTAGCCCTTCCTTTCCTCCTGTCTTCAGTAATCAACAGGCTACTGCTGGAAGATAGCTGAGCTGGTCCCATCGAACAAGACCACAGTTGGCTAGGGAAGCTGTGCCCATTTGGCTTTCCCTTCCTTGAGCTTTTTGGTCATGGGACTTAGTGAGCCTGATGCCTGGAATGTAAACACAGAGCTGGTTGAGGGTGGGGGTGGGGATGGGGTGTTGGTCCACCCTGCCTCCTTTACATGTCAGCCAGTGTGTGTGTGTGTGTGTGTGTGTGTGTGTGTGTTGGAGGTGGGGGTCCAGTCCTGTACTCCCTCCTTCCTGCTTAGGAAAGGCTAAGGCAAGGGCAGGATCTCCTAAGGATTGCATCTCTAATGAGCTGGGCTTCATCCCCGTGTATGCTCAGAGTGGTTCAAGGCCACACGGCTAGCACCAAGTTGTTCGAGGATTGTTATCCCCATTCTGGAGGCCCTGAGATTTGTTCAAGGCCGCTCTGGTAATAATTTGCAGAACCAGGATTCAAACTCAGGCTTTTTAACTTGAAATCTTTTCTCTTACAACACATGGCTTCTCATTTCTACCCTCTCTGAGTCAATTTCCTCACCTACAAAATGGTATTGCCTACCTACCTACTGAGACAAGCACTTTGTAAACCTTGAACTACTAGAGAAGTGAGAATGATTGTCGTTTTAACTCAGGCCTGTTTATTCCTCTGAGAGTCGGACTCTAGCTATCCAGAGAGGGCTGGGGGATTTGAACACCTGAGTTTTGCCCTTCAGAAACTGAGAAAGGAGAGGCTAGGGTATGCCAATCTTACCCCTCCTCATTCTTCCCCCTCCCCCAAGCAGAGGGAGGAGAAGGGTGGGCTGCTGTGCCAGCTCATGGCCCAGTTCCCAGTAACATTCTTCTAGCTCTAGAAAGAACAGGAGATAGTGGGAAAAGCATAGATTCAAAGTCAGAAAATCTGATCAGTTTCTGGGTCTGCCATTTGCTACATAAGTGACCTTGGAAGAGTCACTTCCACATGGTGGACCTGTCTTCTCATCTAAAAGGACTGGGCTGAATGAGATGACCTCTAAGATCCCTTCCATGTCCAAATCCTAATGATTTAAGGACAATGTAAGAGAGGTCTCTCTCTACAAACCTCATGTTGACTATTTACTTTCCCTACAAGCCCCATCCTGACTATCTCCCCTCTGACCCCAGGACATCCTACAGGAGGGAGACATAGACCAAGATGGGGGCCTGACCCTTGAGGAATTCACCCGCTACCTGCAGGAGCACGAGAGACGGCTGCTGCTCATGTTCCACAGCCTGGACCGGAACCAGGATGGTGCGGCCAAAACTGGGCTAGGCTGAGGATTCTAATATGGGGGACTCTCCTCTGCCCCAGCCCAAGCTTCACGGGAGCCACTGGTTGGGCTCAGGCAGGAGACAATCCAGGGTGACAGCCCTGGGGGGAGAGAAGAAGGGGGGTGGCTTCTTCCTGGTGACTCACAGACTATTTTGAGAACAGCCCTTGGGGCCCCTCCTTCCCTCCTTTCTTTATTCTCTCCCTCTTTTCCCAGAAGTTCCACCTACTTCTTTGCTTCCTGGGATACCCCAGGCCCCAGTTCCTAGAGTTCCTTAAACCCCACATCCCCCTCAGTCATGGCCCATGGCTCCCTCTCTATCCCAGCATGTGAGAAGCAATGTGGTGGAGTAGAGAGAACCTAGGGTTTTCCATCAGGAAACTCTAGGTTCAAATCTTTTCTCATTCCCTTAGATGAACTTGGACAAATCCCTTCCCTTCTCTGGGACTAGTTTCCTCATCCACAATTGGCTTCCAATGTCCCCCTTTATCCCATTGTTCTGGCCCTCTGTTAGGACTCCTTTCTATCTCGGTCATTTGCTTCCTCTTCTGTCCTAGGTCCTTTCTCCTAGGTTCCCAGTTTGATCCCAAGCCTCTGAGAAGACTCCTTCTTCCTACTTTCTTTTGTGGGTCTCATCTCTTCCAACTCATCAGTCCCCACTTTCTCCTCACTCAAGATCAAGTGGATTCGAAAAACCTCTTTCTCCTGTTACCCTCACAGGCCATATAGATGCCTCGGAAATCCAGCAGAGCTTCCAAGCCCTAGGTGTTTCCATCTCTTTGCAGCAGGCTGAAAAGATTCTGCACAGGTAAGTGTCCTAGGTACCCAGAATCCATGTCTACACCCCCACCCCCACCATCCTGAAGCCAAAGTTCTCCCTTCCCTCCAAAAAAACCCTGAACCTATGTTGTCTTCTCCACTTCCACCATCCTGGACCAAGATGTCTCTTTCCCTACCTATACACACGCAGCCTAAACCCGTGTGTCTGGATCTCCCTCTAACCTGAACCCAGGTGTCTGCCCTCATCCCCAAGCATACACACACAACCTAGACCCAGGTGTCTACCCTGCAGCCTGAACCCTGGCATCCACCCCCTCCTCCCAATCCCCAGCCCTCCCTCCCTCCCTCCCTTCCCAGTATGGATCGTGATGGGACAATGACCATTGACTGGCAAGAATGGCGAGACCACTTCCTGCTACAGCCCCTGGAGAACATGGAAGATGTACTGAAGTTCTGGAAGCACTCAACGGTGCGCCAACTGGGGGAACAGGGCCATGGGTCTAGTCAACTAGAAGGAAAGGATCAAGGTCATACCCTGGGAGGGGTATTTTTAGTGCTGTGAATAGGGGGAGGATCAGAAACCGGAAAGTCAGATGCCCAGGTACCCAAAGAAAGAGAAGTCAAACAGGGCAGTTAGACCCCAGGGAAGGAGCCATTCCAGGTCAGATTCCCCCTTTCCTCCCTCCCCCCACCTGTCCCGAAGGTTCCTCCAGCCCTAATCCCCTTAGAGGATTTACCATTCTCGGTTTCCTTGGGGCATCAAAGAACAGAGTGCAGAGACAATAGGGCTTTCAAGCTGGCAAAACTTCTGGGGAAGGCCCCAGAATGTGAGGCCCCCTCCCTACTTCCCTGCAACCTGTAGCAAGGTAAAGGATATCCCTAGGCAGGGTCCCCAAGTGGGTTTGGGTCAAGGGATGGTGGTGGACATTTGTTTGGGACTTGACAGCAAAATCTGGAGGGTCCCTTGATTAGGATCTATCAGGCTGAGGTAGCCCCTGATGGGCTCAAGTAGGGAGCTCCTAGGTAGGATCCAATAGTGAGATCTTAGCAGATCCTTGAGTCAAATGTCCTGGGTAGGACTCAAGTGGGCTCTGCTGGGTAGGAATCTTTAAGTGATGGATCCCATTGGGATCCACCAGAGTGACACACCTCAATTCTTCTTCCTATCCTCTGGTCAGGTCCTGGACATAGGTGAATGTCTGACAGTGCCAGATGAGTTCTCAGAGCAAGAGAAGCTGACAGGCATGTGGTGGAAACAGCTGGTGGCAGGAGCTGTGGCAGGGGCTGTGTCACGGACAGGCACAGCCCCACTTGACCGGCTAAAGGTTTTCATGCAGGTGAAGACCAACCCTTCCCCTGATAAAGCCCATTCTCAGACAAACTCAGGGACCATTCTTTCTTCCCCTCCCCTAGTTCCCCTACCATTAGGCATGGAGGCCTTAAATTCCAATCCTGGGTCCTGGGTCCTGGGCCCAGAATCTTTTGGAAAGCCAGGGCTGGAAGACTCTAAAGTTGGCCCTGCCTCCCCCTTGTTAGGTTCATGCTTCCAAGAACAACCAGTTGAATGTCCTAGGGGGGCTGCAGAGCATGGTCAAAGAGGGTGGCATCCGCTCTCTGTGGCGAGGAAATGGCATCAACGTGCTCAAGATTGCACCTGAATCTGCCATCAAATTCATGGCCTATGAGCAGGTGGGTATAGATGTGGGCAAGTATGTGATTGTTGTGAGCAAGTATGTAGTTGGACTGTGGGCATGTGATTGATGTGGAGAGGTATGTTATGGGCATGAGAAAATATGTGAATGGCATGAGGGAAGAGGTATCTGTTCCCTTGCTTGCTGCCCCTTGGCAGGACTTTGTCTCTCCAGGAGCTGGGCAGGGAAAGAAAGAGGGAGGGCCCCTCCAAAGGGATGGTTGACACAGATGCCAGAATCTTGACAATCCCCTGTGAACACCTCAGATCAAGTGGGCGATTCGGGGGCAACAGGAGACGCTGCGGGTGCAGGAACGCTTTGTGGCAGGGTCCCTGGCTGGGGCCACAGCCCAAACCATCATCTATCCCATGGAGGTGAGAGAGGCCAAGGCCAGGGAAAGGACTGGGCTTTTCACTAGGGAAGGCTACCTAGGGAGGTACTAACAGCAAAGCACCTCTACTCACAGGCTCCCTGGGAGGGCAGAGCAGCATTGGTGGGGAGGTCTGGGTACCATCCTCCCTTCTGGACTTTTTTATTGTGCTTGTTCAGGAGAGTAACAGCAACAGGGCCCTGGAGCTAGTTGGCCTTCCAGGGTAACTACTATAGCTCACTCCCAGGGATAACTGATTTGGGTGTAGTCATGCTGGGGTTATCTGTTTAAGTAACTGTGGCAAGCAGAACTTTAGGGGATAGCCATTGGAAAGGGAGAAGGGAGTGCCTAACTGATTGAGGACTGTCTCAAGCTTGACTGTTCTAGGATATAGCTGACCTGAGGAATCTGTCTTGGTTATTTATCCTTGTCGCAGGGATAGTTGTTTCCTATGTACCTGTCCTGGGGTGACCATTTATCTTAGGGGTAGCTGTCCTATGTTCCAGGGATGCTTGTTGTGGGAGTAGCTCCTTCAGGGATAGATTATCAGATTCCCTGTCTACTTGTTCTGGAGAGAGCTACCTTAAGGTAGCTGCCCTACGATAGCTGCTCTGGGGCCTCCTTGCAGGTGCTGAAGACACGTCTAACCCTCGGTCAGACTGGCCAGTACAAAGGACTGCTGGATTGTGCGCGACAAATCCTAGAACAGGAAGGACCCAGAGCCTTCTACAAGGGCTACCTGCCCAACGTCTTGGGCATTATCCCATATGCAGGAATTGACCTGGCTGTCTACGAGGTCAGTCAGTCCTTCCCCTTCTCTATGGGGCTAAAATCCCTGGATACTCTCCTGGGCCTCCCCTCAGCCAAGGACCCCCTCACTATCCCCCTCAGGGCTCAATGCTGCCTCAATTTATCCTCCAGTAGCACAGGAAGACATAACTCCCAGGGAAGGCCCATGAATTGGGCTGTAAAGGCGCTTTGAGATCCCCAGCTCTGGGTCCTCCTCCTCCAGACCCTAAAGAACAAGTGGCTCCAGCAGGACAGCCACCATTCAGCTGACCCAGGGATCCTCATCCTCTTGGCCTGCGGCACCATTTCCAGTACCTGCGGCCAGATCGCCAGCTACCCCTTGGCGCTGGTCCGAACTCGAATGCAAGCTCAGGGTGAGTGAGGCCTGAAGGGAGGGAGGAAGGACTGAACAGGACTTACCCTCCCTGGGGCCAGGGTTGACTTCTTACCTCCCTGGACCAGAAAACCATAGTTATAATATAAGAGCTGTAAGCTAATCTCTCAATCACCTTTTGCAAGCGGGTCATGGAAAAGATGAGGTAGAAGGATGGGGCAGGAGGGAATCGATAGGTTCCTGGTTCTCCTGGAGGTGCATTGATCCTCACTGTGGCATTTCATTCTGGTCCCTCCATTCTCCTTTCCCCCCACTGAGTGCTCCTGGTGCCCAAGTGTCAACAGGATAAAGAAAAACAAAATCCAATAGAACCTCTGTGGCTCCATATGGCAACCCAGGCAGGGCCAAAGGGCAGCAGGGCTCTCAGAATTGCTTTGTTCTGCTTCCAGACTCTTTAGTAGCTGGTGTTTGGGGATTGTCTGTGGGTTTATTTTCACTGTTGTTTGTGGGATTTTGGTTTGGAGGTTATCCATGTGCTCCTAGTTTCAGGCTTCTTAGTTTTGTGAGAACGGTTATTATGGGTTTGTGTTTTTAGATTATCTGCTTATCACACTTAGTGGTGTATCACCCTGAGGTTTCCTTTTCTCAGGGCAATGTGTCTTCCCCATTTTCAGCCTCTCCCGGCAGGCACAAGTAATGTTGAGGGCTATATAGGAGCCTGACCGCTCACTGGGTCTATCTGGGGTTTCTGAGTCTCCTTGGTCGGGTATTGTCCCCCTGGGCCTAGCTGCTGCTCTGCATTTGTTAGGTCCTGACTTGAGTCTAACCTCCCTCCATCTAAGGCTGTAGCATGAATGCTACCTTCCCCATCCCCTAGTGCTACAGTCTGGCCCCAAGGAAGGTCAGGGAGGGGTTGGACCTGAACCACTGAGCAGAATCTGATTACTGCCCTTATACTGCCTCTCCCAGCTTCCATCGAGGGTGCCCCGCAGCTCACCATGCTGGGCCTCTTCCGCCACATCCTTTCCCGAGAGGGTGTGTGGGGCCTGTACCGAGGCATCGCCCCCAACTTCATGAAAGTAATTCCAGCTGTCAGCATCTCCTATGTCGTCTATGAGAACATGAAACATGCCCTGGGGGTTACAACTAGGTGAGGGGCTGGGGGTTCCCCCTTCCCCTCCTGCTGGATCCTGTCCCTTCTCTTCTGGATCCTGGTGATAAGACCAACCCCTCGTGCCAGATTTCTTGGCTACTCCTGGAACCTGCAACCAGCTGATCTACCCCCACCTGGTCACTGACACTGGATCACCGGAGGAACCTGTCCCAGGATCTGCTCTGCATGGCGTTGGCCCTGGATTCCCAACCTCTGGTGGAAGTGGGGATGGTGGTGGCACTTCACCCCTACCTACCCACTGCACTGACTTGGGAATGATCTGGTCTCTTCTCCAACCCTCTCCCCATTCCCCTGCACTGCATCACCACTGGGTCCCCAGTGGGCAGTGCAAATTCCCTGGACCTTTCCCCTCTATCCTCCAGCTCCACACCTTCCCCCCCCCCCCCCCGCCCCATCCATGGTAGTGACACTGTTGTACTCCAGCTCTGACTCTTCCCCTGTCACCACAGACAGATCAGCCCAACATATCTGTGGGGGAGACACACTAGCCAATCCCAGCTAGAGGGAGGGGACCCTACGGCCCCAGGCAGAGACCCTCCAAGAGCCCAGAGCTGAGGATGAACCTTGTACTGGTTTCTCTCACTTCCCCTTTTCTTTCCCCCCTTTTCCTATACCTCAGCCTTAGGTAGGAGATGAGTTTGAATAGGGCTGAAAAGGGACCCAGGACAGGGCTAGGACCTCTCGCTGAGCCATACTTAGGTCCATGCCCCTCCCTCCAGAATCCCTCAAATACACACATTCCAATTGTGCAGGAAGATAGAAAGAAAGAAGTCTTAAAATCAGCCAACCCAGGTCTATTTTTCTATTGGGGTAAGAAACAGCTCTCTCCTGCCACCCCCGCATCCTCCCCCTCCCGCTGACACACACTCTCCACACTCCCCATCCTCCAAGTAATCTCTGTATAGACTACACTTTATAGGTAGATTCTGAGATTGGAGGTGGAGGTGAGGTCTGGGAATCAAGGGTATTAAAAGGTCTCCTCCCTGTGAAAGCAGAGAATCTAGAACCTATGGAGAGGTGGTATCCAGAGGTCCCTCTTCCCCTACTCATGCTCCCTCACCCCCCAGTTTGTCTGCCTGTTCGTGCATTTCAAAGGGAAACAAATGAATACATTTTTCTAAGTCCCCAGGGCCAGCCCATGTGGTGTCTTTATTGGGGGGGGGGAGGGAGAGGGTTGGTTCAAAGGGGGCTTCAGTGCTGGCCTGGGTAAAACCCCTCTGTGCAAAACTTACCATCCCTGGGGCAGAATTGTAACCAGGAATTATTGTGCCTGAGGCAACATCATGGGCAGAAAAGCGGTTTGATAAGAGCAGAGAATTGGCTCTGGTCTCAGGTACAGTTGATGTGAAAACAGAGATAGTCTTCCCCAGAGAGTCTAGAGACCAGGAGTGGGTAACATGTGAAGTTAGTCAAAGGGCTGCACTTGAGGACCTAGAGGACCACATGTGATCTTGACCACCTGTCCTCTAGTAAATGGCCCTGTAGCACAGCCTACTGCTCCTCAAGCTCGGAGCCCTTCTTCATGAAGGAAGAGGCTGGTCGTACATACCTGTGGGTGATGGCAGCCTCCCTCCTTTCCCTACCCCAGAACTGGGACTTTTGAGCTAGTAAAGCAGTCAGTCCATCTGTCCTCAATGCATAGATCAGCAGATAGACTAAGGCTCAGGGTCATGGACTGGAGGACTCCAAGATGTTGGCATCCTAAGCCCCAGTTACCTGGCCCTAATTGTTCTACCCTGGAGCACAGATAAAAAGTAGGGGGTTTTCCAGTTTCTCCTTGGGAAGCCCATGGCAGGGTGTGGAGCAGAAACATGGAAATGCTACAAAATGCTAGGAGAGCGAGGTATAAACTGTGATAGATAGGCTACTTGCCCTGCCTGGGCCACATTTATTCATCATTATGGACCACTGAACTATGAGTCAGAGACTTAAAGAATGTCTTAGTTAGAAAGGATCTCAATGGGCACTCTTCCTCAAAGCCCAGGGAAACTGAAGGTCAGAGTCAGAAAAGAATATTCTTGAAGAGGTCATACAGTGATTTAGGAGCAAAGACTTAAACCCAGGTCTTTGGATTTCAAATCTAGCACTTTTTACCACTCTAGGAGATTAGACTTGGGTTTAAATCCCAGATTATGCTTCATAGCTGGGCGAGGACAGATAAGCCCTTTGACCCTCAATTTCCTCACCTATAAAGAAAGGGGTTTGCTGAAACCAGAGGTTCTTAATCTATGGTCCATGGACCCTTGGAGTCCTTGGATAGATTTCAGAGGATTCATTAATTTGGCTTAAAAAAATATTTTGACTACTATTTCAATATAACTGGATTCCTTTGTAATTTTACGTATTTCATTTTATGCATTTAAAAACATGATTCTGAGGACAGGGTCCTTAGGCTTCATCAGCCAAGGGTGGGAGGGGAGACAGGATGATGTTCCAGGATCCACACAAAAATGCTAAAAACCTTTCTAGGTGATCTCTAAAGGCCCTTCTAGAAGTCAGTGGTATCTTATTGCAAGTAGCACCAAGCTTTTAGAAGTTCAAATTCAAATTGTCATTTGACTTTTACTAATGTGAATCTGGGCAAGTCACTTAACCTCGCTAAGCCTTGGTTTCTTCTTCTGTAAAATGGGGATGATAGTATCTGCAGCACCTTATAGGGTTACTGCACCTTAACAGGGTTATTATGAGGAAAGTGCTTTGTAAATCTTAAAGCACCAAACCAGAACTATTATTAACAACAAATGACCCATTTTAAAAAGGAAAGGAATAACATTTATAATCAACCAGCCCATGAGGCTTATAGAATTTTAATAAAACAATTTATTGATAGGATTATTTTTAAAATTTGTTTATTTATTTTTGGTTTACAGCATTCAGTTCTACAAGCTTCTGAGTCCCAAATTTTCTCCCCCTCTCTCCCTTCCCCCTCCCCAAGACAACATACAATCTGATAAAGGCTCTATATATGCATTCACATTAAACATGTTTTCACATTAGCCATGTTACAAAGAAGAATTATAACCAATGGAATGAACTACAAGAAAGAAGAAATAAAACAAAAGAGAGAGCAAATAGTATGCTTCCATCTGCATACAGACTCTAATTCTTTCTCTGGATGTGAAGACCATTTTTTCATTGTGAGTCTTTTGGAGTTGTCTTAGATCTTTGCATTGCTGACAAGAGCTAAGTCTATAAAAGTTAGTCATCACACAATGCAGCTGTAACTGTGCACAATATTCTCCTGGTTCTGTTTCCCTCATTCAACATCAGTTCATATAAAGTCTTTCCAGGTTTTTCTGAAGTCTACCCGTTCATCATTTTTTATACTGCAATAGTATTCCATTATATTCATATGCCATGACTTGTTCAGCCATTCCCCAATAGATGGGTATCCCCTCAATTTCCAATTCTTTGCCACCACAAAAAGAGCTGCTATAAATATTTTTGTACATATGGGTCCTTTTCCCACTTCTATTATCTCTTTAGGATACAGCCCTAGAAGTGGTATTGCTGGGTCAAAGGTCAATTTTTTATAGCCCTTTGGGCATAGTTCCAAAATGCTCTCCAGAATGGTTGGATCAGTTTATAACTCTACCAACAATGCATTAGTGTTCCAATTTTTCCACATCTTCTCCAGCATTTATCATTTTCTTGTGTTGTCATGTTAGCTGATCTGACAGGTGGGATGTTGTACCTAAGAGATGGTTTGATTTGCATCTCTAATCCAGTGGTTCTCAACCTGTGGGTCGCGACCCCTTTGGGGGTCAAACAACCCTTTCACAGGGGTCACCTAAGACCATCAGAAAATACATATTTCCAATGGTCGTAGGAACCGAGACACAGCTTCTCTATGGGTCCACCCACACGCAGATATGCCTATATACGAGCATTAAAGGGTAGCAGCATTAGGAAGGTTGAGAACCACTGCTCTAATCAATAGTGATTTACAGCATTTTTTCATATGACTATAGATAGCTTTAATTTCTTCCTCTGAAACTGCCTGTTCATATCCTTTGACCATTTATCAATTGGGGAATGACTTGAATTCTTACAAATTTAACTCAGTTCACTATATATTTTAGAAATGAGGCCTTTATCAGAGATACTGGTTGTAAAAATTTCCCAATTTTCTGCTTCCCTCCTAATCTTGGTTGCATTGGCTTTGTCTGTACAAAACCTTTTCAATGTAATGTAATCAAAATTATCCATTTTGCATCTATTTCATAATGCTCACTCTCTCTCGTTTGATCATAAATTCTTCTGTTCTCCATAAATCTAACAGGTAGACTATTCCTTGCTTTCTCAGTTTGCTCACAGTATCAGCCTTTATATCTAAATCATGTACCCATTTGGACTTTAGTTTGGTATATGTTTTAAGATATTGGTCTATGCCTGGTTTCCGCCATATTATTTTCCAGTTTTCCCAGCTGTTTTTGTCAAATAGTGAGTTCTTATCTCAGAAGCTGGAGTCTTTGGGTTTATCAAACAGTACATTACTGTAGTCATTGACTACCGTGTCTTGTGTACCTAACCTATTCCATTGATCCACCACTCTATTTCTCAGCCAGTACCAAGTGGTTTTGATGATTGCTGCTTTATATTACAATTTAAGATCTGATATGGCTAGGCCACCTTCCCTAGCATTTTATTGATAGGATTATTAAATATTATTAATAAAAATAATACAGTGAAGTTGGACTGACTTTTTTCTAAGGGCCTTCCCACCTCAAACATACTATAGGTCTGCAACTTTGGAGAATTTCACTCCCCCAAGTTAGATGTCACTCCAGTCCCCAAGGTAACAGTATTTGGTGACTTCGCCACTGATTCTGTGACATCATGCCTCCTCCCCAGGGAAGGGGCCAGGGTTCTCAGGGGTCCTTCATTTCCTGTGCTTCAGAGCAGCCAAGCGGCAGCAAACCAAAGCCCTGGAAGGAAACCCACTGTCCCAAGCCTTTCCTCCTCCTCCTAATCCCCCCCCCCACTACCATGGATACCCATGAGAGGGATCCCAACTCCTATATCCAGACTTCTGGGCCCCAGCCCTACCACCACCAGAAGAAACAGCAGGTGAATTCACAGGGCCAAGTCCAGATGGGGGATCTCCAAGGCCTCTCTGTAGACATCTTCTAGGAACAAACAATGTTCAACTGCCTGGCTAGATCCCATGGGGGAAAGAAGAGACCCATGGGATGGTACAGAGCTACTGGGGTTGTTTTGTTTGTTTGTTGTTGGAGAGGGGTAAGGCAAGGCAATTGGGGTTAAGTGACTTGCCCAAGGTCACACAGCCAGTAAGTGTCAAGTGTCTGAGGCTAGATTTGAACTCAGGTCCTCCTGACTCCAGAGCCAGTGCTCTATTCCTTGCGTGGCCTAGCTGCCCCAGCACCAACTAGCTGCCCCAGGGATGGTACAAAGCTTGGGAAAAGAAGGCAAAGCAGGGGCCAGGGCCAAGCTTTACATCTCATTCCAAAAATGCATCCCAAAAGAGGCAGTTACTGAGGAGATAACCAATCAGGGCCCTCTCAACCTCAGTGATTAAAGTCTGGGGGGCAGTTTTCTGTGATTTGGGATATTGATCCGATTTATGGAGACCCTGGGACTTGGTCCAACCAGGTGCTGGACACTGGTGAACATCTGATGGTCCCGGTAGAAGTGTTGCGGGAGACCAACAAAGCAGTCTGGTGGAAGTTCCTGGTCTCAGGGGCTGTGGCTGGTGCTGTATCACGTACTGGGACGGCCCCTCTGGACAGAGCTAAAGTTTTCATGCAGGTACAGACAGGTGAGGGATATAAATAGGGACTGTTCTGGGGGCAAGGCTAGAGGGCAGGATAGTGATGGAGATGGGATGAGTGATGAAGGGTGGGCATGAGAATTGATTGGGGAAGGAGATGGACATGGACATGGGCATGGGCCAGGGACTGAGCATAGGGATGGGGACATCCTCTCCCTGTGTACCCAGGTCTATGCCTCCAAAACAAACATCATGAATTTGCTGGGGGGCATGCGGAGCATGATCCAAGAAGGTGGAATTGGCTCCCTGTGGCGGGGAAATGGCATCAACATACTCAAGATTGCCCCTGAGTACGCCATCAAGTTCTCCGTCTTTGAGCAGGTGGGAGGAGAGGCTGAGGCTGTTCCCACATCCCCTCTCAAGACCTGGACTGCCCCTGACCTGGGCCCTCCCTCCTGCAGAGACCCTGAACTATACTTTGACCTATTCTAGACCCCAGATCTGCGCCTGATCCAGGTTCTGACCTTCACAACCAATATTATTTTTATTCTCTCACCTTGTTTCTGACCCAGGCAAAGTCATTCATTCTTACCCTTATGTATATACTATCCTTCACTCAACCCCGACTCTGGCTCTGAACCTAGTCCTACAGCCCTCTTTCTAATAGCCCTCCAGTGCCTATCCTTTTTATCATCCCCTGTCCAATAGTACCCACAACATGTCCATCTCACCTGGGGTCCCCTTCTACCATTTCTTCTACTCAGCCTTTCGGGGTTAAAGGAACAAGAGGTTACAGGGCTGGCCCTGAAGGTTGGGAGGTCAGGAAAAGAATTTGGGGGAAGGGACTCTGGGAAGGGATTGGGAGAAGGTTTGAGGGTAGGGATAGAACTATTGACTCTTCCCTTACCCCTTGCTCCCTGCGACCTCCTCACTTCCCACAGTGTAAGACTTCCTTCTGCAACCAGAAAAATGTACAGCCCTTTCATGAAAGAATCCTGGCTAGCTCCCTGGCAGTGGCCATCTCCCAGACTTTCATCAACCCCATGGAGGTGAGCTCCTAATCCATGGTTGCCTCTGTCTAATTACGCAGGATGGGACTGACTGGGGACAGAATGACTATGCCCCATCCCCCCCCCCCCCGAGTCTTTCAGATAAAATCAATTTCTCTGGGTCGTTGCCTGACAAAAGTGGGGGGCAGGATGTCCAACTCCTTCTGAGTCCAATGTCCTACCCCTCCTGTTCCCCTAGGACAGCGGTTCTCAACCTGTGGGTTGCAACCCCTCTGGGGTCAAATGACCCTTTCACAGGGGTCGCCTAAGGCCATCGGAAAACACGTATTTCCAATGGTCTTAACCGAGATATCACTCCTCTATCCGTCTCCAGGTGGGTCTGCCCACATGCAGATATGCCCAAGGGTGGCGGCATTAGGAAAGTTGAGACCCACTGCCCTAGGACGTTCTCCAGGCCCAGGCACCTTATAGAATCATGAGATTTAGAGCTGGAAGAAATGTTAGAAACCATCTAGTACAACCTGAATATTTTACAAATGAGGAAACTGAGGACCAGCAAGATGAAGGGACTTGCCCAGAATAACACAGCTCGTAAAGTATCAGAGCACGAATTTGAACCCAGATCCTCTGACCCCAACTCCAGGTGCTGAAGACCCGGCTGATGCTCCGGCGGACTGGCCAGTACAATGGGCTACTGGATTGTGCATACCAGATCCTAGGGCGTGAGGGAGCCCGAGCCTTCTATCGGGGTTACTTGCCCAACATGCTGGGCATTGTGCCCTATGCCTGCATCGACTTGGCCGTCTATGAGGTCAGGGACCAGGGCACAAGCTGCCCTGGGTCTCCTAGTGATGGGATAGAAGATTGCTGTGGGAGTGGGGCTGGTTACATGAATGGATGGGGGTACACTGAGGGCAAGGGGAAGGGTTTAGGAAGGAGAAAGGCACTCAAGGACACCGAAATCTTTTGGCCCAACACTGCCCCCTTTACTTTTCCCCCCTTATAGTCGCTCAAGTGGGTCTGGATCAAATTAGGGTTTGATTCAAACAGTCCCAGTGGGATGGTCAGCCTGTTGTCCACCACGCTGTCCAGCACCTGTGGCCAGATGGCCAGCTACCCCCTGACACTGGTACGGACAAGGATGCAGGCCCAAGGTAAGACACTCTCTGGTTTAATCTCTGTCTCCCTATCACTAAGATGCCCACTTTTTCAAAATTTCATTGGGTACCAGAGGCCCAAAACATCTGTATGGTAGGAAAGGATCTGAGACCCCTCCTATGTCCGAAGGAAGCTGGGGGGTCTAGGATAAGAGAACTGTGGGAGGGATGCCTAGAAGCCTATTAGACTTCCAAAGTAGGTCATAGAGAGGAAACACTTGAGGATGGAGATTAGGTTGCTGTGGATTGGCCACCTCTTGGGGCCCTGCTAATCAAATCCCATTTCTACTTGTTTCCTTGGTGGGCACAGGAAAGGGACCCCTGACTACTTAACTTCTTGCCCTGATACTAATCCTACCCCCTTCTCCTGTATTTCACAGACACCGTGGAGGGCTCAAATCCCACCATGCGAGGTGTCTTTGGAAAGATCCTCGCCCAGCAGGGCATGCCTGGCCTGTACCGGGGGGTCACCCCCACCCTCCTGAAGGTGCTGCCAGCAGTAGGCATCAGCTATGTGGTGTATGAAGCCATGAAGAGTGCTCTGGGGGTAGCTAAGTAGCCTTTCTTCTTGTCTGGAGGGCTAGAGGGCCAGAGACCCCCTCATCAGAAGCTGGGGAGGATCCCCCACCTAGGGAGCCTGACAGAGTTGGGTCAAGGAGATGCTAGGCACATAAGGCCAGCTCAGAGCCCTTTCCAATGCTCTTAGTCCCGGAATGGGAAAGGCAGGGAGGACTCTACAGTGAGGCCTAGTTCCCAAATCTTCCCGGGGCTGGATGGGAGTTCCCCAGGCCCAGATTCAGTTTTGGAGAAGACAGTGAAAGTGATGATAAAGGAGTAAATCATCTATTGTGTGGCATCTGTGTATGTGGGTGAGATGTGGGCCAAGTGTACCTGAACTGTAGGAGGGAAACCAGTGATCTGAGACAGCTGTGGGACATCATTGGAGCCCAGGCCTCTGTGCTGTGGGAAGAAAACTGGTGACTGAGGACAGCTGGACCAAAAGGGATCCTGGGATCCAGGTTACCTGGAACATGCAAGGGGAAATGGAGCCCAGAATACTTGAGTTGTGGGAGGGGAGCTGGAGGCCCAAGTCACAGCATCTCATTTCCATTTTCAGCAGGGTTGCTAAAACTCATACGTAATTCTGCATCTATAGCCTACCTGGATTTTTAATAAAATAAAGAAAAAGAATGAAAATCTAAATTGGAGAGTTCCTTTGTCTCTTCATAAAAATCTTACTCTGCATGGTGTGAATGTCATCATATTGGCCCAGTTTGAGGATAAGGGATTGAACCATGGGCTCACCTGCGATATGCCCTTGGATTTAAACGAGAGCAGAGATATATAGAAACAGATGGAGAAAACCAAACCTAAGAGATGTAAAAAGGAGAGGGGCTAGACACAGAGACATTGATTTGGGTCCTAAAACAGAAGCTTGAGATTCTGTGAGGTTCATCTCAGGGAACCATGTGGTCTCAAGAAAAGGACCAGTGCCGTATCCACTGCACCACATGGATCCACAAAGATCTTGGCAGCCAAGTGCATCAGGCTAAATCTAACCAGATAAGGCTTAATAGGGAAAAAAAATGTAAAGTCTTATACTTGGTTTCAAAAAGTCAACTGAAGAAGTACAAGCTGGAGGTGACATGGTTAGACAGTAACTTGTTTGGAAAAGATCTGGAGAATTTAGCAGAATGCAAACTCAATCTAAGTCAACTATGACATGACAGCCAACAAAGCTAACATAATCTGGGGCTACAAGAGAAACACAGATTCCAGGAATGAACAGGTGATGTTCATTCTGCACTCTGCCCTGGGAGTATTCTGTTAAGGGAGGACATTGATAGCCTAGAGAACATCCAGAAAAGGGTAACCAGAATAATGAAGGACCACATCTATGCCATTATAAAGATCATTTGGAGAAACTGGAGATATTTAACCTGGAAAAGAGAAGACTTGGCAGTACATTATAGCTGTCTTCGAGCATTTGAAAGGTTCTAATGTGGAAGAGGAACTCATTTTGCTTTGTTTGGCTCCAACAGACAGAACCAAGAGAAATGGATAGAAGTTTCCAAGAGACAAGTTCAGACTTGAGGTAAAGAAAATTGTCTTAGTCAACTGAAAATTAATTGAAATAATTTGGGCAAAGTTGCAAGATATAGGAGAAATTCACACAAATCACAAACATGGCTATATACTGCCAACAAGACGTAACAAAAAGAGAGAAATTCCACTGAAAACCACCAGAGAACATATAAAATATTATCTACCCCCCCAAGAGAACTATATGAATGCAACTTTATAGAAATATAGAATTGGAGAACTATTAATTGCTCACAGGTGGGCTAAACGAGTATAAGAAAAATGAAAATACTATCTAAATGTTTTTATTCAGTGCCATACCCGAGGATACTTTAGAGAACTAGAAAGAAGGTAACTGTCTGAAGGAACAAAAGTTAAAAAAACCTCAAGTGAAATAATGAAAAGAAGCTGGAAGGAAGGGGGACTAGCAGTAACAGATTTCAAACCATATTACAAAGCAGCAATCATAAAAAAATTGGAAGTCGTTTAAAAAAAATAGGTCAATCAGTGGAACAAACTAGTGACACATTATGTAAAAACAAAACCTAGTAACCTAGAGTTCCAGAACCCAAAGGACCACAGCTATTAGGATGATTCATCATTTAAAAAGAAAAAAAACTGCTGGGAAAACCGGAAAGCAATTAAGCAGAAATTAGATTTAGACCAAAACCCCATATCATACACCAAGATAAGCTCTAAATGGATACATAACTTAGTTATAAAGGGTTACAATATAAACAGCTTAGAAGAATAAGGAAGAGACTTCCTTTTGGATATATGAATAAGAGAACAATGTATGGCCGAACAAGACAGAAAGACCCACAGAAGATAAAATGGATGATTTTGATTCCATAAAATTAAAAAGCTTTTGCATCTGAAATTAGAAGGGAAAAAATTAGATAGAAAAAAATCTTTGCATCAAGTTTCTCTGATAAACATCTCATTTTCTTTTTTTTTCCTTTTTTTGCTTTTTGGAAGGGGGAGGGCAAGGCAACTGGGGTTAAGTGACTTGCCCAAGGTCACATGGCTAGTAAGTTTTAAGTGTCTGAGGCTGGATTTGAACTCAGGTCCTCCTGACTTCAGGGCCGGTGCTCTATTCACTGCGCCACCTAGTCATCCCAAATATCTCATTTTCGAGCTATATAAGGAATGGATTCAGATTTATATGAATAAGAGCAATTCTGTAATTGATTAATCATGCAAGGATACGAGTGGTTTTCAAGGTAAGAGGAAGGAAACAAAGATTTATATAGTGCCAGGAACTGTGTTAAGCACTTTACAAATATTACCTCATTGATCCTTGCAACAGCCCTGTGAAATAAGTGCTATTATTAACTTTATTACACAGTTGAGGAAATTGGGGCAAACGGAGATTAAGTGACTTGCCCAGGGTTACACAGATAGTAAGTATCCAAGGCTAGATTTTAACTCAGGTCTTTCTGACTCCAGGTCCAACATTCTATCCACTATACTACCCCTGGCCTCCAAGGGGCAGGGGGGAAAGCTATCATCAGCCATATAAAAACGCTGCAAATCACTGATAGAGAAATGAAAATTAAAACAACTCTGAGGTTCTACCTCGTACCCTTTAGAACGGCAAAGATGACAAAAAGGAAAATGATAAATGTTGGATTCTGAATTATGGGAAAGCAGGCATATTAATGCACTATTGGAAGAACTGTAAATTGATCCAGCCATTCTGGAAAGCAATTTGGATCTATACTGCCAAACAAAAATATGCAGATCCTTCGACCAAGGAATACAACTACCAGGCCCATGGCCCAAAGTAATAAAAGAGGAAGAGGGACTGACATGTATCAAAATATTTATAGTAGCTATTATTGTATTGGAAAAAACTGGAAACTAAGAGTGTGTCCAAGAGCTGAATAAATTTTGCTATATAAATGTGATGTAATACTATTGTGATGAAAGAAATAATGAAGGGGATCGTTTCAGAAAAACCTGGAAAGGCTTATATGAACTGATAGAGAGGGAAGGGAGAAAAACCAGCAGAAAAGTTTATATAATAACATCAAAAAGACAAACCCCTCTGAAAAACTTTAAAAAACTGATTAATATGATCACCACTCTAGATTCCAGAAGACTAACGATGAAGCATACTACCTACCTCCTGAGAGAGAGAGGTAATGATACGTTTCTGGACTTGGCCAATGGGGAGAATAGTTTTTGCTTGATTGTGTACATTTGTTCAAAGGATTTTGGTTTTCTCTCCCCACCCCTGCCCCTCACTTCATTCCCTCCCACCACCCCCACCACCCAACATCAACCAAGGGAGCAGGGAGAGAAAATATGTTGCTAATAGGAAAAAAATTCAGAGAAAAGATTCTTAAAAACTAGAACTGTCCAAAAGTGAAATGGACTAACTTATATTGCAGTTTTCCCTTGTTAGAGATCTTCAAGCAGAAAATGAATGACTACATGTTGGATGTGTTGTATTGGGTATTTCTTTTCAGGTATAGGTTGGAGTATAAGAATTCTGAAACCTCTTCTAATCTTAAAATTCTGTGATTATGGAGATCGTCTGTATACTTTGTACAGATAATCTTTCTATAATCTTCTCCAGTCAGAACACCTCTGGAGCACTGTTTAGTTCTAGTGCTTAGCACAGTGCTTGATACATAGCAGGCACTCAGTAAATGTTTATTCTCTTCCCCTTACAAGTGCTACATTTCAGGAAGAACATTGATAAGCTGTAGAGTGTAGAGTCTTAAGATGATGAGTCAATGAAAAGAAGAGTTAGGAGAGATGAGATCTGTCTTCATGTGTAAAGGGGATGCTCCCACCTCCCATTCTCTGATAAAATTGAAGAGTTTATCTATCTTTCTATAGAAACATCCGTATAGAAGCTTCGTTTATGGACATGATCATAAGTATCTCAAGAGGATGGAGAACTTATAATTAGATTTCAGAAACTCAACCTTCCCTTGATGGATTGGCTGGTCTGGAGCCACTTTAGTTCAGTGGCTGAGGTTGCATGTAAGATGATTTGATATGTTCGGACTCAAAAGGATTGCATCCTAATGGAGGAATCATCCCTTTGCAAGAGCCTTTAAAAACGAACTGTTTAGCTTCTTTCCTGCTTTTCCTCTTGTACCTTTCTCTCAGAATGAAGTGGGTTGGAGGAAGTGACTTCCTTCCCATTCCCTCTTCCCAAGTAGTTAATGGTGACTCTAGGCAGAAGCACATAGCAGAAGTAGGTCTGTGCTTACTCACAAGACCAGAGAAGAGAGTTCCTGAGAGTGGACATTCTTAATCCAAGACACCAACAAGGACTGTCATGAAGTATCAACAGGTCTTACAGAAGTACATGGCAGAAAGTGTCACGTGCTTATCTCTGTGGCCTGAAAAAGAAAAATCTTAGACAATGTTCTTGAGCCCCAATCTCTTGCATAGAAAAAGGGTGACAGTTTATTCCCTTGGCAGTACGATACCAGGTCCTAGTTTTTCATCTGGGAAAGTGAGATTTCTTGGGTTGCACTAGCATTGTGAGTTGCCTTATGACAAACCCAAGTCCAAGAGTTCCTGAATATCATATCTCATGGAAAGAAGAAGTGAATTCCCATGTGGTTGATGCATCTGGAAAGCAGTAAGGAGCTTAAAACCATGATATAGTTGAAAGAGATTGGCACCTTGACATCCTCCACTATTACAATAAATTATCCATATAATAATGCAGCTCTGATTGGAAGAAGTTGCCTAACAGCCCCAAACCATGTCTGTCTTCTACTGATAATCCAAATCACAAAAAGCAGATTTGGGAGTGACATTTCTGGACATGGGCAATATGAGAACTCGTTTTTGCTTGATTGTATATATTTGTAAAAGGAAAACCTGGGACTTATCAGAATGTTGGATTGTTGCCCTGCTAGAAGCCCCAAATTTAGTTCCTTCAGGGGGGAGGGTAATTACTGTGAATGCTTTATGTATTTGCTATATCTATTTGGGTGCTTCTGTCAATGCTTTTTTGCCTGTCAGTACATTTTCTACACGGTGAAAAAAAATTCCTGTCCTATGTCTGGTATAAATTTGTTAACTTGAGAGCTTTTATGGAAATTTGGGATCCCTTCTATGCACATCATAGGAAACCAGACATATGAAAACATTTGGAGACTTTTCAAAGTAAATTACAGGTGAGAGCACAAGAGGAAAAAGAGAAAATAATTCTTTGGAGGTCAACCTTTAGAACAGTCCATATGAGCCCAGCCAATGGGACCATGTATTATACAGCTATTTGAAGAATTGTCACGTGGAGGAGGGATTCTGTTTTGTTCCCAGAGGACAGAATTAGAAGCAATGGGTGAAAGTGGCAAAGTGACAAATTTATCACTGATATACTAAAAGACATCTTAACATTTAGATCTAATCCTAGTATAATGAGCAGCCTCAGGATATAGTGACTTTCTTCTCATTGGAAGTCTCCCAACAAAGACTGGCAATGCCATTTACTGGTTTGGTTTTTTTAAAACATCAATTTTTAAATTTTCAGTTCTAAATTCTATCTCCTAGGCCCTCCCCCATCCATTGAGAAGGCAAGCAACATGATACCCATCATACATATGAAGGTATGCAAAACATATTTTTATATTAGCCATGCTGCAAAAAAAAAAAAAAAAGGCAAGAAAAATAGAGAAAGTAAAAAAAAAATGCTTCAGGCTGCACTTAGTTCATCATTCCTCTCTCTGGAAGTGGATAGCATTTTTCAACATGAGTCTTTTGGAATTATTACAGATCATTGTATTGATCAAATTAACTAAGTTGCTTGCCATTCACAGTTGCTTATCATTACAATATTATTGTTACTATGTACAACGTTCTCCTGGTTCTATTCACTTTGCATCAGTTCATATAAGTTTTCCCAAGCTTTTCTGAAACCAGTCCCTTTCATTATTTCTTACAGCACAATAGTATTCCATCGTAATCATATGCCATAACTTGTTCAGCCATTTCCCAATTGAAGGGCATTCCTTCAATTTCCAATTCTTTACCACCACAAAAAAAGCTGCTATAAATACATTTATACATATTTGTACAAAGAACATAGGCCCTTTTCCCTTTTTTATTTCTTTTATCTCTGTGTTACAGACTAGTAGTGATATTTCTGGGTCAAAGGGTATGTACAGTTTTAAAGCTCTTTGAGCATAGCTCTAAACTGTCCTCCAGGATGGTTGGATTAAATGGCGGAGTTCATAACTCCACCAGCGTGCGTGAGCTGAGCGTGCCTATTTTCCTACATAGCCTCTCGCATTTGCTATTTTCCTTTTCTGTTATATTAGCCAATCTGATGGGTGTGAGGTGGTACCTCAAAGTTGTTTCAATTTTCATTTCTCTAATCATTAGTGATTTGGAACTTTTTATAGCATTATTGATAGCTTTGATTTTTTTTTCTGAAAACTTCCTGTTCATATACCTTGACTATCTATTAGGGAAAAGCTCTTATTTTTTATAAATTTGACTCAATTCCTATATATTTGAGAAATGAGGCCTTTATCAGAGAAATTTGCTGTAAAATACATTTCCCAGTTTCCTGCTTTGCTTTAATGTTGACTGCACTGATTTTGTTTATATAAAAACTTTTAAATTTTATATCATCAAAATTATCTATCTTACCTTCTATGGACCTCTCTATATGTTGTTTTCTTATTCATAGATCTGACAAAGTAATTTTTTCCATGCTTCCCTGTTGTACTTAGGATATAACCCTTTGCTTCTATATTGTATGCCCGTTTTGAGCTTATCTTGGTATATGTTATGCGATGTTGGTCTATGCCTAGTTTCTTTGATACTTTTTTCCAGTTTTCCCAGCAGTTTTGGTCAAATAGTGAGATCGTGCAACAAAAGTGTGCATCTTTGGGTTTAGCAAATATTATTATCGAACACAAAGTACTGTAATCATTCACGTCTGTATGTTTGTGTACCTTATCTATTCCACTGATCATTCACTCCATCTCTTATCCAGACTGATTTGATGATCACCACTTTGTGGTATAGTCTGAGATCTGATACTGCTGGGTCACCTTCCTTCATTTTTTTCATTGATTCTCTTGATAATCTTAACCTATTGTTCTTCTAGATGAATTCTTTTTATTATTTTTCCTAGCTCAACAAACTAATTCTTTGCCAGTTTGATTGATATGGCATTGAATAAGAAAATCAATCTAAGTGGTCTTGTCATTTCCATTGTATTGGCTCAGCCTACCCTGAGCAATTAACATTTCTCCAATTGTTTAGATGTCTTTATTTGTGTGAAAACTGTTTTGTAATTGTGTTCATGTAGTTCTTGTGTCTGTCTTTGGTAGACAGGTAGACTCAAGTATTTTATACTGTCTTTGGTTATTTTAAATGGATTTTCTCCTTCTTTCTCTTCCCGTTGGGTTTTGCAGGTAAAATATAGATATGCTGATTTATGTGGATTTATTTTATATTCTGCAACTTTTTCCAAGTTAATTGTTTTTTAGTTGCTTGGTTATGTTTTAAAGATTTTTTTTTCCATGTACTTGTTGGATTAGATGGTCTCTGAATTTCCTTCCCACTCTGAGATCTTATGATTCTGAGATACCTTGCTCAGAGAGGGATCACAGAATCTATAGACAGAAGTACCCAGACTACACATCAGAAGGAAGAGAACCATGAGGACTAGGTAAAGAAGGTAGAGGACCTGAGGAGAAGGAAGAAGAGGGAAAAGAGGAGACAGAATTCAAAGAGAAAGATGAACTGAAAGAGAAGGACCCAAGGAGGAGATAGCAAATGATAAGAATGTAAATAAGATAAGGTAAATTGGACTAAGTAAGACAAGCTGGTATGACAAGTTTAGTAAGAACTTGCTTAGAGAAAAGAAGGGAAGCTGAGTGTGACTGTTAAGGTGCAAACAAGGTGAAAAACAGAGTAATTTCTGGAGTTGAAGACTGCTCCAAAAGCAGTTCATCATGAGTTCTCCAAGGAAGCCACTAAGCAAAAATGGCAAAGAATGGTGATCTCACTCCCAGTAAGTATGGAAAACAAGGCTAATTTTACTGTGACCTGTATTAAATGTATGATGTTTATATTTCTGCCACCATCAAGTAAGCGATTGCTCCCTTTTCTAAAAATGCAGACTGATCTCCCTCCTAGAAGAGGTCAGGAATGTTTCTCCATCTGCCAAGTTATCAGGAAGGATGACATATTCCTTTAAAAAGTAGAAGAAGGGGAGGCAGAGCCAAGATGATGGAGTAGCAAGAAGTAGAGCCTAGTTCTCTACTCCCAACTCATCCACAAAAATCTAGAAAATACACCAGACTGGATTCTGATTGAGAAATCTAAGATAAACTCAGTTTGTTATTTTTCTAACCCAAGGATGCTTAGGGATACAGATAGGTCTTCAGACTTTAGGAATAGAGTCTGGAGAGGAGCACATAAAGAATATTTCAGTATCTAGGGACTTAAAGAGGGCCAAGACTTGGCACCAGGTCAGGAAACACCAGAGCAGAAAAAGATCACAGGGGATCCCTGAACTAGTGTAGGGTAAAGGAATAGGTGCCATCCGGTAGTTTGATTTCCCACAGATCTAGGGCAGACTGAGGAAGGGATCTGCACCTAGAGGTAGTGGAGAGAAGTGTTCTGGGCCCCAGTTCTGTACTGAGCAAGGAACAAGTTCAGAAGCAGACAGTAGCTATCTGGCTCTCATTCCAGGAGCAGAGCAGAGACTCAGTCCTGGCCTCTATTCCAGGCAGTAGGGGAATAATCAGGGCAAGAATCCTAGATCAAAAGAAAGCTTGCAGTTTAATCACTATGACCCAGCAGAGTTTCCCAGAGGGCTAATGGTGCCTGAGTCCAACAGTAACCTACTTAAACTTCCAACTAGAGACAAGTTGACAGACTCAAACTTCATCTGGAACTTAGCAGATCTCAGACCAGGAAGACAGTGATCAGACTTTGCCCTCAGATCCCATCACTTTGGGAACGCTAAAATCTTGTAGGTTTCTAGTCAGAGCTGTGAAAGCAGCAGATGGATGAGATGGCACAAGCTCAGCCTAGAAATCCCCCAGAAGTACACAGAGATCAGCC
Organism: Pseudochirops cupreus; assembly: GCA_028627135.1. Classification (NCBI taxonomy): domain Eukaryota; kingdom Metazoa; phylum Chordata; class Mammalia; order Diprotodontia; family Pseudocheiridae; genus Pseudochirops; species Pseudochirops cupreus. Next base: position 531,162,396 of record CM053580.1, read on the forward strand.
TTAACAGAAAGTACAAAATCAAAAAGTAGACTGGAACAATAAACAAACATCAAAAGAATCCCACCATAAAGATGAATTATGGTGACAAGGAAGCTCAAGACACAAGTTTAAAAGAAGAAAATAACTATAAAATATCGACAAGCAAAGCCTCAAAGAAAAATGCATTTTAAACATAAGTCCAACCAGAATTCCTGGAAGAGCTAAAGCAAGAGTTGTTGTTGTTTTTTTAAAGACCTAAATGAGAAGGGGAAAAAATTAGAAAAGAAATGATAGCTATGGAAGAAAGATATGGAAAGACAATTAGCAGCTTAGAACAAGAGATAAAAACCTTGGCCAAGAAAGTAACTATTTGAAAATTAGGACTGACAAAATAGAAGTTAATATGAAGACATAAAAAAATATTAAAACCCAGTCAAAAGAACTGAAAAAAAAAAAACAAAATGTGAGGAATCTCTTAGCAGAAACAACTGACTTAAAAATAGATCGAGGGGAGATCATTTAAGAATTATTGGACTACCTGAAAGCCATGATGAAAGAAAGAGTCTAGATATCCTATTTCACAACATCTTCAAAGAAAATGGTTCAGATCTCTTAGAACTAGAGAGCAAAGTAGAAATTGAAATAACCCACAAATCATTTGTGAAATAAACCCCAAAATGAAAACTTTAAGTGATATGATAGCCAAAATCCAGAGCTTTCCAAGTCAAAGAAAAAGTATTGCAAACATCCAGGAAAAAAAAAAAAGAATTCAAGTACTTAGAAGCCACAGTCAAGATCACAAAAGATTTAGCAACCACCACTGTAAAGCAGCAGAAAGCTTGTCATATGATATTCCAGAAGGCAAAAGATCCAGGCTTACATCCAAGAATAACTTGCCAAGTAAAATTGAGTATAATCCTACAGAGAGAGGGGGGGAAAGGGATTTTTCATAAAACAGAAGATTTCCAAGTATTACTGATAAAAAAGGCTAGAGCTGAGTAGAAAATTTGATGGATACAGGAACCAAGAGAAGCATAAAAAGGTTAACATGAGTGAGCAGTCACAGGGGACTAAAGATAAAATTGATTGTATTTTTATGGAGGGAGATGATACATGTAGTCCCTCTGTTCTCTGTAATCATCAGTGGTCATAGAGGGAGTGTAATTAGAGGGCTTATGAGTAATTATGTTATGTTTTAATGATTTCAAAAAAAGAATAGAAAGGGCAGGGAAGAGAAACACATTGGGAGAAGGGAGAAAAAGAATGGGGAAAATTATCTCACATAAATGGGATGTGCAAGTAGAAGTATATACAATAAAAAAGATAGAGTGGGAGGGAGCAAATAACACTTGAATTTTGCTCTCATCTATATTAAGCAAAGGAGACAAAATATATGCATGCATGTATATACACATACAGAATTGGGTACAAAAATACATTTCACCTGCCTGGAAAACAAAAGGAAATTTAGAGGAGACTTAGAGGGAAGGTGAGATTAAAGGTGAGATTAGTTAGAAGCAAAACAATTGCTTAAAGAGAAGGAAATAAAAAGAAAGAAACACAAGATAATAGGATGGAGGGGGGAAAGTTATTAACAATCATAATTTTAATATGAATAGAGTGAACTCACCCATAAAATGGAAGAGTTTAGCAGAATGTATTAGAAACTAGAATCCAACAATATTATCAGTTACAAGCAATACACTCAAAACAAAAACACAAAGAGTTAAATTAAGGGGCTGGATAATAATCTATTGTGTCTCAGCTGAAATAAGAAAGGACAGGGGTAGCAATCATGATTTCAGATAAAGTAACAGAAAAATGTAGACCCAATTAAAAGAGATAAACAAGGAAACTACATTTCACTGAAAGGTACTATAGAAAGTGAATATAGCAGTAGCTACTGCGCCACCCAACCACCTCCATCAGTACAAACTATATATGTACCAAATGACACAGCATTTAAATTCTTAAAAAGAAAAGTTAAATGAGTTATAGGGAGACATAGAGAATAAACTTACAATTGTGGAATACCTTAATCACTCCCTCTCAGGTCTGTGAGGTTCACATTGCAAGCGGTTGTGTCATGCCACAGGGAAGTGTCTGAGGCCCCGGAATTAGTTGGGTCACGTGCAGGGCAGGGCTTATCGCACTGTCCCCCGCCAGGGGATACTGCATTGCTCAGGACTCTCTTGCGTGGGGTTACCCTCTGTTCCTGATTGGCATCTCCACACCTTGGGGCCTTCATACCCTTGTAATTGTATTTCCCCTCTCACAATTCTGTTCAGCTGGGTTCTGTCACGTGTGGTAGATGGATCTGGAGTCTATTTAAGACCTAGGGCTGGGAGGTATCTTCGGAAGCCTGCCTACCTTAGTATATGGCTTTAAGGCTTCCCCATGGGGAGACCTTAACAAACTTTTCTGTTTGGACCTCAGAGCTGTGACTCTTCTGTTCCTGAAAGATACGCTAGCGTCAGTGAGTTGTGTGTGTAACCAGTTGCCTCTGCTGGTAAGTTAGGGTACTCTAAGAGAGAACCCTGACACAGGTCTAGATAAAGAACCCAAAAAGAAATGAATGATCTGAATGGAATTTCATAAAAGATAGATCTGATATATCTATGAAGAATGTTGAATGCAAATACAAAGGAGTATATCTATATTTCAGTCATGCATGAAACCTTCACAAAAATTGACTATGTGTTAGGCCACAAAAATCTCACAAACAAATGCAGAACAGCAGAAATATTAAATGCATCCTTCTCAGATCATAATGTAATAAAAATTACATTCAATATAGGGCCTTTTGATGTAGAGATTAAAATTAATTGGAAACTAAATGATCTAACCTAAAGAATGAGTGAGTTAAAGAACAAATCATGGAAACAACAATTTATTGAAGGTTATGACATCAATGAGACAACTTACCAAAATTTGTGGGATGCGGCCAAAGGAGTACTTAGGGGAAATTTTATATCTCTAAACACATCAATAAAAAGGAGAAAGAGCAGACCAAGGAATTGTATGTGCAATGAATAAAACTAGAAAAAGAACAGATTTAAAACCTTCAAACACCAAGATAAAATTTCTTAAAATCAAAGGAGAGATTTAATAAAATATAAATTTAAAAACTTATGAAGCAAATAAAATTAAAGACTAGTTTTATGAAAGAACTAATAAAATAGATAAACTATTGACTGATTTTAAGAAAGAAGTAAATTAAATTACCAGTATCAAAAATGAAAAAGATGAATGCATAACCAATGAAGATGAAATTAAAGTAATTGCTAGGAGCTATTTTGTCTAACTATATGCTGATAAGACTGGCAATCTATATGAAATGGATGAATGTTTACCAAAAATTAAAATTGCCTAGATTGACAGAAGATGAAATAGAATATTTACATAACCCTATCTTACAAAAATAAATTGAACAAGTCATAAATGAGTTCTCCCTTCTCCCCTCCCTATAAAAACATCCAGGACCAAATGGATTTACAAGCAAATTCTCCCAAACGTTTAAAGAATAATTAATTCCAATATTACATAAACTGAAAAAAAAAACAGAGAGTGCTACAAAATTCGTTCTATAACACAAATATGGTTTTGATTCCTAAACCAGAGAAAGAGAACTATAGACCAATTTTTCTAATGAATGCTAATGCAAAAAAATGTAAATGCTACAAGGAGATTAAAGCAATATATCTTAGAAATCATATATTATAACCAGGTTAGATTTATGCCAGGAATGCATGATTGGTTCAATGTTAAGAAACTATAACTATCAGGAAATGATTGACTATTTCAATAACAAAAATCATATGATTCCATCAATAGGTGCAGAAAAAGCTCTCAATAAAATACAACATCCATTCCCATTAAAAACACTAGAAAGCATAGGAATAAATGGAACTTTAATTAAAATTATAAGTAGTATCTACCTAAAACCAAAAGCAAGTGTTATCTGCAATAAGGATAAACTAGAAACCTTTCCAGTAAAATAAGGAGAAAAAAGTGATGTCCATTATAACCACTATTATTCAATTTTATAATGGGAAGGCCAGCTATAGCAATAAAACAAGAAAAATAAATTGAAAAAATGATCATAGGGAATGAGGAAAGAATATTATCATTCTTTGCAGATGATATTGTGGTATACTTAGAGAACCTTTGAGAATCAACAAAAAAAAACCATACAAACTTTAGCAAACAACTCTAGGAAAGTTGCAGGATATTTAAAAAGCCCACACAAATCATCAGCATTTCTATATATTATCAACAAAATCCAGAATGAAGAGATAGAAAGAAAAATTCCATTTAGAATAACCACAGATGATGTAAAATCCTTGTCAAGACACATATGGGGGGGGTTGGAGCCAAGATGGTGGTGTAGGAACAGCAACATATCACAGCTCTCACATAGCCACCCCAAAATACCCATAAAATATGACTCTAAACTAATCCTAGAACTCCAAAACGCACACAAATATACTTTCCACTAAAGTCAGCTCAGCTATGAGGAACCATATCAGCACTGCGAATCGCAACCAGCCTGGCCTGAAGCCCTGGCTGAGCCCCGGGGGTGGCTGGACAGGAGGAGCCTCGGATTAGCGGCAGCTGTGAGCAGCGTTCAGAACTAGGTCAGTGGAACTTGCAAAATCGGGGAAGAAAAGCGGTCTGGCCAAAAGGCTTCCAGGGCTGGAAAGCACAAGGCAGAGGTTTTGCACCTGCCTCCGTGTTGCAGCTTCTACACCCGTGGCCTGCAGACAGCAGAGGGACTAAGTGATTGTTCAGAGGCCGAGGGCTCTCGTGTTGAGTGGCCTGGATCCAGATTGCAGTCTTGGGCCTCGGTCCTGGAGTCTTCATCATCCAGTGAGCTGGAAGTAAGTAGGAAAGGGACCCAGCACCTTCCGGAGAGCTACGGCAGCTGGGAGGACCCCAG
>CM053580.1:531167813-531185864 GCA_028627135.1 Pseudochirops cupreus
AGAATAGACTGGGGGAGGGGGGATAAACTGGGATGGCTGTTTTGGGGTGGTGGGTAGGGGAAAGATGGGGAGAAAATATGTAACTCAAAATCTTATGGAAATGAATGATGCAAACTAAAATAAAATTTAAAAAAAATTAAAAAATTAAATTAAATTAAATTAAAAAGCCAAAAAAAAAAGACACATACAGGAATAATATGAATACAATTATAGAACACTTCACACAAAGAAAGACAGGTTTTTAAAAATGGAGAGCAATACATATGCATTACTTATGGGTAGTCTGAATTAATATAACAAAAATGACAATACTGCCAAAATTAATTTACTTTTTTAGTACCATGCCAATCAAACTACCAAAAAATTAGTCTATAATAAATCTATCTGGAGGAACAAAAAGTCAAAATCATCAAGGGAATCAATGGGGGGGAAAAGTGAAGAAAGGTGGTCTAGCGCTACCAGATGTCAAACTATATTACAAAGTGATGAATGGAATAGTACAATACACAGAAGCAAATGAGCACAATAATCTAGTGTGTGATGAATTCAAAGATTCCAGCTATAGGGGCAAAAAGTCACTATTTAACAAAAACTGTGAAAACGGGAAAGTAGTCTCACAGAAACTAGGCATAAACTAACATCTCACACCATATACCAAGATAAGCTCAAAATGCTTGATGAATGATTTAGAGAAAGGGGGTGAAATAAGCAAAGTAGGGAAGCATGGAAGAAATCATTTGTCAGATCTATGGGTAGGGGAAGAGTTCATGACCAAACAAAAGATATAGAGGTCCATGGAAGATAAAATAGATAATTTTGATTATGCAAAATTTAAGAGTTTTTATACAAACAAAAGCAATGCAGCCATAATTAGAAGAAAAGTAGGAAACTGGGGGAGTTGAGGAGGGACTTATAAGTTTCTCTAATAAAAGTCTCATTTCTAAAATATATAGAGACCTGAACCAAATTTATAAAAATAAGAGCCATTCACCAACTGATAAAGTCAAAGGATATAAACAAGTAGTTTTCGAAAGAAATAAAAGTTATCAATAATCCTAAGGAAAAGTGCTCTAAATCACTGATTATAGAAATGTACCTTAAAATAACTCTGAAGTACCATCTCACACCCTTCATATTGGCTGATATGACAGAAAAGGACAATGACAAATGCTGGAGGGGATATGGAAAAATAGGTACACTAATGGATTGTTGGTTTGGTTATGAACTGGTCCACCTATTCCCCTGGAGGGCAATTTGGAATTATATACAAAGAACAATAAAACTGTACATACCCTTCAACCCATTAATACTACTACTATATCTATATACCAGGAAGATTCTTTAAAAAAGGAAAAGGACCCACATGTACAAAAATATTTATAAACAGGTCTTTTTGTGGTAGCAAAGAATTAAAAATTGAGGGGAAGCCCATCTACTGGGGAATGACTGAACAAGTTTTGGTATATGAATGTGATGGAATAGTATTGTGCTATAAGAAATTACAAAGGAGTTGGTTCCAGAAAAATCTGGGAAGACTTTATGAAGTGATGCAATGTGAAGTAAGCAGAACCAGAAAAAATAATATACACAACACTAGCAATATTATAAGGAAAATCAAGTGCAAAAGACTTTGTAACTCTGATCAATACAATGATCTACCATACTCCAAAGGGCCCATGATGAAAAATGCTATCCACCTCCAAAGAGAGAAATGATAGACTCAGAGTGCAGATTGAAACATATTTTTTCTTTCGCTTTTCTTGAGTTTTTTTTCTTTGCTTTTTGGAAGGTGGAAGGCAGGGCAATTGGGGTTAAGTGACTTGTCCAAGGTCATGCAGCTAGTAAGTGTTAAGTGTCTGAGGTCAGGTCCTCCTGACTCCAGGGCTGGTGTTTTGTTCATTGCGCCACCTAGCTGCCCCGGGGTTTTTTTTTTTACATGACTGATTTGGAAATATGTTTGGCATTACTGTATGTGTATAATGGATACTGAATTTCTTGCCTTCCAATGGGCATGGTAAAGACTGGAGAAAGGGAAGTAATGTAGGACTAAACATAGAAATAAAATTTAAATAAAAAATATGGAATAGTTTACCTGTAAAATCTATGGATAAGGGAAAATTTTATGATGGTACAAGAGACTGCATTATCGGATATAAAATGGATAATTTTGATTATATAAAATTTAAAATGTTTTGCACAAACAAAACAAATGCCTCCAAGAAAGAAAGCAAAAAACTGGAAAAAAATTTATAGCAAATTTCTCTGATAAAGACTTCATTTTAAAAATATATAGAGAACTAAGTCCAATTTGTAAGGATACAAGTCATTCCCCAAATGATAAACAGTTGAAGGATATGCACAAGCAGTTTTCAAATGAAGGAATCAAAACTATCTATAGTCATATTTTTTGAATGGAAGACAATCAGGGTTAAGTGACTTGCCCAGGATCACACAACTGTAAGTGTCCGAGGTTGGATGTGAACTCAGGTCCTCCTGACTTCAAGGCCTGTGTTCTATCCACTGCACCATCTCGCTGTCCTGGCCATATTAAAAAAAAATACTCTAAATCACTATTGATTAGAGAAATGCAATTAAAACAACTCTGAAGTACCACCTCACACCTATCAGATTGGCTAATATGGCAGAAAGGGAAAATTACAAATGTTGGAGATGTGGAAAAATTGGGACACTAATGCATTGTTGGTGGAGTTGTGAACTGGTCCAACTATTTTGAAGAACAATTTGGAACTATACCCAAAGGCTATAAAGCTGTGTATACCCTTTCACCTAGCAATATCACTACTAGGTCTGTATCCCAAAGAGATTTTTTTTTAAAGGAAGAGAACCTGTGTACACAAATACTTTAGCAGCTTTTTTGTGGGAGCAAAGAATTGGAAATTGAGGGGATGCCTATCAACTGGGGAATATGAAGTTGTGGTATATTAATGTAATGGAATACTATTGTGCTATAAGAAATGATGAGCAGAATGCTTTCAGAAAAACATGAAGAGACTAGCATAAACTGATGGAAAGTGAAGTGAACAGAACCAGGACAATGTTGAACACAGTAAAAACAATATTGTATGATGATCAATTGTGAATGATTTAGCTATTCTCAGCAATACAATCATCCAAGACAACTTCAAAGGACTTATGATGAAAAATGCTATCTACTTCCAGAGAAAGAACTGATGGAGTCTGAATACAAATTGAAGCATACTTTTTTTTTGCTTTCTTTTTCTTTTCTTTTTTCTTTTTTTTGTCTATGTTTTCTTTCACCACATGACTAACATGGAAATATGTTTTGCATGATTGCACATGTATAACATATCAAATTGCTTGGCTTCTCATTGAGGGCAGGGGGAAGAAAGGGAGAGAGAGAATGTGGAGCTCAACACTTTTAAAAATTAATGTTTAAAATGTTTTTACATATAATTGGAAAAAATAAAATATTTGAAAATAGAAAAGAAAAGAAAATGAAAAATACTATTTATTATGTAGGATCCCTTTCTGGGAGGTGGGGAAGGAAGGACACTAGGGATAACTATGATGATGTGAGAAACAGAAGATATCATTAAAAACTTTTTTTTTAAATGACAGAGAGTAAAAATTCTTGAGTCTACTTAGAGCTATAAAAGAAAGACACAAAAAAACTATATGAACACAATTAGAAAATACTCTTTCTACAAATAAAGACAGATTTAAATAATTATGGAAATATTAATTGCTCATGGGTAGGCCAAGTCAACATAATAAAAATGGCAACACTACTTAAATTAATTTAACTTGCTGAGTACCACACCAACCACGCTACCAAAAGATTGCTTTTTAGAACTAGAAAAAAATAACAAAATTCATCTAGAAGAACCAAAGATCAAGAATATCAAGAGAATAAGTGAAAAAAAGTAGAAAGGAAAGGGGCCCAGCAGTACCATATCTCTAATTTTACTGCAAAGCCATAATCACTAAAAACAATTTGGTATCGGGTAAGAAAAGGAGAGGTCGAACTGTGGAACAAATTAGATACACAGTGTACAGAAACAAATGAGCACAGTAGCTTAGTGTTTGATTAACCCAAAGGTCCCAGCTTTTGGGACAAGAACTCACCATTTGGCAAAAACTGCTGGGAAAACTGGCAAATAGTCTGGCAAAAACTAGATGTAAACTTAACACCTCACACTGTATACCACAATAAGCTCCAAATGCATATATAATGTAAACATAAAAGATATCATCATGAACATTTAGAGAAGCAGGGAAGAAATTACCTGTTAGATCCATGGACAGGGAAAGAGCTCATGACCAAACAAGAGATAAATATGTTCATGGGAAGCAAATTGGATAATACTGATTATTAAAAATTAAAAAGGTTTTGCTTATGTAAAATCAATGTAGAAGAGAAGCAAAATTGTTGGAAAAAATGTGTGCAACAATTTTCTCTGATAAAGTTCTCATCTCTAAGATACATAAGAGAACTACACCAAATTTATAAGAAGAAGAGCTACTTGGGGGCAGCTAGGTGGCACAATAGTTAGAGCACTGGCCCTGGAATCAGAAGGACCTGAATTCAAATCTAGTTTTAGATAAATATTGGCTATGTGTCCCTGGGCAAGTCACTTAACCCCAATTGTGTTTAGGAAAAAAGTATAAAAAGGAATAAGAGCTGTTAGTCAACAAAATTCAAGTTATCAATAGCTAGATGAAAAAATGTTCTAAATCATTAATAATTAGAGAAATGCAAATTAAACCAACTCTGAGGTACTACTTCACACCCATCAGATTGACAAAGTTGATCTAAAAAGAAGGAAAATGACATATGCTGGAGGGGACATGGGACAATAGGTACACTGATGCATTGTTGGTGGAATGGCAAACTAGTCCAACCTTCTGGAAAGCAATTTTGAACTATGCCCAAAAAGCCATTAAATTTTGCACATTTTTTGATCCAGTGATATAGTTTCTAAATTTATACCCCCAAAGAGATTAAAGGAAGAGGAAAACAATTCATGTTTACAAAAAACAAATGATAGCACCACTTTTTGTAGTTTCAAAGAAGTAGAAACTGAAAGACTACCTCAATTGGGCCCTCATTGGTACTCGGCAACCCTTCTGTACCTCCCTTATCAACTCACTACCTCACTCTCCACAACATTGTCATCCATCTTCAAACCTCCCATGGCTCCCCTTCTTCAGGTAAACCTCTTATCTAAGAACCTTATATTTTATGGGAAAAAATTGAAACCATTAGCTAAGAGCTCCCTTTTCTCCCCTCCTCCTCATCTCATATCACTCAGATTACCACATCTTTCCTTTCTAACATGGAGAGGTGGCCCTATTCCTTACCAAAGCAAAGCCCTCTATATGCACAAGTGATCCCATTCCATTCCATCTCCTTCCATAGATCATACTCTCTGTCATCCCCACTCTCTCACTAATCTTAGACCTCTCTCTGTCTACTGATTCCTTCCTTACTGCCTACAAATGCACCCATCTCTCCCCTATCCTCAAAAAAACCCCCACATTTGATTCTTCCATTCCCCACTAATTATTGTCCTATCTCTTCTGCCCTTTGTAGTTAAACTCCTTGAGAAAGCTGTCTCCACTTTCTCTCCCTCTCAATCTCTTCTCAACCCTTTACAATCCATCTTTCAACCTTCTCATTCCCCTAAAACTGCTCTCTCCAAAGTTACTGATGATCTCTTAGTTGCCAAATCCAGCGGTCTTTTCTCAATCCTCCTTCTCTTTGACCTCTCTGCAGTCTTTCACACCGTTGAACACTCTCTCTTCCTTGATACTCTCTTCTCTCTAGGTTTTAAGTTCACCACTTTCTCCTGGTTCTTGTCCTTCCTATTAGACAGTGCCATCTTTGTCTTCTTTGCTGGATCTCCATCCAGATCACTTGTACTTACTTTGGATGTCCCACAGAGCTCTGTCCTGGGTACTGTTATCTTCTCCATCTGTACCACTTAGTGATCTCATTGATGTCCATTGACTTACTTATCATTTCTATGCTAAGCGTTCTCAAATCTACCTATACTGCCCTAACATGTCTGCTCCCCTCCAGTTTCACATCTTCAACTACTTTTAGGACATCTTAGCTTACATATTCAGTAGATATCTTAAACTCAATATACCTGAAACTTAATTCATCTTTCTCCCTAAAAAAAATTTGCCTCCTTTTTAAACTTCTTTTACTGTTGAGGACACCACCATTCTCCCCTTCCTCCAGGCGTATAACTTAAGTGTCATATTCAACTCCTTACTATCTCTCAGCCTCCATAGTCAATCTATTGTCAAGGCCTGTTGATTTCACCTTTGCAATATCTGTTGAATATTATGCTGCCCTCCCCACCCCGAAACCCCATTTCCTGCCTTTCTCCTCTGATACAGCCATCAACCTGGTACAGACCTCACCTCGCCTTCTCATGCTTGGACTATTGCAATAACCTGCCTGCTGCAAGTCTCTTTCCACTCCAATCCACCCTCCATTCAGTCGCCAAAGTTTCCTAAAATGCAGATCTGAACATATCATCCCCCTCCTAAATAAACTCCAGCGCCTTATCAACTCTAGCATCAAATAAAAAAATCTTCTGGTGTTCAAAGGCCTTGATAACCTAGCCTTCCCCTCCCTGTCCTCCACCTTTCCACTTTTCTTACTCCATCTCATATACTCTTCAATCCAGTGAAAATGGCCTCTGTGTCATTCTCTCTTGCCCCCATACCTGAAATGCTCTCCCGCCTCATCTCTATCTCCTGGTTTTCCTGACTTCTTTCAAATCCCAACTAAAATTATATTATATTAGAAACCTTTCCCAATCTCTCTTAACTCCACTGCCTTCCCTCCGCTGATTCTTTCATATTTATCCTGTCAATAGCTTGTTTGTACATGTGTATTTGCTTCTTATCTACCCAATTTTTTGTGAGTTATTTGAAGGCAGGGACTGCCTTCTACCTCTTTTTGTACCTACAATGTTGAAGCACAGAACATTGCATGTAGTAAGCACTTAATAAATGCCTTTGATTGAGGGACAGATGAAAGAGCATCCTCAAAGTTCAGAGGAAGAGGTGAGGAATCGTGGTAGGGTTGCTAACTCCTAGGTGAGAAGTCATTTTTACTCTGATGACATATGATATTATCCTGACCCAGCTTGTATTTAATATGTGATGGCATCTCCAGCTTTGCCAGATTGGATGACTTCTACCCCCTTCTGGGGATTTACATGGATATGTAACTTCTTATTCAGGTGATACTACAGTCAATTTAATGTCAGAGGAGACTCAGAAAGGACTGTTGAATATTAATAAATCTGAAGCAATAAATTGAAGACTTGAGGGGCATTTGTGGTATTTTCCTTATTGTTGTTTATTGAAGGTAAGTGATTCAGAAAGAAGGAAACATTTATTCCATGCCTTCTATGTGGCAGATACTTTGCTAAATACTTTATAAATATTGTCTCATTTGAGTCTCACAACAAACCTGGGATGTGGGTCCTATTATTATCCCCATCTTACAGTTGAGCAAACTGAAGCAGGCAGAGGTTAAATGATTTGCCCAAGGTCAAATAGCTAAGTATCTGAGGCAGGATTTGAACTCAGGTCTTCTCGAATCCAGGCCTTTTGCTCTGTCAAATGTGCTACCTAGCAGATCTCAGAAGAGGATGACTGGTTAAGAAGATTAGTCTGAATGTAGATTGAAGAAAGCAGAGCCTAGAGAACAATCTCCACCGTGACTGTAACATTATAAATGAATAAAGCAAGCATGATCTGACCAAATTTAATGAGCAATGGCAGCATCATAGTGCCAAAGTTAAAGGCTACACCACTCCGGGGCTCATTCTCCTCCTTTGTAAAATGAAAGGGCCGGGCTAGAGGATTTCTAAGGTCCCTTTTAACTCCAAATCTATGATCCTATGACCTTCTCTAATAATAACTGATAATAAAACTTTTTTCACGGAATATGCATTGCAAAGAGGTCTGCTTGGTCATTTGATTTTGTTAACATCAAATTGACAATGGAAGGTAAACTCCTTAATAGCAGAGACTGTCTCACTTTTATATTTATATACCCTGAACTTGGCTAGCATAATGTCTGGCACAAAGTTGCTGCTTCATAAACAGTTTGTTTATTGATTGATTGGATTTTAAGGTGTATAAAAACAAAAATGCATGAATAACTTTTTAAAAAGATGGCATATAGAGACTAACCAGCAATTACTATTTGGTACAAAACACCAAGTCCTTTCTGCTGTTTAACTCTACTTATTACATCTACATAATTAATCTGTGAGAATAAGCCCCAGAATAATTCCAAAAATATAATATTTTTATTTAATTCTCTTTTTGACTTGCCATTAGGAATATAGTTGCCAACCCTTGTAACTGAGGCACAATGAGGTTGGATGATTTTCCTGTGGTCACAACTAATCATTGTAAGACACTAGATTTGAATCTGGGTTTTCCTGACTGCTCTATCCACAATGCCATATAGTCTTCATAGAGGACAGGTAAAATTCTTTTACAACCAATTTTATCTTACATCAAAATTTCCTTATGTAAATTCAAAATTTGTTGAAAAGAAACTTTGTTGTTATAAGTCATATGCAGAATGAGATCTTGTTAATGCCATGCTTATGGTTGATCCATTGATATGCTTAATTATAGTGTGTGATATTTTCTAAATAAAATTTGTAAGTTTTCATTTAAAAAGATGGCACATGAGAATGGGGTTTTAGTTTTCCATTCATACCTTAAAACACAGATAAGTCAAAGGTTGTCAAAGGTTAAGTTATCAAAGGTTGATAAGAATATATTTGCCAAATAATTGGAATTTGAAAGGATGCCCATAAATTGGGGAATGACTGAACAAGTTGTGGTATATGGTATACGAATGTAATGGAATACTATTGTTCTATAAGAAATGATGAGCAGGCAGATCTCAGAAAAATCTGGAAAGACTTACATGAACTGATGCTGAGTGAAGTGAGCAGAACCAGAAGAACATTGTATATAGTAACAGCAACATTGTACAATCATCAACTATGACAGATTTAGCTCTTCTCAGCAATACAATGATCCAAGACAATTCCAAAAGATTCATAATGGAAAATGCTAACCACATGCAGAGAAAGAGCTGTGGAGTCTAAATGCAAAAAGAGGCGTATTATTTTCACTTCTTTTGTTTTTTTCTTTCTCATGGTTTTTTCCTTTTGTTCTGATTCTTCTTTCACAACATGACTAATGTGGAAATATGTTAAACATTATTATATATGTATAACTTACATCAGAATTCTTGTTGTCTTGGAGAGAGGTGAGGGAATGGAGGGAGGGAGAAAAATTTGGAACTCAAAATTTTACAAAAATGAATGTTGAAAACTATCTTTACATATAATTGGAAAACAAACAACTATTAAAAAAAGAAATTAGTTAAAATATATATTTGCCAACAGTCTTGCAAATCTATTCAAAGAATATTGAGTAGAAAGGAAAAGTGGAGGGAAATAATTATTTATGATTATCCACCAAACTAGATATAATTGAATATAGCTACAATGTAGGAACAACAAGTATAGATACCTAGAAGTTCACAGGAGATAAAAACCTAGAAGGTAGCCAGCAGTGAAACTGTGGCTTCAAATGCACAATAACGTATACGAATGCACAATATATAAATGACAAGCAAGAGGAATTGCATATCCTGTTGCATGGAAACAAATTTGACCTCTTAGGAATCATTAAGACTTGGTAGGATGGAAGCCTTTACTCGAATATGGTTCTGGAAGGATATGCTTTTGTAAGGTAAAGTATTTTTACACCTGACTGGAACACCTGCCTTGAATGACTTTCAGAATAGCAGGGGGACTGGCATAGTTTATTCAGCATGCAGTTTCTGAATGTGCCACCAGGTGGAGCACCAAGTTTTAGCTACAGAATATCTCAGTTCTTGCAAAGGGAGAGAGCTCAGCAGCCCGCCTCCACTGCAAGTCCAAGAGATTGGCCTGGGTTCCCTTGGCTTCTAGCTTGCCCAGCCTACTAGTGGCTTAGAAATAAGCAGGTTCTGTCTTAGTTTCTATGTATTTTTTTTTCTTTTTGGTAAATGTAGGGTGGAAAGTTTGAAGATGATCATCAATTCTAAAGTTTATAGAAATTGCTCAGCCCCCATCTAATGGAAACTTAACTCCCCATCCTCAAGGACCACACATTCACATTATAGTTTAAAGAAAATTTATCAAATTGAAAAAAAAATTTTAATTGTCACATTAAATCTTCTTAGCAGCTGACTTCTAGGGAATTCTGACTGAATACACCAGCATTTGTATCCACTACCATTAAGAACTAAGTTTTTGACATATCTTTTTCCAAGGGAGAAGATGCTCCCAGATGTCATTTGTAGAGGAGGATGCTAGGCTTGCCTCAATATTGAAGTCACAAAAAGGAAAAGGAATAGTCACACCAGGAGGTGGATACTGGCCCTCCAGCAAGTATTACAGGAATACTGCTCACTTCTTAGCTGATAACCTGGCATCCTATGGTAATTATAGCGGCTCTCTCTTACCTTTCCAATATGTCCTCTGTTGCTCCCCACAGGTCCTCAGAAGCATTGCCATCTCATTACCCGTGTTTTGTCTCCTAGCATATTCATCTCATATCTAACTCTCAGTGTCTCTGTTTCTCTCTATCTCTCTGTCTGTCTCCCTATGTTTTTGTCTGTCTCAGAGCTTCCACTATTCCATCTGCTATGATGTTGTGATTGCTCAGTGAGAAAGACAGGGACAAAGAAAGAGAAATAGAGACAGAGACAATCACAAAAACACAGAGAGACAGAGGACCGGAGATAACACTTTACATTACTGATGGAATTTATGGCCTGTTGAAACACAAATCTGGTCGTTGGGGATAACTGAGTCTTTCCACCCCCATCCTCCACTATCTCTTTGGTAACTAACAAAACTGAAGAAGAATCCTGAAACTCACTGCAACTATGTTTGTTACAGCTTATTAAAAAATAAAAAAAATAGGCAAAAGGGATGGTGAATGACTTTATATATTAAAATATATATACTTATGTGAAGGAATTTAGGAATCAGAGAAAGGAATCTAGGTCAAAAGGTGTTCATAGTAAAGGAGGTCCATTGGGAAGGAAATCACCTGTCCAGCAGTCTCAGAGTGTGTTTGCCTTCTAGGAACATCTGACACAGAATAGCACTAAAAGTATGGGAGAGACTATGTAGAACACTGTGGGAGAGGGATTTCACTGGAATTTCAGGGTATTTATAGACCACCATGTTTATGGCTTTCCTGAGTTCTTTGTCTTTCACATTTTCTATATCAGTCAGTATGCACTAAGAGCTAGAGATACAAAAAAAAGAGGCAAAAAAATTGTCCCTGCCCTCAACAAACTTACAGTCTTTTGGGGGAGATCATGTGCAAACAAATATACATGACACAAAATATATATGAGGAAAATAGGAAATAATTAACTGAGGAAAGGCTCTAGAACAGCATTTCTCAACTTGTGGGTTATGTTCAATTTGTAACAATGAAAATACATCCCTCATATCAGATATTTACATTACGATTCATAACAGTAGCAAAATTACAGTTATGAAGTAGCAATGAAAATAATTTTATGGTTGGGGGTCACCACAACATGAGGAACTGTATTAAAGGGTCACGGCATTAGGAAGGTTGAGAACCACTGCTCTAGAATTAAGAGGGCTTAGGGAGAGCTTTCTCTAGAAGATGGGATTTTAATTGGGAATTAAAGGAAGCCAGGGAGGTCTGTAGTCAGACCAAAATAGGGGGAGGTGGGACAGGAGAGATAGCTAAAAAAAATGACCGGAGTCAAGAGATGGAGCATCTTGTTCCTAGAACAATCAGAAGTCCAGTGTCACTAGATCGAAGGGTAAATGTTAGGGAGCAAGACATAAAAAGACTAGAAAGGTAGGAGGGTGCAAGTTATAAAGAGCTGTGAATTCCAAAAAGAGCATTTTGTATTTGATCCTAGAGACGATAGGGAGTCACCAGAGTTTATGGGGGTGGGGTGGGGGGGCAGTGACATGATCAGACCTGTGTATTAGGAAAAGCACTTAGTGGCTGAATGGAGGATGGGTTGAAGTGGGGAAAGAGATGAGACAAGATGCCTCACCAGCAGGCTATTGCAAGGTGCTAAGAGCCTGCACTAGAGTGCTAGTAGTGTCCAAGTAGAGAAGGGGGCATAAGGTGGAATCAACAGACTGGATTGGGGGAGCAGTGGAAGATAGTGAAGAGTTGAGAATGACCCCTAGGTTATGAGCCTGAGAGATGTTGCCCTCTACAGTAATAGAAAAGGTAGGAGGGGTACGAGGGGAGGGTTTAGGGGAAAGATAATGAATTTTATCTTGGTTATATTACGTTTAAAATGCCTACAGGGCATCTAATTTTTGAGATCTGAAAGGTAGTAGGAGATGCAAGATTGGAGGCCAGCAGAGATTGGAGTAGGATAAGTATTTTTGAGAATCATCACACAGAAATGCTAATTAAATCCATGGAAGTCTGCTGACATCCAATCTTGCAAACAAATGTGGTGAAATAAAGGTTGTCCTCTACTTAGGATGCATGTTACCTTAAGCATTTATATGGGAGCTGGGATACTGTTACCCACGTTTGGAAAAATATATATACAAGCAATATTTGGATGTTCTCCAGAGTAAACCCCAAGTAAGGGTATATTAGACAAAGAAAAATAGTGACCTTTTCAGAGAGGTCCATGAGATTAGACCAGAGTTTGGGGAGCCCTGGGTCATGGGTTTTCAGGGATGGTGAACCTGTGGCCTTCTAGGTCCTTGAGTGTAACCTTTTGACTGAGTCCAAGTTTTATAGAACAAATCCTTTTATTAAGGGGATTTGTTCTGTAAAGTTTGGATTCCATCAAAGGGCCACACTTAAGGACCTAGAGGGCCATGTATGACCTGGCAGTCACAGGTTCCCCACCCCAGAATCATTTTGGATCTGATTGAAACCAATAAAGAAGAATTGATTTCAGGACTGGAAATGATGGAAGCTTTAAGAGGAAGTAAGCATTCTATTTTAAAAGTCATGATAAAGGAGAGGAAAGTTGTGAAATAATCTCACATTCACTCTAGATTTAGAGCGCAGATTTAAAAGTTTTTAGAGAAAATATATATGGAATCTCATGGAATAAAATTCTGGAGGGGAAGTCAACCCAGGAAGACAGTGAAGCTCTTGAGAATAAAACTCTTAAGACACAAAAATAAATAATTCAGGGGCAAATCATTTCACCTTTTGGGGGCCTGTTTCCTCATCTTTAAAATGAAAAGTCTGGACTAGAGGACCCCCAAGGTCCCTTTCAGACTAACTTTATTTCCTTTCTTGACAGTGACGGACCAGGGGAATATTGTAGATATAGTTTTCCCATGTAGAACCACAAGGACCTTAAAGAACACCCAGTTAGACCCTTCATTTTACAGATGAGATGAGCCTAAGGAGGTTACATTATGCACCTTGTCCAATCACATAGCTAGCAAGCATCAGAGGAAGGATTTGAACCTGGGTCCTCTTACTGAAGCCAGTACTTTCCCCTTTGTCACAATACCCCTTCATGCCTCTCCCTATATATTCTCCCTTGCAATTTTCCAAATCTTTAGGCACCAAAGAGAGACAGAAGTTTGAAGCAGAATAATCTCAGGGATATCTTGAAGGGGAGTTGTCAGGGTCATGCTATAGCAGAGTTTTGTTTGTTTGCTTTTAAAGGTCTAGCCAGTGCTTTCTGGAATCTCATTCTGGCTAACTTAGACTCCCAAGGAACAGCATCAACACTGAGTGAAGGTATATGGCCTTGAGTCCATGCCAGATCCAGGAAGTGCTTAGTGGCTGATTCACTTTTTGGTATCTGGCAGTTTGGGAAATTTCAGGAGCAGATGTAGAGAAGGAAACTGAGTTATGTAAGTAGCCAAGAGGAATCTCTTTCTGGGACCATTAACTGACGTAATGGCTAAAGGTTATAACTATGTCCAGTAAGTAGAATCAATGATCCCCACCAGCCAAACATAGAGTCAGGACAAGATGGATTGTAGTAAAATTACTCTCCTTTTTCCCACTATGACCTTGGGGTTGAGAATGCTTGATAGTAGCCAGCTACTTTCCACTCACTTAGAGAGCAAAGAAGCCTGACACCAAAGAGACAGTGGAAAGATTTAAAAACTCAAAGCATTCTAGAAGTAGAACCAGTGGCACACACTCAGCCATTCTGGTACAAATAATGTTATACTTTATTTTCTTTCTCATAGTAGAAAATGTATGTTAGGCTATATGTGTCATAAACAAGTTCTTTGGGGGATTCACTGAGAAGAAAGATGGGAATCCAAATGAGTGAAGGATATAAACTTGAAGAGAATTATTATTTTTTAATGTATCCATTCTCCTCCACCTTAAATGTGAACCCCAAGGGTACTAGGGTTGCACAGTTGGCAGTGAACCTTAAGGCAAGGACTACTGGCTATATTTGGGCATGCTTCATTGAACAAACTGAAATAACTCAAGCCTTGAGCACCACCTGGTGGAATTCCCAAGCATAGCACACACCCACAAGGGGTATTCAGTCATATCCTCTACACTAGCTAGTGGAACACCTCTTCTGGGGTTATTTCAACAACTTCTATTAGGGGTTGCATCCCCAGAAGGGAGCTAATTAATCCTCCTATCAGAGTTGTAAGAGTTAACCCTAGGGATTGGCGTTTCTAATTACTATTGCTTACAAGTCCTCATCTGCTTTGCTCCCTAATATCAACTAGTTGACACCAGTTAGCTTTTCCATAAAGGATGTTTACTGAGAAAGTATAGCAAGGATGGCTGTTTAAAAATCTCTGCCCAAGCCAGGGAAGAATTTTTCTCTTGCATATATAAAGTCCCGGGGGAGAGAGGGCTCAAACTTAGAGAGCTAATGTGGCCAAGGCAAAACCTCAGTCCTAGTTACCGGAAGCCCTTTCCTCCCTTTGCAGAGCCCTCAGGGAGTCCTTTGAGGTCTAGCTCCCTGCTGTCCTCCAAGAAGTCAGTACCTTTGTAGAATCCTGAAGGCCCCTTTCCTGTGCCTAATTTTTCCTGTGTGTGCCTGATGCAGAGGCTGCTATTAACCACTGAATTTGAGGGTATGCTACCACCAGCTCCCTTTAACACAGGAACTCCAGCTCTTCTGATATTTTATAGTTCACAAGGTTGACACCTGGTCAACAGGGGCTTAGAGTATGTACCTTCTAGGTGCACTCCAGGTCTGGAATTTCCTAAAACTGTACTGCTTAATGATGAACTATGAGCTTCTAAAGTGACTTGTATTATCCATAGCTCCACAACTAAACACAAAATTTTCTTCAGCTAAACACAAAATATTTCCTGTGTGGGCTATCTGCTTTTGTCCAGTGACCAAAGTACTACATTCTCCCACATACTGGTTAAGGACTTCTTTATACCTAGTTTAAACCTGGTACAACTGATTGATTGATTGATTGAATTAGGAGTATGGGCTTTCTGTGTTTACATTAAATAGGGTGAGAATTTCTATCTCTACTATTCTACTAATATAATCACAGTCAAGAGCCAAGATGTCCTACTTTTTGTGGGTACAAAAGTGTTTCAACATTGTTGTTTAGTCATGTCTAAATCTTTGTGACCCTGTAGATCATACTGTCTATGAGGTTTCCTTGGCAAAGATACTGGAATGGTTTGCCATTTCCTTTTCCAGTGGATTAAAATAAACACAAGTTAAGTGACTTGTGCAGGGTCATACAATTAGTGTCTGAGGCTGGATCTGAACTCAGGTCTTTGATCCTGACTCCAGGCCCAGCATTCTATTGCTGAGCCACTTATCTACCTCCTGCAACTAGATTTAAGCAAAGCATCTGGCAAGTTCTCACCTGCTATTCTTAAGGAAGAGATGGAGACAGGTTGGCTCAATGATAATACAATTAGCTAGACTTGGAACTCGTTTAATAGCTAGACCCAAATAGTAGTCATTAATAGTTCAATATCAAGTTGGAAAGAGGTTTCTGGTAGGATACTCCCACCTCGCTACCAGTGTTTGGCCTTGTGCTAATTAACATTTTTATCATTCATTGGGATACAGACATAGATGGCAGGCTTGAGAGATTTTGCACATGGCACAAAATAAGGATGATTTAGTAAGGATTCAAAACAATCCTGACAGGTGCAGTGGACCTGCCAGCAAAGATTGGATTTTACATTTTTAAAATAAAATAATAAATTGTTGTTGTTAAAATAAACACTCATCATTCTTAACTCATGCTCAGGCAAGAGTATGGGCTGGATTCAGTCCTCCTGCTGGCTGCACTTTGCTGGCCTCTTGGCTAGACTGTGGAGCCCGTTCTAAAAGGATGAAATGTAAACAAGTGTAAAACTGTTGTCCTTGGCTTTAAAAATCATCTTCACAAGTACAAGATGAGGGTGAGAGGGGAGAAAAAGATGTGGTTTGATAAGCTGAAACAGATCCAGGGATTTTCCTGGATTATAAACTCAACATGAGTCAACGGGTGATCTGGTAGCCAAGAAAGGTAATGCAAATATAAGGCTGCATTAAGAGAAGCCTCTTGTCTAGGATTAGGGAGTGATGTCCACTGCCCTCGGTCCTGATCAGACCACTTCTGGAATGCCCAGTTCTTTATAATACATTCTAGGAAGGATGGATATTCATTCATGTGCTGGAAGCCATCCAGAGAAAGGGAATAAGAGGAAAGGTTTCAAGTCAAAACCATAGGGAGAATTCATCCAAGAAATTCGAGATATTTAAGGCTAGAAAAAAGGAGCTCTAGGAGGGGCATGGTAGCTGTCTTCTAGGATTCAAAGGCAGTCCTGTAAAAGAGGGAATAGACTGATTTCTCTGGGCCACATAACAGAACTAGGAACAAGGCTGATAAAATGTAACCTCCCTACGGGCAAGGCCTGTTCAGTTTTTACCCTTGGATACCCAGCAAGATACTAAATGTTTGTTGACTGTGTGCACAGAGCCCGAAGTCTAGGAGGTCCTGGTGGTACAGAGAACATGGGCCTATGAGGATTCAGGCCTTGGGGGGCGGGAAGGGAGATGGGGCTTGGCTTTGGGTGCTGGGAGCCCTCAGGCCAAATCACTCAATGTGGGTCCAACCCACTAAGGTGTAGATGGAGAATTTGGGCCCAAAGGTTCTTGGGGTGCCTGGGTTGTGGACGGGGAGTCGGTGGCCCGGCAACCTGAGTTTTCCCAGCTTTACATCCCAAGCCCGGCTTCATTTGAGGCTCTGCAGCACCAGACCACGTGCTAGAATTCCCCTGCAGACCCCAGTCACCAGCAGATTCCTACAGCGTAGGGGAGGGAAAAGAGCCCTTTATAACATTGGTGAGGAAAGCAATCAGTCACTCCCCTTCAGCCAATTCATGCCTGCCGCCTGGAGGTTCGGCCCGCCCTGATGCAGCTATCGCCCCACTGGCTCCCATCAAAATTGATTTTCCTTCTGTCTCCTTGCTACTTGTTCGGAGCGATGCCAATCAAGCAAGTCCCGCCTCTGCCACTTAACCTTTGACTTTGTTTGGCAGTACGAGTGCTGAAAAGAGAGTGGTTATCGTGGCTAGCAATCATAAAAAAGACCCGCCTCATTAAGCCCTAATTCGTAGACTTTGGTTTATATTCATGGCAGTCATTAAAACAACTTGCCCCCTACTCTTATGTGAACTTGATTGGATCTTGTAAATATCAATCATTTTGGAAGCCAGCCCCCTCCCTTCTGGCGCTCACTGGAGAGTTCACATTGGCCGTCCTTCCCATCGGATTGCCTTGTCGTAGTTGTCAATCTTCTCTCGAATCCGCCTCCCGATTCTAGAATGCTCGCCTAATTGGTCCCCTCGTCTTCTAAGGCGGCCCGGAATTCCCCACCTTCTCACATAGCACTCACCGTGGATTGATTCTGCGAGCCGTCCATCTCCCTGCGTCTCCCGCCTTCCCCTCCCCCACGTCCCCATCTCCTTTGGATTGGTTGACAGTATGCCCACCCCCTACCCCCACCCCTCCTTCCC
>CM053580.1:531186364-531215398 GCA_028627135.1 Pseudochirops cupreus
CGAGACCAATAGCTCAGTCCCCCTGCTGCCTGCAGGCCGCGGGCGGGAAGCTGCAAAGCTGAGGCACGTGCAAAACCTCTGCCTTTCCCTTTTCTGCTCTGGAGGTCTTCTGGCCGGACTGCTTATCTCCCCCTTTCACAAATCCCACTCGCAGCTGCCGCTAATCCGCTCACCTGAAGCTCCTCAGCTCTTCCCATCCAGCCGCCCCTGGGGCACAGCCGCGGCTTCAGGCCAGGCTGGTTTCGGTTCGCAGTGCTTATATGGTTCCTCGTAGCCGAGCTGACTTTAGTGGGAAGTATCTTTGTGTGCGTTTTGGAGTTCTAGGATTGGTTTAGAGTCCTATTTTATGGGTATTTTGGGGTGGCTATGTGAGAGCTGCGATATGTTGCTGCTTCTACACCGCCATCTTGGCTCTGCCCCCTGGACTAAGTTTTTTGACAGATTTTCAAGTGTTAAAACTCAAAAACATAAATTGTAATGTTTGGGGCAGCTAGGTGGTGCAGTGGATAGAGCGCCAGTTCTAAAGTCAGGAAGACTCTTCCTGAGTTCAAATGTGACCTCAAGCACTTATTAGCATTGTGACCCTGGACAAGTCACTTAACTCTGGTAGTCTCAGTTTCCTCATCTGTAAAATGAGCTGGAGAAGGAAATGATAAACTACTCTAGTATCTTTACTGAGAAAACCCCAAATGGAGTGACAGAGTCAGAAGTGACTGCAAAAGTGTTGTTATTATGCATTACTGTGACAGATCAGTATGGAGGTACAAGGTTTTTTCCTCCTTTTTTTTCAAAAACTACATTAACATATCAAATAGTATTAATCCTTTACTTTCCTCTTCTATTATTGATGTTATTACTGTGGCTTTTAAAAACTGATCAATGTAAAAGTAACTTTTAAAGCAATACTTTAGTTTTTCCCTATTACATGTATAAAACAATTTAATATTTAAAAAAATCACTGTGACACTTCAAATTTTCTTTATACTTTTACTGGCAAGATTACATGAACAAAGTTTCACTTCCTGCATTTATTTTCTTACCATTATTATTCTTTGTTTCATTTCATGACTTACTAAAAATAATGTTGCTATATAGGGGAAGGGGATATTAAAAAATTATCTGCTCTGAATGTTGGATATGCTAGGTATGCCATTGCCTACCTCACAACGTTGTTGTAAGCAGCAAGCGAAATATATGTAAAACATTTTGCAAATTTTAAAGCACTGTGTGTGTTAATTATTTGTAGTAGAAGCAGTAGTAGTAGTAATCATCAGAAATCCCCTTATCACTTTTCCTAGAACATCCACACCAAAGTTTGCTACATATAATACCCAATACTCTTTGAGTAGTTCTTTTACCTATAGTATTAGAAGCCCTCCTGCATTTTGAAGAATGATTGGACCAAGTAGCAGACAGGTCTCCTCATGCTTGAATTAGGACTAGGCTTCTTGCTCATGGCTGTATCTAGCCAGTGATAGGCTTTGGGCTGGCATCGTGCAGAATCTTCCCTATATACCATATGGTTTATATAACATTTCCCTTCTAGAGAGGCTCTGTAGGACTTCTCAAATCCCCTGACATCAACACAGTTGTTAAATCAGTATCTTAATGCCAAATCCATGAATTATTCCATGTGGTGGTGTCAATTGGTCAGTCAGCCAATCTTCTGCCCTTGATGGTACAAGGCAAACACAACTCCTTCAGTAATGACCCTTAAGATAACAGGGAATGAATGGATGGAGAGCAGAACATGTGATACTCAACCAGATTCCTCACTACAGGGGCTATTCAGGGTAGAGTCCCATATCTTGTCTCACATCAACTTGCACTGACTACATTTTATCTTCAGAAATCATCCTTTTCTGAAGAAACGTAGAGGACAACATTAAGAGATCAGATTGGAAAAGCTCTTTAAACTGTCACAGGTGATGGTTATATAAATATAAACCCTTTATTGTTCATTTGTCATCCACAGTCTGGTGCACTCTTCCTCTCATTTAAATGATCCCTAGTGGCATGGTACATTCAGTCTTCAAAGCAGTTGTTTTTCTCCATGTGATTGTAGCTAATGAGCTAATTCTAGCTGTCTTTGGTCTTCTGTGTAGTTAGAAAAGTGAAGAGATCCAGTCTAGACTAGGTCATTGTCTTTGTTCCACAGACCCAGCCATTTGTATAAAAGAACCATGCCTCAGATTTCAGAAAAACCTGGAAAGAATTTCATGAACTGATGCTGAATGAAGTGAGTAAAACAGGAGAACATTGTACACAGTAATAGCAACATTGGGTGATGACTTTGATAGACTTAGCTCTTCTCAACAATTCAGTGATCTAAGACAATTTCAAAAGATTCATGATGAAAAATGCTATCTACATTCAAAGAAAGATGTCTGAATGCACATCAAAGCATACTATTTTTTCTTTTGGGTTTTTTTCTATCTTGTGATTTTTACCTTTTATTTTGATTCTTCTTTCATGACCTTACTAACGTGGAAATATATTTAATATGATTGTACATGTATAGCCTACATCAGATTGCATGCCTTCTTGGGGAAGGGGAAGGGGAAGGAGAAGGAGAAAAAAATTTAGAGCTTAAAATCTTATGCAAGTGAATATTGAAAACTATCTTTTACATGTAATTGGAAAAAATAAAATACTATTAAATAGAAAAAAAAAATAAAAGAGCCATGACTGACTTGAGTCATTGAGAACTTCTTGTCTTCTTGTATTTTCCCTGGGATATCAGGGAAATGGATTTTTGGTCTTAGTGACTCATAGCTTCCCTTCAATGATATAGACTACAACCCATCCATACCTGCCCACCCTGTGTGACTTGTCCATGTCCCTCACCGAAGTTCACCATAGGTGTTCCACCCAACATACTGGAGGCCTTCCTTGAATTCTCTTGGAATTATGAGAGTATAAGTAGAGCCCTTTGACTGTCACCCTTACATTCCAACCAGTCTTCTTTTTCATATCACACAATTCCTAGATGACTTCCTTTACTCTTCTTTGAGGTACTCTAGTCATAATACCTTCTTGCTTACAGATTGCAGCATGCTCACATTCACTATGGTTCTCTCCACGGTCTTCTGTGCAATGTCCATTTTTAGTTCTTTGGAGGCCTTAGTGTTCATAGAACTTATGAAAGAGACATTTCCTCTGAGAGGGTGATTTCTCCTTCATTGAAGGGTTGGACTAGTTAATTTCTGATTATGATGACCACTTTAATAATTAATAATATTAGCTAATATTTATATGGCACTTTGAGGTTTGGAAAGCACTTTGCATATGTTATCTCATTTCATTAACTTTTAGCTACAAATGGTCAGAGGACAGGGAAGGAGAAACTGGGTGATCCCTATCCCTAGTTACTCAGGTGACTTCTGTCTCCCTCAAGACCTATCCCAGCAAACCTTGAGAAGGCTGCACAGCAGGCAGAAATTTGGCAAATTCTATTCACTTGGATGGACTGAGAGGTGAATTAGAACCTTGTGAAGATCTTAGTATTGTCATAATTAACCTGGGTTTACCCAGTTAATAAACAGTGTAGTGTGCTGCTGCCACCAAATCCTAACCCTCACAGTTCATTGGACCTTAGTTTCCTCCTTCTTAAAATAGGGGGTTTATACTGGATGACCTGTAAGACTCTATTCTGTATGTATGTGTGTATATTCACACATATAGACACATGCATATATGTGTATATATACATATATATACATATATATGTGGGTGCGTATATGTTTGTATGTGTATTACATCTTGATAAAGAAAGCTAAATTGACAAAACTATATTTATAGAAATGATAGAGAGTTCCTCACCCTTATAGTTTATCGTTTCTTTTCAGGATGGAAGCATTCTCTAGCCTGGTTACAAATGGTGAAATGGCCAATGGCCTGTCCTTTCTGGTAACCTGGCAACAAGCTTTCTCTTTGAGAATTCTTCCTGGTGACTGGAGCCCAGGCTGCTAATGGATGATTCTTCAGAGTTCTGAAGGAAAGGTGTTTATTGAGCACATTCTAGTAAACTGGGGACTATTGAGGGACATGAGAGTTGTTCATTTGTACAGTGTCATTTTGGGAAATTAGAGCAGCTATAAACAACAGGAAAATGGAGCATATGTGGTATAGCTTGAGTTGTATAAGGATGGAGGTGCCATTTGTTCCTTTGCATGTTGTTTTCCATATTCTCGCTGAAGGGGCTGTTGCCATAGGAATAGGGCCAGTCATTCCAGAGAAGAAGGTAAAATTATTTTCAGGAGAAGAAGCAGAATTGAGGTTTGAACCCAGAATTCCTGCCTCACTATTTGCTTAGCTGTCCACAAATGGTCTTTATTTCAACCCCTGTCCCACCTCGTCAGTACAGGCATACCTCCTGGAGACAGGAGCTCAAGCTGGGAGAACTACGAACCTCCTGGTAGTAGGATAGCCTTTTCCATTTTGGCTCATGAATTTGCATTTATAAGAGGTTAAATGTTACTGATCACCTAGCTCTCCTTTCAGACCTCTTTCTATTTCAGCTACTGCTCTAAGCTTGTGACCCCCTCCCCACCTCAACCATCTCCATACTCACATATTAATTTGTTTAGGTGGGAGAACTTGAAAGTCATGAATCAAGATGGACACCCTGAGGAATTAAATGTTGAGCTGATTGGAAAACCCATCATGGATGTCCTCTTGGACTCCCTCAAATCCTAGGACTCCTGAATGTCTAGACACCCAGATGGCTCACTCTCCTGACTTTTTGAAACTCTCAAGGTTATAGTCTCCAATACCCTATCTAAAATGAAAGAACAAACACCAGAGTAAAGAGCTGAAGCCTGTATTCATAGAGCTACATGTCAGTCTTGTTATAGCATTGTTTCTTATCAGACACCATCAACAAAAGAGTAAAACCAAGAGCAGAAATCTACTGAGAGAGGTACTGAGGGCAACTAAATCTTTTGATGATGTCTCCTGTTTGCATTTTAAAACTGCAACTAATCAAATTGCTATTTGCCATGAAGGAAATGGCAAACCACTCCAGTATCTTTGCCAAGAAAATCCCAAATGGGGTCACAAAGACTCAGACGTGAATGAAATGACTAAACAACGATGATGACAAAATGTGGTGAACATCTACAGAATGTCTATGCATGCTCCAAATTCTCTCCAGTGTCATTACTCATTGTCACAACTCCTCAGATACAGGCTTCCAACCTCTTCTATAGGGGAACTGCATCAGCCAAGTACGCTAATGCACCCTGTGTAGACTTCACAAGGACTGGGTTTATTGACCAGTCCCTCATTACAAAAGAAGAAATACGAAAGAAAGAGAAGTCCACAGACACGTGTCTACTGGGTAGGAGACACAACAGTTGCCCCTACCTGTCAGTGCAAGCAGTCTTTGCTGGAAAATTGCTCAAGAAGAGAGTAAGAGATTGACCACTTATAATTCTTGTATGTACTGTATACTCGGTCTAAGTTAAGCCTCTCCTAAGTTGTCAGTCCTTCAAGCTCTAAGGGCAAGTAGAGGGCTTTGCATAATAGCGTGATACTAACCCCAAGACATCACGGCCAAAATCAGCTTCAAAAGTTCTATAGATTGGAGTCAGTAGACAGAATGGTAGCTTCAAGGATTGGACCTTCATTGATTACATTTGGTTTTGGCAAGAGAACAATGGCTACCTTGGGAGGGGGAAGCAGGCTGCAGTAGAGAAAGTCCCTGTTCCTGTTTTTGGTGTTTCGTGTTTTCTCATTCTCTCTCTGCTCATTCTCATGCTGGTTCTTTTGCTGTGTCTCACAAATTTTTCCTCTAGATCTCAGGGTTGTTTATGTTGAGCTGGCCATAGAAGAACTAAATCTCTGCCCCAAAAGCAAGCAAACAAAACCTATTTAAAAATCCCTCTCTTTCTCTCTCAAACAGTCTTATTTTTAGGGTTAAGGCAATGTATTCCTCCTACCATGGACATGTCACTACCATCATCAGCCCTAACCTTTCAAAAGGAAAAAAAAATCTTGCTTTTTTTAAAAAAAAAGTTAAGACTTGGAACATTACTTGAAGTAGGTGTTGGGGCTGCAGGAAAATTTTTTTTTTAATTATCTCCTCTGCACCATCCTAAAGTAACAAAGCTCTCTTTTCTCCCCCATTTTCATTTGCTCTCTGTGGTAGGAGCATTTGCTATGCAAACCTCACCCCCCAAAAAAATCCCAAGAGGTCTGTCATATTTCAGCTGTTCTAGAGGAGATTGAAACAGAAAACAAAATGGGGGGAACCCTTTAAAACATTAAAAAATTGCAGTTTTTACTTTTTATTGCTTGTTTTGAATTTCACACATAAATGAGAACAAAACCTCCCCGTGTAGGCTGGCTGCTGTCCGTGACCATAGGGTTTTGAAGCGGATGTTGTTCAGTGTAAATGTTGTAAAGCCTGATAATGGTGACTGGAAAATATGCTCTCCCTGTTTAAAGAAAACAACAGAGAACAAGAGACAAGAGGAGAGAGGGAGACAGGGAAAGAGAGAGAGAGAGGGGAAAAATAATTTTCCACAGGTTCGTTGTTTCTTTTCTCCTCCCCTCCCCCCATTTTTTGCTTAAAAACCCACCTTGTGCGGCACTGTTGTTTTTGGAGTGGGAGACAATGCTACTTGGGGGTGGATGGGAGCAGGAGTGGAGCTCCAGACCTCATGTCCCTCACTCCTGTGTCCTTCTGTCCATTCTAGGAGGGCCAAGGGTCATCTGTCTGGTTTCTGTTTAGAGTTCCTGTACAGTTATTTTCCTGTACTAGAGAACTAAGAGGCTTGTGCCTTGGGGGTTGTGAGCTGTGAAACTTTGGATCATTGATTAATGCCTGGTACCCAATATTCTCATGGCTCTTCCTTCCCAGCAGAACCATAACACTGCCCAGAAGAGAGGGCTAAACTTTCAACAGAAAGATCCCTGGGTCTAAAGGACCTGAGTTCAAAACTGCTCCTTACTTCCTGGGTGACAAGGAAACAAGTCATTTGTACCTGCTTCACAGCAAGCTGGGATGACCAAATAGTTGGAAAGTGGGATGGAAATGTCTGTCCCCTGCTCATGTGTCCCTTCCCTGGCCTTAAGTTTCCTCATCTGGAAAATGCTGACACTGACTTCTCAACCGACCCCCTTCACATGTTAGAGTGAGAGCCAACTAGGTAACATTTAACCCTTTAAAATGGCCCTTCTCTAGTGAAATAGGGTATTCAAGTCAGTCAGACTCTGCCATGGGCAGGATGGAATCCAGAAGCCTTTGCAGAGGAAGTCGTTTAAAACCTTGCCAAGAATCCTGAGATTTGTAGGATTTCGCCCTCTTCCTAGTCTGGGAATATAGCCCTATGGTTATATCTCTGATTTCATATATATAAATATATATATATACACATATGTGCGTGTGTGCGTATACACATATACATATATATGCGCATGTGTGTATATATATGTAAGGATATATGTATATCCATATATATCATATATATATATTCTTAAGAAAGGAGGCTGAACTAAACTGTTTCTCTTTGAGAAGTTGAGAAAGGTTTAAAAAGTTTCCTGTCTCTGAATTTCCTTTCCCCACAGTTAGTCACTAGCTGGCATCAATTTCTGATTTGTTTCCTTACTAGCTTTAAGTTGTTCATTTATCGTGATTTTGTTTTCTCTTCACACAAAAGCCATGGTTGAACATGACATTTGTGGGTTGCCTGTTTGTTCATTAGTGGAATGCAAAGTGGGCTGATGGGAGATGCCAGCAGTTAGCTGAAATAAAAGTGCAAAAAAAAAAGATCAGAAGAATCAGTTCTGTTCTAATGACCACATCTTAGAACTTATCTGGGGGCTAAGAGTTTTTATTTATTTTTACTAATAATTGATAAATCTCCAAACAGGGGAATTTAAAACTGAACCTTTCCCTCCCCCACACCCCATACTAAGCAAAATAGTAGGAACTTGTGTACCTGGGGCTAGACATCATCTGCCTTTTCTGTTTTATTCCCTAGGAATAAACATTTATATAACACCTACTGTGCGCCAGACATTGTGCTAAGTCCTCTTCCCTTTTTAAAAACAAATATTATCACATTTGATCCTCACAACAACCCTGGAGGGTAGATGCTATTATTATTTCCACTTTACAGCTGAGGAAACTGAGGCAGACAGAAATTAAGTGACTTGGCCAGGGTCATATAGATAGTAAGTATCTGAGGCCAGATTTGAAATCAGGTCTTGTCTCCAGGTCCAGCATTCTACTGCATCAACAACTGCCTTTAAGAAAGGAAAGGGGGGGGGGGAGAAAGACAAAGGCAGAGATAGAGGGGGGGAGGGGAGAGAAAGAGAGAAAAGAAGAAGGAGGAGGAGGAGGAAAAGGAGAAGAGGGAGGGAGAGAGAAATGAAGGGAGAAAGAGATTTGAGGAGAATGAAAAGTCAGCCCTCTAAGGAGACACAGTGTGGTCTTGGAGGATTTAGTTCTACCCTTCCCAAAAGAGAGGAAGGAGGAGAAGTGAATGAGTACAAGCCAGCCAAGTTTGCCCTCCGTAATATCTGCTATTGGTTACGTGAATATCATAGGCTTTTGAGCCAAAGGGTATCTTTAGGGCTTGTGTAGTCTAACTTCCTCATTTTACAGAGGGGAAATTAAATGCCTGAGGGAAGCTGTGACTTATCCACAGTCACCCAGAGCTGATATTCAAACCCTGGTCTTCTGAAAAGTCATTGTTCTTCTCATTATATCACACAACCTAGGTCTCCATCTCAGACTCTCTCTCTCTCTCTCTCTCTCTCTCTCTCTCTCTCTCTCTCTCTCTCTCTCTCTCCCATTAACCCTTGGAAAATAGGGTTTTCTTTTCCCCAAGGATGGGAAAGAACTATCCTCCATCTCTATAGCCCTTTAGGATTCATAATGCACTTTCTTCATGACAACCCTTTGAAGTATTAGATAACATACGAATTATATTAGCTCTGTTTTATAGTTGAGGAAAGAGTCACCAGAGGTACCAGGAGGTGCCTAGGCTCATGCAGCTAGCAGACATCCAAATCCAGATTTAAACCCAGGTCCCTCAGTCTCCAAGTCTAGCACTTGTCCAACTGCTCAAGGCTGCCCATCATATTTTACTGGAAAAGACAAATAGTGAGATTACTTATCCAAGGACATGCAATAAGTAAGGGTTGAAGATGGGATTGGAATCCAGTTCTCTTGTCTCCAAGGCTAGCATTCATTCCACCACCCTAGGCTGTCTTCTGATAATTCTGATCAAGAACCATGGGATATCAGAACTGGAAAAGATCAACAACCCTCTCATTTTGTAGAGGGTGAAACAGGCCCAGAGAGAGGTAGTGACTTGAGGACACAAACAGTTGGACACAAACAAGGGCAGGACAAGCCCTTGGGGATTTTACCTATCCCTGGCTAACCTGGGCATTTTAGGGTACCCATAACTGCCCATGATTCTCAGGGGACAGGGTCTATTCCATTCCATTGCTTGACTTTGCTGTAGAGGGGTAGAGAGACTTTTCTCCCAGCTATCCTCCCCTTTACCTCATGGAGGTCCCCAGGAAATGGCAGGTGCAGGTGGTGCTGAGGCTCGAGGTTGTCTGGAATGCTCAGCTTCTTGGAGCTCTGGGCCTACAGTGGGGGTGGGGGAGGGCTCCAGCTCTACTGCAGGCTGTCAATGACGGAGCAGCATTTGGCAAAGATGTTTTCTGCCTCATCTTCTGCTAGGATCTGAGGGAAGTGGGAAGTATGGAGGGGAAAGGGTCAGCTCCAGGCCCAGGGGAGGGGGGAGGTGCTACCCCTGTCCTTACTTCCCCAAGAACATCATCACTCCACCCCGCCCCCTCAAATGGGGACTGCTTGTCATAGGATGCCCAGAAACAATCTCCAGGTCACACGAGTGGAATAAATATGAGAGTCAGGATTTGAATCCAGTCCTCTGACTTCAAATCCAGTACCCATTCAACCACGTCATTATTTTCTGCTTTAAGGAAATCTGACATTTAAGAATGCCAGTTCCTTCAGTGTCAAAGGTGGAAGAAATCATGGACTGTCTCCATTTTTCAGATGGAAAAATAGAGTCCTTGAAAGGGCAAGTCCCAGAGCTAGGAACAATGAGCTGAAGTTGTCAATGGACATATCTAAGTTTGAGGTGATGAAAAATTGCCACAAAACTACAATCCCGGATATCTCACTTGATCCTTACAACAACCCTGGGAGGTAGGTGCCATTGTCTCTGTGTTACAGATGAGGAAACTGAGACAAACAAACGTTAAATGACTAGCCCACTAGAGGTCTGTCTTCAAGCAAAGCCTGGGTGGCATTTTTCAAGTGGGTTGTAGTTATGAAGAGGACAGGCTGGACCTTGGCAGTCCCTTCCAATTTAGATTCTATGACTCAGACCCTGGGGGCTAGAAGGAATCTTAGATGATAGAATGTAGAATGTTAATAGCCAGGGAGAACCTCGGATCATAGAAGACGGAACATCAGAGCTCAGAGAGAACGTGGACATCATCCAGCCCAACCCAGCCCCCTAATTTTATAAACTAGAAATGAAACGGTTTGTCTAAAGTCACATGCCAAGTGGCAGAGTTGGTACTGGAACCAGTATTGGGGGCGGGGATTGCTTTTTACTCGGCTGCTACCCAGACTTTCCTGCAAATGCGAACTGATATCCTCCCCTTCCCTCTACCCCCTCCCACCTGGAATAATTCAGTCCAATCCCTCATTTTTACAGGTGAGGAAACTGAGGCCAGGCCTATACAAACACCTACATTCCGGAGAAGGTTTTTCTGCTGGTAGAAAGCCAAGATGGGCTCACACAGAGTGTAATGGGTCTCCAGCCGCTGTCGTACAATGTCCTCAGCATCGTCCTCACGGTGTCCTTTCTGGCCTCGAAGCAGCACCCGGTGAATCATGGTCTCCACGGAGCAGTCAAAGACAATGACAATGTTGGGGGAGCGGCCCACCTGGCGGGGGAAGGCACGGGAAGAGACTGCAGAGGTCCGTTACAGTTCCCCTCCACCTTCTGTCTCCCGCTCCAATCTCAGAGAGGCACTGCCTAAGGGAGTAGTGGGGGCACAGAGCTAAGAGCAGTTCACAAAAACTGCAGATGGGCACATTTTGGCTCAACATAAGGAAAAACTTCCTCAGAAGCAGAACCATACCAAAAAAGACTGGTTCCTGTCACTAGTGGTATTCAAGAGGAAAGTGGATGAGCATGTTTTAAGATGTCAGATTGAGTGTCCCTACTCATGTACAGGTTGGCCTATCTACATATATAACAATGATGATGATGATGATGATGAGTAACATTCATATAGTGTTTATTATACTCCAGGCACTGTGCTAAGCGTTTTACAATTATCATCACATTTGATCCTCACAATAACCCTGGGAGGCAGGTGTTATTATTACTCCCATTTTATAGATGAGACAACTGAGGCAAATAGAGGTTAAATGACTTGCCCAGGGTCACAGAGCTCATATTATCTGGAGGTCAAGTTTGGACTCAGGTCTTCTTGATTGTAGGCCCAGTGTTCTATCCACTGTGCCTCCTAATTGCCTCTAATGTATATCATCTGAGATTTTTGTTGTTTTTTTTGGGGGGGGTTGTTTTTTTCCTATTCTGGGACTGTTTCAGTGAATGTCAAAGGAAGAGTGGTGGAGAGGGAATCAGAAGGCCTGGGTTCAGATCCCAGCACTTTCCTTTTCTGGGCCTTGGTTACCTCATTGATGTGTTGTGGGGGAGGGTGAGAAAGAGGAATCACATGTCACAATTGGTGGGTGACACCTTTCATACAATGACTGGAACACTGGGCGGGGTGGCTGCAGGGGAAAGGACCTGGGTTCAAGTCTTGTTCTGTTCCTTTTTAGCTGTGTTGACACCTCTCTTGGTCTTAGTTTCCCAGTTGTAAAATGAATAGGTTGAGCTAAATGATCTTTTCAATCCCTCCTATCTCAAAAAGCTATGAAACACATGCCTACATGATCTTTCCTTGAATTCACCCACTACCACTTTCAGGAACCTGGTTTCCCATCTGTAAAATGGGGATAAAATGGGAATCCCCCCCCCCCAGTCCTATTGTGAGAAAAGTGCTCTGTAAACTGCGGAGTGCCAGGCAAATGTGAGTTGTTGTTATCACTGTTGTTATTAGAAGTTATACCAAAATCCAAATTTTTATAGCAACTTACAAAGTGTTGTTTTTTTCATAACATCTCTGTGTGATAGGTTGCGTATCTCTACCCATTTTTATGTTTTTTATGGGTTTTTATGGGCAGCTAAGTGACATAATGGATGGAGTACTGGCTCTAGAGTCAGGAGGACCTGAGCTCAAATCTAGCCTTAGCCCTTTACTAGCTGTGTGATCCTAGGCAAGTCACCTGTTTGCCTCAGTTTCCTCATTTGTAAAAATGAACTGGAGGAGGAAATGGCAGACTGCTCCAGTGTCTTTGCCAAGAAAACCCCAAATGGGGATACAGAGAGTTAAATGTGACTGAAACTCAGTAACAAACTTATATTTAAAGACACCAAGCAACTTAGCCGAGGTCTTCTGCTGACCAGCTTTTTTCTCTTTACCTCTTTTTAAAAAAATTCTTTGTTACCAGGCATAGGTTTGGAAATAAAAGCAATGGAAAAAACAAAAGCTATCCATTGTTTTAATTGCCCAAGACCACATCATAGCTAGGAAGACTCAACGCTCGGTTCAAACCTTGGTCTTTTAAGTCTGAGGCGCTAAACCTGTTTTCTTCTTCAGAAACTCAATTCAAATTTGTTGTATTTTGCCTTATTTCCATCAAATAAAACTTTAGGCCTGGAAGAGATCTTTGAGATCATTTAAGTCCAATTGGCTCATTTTATGGATAGAAAAGCTGAGTTTATGAGATAGAAGGCAATTTACCTTTGTAACAGAGTTGAGCCCTTCAACTCCAAATCCAGTGGTCTTTCTAGTACATAACATTCCCTTTCCAAAAATCTATTTCCAAAGATCTGTTTTCTATTCATTCATTCATTCAACTAAGCCAGTGTGGTGCCGATCCTTTAATAATACTCATATGTGGGTATATCTGCATGTGGGCGGACTAGCCTGGAGATGGATAGAGGAGCAGTGTCTCAGTTCCTAAGACCATCGGAAATATGTGTTTTCTGATGGTCTTAGGCAACCCCTGTGACCCCTGTGAAAGGGTTGTTCGACCCCTAAAGGGGTCACAACCCACAGGTTGAGAACTGTTGATTCATTCTCTGCTGCTTTTCCCAATCCCTCTTAATTCTAGTACCTTCCCTCTGTTGATGATAACTATAACTTGTTTGTCCCTATTGGTTTGCATGCTGTCCACTGTCCCATATTATGAGCTCCTTGAGAGCAGCAATTGCTTTTTGCCTTTCTTCATACCCCCAACACTTAGCACAGTGCCTGGAATACAGTAGGCATTTAATACTTGTTGACCAACTGGCTACTGGAGGACTTCAAAGAATTAAGGCGATATTTCGGTTTTGTAATTCCCTGTTCTTTGACCTGAAATAGTATATTTACACTCTATCTGCATGGCCTGGTTCAGCTCTTCAGTCATCTGGATGACTTCTGCCCCTTCTTCTCACTCCACTCCTGTCTCAGACCTCATATTTGTGATCTCTCTAGGATCTCTAGCAGGGTTGAGGGAGGTGACCCGACAATGTATTCCATGGGTTGGGAAGAAGGCACTGGGAATTCAGAGACTTAGGATAAGCTCTGGGATCCCTTGGCTTCTCTCAGGGTTCTTAATAAAGTCAGGGGTGGGGACGTGGGTTTGGGGATGGAGTTGGAGAAGATGGTTGAATTGGCAAGACTGGAGAGGAAGCAGTACACTTACAATTCGTTCAAATTCCTTGGCTTGGCTGAGCTCCCGGGGGAATCCATCTATGAGAAAGCCTTTGCTCTCTGGTCGAGACAACATGTTGTCACTCACCATGTCCAGAATCACACCCTATGGAGGCAGAGGTTGGGCATTAGGGAGGTCTAGACCTGGTCTTGCACTAACTTGCTAAGGTGACTTTGGGGGAGTCATTAGTCTTTTCTGTGCCTTAATATCATGAGAACCACAGTGTTTACAGCTGGGGAAACTGAAGCCTAGTTCCACAGGTAGCAAGCCCCAGAGTCATAATTCAAACCAAGGCACTTGACTACTTCACACCTAGTTCTTTCCACAACTGCTTCAGTCTCATCTGAAAAGTAAGGACACTGGTTTTCCACCCTACACAGTTACCCAGGCTTAAGGACATAGTCATCCAAATCTGTGAAATGGGTACAATCTCCCATTCTATTCCTACATGCTGAGTAAGGGCCCTTTGAGTTGCCATGAGGAGAGTTCCAAGACCCCAGCCAATTCCTCTAGGTTTTAGCAGTGGGCAAAGATCTGGGACACAAAGGTAGAGTTGTGGAAGAGCAGAATGAGTCAGTAAGGTCCTCACCGTGGGCACCAGCAGGCCCTTCAGCATGATGTCCCGGATCTGCTGGCCCCGCACAGTGGCCTGATTTGCCTCCTCCCTCAACAGCTCCCCAAGACCCACGTGGCAGAAGCCGTACTTGGCTGCCATGTTCTCACATTGTGTTCCTTTGCCACAGCCTGGTCCTCCCATCACGAAGATGATCCGGAGGGACTTGAGCAGATCTGGCCAGTGGGGAGGAAGGAGGTAAGTTGGTACATGTGTGTAGTTGGTACATATATGTGCATGCGTATTCATGCTTACATACAGTGTGTGTGCATGTGTTTATGTGAGTGTGCTCTTTTGTTACAGAATCACACTATTTAGAGGGGCTTAGCGATCATCTGAGATAATGCCTTCACTTTACAGTTGAGAAAATTGAGGCCCAGACTGGGAAAAAGACTTTGCCAAAGATTTGAACTGAGGCCTTTTGATTGGAAGTCTGGCGCTATTTCTCTCCCTCACAAGGTTTAAGTTTAAGGGCCTTGGTGCTTGTGCCAATATATGCCTGTTGGCATATGTTGGTGTCTGTTGGCACAAGAGAATGGAAGACCCCAAATTATGTTTTCCCCAACTTTTCCCTTCCCCTCTAATCCCTCTCCCCCTCCCCTTCAAGGGAAGGGACTGACTTTCTGCCTGGATCCTGGGCCCCTCAGTCTCTGCCACTGGAATGTGTGTAGAGCCCTGGCTCTGTGACTAGGGAGAGGAAGCTGGGCTCCCAGGAGAACTCCTAGAGATTTACCCTTCTGCTGAGGCCTCAGGGTTTTTCCCACCTGGGGCAGGCTGGAATGGCATCTGCCCATCTTCCCAGTAGCCCAGAGGGCTTAGTGACCCTGCCTACCAACTTCTCCTTCCTGGATCTTGTACTTTCAGACCCACTTTGGCCCTACCCTCGCCTTTCTCCCTCTCTTTACCCTCCCACCCCAGCTCCCTTAGCCTTCTGATGTCATAAGGAACTCTGGGGCCCCTACTATTGTCCTTCCCTTGGGTGGGGAGGGAAAGGAGGCATGCATGGGACCAGGGAAAAGAGAGTAGCATTGGACTACTGGAGAATACACAGATCTGGAGGCAATCTTAGAGATAACTTAATCAAAGAGTTATTAATCCTATTAGTGTCAAGGACTCACCCCTTTGAACAGTCTGGTAAAGCCTATAGATTTCTTTTTAGAAAATATTTTTAAATGCAAAAAAATATATATGCATATACATATATATACATGTATATGTCTGTATATGTACACATATATACATATATATGACCAATTATATTAAAATAGTTACTTAAATTTTTTAAAGTTCAGTTTAAGAACTCCTAATGTGGTCCAACCTTCTTTTATTTTACAGGCGGGGAAACTGTGTCCAAGAACACACAGCTTAGTGGGGAATGGAGTCTGGAGTCTAAGCCAGATCTTTTGACTGCAAATCCAGTGGTCCTTCCACCATGCCTCTTCATCCAAAGTGTGGTCTCCTCTGTATTCAGTGCCCTAGAAGGGAGAAAATGAATTTCCATGTTCCCCCATATTTAGGTTCATATAAGTCTCTGAAATCTGGGCTTCAGGTAGGGTGTGTTTTCGTCTTACTAACAGAGTTTCAAAAATAATCAGAGAAGACATAAAAAAAAGTCAGCCACGGAAGACAGCTCCCAGAGCTTCTCTCACCACCACTATCCCTGCTAAACACCACAGTATGCTTTCGTTTTTCTCTCTCTTCCTGCCTGGTCCCTCAGGCATCTCCATATCCCTGTCATTCACAAGACCTCTTAGCTACATAAATAAGAGATCGTTCACAGAGTAAGGTATAAAATGTATAATTCTGATAATTTGCCATGTTTCTCTTTGGTATTCATTCCTTTGACTGTCTGATTTTGGAAGTGACCTCAGAGAACAGTTACCCATAACACATCTCTATATGAGAAATACCCTATTTACAACAGGCTTGAGAAATGTTCCTCCAGAGCTCATTATATTCAGAGGAAACCCTTTCCATGGTTAAATGATTCTCATTATTAGGTGGTGCAGTGGATGAGCGCTGGGCCTGAATGACATCAGGAAGACTTGTCTTCCTGAATTCAAGTCTGGCCTCAGACATTTACTAGCTCAGAGACCCTGGGCAAGTCACTTAACCCTGCTTGCCTCAGTTTCCTCATTTGTAAAATGAGCTGGAGAAGGAAATGGCAAGCCACTCCTGTATCTTTGCCAAGAAAACCCCAAATGGAGTTATGAAGAGTCAGACATGACTGAAAAACAACAGAACATTATTAGGAAGCTTTTCCTTCCATTCAACCTAAATCTGCCTCTCTGCATCAATACCTCTCCCCTCCCCACCCTACCTCCAACCCCAACTCTCACACATGTTGTGCCTAGTTTATAGCCGGAAAATGAAAGACAGAGAGGATGATTGTGGAGGCAATCTGCTGGTAGACCTCAGAGGGAATGGAATCAAGCATACAAGCAGAAAGGTTGACTTTGTCAAGAACAGCCAAGGAAGTGGAGGTTGGAGTCAAAGTGCAAAGATGTGGAGAATGGCCTCTATTTCCTCATTAAAGTGTGAGGTGAGCATCCTCATATGACGTGAGGATGGGGAACAGGGGACAGACAGAAGCTTGAGGAGAGAAGAGAAGGTTTGGAATAGCCTCTGTGGGGAGTGGACTAGAGAATTAGAGATGATTAAAAGGAATGCCTTGCTGCAGTGGGGACCCAAACAAAATTAGGCAACATAAATTTGTAGTGGACTCACTCAGTTGAATTGCATAACTTCCTTTAGTGCCCTTCAGTCACACTGGTGGTAGTGCAGTGAATTGGTCCAATCGTTCTAGAAAAGCTTTTTTTAATTGTGCAAGAAACCCACTAAATTGTTTCTGCCCTTGGACCCAAGGATCAAGAAATGAAGAAAGACCTTCTTTTTGTTAGAAGTAGGATGTTACATACACTGTCAGTCCCTAT
Organism: Pseudochirops cupreus; assembly: GCA_028627135.1. Taxonomy (NCBI): domain Eukaryota; kingdom Metazoa; phylum Chordata; class Mammalia; order Diprotodontia; family Pseudocheiridae; genus Pseudochirops; species Pseudochirops cupreus. The sequence goes on from CM053580.1 coordinate 531,203,748, forward strand.
GCTGGCTGGATTTATTCAAATGTTTTCTTTTTAAAGAGAGGGCTCTTTTGGTAGGGGGGGGAGGGCTATATATATCAAGAAATGGTTGTAAGGTAAAACAAAAACCTTTAATAAACTTTTGAAAATCATCACAGTAGGATCAACATCTTATAGCCTGTTAAGATCTTGTCCAAAGAGTTGGTTGACCCTCCTAGTTTTGTGTCATCAGTAAATATGATCAGAATACCACCCATGCCTTCCCCTCCCCTCCCTCCAGAAGTAATTGATAAAAATATTAAACAATGCAGGGCCGAGCATAGATAGCTAAGGCAGAAGACCACCTTCTGAGCTGATAAGGAACCACCATCCCCACTCTTTCAGTCCGATTATGCAACCACTTTTTCATTCAGCTAATTCTTCCATTGCTAACTCACACCTATCTTTTCCACAAGGGTAACATGGTGTATTAGGTGTACATTTTGTGGTGCTACCAAATCTATATCTATCTACCCCTGGCTCTTTGCCCTGCTAGTTGAAATCTACAAAGAAACAGGCAACCATGCAACTAATCAATGAGCAAGCAAGAGAGGGTAATTTAGAATTTGCTTGGGAGGTGATGTTGTACTCTGTCCATCAGCTCAGGTGGGTTTCAGACAAGGTCTCCCCAATGGTTATGCGAGAGACCCCTTGCCCCCACCCCACTTCGTGACTGAGAAGGGTTAGTCACCCTCACTAACCTGATTTAATATTCAGAATAGGAGAATAAGATTTCTATGGCTCTGGCTTTACCCTGTGACTGGCAAACTCCCTTCAATCCAACAGGCTTTCTGTACTGTGATTTCACACTATATCCACATACATACTCCTTCCCTCCCTCCTCCTGACCATTTTGCAAAGTAAAAATTCCCCCTAACAACCTTCTCCTTTCCCCATGTGGTAAAAGGAATAGGGCAGCGGTTCTCAACCTGTGGATTATGTTCAATTTGTAACAATGAAAATACATCCTGCATATCAGGTAATTACATTACAATTCATAACAGTAGCAAAATTACAGTTATGAAGTAGCAACAAAAATAACTTTATGGTTGGGGGTCACCACAACATGAGGAACTGTATTAAAGGGTCACAGCATTAGGAAGGTTGAGAACCACTGGAATAGGGGAAGAAATTATAAAGTCTAGCACATCTTTTCAGAGATCTGAGGCTTCCACCTAGGGCAAAGGAATTAATCTTCTCTTCATTTCACCAACTAATATGACTCCCAGAAACTGCTGCTCTAGGTGCCCTACCTGCCCCAAACTGTCTCTTGTTTTAGCTCAGACTCTCCTCGATAGTGGCAGTATCAACCCACATATTCCTAGAAAGCAGTTTGCTTCTATTTGTTTGGGTCTCAGCTCTTGTACAATTCAGTCCTAGCAGGCTAAAGCTCAGGCCACAGCCGCAGCAGTGCCAGACTCCAGGCCCAAAATGTCAGCCTGAGCACAGCAAGCAATTGCTCCCTATGGGCTGGCATGGCTTAAAAGGATCATTGTTCTCTTTCCTTCTCTCTCCTGTCTCAAACCTGAAGCAGGAGTTCAAAGGTTATGTCAGGAGAGCAGGTGCTCTTGCAAATCCTAATGACCTAGAAAAGTTCTGAGTCACCACACAGTGTGTGGCAGTTGTCCAAAGAGCAGGCTGACAGAGGCTTGTCTTCAGAGCACTGACCACCAAGTAATGAAGAGTGGGCCACAGTAACTAATGAAACCACCTACCAAGGTATGTGGGGTTGTTTAATCTCTCAGCATATAAGAAGTAATGATGAAACGAAAGACCCCTGAAGTGTTGAGATAACATGACATCACAGTCTATTTCTCTACCTCTACTCCCACATCACCAAAGGCCAATTGGACATTTAAACTGGATGTCCCATAGATAGCTCAAATTCACCCCCTCCAAAAAAAAAATTCATTATTTTTCTTTTTCCTAACTTCCCTGTTTCTGCCAAAGTCACCCTCATTTCTCCAGTCTCCCAGGTTCATAATATTGGCATTATCCTCAAGTGCTCCTTATCTTCCCTCACCCCACATATCCAATAAACAGCTGAATCTCTTTGGTCCTGCCTCCACATCTCTCCATCTTTCACTCACACAAATATGACTAGTTCAGGCCCTAATCACCTTTCACCTAGGCCATCGTAGTGGCCTCTGAATTGATCCCTTTGACTCATCTGTCACCATTTCAACCTCTCCTACATATAGCAGCCAAAGTGATTTTCCCTAAGTATAGATCCAACCATGTAATTCCTCTAGTGGCTTCCTCTAAGAAAGTGGTTCTCAACCTTCCTAATGCCGCAACCCTTTAATACAGTTCCTCATGTTGTAGTGAACCCCAACCATAAAATTATTTTCGTTGCTACTTCATAACTGTAATTTTGCATATCTATCTGATATGCAGGATGTATTGTCATTGTTACAAACTGAACATAACCCACAGGTTGAGAACTGCTGTTCTAAGAGAAAATATAAACAACTCCTGCTAGCTTTGAAAGCCCTTCATAACTTGGCTTCAACCTATTTGTGGTTCGCCCTTAGTTTTGAAAGACCAATGACATCATGAATGAGTGATGTCTTGACTTGCTCAGGAATTGTATTTAAGCGAGGCAAAGTTACGTAAAGTCATAAGCCTCATTTTCTCTTCCAGAGTCATCCAAGTCCAGTGGCAAGACAAAAGTCAGGACAATTAGTGATGACCTGGGATGCTGTGGATGACTGACATTTTCCATGTCTGGCCAAGCTCTAAGCATTCCATGGTAGCTGCTTCACCCACCTTCACAGCTGTTGAAATACCCTTTCTACTGGGAGGTCTTCACATGTTTGGGTTAAGCATCCCTCTAACTCACCAACCAATTTAAACCCTACTCTCAACCATCAACCTGGTTTAGCCCTTTCTGCTAAGATAGTTTAACAGGGAGTGGTCACTTTGAGCTGCCACCCACCTGTCACCCAACTCTCACCTGTGGCTCCAAGAAGCTGTATTATACACTACTCTTCTTCCCAAACTTGACGATCCAGTACGATTGGCCTTCTCTTCACTCCTTTCATGGCATTCTATGTCCCATTTCTATGCCTTTGCTTGGACCATTTCCCGTATATGGAACATACTCCCTTCTCACAGATTCCCTCTTTGCCTTGAAGATACAGCTCAAGCTTCTTCCACAAAAAGCCTTTCTTATCCTTCACTATCAGGTGTGTGTGACCTTTGCCCCACGTTTATTCTCCAGTTGTGTCTCACTACCACTGTATTTGAAATCTGAGCTTAATCTATGAATGCCACTTACATTTGTGGGAGAGTGTGTTCTGAATTCCAAGTTTTGTGACTACTGTTCTTTTTACACTACTTGAATAAATGCTTTTTCTTAGGGCTAACTAAGGTTACTAGACATTTCTAAAACACAAGGTGACATTGGGGTTATAAAGTACAGTAAAAGGACTACAATCCCAAAAGGGCTGTCCTCTAGAAACCAAGGGAGTATTTTCCCTCTGGAGCAATTCACTACTGCAAATGCAGTAAAAGAGGTGAAGAGTTGTGAGTCATCTACAATGGAAGGATTTGGAACTGGTTAAATGACTGAACCCAAAGGAAAAAAATTAACATGTTGACTTAAACTTGGAAAGAAGTCTCACGCAATAGACCCACAGATCTGTTCTCAGCCCTGTGTTGTTTAATGGTATGATTTGGACAAAGGCCCAGATGACATTCTTATTAAATTTGAGATAGAATAAAGCTGGGAAATGTAGCCAATGAGTGAAAAAAGAATGAATGAAAAATAATGTAACAAGCACTTGTTATGTGCTGGGTACTGTAATAAGTGGTGGGAACATACAAAGAGTTGGTTCCTGCCCTCAAGGAGCTTAAGGTCTAATAAGGGGAGACAACATATATAGGTGATTAGTGTCCAAGGAAGGATGTTCTAGTCTGGGACATCCACAGGGAGGGTGAGCTAAACAGTAAGATAATGAATCAATGTGCCCTTTCCAGATGCAATGTAGGGTTCATCTGAGAAGAAAAGGGAAATGGGAGGTTGAAAAATGACAGGGCTAAAATAGGGCCTGGGGGCTTGCTAGATATAGTAAAGTCTCACCAATCAAAACAGCCTGCCTCCAAGGCAAGACTTCCAGTTTTTCCAGGAAATGATCTTTGGGGCTAAAACACTAAATAAGAAAGGAAGGAACAAGGGGAAAAAACCATCCTGATGGTGGAATTTATGGTCTGCTCCGATAAGAAACAGGGATAGGAATGGAGTTTGGGTGTGTGATTTCATTGTTATAGGGAAATCCCAAATGAAGAAACTCCCTCTACCAGCGTAGACCAGCATCTTCTCTGCAACAAATAGCACAGAGAAGTGCATAGAACACTAAGAGGTTAAATGAGCTGCCCAGGATCACATAGCAAGTCTGTGATAGAAGCAAGTCTTCCTGGTAACAAGATCAGCTCTCTATCCACTATACTACACTGGTTCTGAAGAGATGAATTTAAAGGGGGTAAAAGTCAGGCCTTGTACTTCAGTTCAAAAAATTCAGCCTAACAAATAGAGGATGGAAGGCCACAAGACAAGTACATCTGGAGCAAGGCATGGTGCATGCCCCTAGGGCTTGCTTTTTGGAAGGTTGAAGCTGGGGGATTGCTTGAGTTTGGAAGTCCGGAGGGGCAGTCAGTGAATAAAAAACCACTGAATGCTTACCATGTTTCTGGTACTATGTTAAGTGCTGGAAGGCTAAAGCCTATCAGATGTCAGCATTAAGTCCCACCCCAAAACAGTGGGCATCTCTAGAAGCAGAGGAGCTCTCAGAAAAAACTGAGGTCAGAATTTCTGCAGTGATCTGCAGTAGGATCAGCCCTCTTGTGATCTGTGGAACATCGTGTTCAGCCTAGGCAAGATAGGGAGGCTTAGCACCCCCTCCTTGACTCTCCTATCCTCCAACAAACCCACTAAGTGGTAGTTTATATTGGACTGGGAACAGTGTGATATGGCAGCCAAAAAGTCTAATGCAATCTTAGGCTGCAAAGAGGGATGTGCAGCTCCCCCAAATGAGGGGACTGTCCTGTTGTAGAGAGCACATCTGGAATGTTTGGATGGATCTGTGTGGATCTCGGTACCACATTTTTAAAAGGGTGTTGATGGGCTGGGGAGATCCAGAGGGGAACCAGCATGATGGAGGGGCAGTTGAAGGAGCTGGGCATTTTTGCCCCCAAAAAGAAAAGACCTCCGCTCTAGTCCCTGGAAGAAGGATTAGACTTGTGCCGGTTACTTCCCAGAGTGGAGAAACAGGTGGCAGCATCAATGAGACAACTTAGAACTTGCTATACAGGAAAACTTCCTGACTGCGCGATGGCGAAGCGGCTCCGGCAGCTTCCTTCGGAAAGCAGCAGCTCCTCCCCCGCTGGAGGGTTTTAAGCAGCGGCTAGATAAGTACTTGTCACTGGTTGTGCCGCAGAAACTGTTGGACCAGACCCTCTAAGGTCCACACCAGCTCGGGAGAGGTGGATGCCATTGCTCCAGGAAGGGGGAAGGGAGTCTAGGCTGCGGTTGCCCTGGCTTCGGCTGCAGTTGCCGTGACAATAAGGCCACGAGAACTACAGCAAGTTAAAGAAAGTGCCGTGTGTGCGCCTGCGCAAGATTCGTCGTCAGCCCTGGCGGACTTTAGAACTACGAATCCCGAAGTGCGCCGCGCTAGAAGGATGACCCTGCGAGTTCCCGTACATCGCTCAGGATGACGACACAGGAAACGCTGGCGCAGGAAATTTGAAGCTTCATTAATAATTAATAAAGCGCAGCGGGTTCTCGCACCCTGCCTCTCCCCCGCAACCAAGAAAGCAGGGCGGAGGGATGGAGAAGAAGGCCATTCCGTCTCCGGATTGCCTGCACCCAGGCTTGCCTAGGTCTTGGAAAAGGGGTTGGCCTTCTGGAGACTCAGAGATATTTGAATGGACCTGGAAGCGCGCAATCGCTCGCCGGGTGGGTCGGTCTTGACCCACCGCTTAAGGCCGCCAATGGTTGTCAAGACGACGACGCAGGAAGTTTAGCTTCCGGGTCAGACCGTGGTGCCTGCTGGAACTCCAAGCTTACTTTAGTGGCTCTTCCTTAAGAGAGGTAGGAGCGAAGCCGGCCTCGTAATCTTTTCGGGGTTCGGTGAGGAGATCGGGGGCCAGGCTTTGCGACGACTCTCGACCCTCCACGCGGCCACGCAGCGTGCCCACCTTTGGACAACATGACGACCCTGGTGAGTGAGTGGGAGTAGCTTGAGGGGCCCCTGCGATGTGTGGGGGTGTGCGTGCAAGAGTGTGTGTGACCCTGGTGAGTCGTGGGAGCGGCTTCGGGGCACATCCCCCCTCCCCCTACCTCCGTCTGTGCGCGTGCAAGAGCTTGTGAAGGATGTGTGTGTGTGACCCTGGTGAGTCCTGGGAGAGGCTTGGTCCCCCTCCACCACCACACCTTCCCCCCACTGCAGCCTGTGTCTGTGCGTGCACGAGTGGGTGGCTGTCTTCATTCCTGTGCATGTATCAGTTAGCAAGCATTTATTAGGCGTCCACTATGTGCAGGACACGGTGCTGAGCCCTGGAAATACAGAGCAGGCAGAAATAGTCTCTGTCCACAAGGAGCTCATCCTTATGAGGGAGATACCATGCAGATAACTTTGCAGAGGTCTGTATTGTGAGTCTGCACAGACGGCTCGTTTGGTTTGTCTGCAGTTCTTTGGCCTTGAGTCAGGTTTCATGAGTGTCTTACATTGTATGCCCAAGTATGTGCCAGTGGTTATGGGTATGTGCCCACGCTTGTGTTTCAACAAGTGTCTATGCCTTTGCCCATATGCGCTTCTGTTTTTGACTGTGGATTTGTCACCATGCCCACCCTTGTATTTTAAAATGTTTCTCATACTTATTGCCCAATTCTCTATGACTCTGTGCTTCTTTCACTCTCTCTAGGGAACCAGCAGTCAGACTGTGACCGAATATGTTGTTCGAGTGCCCAAGTAAGTTCTTTTGGGATGGGAGGGGATGGGATGATGTGATGTGGGGGAGGTGCTCTAATCCCAGCCTCAGTTGCTTTCCTGGCCTGCTGACAATTCTGTTCCTGCAGGAACAACCTCAAGAGGTACAATATCATGGCTTTCAACGCAGCTGACAAAGTTAACTTCTCCACTTGGCACCAGGTAAAGGTCTGGGATCCTGTCATAGTCTAGGACCCTTAAGAAAAAGGCAAAGGAGGCTCTGAGTCTGGATCAAAGACTAGGGGTTTTGGTAGCATCCACGCTCAAGTGTATGAAGCCTGCATACCAGAGACAAAAGCATATCACTCCCTGAGTCCCTCAAGTGTAATATTAGCTACCTATTTTGCTCACATTGTCCTCGTATATTATGGGACACAGGAGAAACATAAGAGGAAGATCTCTCATTAATACTAAACACTGTAACTAAGTGTTAGATTAGAAAACTAAAATAGAACTATAGATCATAGAGGTCAGTGTTCAGTCAAGGTTTCTTAAAGAATGCAGGACAGGAGGTGAACACCATGAGGCCAGACAAGTCACCCCAGCTCAGGTCTTCAGGAGGCGAGGCAAGGTTTTCCCCAACAATCCTTGCCAGGAGCTCTGGGATGACATGGCTTCCTTCATATCAGGCCAAGATGGAACGGGATCTGAGCAACAAGAAGATCTATCAGGAAGAAGAGATGCCAGAATCTGGGGCCGGCAGTGAGTTTAATCGAAAACTCCGGGATGAAGCCAGGAGGAAGAAGTATGGCATCATTCTCAAGGCCTTCAAGGCTGAGGACCAGCCGTGGCTACTCAAAGTCAATGGCAAGACAGGCAGGAGGTGAGTGAGGGATCCTTTTGGAGGCCTTCAGTTTATGCTCCTCGCCCTCTGGCTCTGGCCTGTCCCACGGCTCACTTTTGTCCTTTCTGGGAGGGACAGCAGGGCAGGGAGCATTCTCCATGCTCTGGTGGATCAAAAATATAAGACTGGAAAAGGTCCCAGGTCCCAGGGAGCTCATGGTCTCCCTGAGGCTAGGAGCCAAGGCTCTTGCCCCTATCCTGGGCCATTTTCTTAAGTCTGTCAATGCCTCAAGATGCAGATTTCTGTCCCTGTCATTGTCCCTGTTGAACTGCAGCCAGGCCTTCTGAGGGGAGCAGGCCCTGGATGAATGACTATGTCTCTCTCCCCATTCCTCCTGTCTGCTATAGGTTCAAAGGAGTAAAGAAGGGTGGTGTGACAGAAAACACGTCCTACTACATCTTTACCCAGTGCCCTGATGGGGCCTTTGAAGCCTTCCCTGTGCACAACTGGTACAACTTCACTCCTCTGGCCCGGCACAGGACACTCACTGCAGAGGAGGCTGAGGAAGAATGGGAAAGGTGAGCAGGAAGGAGAAAGGGAGACTGCAGGGGAGCAGTCTGGCAGGCAGTCAGCAAGCATCCGTTCAATCCTTCCTCTATGCTTGGCACTGTACTAAGGGCTCCAGGTGTGAAGAAAGGCCAAGGCAGCTCCTGCCCTCAGGGGAAGGCACATTACCCTAGGGGACACAGCATGTGCCCCCTGTGGCTTACAACAGGCATATCTAGCATAGAAGAAGAGCAGCTCCAGGTCTTCAGCTGGCTTGCGCTCCTCAGCCTTTGCCTTATGCTACCTTTGTGTCCCTCTAATGAACTTACCATGTCATGGCATGAATTCTTGTGATCCCTTTGTCATTTACCTCCTGGTGACACAGAACCACTTTCCTACACATTCTGGGCCTTGGTCCATTCAGTTTCTTTGCTCAGCAAAGAGAATGGAGGCCTAAGAGTTTTCCCTAGGTCACAAAGCTAGTAATTGGAAAAATTCCCTAACTACCTTTGATACCTTGGGGCCTTCTGTCCCTTAACATCTTTTCCTTCAGTTGCCTTAGCCATCAGATGAGGGAGTGGGCCTGGATTGCTTCTGAGTTTGCCTCCAGATCTAGGTCTGTGATCAGAGGATCTGACTGAATATCACAACTGGGAATCTTACTTAGCTCTCCTGGTTCCATATGAAGGACTCTTGCCACTGCTTCATGGCTTTGGGAGACAAACAGACAGACAGACAGACAGACACACATACACACACACACACACACACCCCAGTGCAAACAAACTGGACATAAGGCTTGAAAGGAAGGAAGAGAGGTCTGAGTTGGGCAGTTTAGTCAGGGAAGGCTTCCTGGATGAGGGGGCTGTCCAGCCTACATGGTATATACCCTTTTTTTGTAGGAGAAACAAAGTCTTGAACCACTTCAGCATCATGCAGCAACGTCGACTGAAGGACCAGGACCATGATGAGGAGGAGGACGAGCATAAAGAGAAGAAGAGCCGCAAGAAGCCCAGTGAACTGCGGATCCATGACCTGGAGGATGACCTGGAGATGAGCTCTGATGACAGTGATGGCAGTGGCGAGGAGGGTGAGGAGGGGGCTGGGCTGGGCTGGGGCAGTGTGTGTGCAGGGCCAAGGCCCCCAGAGGAGCAGTGTCCAGCACAGTGCAGGCCCTGACCTCATCCTGCTCTCCCCAGGGGAGAAGGTGCCCAAGAGCAAGAAGACAGCTCCCTCCAAGGGGGGCAAGAAGAAGAAGAAGAAGGGCTCTGATGATGAGGCCTTTGAGGACAGTGATGACGGGGACTTTGAGGGCCAGGAGGTGGACTACATGTCAGATGGCTCCAGGTGAGGGAGACAGGCCCACCTCTTCCTTTCAGACCTGGGACTCGGGCCACAACCTGCTCACCTGCAGCCTCTTCTTTCCCTTATAGCAGCTCTGAGGAGGAGGCAGTAGGGAAACCCAAGGTGGTCCAGCAGGAGGAGGATGGCCCTAAAGGTAGGTGTGGGCTTGGGATCAGGACTGTCTGTTACTTTGTCTTCCCCTGTGAAGAGCAGGCTGTCCAGTCCAGTCCAGTCCAGTCCAGTCCAGCCAATAGTGGTTAAGTGCCATCCACTGAGGAGACTTGTGTTTGAGAGAAAGAGGCCCTGCCATGAAGGGGCTTGCATTCTGTTTGGGGGAGAAAACATGTATCCAGAGAGGTGCAAAGGAGATTCAAAATAACTTTAGAAAGGGGAAAGCCAGGGGATGGGCTGGGAGTGGAAATGCTAACAATTGTGATCAGAAAAGGTCTCCAATAGGAAGGATCACTTGAATAGAGTATTGAACAGAGTTGGGCATGCCAGAAGGTGAAAGTCAATAAGAAGAGGGTCCCTGGCCTGTGGGACAACCTGTTGAGAGGGTCAGCTGTTGTGGCTAAAGAATAGTAAATAGGCTAGTATACTTGGGCCATAGAGCTTTTGAAGGGTATCATGTGAAGTACATGTGTACACGTGGCTTGGGATCAGACTGAGAATGTCTTTAAAGAACAAACAGGAGCTCCTGTTTCAGCCTAGAAACAAGAAAACCCGTGAAGCTTCCCGAGTCAAGAGAGTGACATGGTTCCCTAGAAATCCTGATTTAGGGATAGCAATTTGGCAGTTCTCTAGAGGGTGGCTAGGAGAGGGCAGAGATTGGAGGCAAGGAGACCAGGGGGTGAACTGTTGCAGCAGTCCAGGTGAGAAAGGTTGAGGGTCTGAATTAGGAATGGAGAGAACAATGTGAGAAATAGAATAGACAAGACATGACAACTGAGTGGATGTGAGTGGTGAGGGAGAGGAAAGAGTGGAATGTGACTGGAAGCTTGCAAACCTGGGAGCGCTTGAGCTCTTAAAAAGAACTTGGGAAAATGTTAAAAAAAAAAGCCTAGGGAAGTTAGAAAGAGGAAGTGGGTTTTTGGGCAGCTCTGTGATGACTTTAGTCATGTTGTATTGGAGATGCATGTGCAGCTTCCAGTTGAAAACAGAAAAAGGCAACTATGTTTAACAATTAAAGAGATCACTGGTGACCTCAATGAAAGTGTGCAAAACTGAGTTACTTTGACTTCCCAAAGTCAAGGGATCTAAGAAGAGACTGGCAGGTGAGAAAGTCTGTGAGGAAGGCTGAGAAAGTCTGTGAGGAAGGCTGGGAAAGGGAGGAGAGAGAGGCAGGCCTGAAGCTGGAGAGGATGGTCAGGTTCAGTGAAGGTGCTTTTGAGATTGAGCTAGGTCTAGGTGTGTTTGTAGGCAGCAGGGAAAGAGAGCCAAGTGGCTGAGGAGAAAGAGCAGGCTGGGGTCTCTGGCCCAGCAGAGAGCTCTTGCTTCCCTCCCAGGCATTGATGAACAAAGTGAAAGCAGTGAAGAAAGTGAAGAGGAAAAACCACCAGAGGAGGAGGAGAAGGAAGAAGAAGATAAGAAGGCACCTACTCCACAGGAAAAGAAGAGGAGGAAAGGTGAGTGTGGTTGGGGAGAAGGCATTTGCCTGGCATTTGAGGCCCAAGCTGCCTCTCTCTCCAGCTATTTCTTCCTCTTTTCCTAGATGCCATCTGTGGGTAACAGGGGCACCTTCCCTTCCCTTCCCTTCTGGTGTCCTGCACTCACTGCTGCCCTTGTCCATCCTCCCCATCTTCCCCTGAGCTACTTGGGAAAATGCCCTTTGCTCCCAGTCTAGTCTTTGGAGGCCACTTCAGTCTCTCTGCCTCCCCAGCAGCCCTCCCTTGAGGAGTCCCAGCTCCCAGGCTCCTCTGCCTCCAGCTTTTACTAGCTGAGGCTGGCAATAGGAATGAGCTCAATTTCAC
>CM053580.1:531215898-531265508 GCA_028627135.1 Pseudochirops cupreus
CAATATTGTGTTTGGTTCTGGGGCCACATCTCATGGAGAGCATTGACATTGTGTGAACACACCCAGAGGAAGATGGGTAGGATGGTATAGGTCCTTGAAACAAAGCCCTAGAGGAATCAGAGAAGGACCCTGAGGCCCAGAGAGGTTCTCTAAGCATCTGAATCTTGATCCTCTAATTCCAAATGAGCCTTCAGAGAGGAGCCAGAAGACCACTTAGGGAGGAGTGCTGAAAAGGGGATTTATGTTCAGGAGTAGACAAGCCTGATCTGTGAGAGACCCCTGGAGCTCTGACATTGTGGTTTTGATGGTTTCATGCAGGGAAGCGCCAGATGGGACCCAGTGACATGCCTGCTGCCAAACGCCTGAGGTTGGATGCTGGGCCCCAGAGCATCTCAGGGAAATCCACGCCCCAGCCCCAGTCTGGCAAATCCACACCCAGCAGTGGGTGAGTGAGGAGTGATTTCTGGGGCCTGGGGACCGGGTCAGACCCAAGACCCCAGCCCCCTGACATTGGTGTTTCTCCCCACAGTGATGTGCAGGTGACAGAGGATGCAGTGAGACGCTACCTGACCAGAAAGCCTATGACCACCAAAGACCTGCTGAAGAAGTTCCAGACCAAGAAGACAGGGCTGAGCAGTGACCAGACAGTCAATGTGCTGGCCCAGATCTTGAAGCGCCTCAACCCTGAGCGCAAGATGATCAATGACAAGATGCACTTCTCCCTCAAGGAGTGAGGCCCATGCCCACTGTGGGCCACAGGGCTCAGACTGGACACGGCAGATCCCCAGACCTGCCCCTCCCCTCCTAGGGAGGAATAAAAGCTGCTTGGGGTTTTTCCCTCTGCCTCTGTGTGACTTCTTGGCTTGGGGAGACTAGGACTCAGGATTATAGAGTCAGACTGGCCTGAGACCATCTAGTCCAACTTCTCGACTCTACAGATAGGGAAACTGAAACCCACAGAAGGAAATGAACTGGTCTAGTATCACACAGGGAGTGAACAGAGTTCAGACCTTGTGACTAAATCCAGTGTCCCACCCCTTTTTTGTCCCCACAGGGATAACCTTCCATCAGGGGATTTAGTTGAGTCTAGGTATGGAAACTTCCTCTCCCTACACTGTACTTGGCTACTGCTGGGAATGTCTGGAATGTCAGGCTAGCTCTGGGGAAATGGCTGGCATTCCCAAGAGAAAACTCTCCTCTTCCCTATCTCCTCACCCATACCTTATATGGGAACATCCAGGTGGGCTCTTCTAAACACCTATCTCACCTCATTACCCCACCCCCTCCTAAACATAGCCCATGCTTTCAGGGAGTGGGGTTGGACAGCTTGGTTCTCTTCATAGTAACAGGAACTCTGAAGGGCCAGGGGGGATCCCCAGCCTTCATTCTGCCTTCCCCCTCAGACAGCTGTGGAAGAGCACCAAGTTCCCTGGTCTAATCTCTGGCTCAATGGTGAAAGAAAAATGTGGGGCTCTGGTGGAGTGTTTCCTGTTTTGATGTTGGAGCAGCCAGGCCCGGAGACAGGGGCATGATGGCTTAATCCTCCTGTTCAAAGTGGAGCCTGGAACTAAGAAAGTTGAGGAGGGATTTCCCATCATCTGTTGAACACGTGGCTCTCCTCACCATGTTCCTACCATTGGTTATTCTGTGTTCTCCTCCAGCTCTGCTTAAGAACAGGTGCAGAAACCCAAAGAACTTTCAAATTTTCATTGCTGTGCAGTATCCTCCCCTAATGACCTTTACAAATGGGCTCTGTGGCTTAGCACCCATTTCCCCCAAGCCTGGTCACCTATGATCATCCTCGGTAGCCCATTGCCTGATGGGCTGCTTGGGAGCGGCCACTAAGATTTACATCATCATAAGAACAAGCAATATGGCAGCAATCCCATGTGTTGGTTTACTTGTAGCGACCCATGACTACTACTGAAGGTGTCTGGGTTCCACTTCCAGCAACAACTCCTGTGGAAGTGCTGAGTACTCTAGGGAAGTAATCTCCCACCATCCTGGTCTTCCCAAATCAGACTCAGGCCACTGGTGGGCAAGGTCCTTCTGCAGCAAGTGGAGTCATCCATCACAACTCTTTTGGAATCCCCAGAGCACTCAGCTACACTCCAGGTTGCTCATGGCACAATCACCTGTGACCTGGCTCAGAAGACCATGAGGAAGCAGCATGTCAGTGAGCCAAGCTAGACCAGCACTGGGCCCTCTGCATAAGCAGCAGCATTTCCTCGCTGCTCCTCCCCTTCTGAATCATGCTGAATCCCTCCCTTCTTCCCTCTCTCACCCATTCCTTTAGGTTAGGCTGCTTGAGTGTAGAAGTAGGTGTGTGTGTGTGTGTGTGTGTGTGTGTGTGTGTGTGTGTGTGTGTGTGTGTGTGTGTGTGTGTGTGTGTGTTTTAATGAAAACAAAAGGAAAATACCCCAAAACAAGAAAAAATAAACACTGCTATTTGTTTTTTTACTATCTGAATCATCTATGTGCTTTTTCCAGCAGCCTCAGTAACTCGTTTACTTTTTATTCAGCGGAAACTAATAAACTCTGAGCAGGCTTTTAATAATAATAATAAAGAACAGAGGTGGGTCAACACTCTTCATTCTGGCCACCCTGATTTGGGAGAAGTCTCCTTACCCTAAATTTTGGGCAATGAGATGTGGTCTGCTCCAGTCCAAGTTAGGGAAGCTTCACATTTCTCTTCCTCACGGCAAGCCTCATAAATTAAGGGGTATTGAAAAAGGGCTCTGGAGAGCAGCCCAAGATGGCCAAGTTCACGGATGCGGAGAAGGTACAGATAGCTGCCAAGTTCATCACTCATGTTCCCCGAAAGAGAATTTAATGAAGTGTTTAATGATGTCCGGTTACTGCTTAACAATGACAGCCTTCTCAGGGAAGAAGTAGCTCATGCATTCACCCAGTATAATATGGATCAGTTCACTCCAGTGAAGTTAGAAAGGTATGATGACCTGGTAGTGGCACATTTTTAGCTGCAAGAAATAATGTTTCCTTTAAGTTTGATCACTTAGGGAAAGAAGCAAGTGACCCCTAACCTGAGGATATAGATGGAGCTCTGAAGTCATAGAGTGAATCCTGTGACAGTGCATTAAGGGCCTATGTGAAAGATCATTGTTCCAATGGCTTCTGTACTGTTTATGCTAAAATTATAGATGGGCAAAAGACTACTATTGGCTACATTGAGAGCCACCAATTTCAGCCTAAAAACTTTTGGAATGGTCATTGGAGATCAGAGTGAAAGCTTGCCATCATACCACCTACAGTTCAAGTGGTTGGAATGCTAAAAATTCAGGTCCATTACTATGAAGATAGCAATGTTCAGTTGGTTAGTCACAAGATGTACAGGATTTAATAACTGTTACTGATGATGTACAAGCTGCCAAGGCGTTTATTAAAATCATAGAACATGACGAAAATGAGGATCAGACCACAATTAGTGAGAACTATCAGACAGTGTCAGACACCTGCACTGGCAGCTTCCAGTCACCCACATAAAAACTGACTGGAAAAAAGATACTCAGCTACAAGATAGGCAAGGAAATGCAAAATACTTAAGGCTCCATGTGAAATTCTCCATTTGTAACATGCAAAAAAAAGGAAAGAAAAAAACGTTCAAAGTATGGTCTTATAAGTAGGTGATTTATAAACAAGTGCGGTACTTTGCTAGGGCTTTCAAAGTTAACAGGTTTTCTAGCCTCTTGGAATACTATTGAACCAATAGCATTGTCTTGATGTGTTTTTTCTGTGTGTGGTCCTTGCCATGTAACTTCCTCTTGTGACTGTATCTACTTATAGGATTAAAAAAAAATCAGTTATTTTTAACATTGAAAAAAGAAAGACTGTATTACAAAACAGCAGTACCAAACTACTTGGTACTGGCTGAGGAACAAAGTAGTGGATCAGTGGAATAGATTGGATACACAAGACTCAGTAGTCAATGACTATAGTAATCTACTGTTTGATAAACCTAAATACCCCAGTTTTCCAGATAAGAACTCACTATTTGACAAAAACTGCTGGGAAAACTGGAATATAGTATGGCGGAAATTGGGCATAGACCATTATCTAACTCCATATACCAAAATCAAGTCTAAATGGGTGCATGATCTAGGTATAAAAGCTGATACTGTAAGCAATCTGGGAAAGCAAGGAATAGTTTACCTGTCAGATTTATGGAAAAGGAAAGACTTTATGACCAAACAAGAGTTAGAGAGCGTTATAAAATGCAAAATAGATTATCTTGAATACGTTAAATTGAAAAGTTTCTGTACAAACAAAGCCAATGTAACCAAGATTAAGAGGGAAGTGGGAAATTGGAAAATAATTTTTACAACCAGTGTCTCTGATAAAGGCCTCATTTCTAAAATATACAGGGAATTGAGTCAAATCTATAAGAATACAAGTCATTACCCAATTGATAAATGGTCAAAGGATATGA
Source organism: Pseudochirops cupreus (assembly GCA_028627135.1). Classification (NCBI taxonomy): domain Eukaryota; kingdom Metazoa; phylum Chordata; class Mammalia; order Diprotodontia; family Pseudocheiridae; genus Pseudochirops; species Pseudochirops cupreus. The sequence goes on from CM053580.1 coordinate 531,220,346, forward strand.
ACAGGCAATTTTCAGAGGCAGAAATTAAAGATATCTATAAGCATATGAAAAAATGCTCTAAATCACTACTGATTTGAGAAATGGAAATCAAAACAACTCTGAGGCAGCACATCTTACGAGAGATTGGCTAAGATGACAAAACAGGAAAATGACAAATGCTGGAGACGATGTGGAAAAATTGGAACACTAATGCATTGTTGGTGGAGTTGTGATTCAACCATTCTAGAGAGCAATCTGGAACTATACCCAAAGCGCTATAAATAATTGCATACCCTTTGACCCAGTAATAGCACTTCTAGGGCTGTATCCCAAAGAGATCATAGAAGTGGGAGGAAGATCTGTATGTACAAAAATATTTATTGCAGCTCTTTTTGTGGTGGCAAAAAATTGGAAATTAAGGGGATGCCCATCAAGTACTCTGCTTAAGAACAGAGGTGTGGGAACCCAAAGAACTCTCGAATTTTCATTGCCGTGCAGTATCTTCCCCTAATCTCCTTTACAAATGGGCTCTGTGGCTTAGTGCCCCTTTCCCCCAACTGGGGAATGGCTAAACAAGTTGTGGTATATGAATGTAATGGAACACTATTGTGCTATAAGAAATGAGGAGCAGATGGACTTCATATTTACCTGGAGAGGCTTATATGAACTGATGCTAAGTGAGAAGAACAGAATTGGGAGAAATTTGTACACAAGTACAGACACAATGTTATGTGTGACAACCAACTTTGATAGACTGGACTTTTCTCAGCAATGGAAGGTTATAAGACAATTCCAAAAGAGATGTCTACATTCAGAGAAAGATCTTCTAGAACAGTTTTAAATGCAGACTGAAGCAAACTACCTGCTCTTTCTTTTTCATGTTTGGTTTTGTTTCCTCTTTCCCATTTTTCATTCCATTGGTTACGACCCTTCTTTACAACCAGACTAATGTCTAATGCGAAAGCATTTGCAGATCCTATACTTGATAGCATGCTGCCATGGCGGGGGAGGGGGAGAGAGGGAAGGGAGAAAATTTGAAACTCAAGGGATTGTGGAACTGAATCTTGTAAACTGAAAGTAAACAAATCAATACAAATCAAATCAAATATTTTTTTTAAAAAGAGAGATACGTCCTGAAACTTACGTACTGGTTAGAAAATTTCGTAGCCATGAAAGCCCTCTCGCAAACAGGCAGGTCATGTTTTCAGTCCTCTCCTATCCATATCCATATCAGCACTTCTGGTGCCCCAGGGGTTTTTCCTGATCCACCTATAGCTAAAGATGCTGCACTTCGAGATGTACCTACAGACATCTTTTCTCTTCTGACTGCTGATTGTCCCTTAATAGCATCCTGTTAGCTCTAGATTTTTAAATATTTGGAATGGGATTTTTAAGGTCCCTTTGGTGGAGAAAAAAGGGGTTTTCTGGAAATTCCATAATGACCAGCTTCTCTGGGGAATATTTGGGAGTTTTGTGTTGTTATTATTTTTTAATCTAGACTTGAACCACATTCCCTCCAAGTGAACTGTTTGCTTTCTTCCTTTTCTGAAAATTCCCTTACCCCTAGTAACATGGTTGTTATAGGCATCTGCAGTTTTAGAATATAGTTACCCCATTTATATATTTTTTAATATTCAAGAACTGCTGACACAGTCTGGATGTAGAATATTAAAACCTGAAAAATGCAGATGCCTAAGGAATAGGCATATTGTGCTTTAATGCTTTGCGGCAGGTTACTAGAGTTTGTACTGTAAGTGTATGAATCAGACAAGTATGTAAATCACAAATAAGAACAAAAAAGATTTGTACCAAAGTGAGAAGAATGACTTCTAAGCAGTGTCTTTCTATTGTTACCTGTTTCTTAACGTACTTAAAGGGAACACTGGCAATTCACTCTAAATGGTTTGTAAAACTTGTTTGACATTCTTCTTCAGTGCTGCCTGCCAAGAACTCAAGTCAGACTGTGATACAGAAGCCCTCCTAGGAGGGTGAGTGAAGGTATGTGTTCCATAGCTCTCAAAACACAGATACCACGGATTTGCTATAGCTACTATCAGAACTATGTATGGTGAATTCATTCAACGTTTGCACTTAGGTGACCAGGCTTTAACATGAGGTCATTTTGGTTTTTTTAAACCAAGTGCTGTCTTCCTATCTCCAAATACACATTGAAGAGGAGGATGTTTATGCTTAAAGTGGCATTGTTTTTGTTCCGTAACATGGTTAAGCAAGTGTTTCCAAAGTGTCCCGTTACTCATATAAACTGTTTTTCCAAAATATATTTGTATTTAAAAAAAAAGAAAAAGGGCTCTGGAATGTTGAGAGCTGGGGGATAGTGGAGGGAACAACTTTCTTCCTGATCAGTCTACACATGGAGCTTTTACTCTTCCGTAATCACTACTTATAGCATAAAGTGAGTAGCACAAGTGCTAAGAATCAGCTGGCAGCGATGATGAGTAACAATCGGGCCTTTCTTCAGTCCTATTTCAAGGTAAAGGAGCTCTGGCGAGACAAGGGTTAATGTTCTGGGCCACCCACCCAGCTATGACCAGCTCCTCCTGCTAGGGGTGGGGGAGATATATAGTGGAGTGCATGGAACCCTTCAGTCTCCAGCTCTTCCACAATCCACAGCTCAGCATGGCCCGGGCACTGATTCTGCTCACTCTCTTGCTGCTCCTGCCTTCTAGCCTAGGGGAATTGCCTTCTGTCCCCAGACCTCCAGGCTCATCTCTGGAAGAGCCCACATCTGGGGAATGGAGGCTGGTTCCTGGACCTTCAGATGTACACCTCAGACCTGGAAAGCTGCTTCCAACCTACAGGACCAAGAGGTCATGGCTAGGTAAAGGATTCCCCAGCAGGGCAGGCAAAGGGGATACTGGTGTGTTCTCTAAGCAGACAGAATGATATGACATCTTAGTTCTCCAGAACAAGTCTCCTGTTAACCTTTTACTTAAATTACCCTCTAACTGAGGCATTTCCCTTCTCCTTTCTTCTAGGGGACTACCTGTTACCATCTGTTTCAAAAGCTCCAGTATCCAGGGCACTGCCTAGGTCAGCCACTGAATGTCAACTGCAGAGCCTGCTACTGTCAGTGACTGAGTTAGGTCTCGGTTACAATTCTGATGAGACCATTGCCTTCCGCTACTGTGCAGGCAACTGCCACAGGCCCAACACCCACTATGGCCTGGCATTGGCCAGGCTTTCAGGTGAGGGCCGGGTGATGGGCCAACAACCCTGCTGCCACCCCACCCAATATGAGGATGTGGCCTTCCAGGACAACAATCACCACTGGCATCATGTGCCCCAGCTCTCTGCGGCTGCCTGTAGCTGTAGCATCTAAAAGGCCCTCTATCCCAGTCCACAAAGCCCACCAATTCCTTCAACAAGTTGTGCAGATGTGCTGAGACCCACCCTACCTCTCATCTAGCACTGCCCTTTCTCTTCTCTGAGGTTGGTTGTAAAATGCATTTCTCCTCTGTGCCAGGGCCCAGTATGTCCACCTCTTCAGCATCCTGCAGCCTCACACCTGGTCTGCCCAGGGATGTGGGAAGAGACATTAACTGACTTGGTAACTGAGGGGAAGTTGAGTCCATTCTCCAGAGTGGTTGTGATGTAAACTAGGGGGACTTTGGGGAAGAGGGACATTGTTAATAAAAAGGCGAGTGCTATGAGTGCTATGAACTAGCTGTGTGCCAGGCTCTAGTCTTCTGTTCCTCAGGACTGACTGCAAAAGTCCTTTATTAACTCAGTTAGGAGGATATTCCCTTCTCTCTTGTTCAACATCAGCCAGGTCCAGGGACCAAGTACCATTTCTCTAATTTTATTCACAAATACTTTATACAAAACTCTGGGCATAAGCCCTTGGACCCCAAGAGGCCTTGTGGCTGAAGAATTTGAGGTCATCTAGATGAAGAGCCTGGTTCCCCTTCAGGGAGGGAACGGCAAATAACAGAAATTCGTCGGCCCCGTGGGACCCGGTGCTTCCCAAAGAAGGACTCTTCATCTCGAAGGATCTGGTGGGAGAAGTCATATCGGGCAGGTCCCCTGGCATGGAGGGCAAGAAAGGCTTGGGTCAGTGGCTGGAGGCAGGCTTGCTGCCCACCATGATGCCCCTTCTATGCTGCTTGGGAGTGGTAGCAGGCAGTATAATTCCAGGGGCAAGGGATGAAGTCAATCACAAAGAGAACCCAAAGAGTCTAAGATACAGCCCCAGACCCCATTTCTAGAAGCTCTGCCCCTCTGCTCCTAAGGTCCTCCTACCTGAGGATATAGAGGGACCCAGGTTCCAGTAGCAACTCCAGCCACTCTTGAGGATCTTGGGTGTCAACTAGTCGCATGACACTGGGGGAGAGCAAGGAGAGGCCTGCAATGATGCCTCCACAGAACTGGCCAGAGAATTAGAACCACAAGATGTCAGAACTGAGACAGGGGGAAATCCAGAGATCATTCCATTGCAGTGATGGGAAGACTGAGACCTAAGAGGCAGCTAAGTGGCACAGCGGATAGAAAGCTGGGCCTGGAGTCAAGAAAACCTGAGTTTAAATCTGCCCTCAGACACTTACTAGCTGTGTGGCCCTGGGCAAGTCATTTAACCTGTGCTTCAGTTTTCTCACCTGTAAAATGAGGGTAATAATAGCACCAACCTTCCAAGGTGCCGTGAGAATCAAATGAGATAATAATTGTAAAGCACTTAGTGTAGTGCCTGGCACATGCTAAGGGCTATATCAATGTTAGCTATTACTGTTGTTACAATGAGAGCTCTAGAGATCATCCTGTTTCACTAATGGGAAGACTGAAGCCTTAAGCCCAAGAGGCAGCTAGTGGATAAAAAGAGCTGGGCTTGGACTCAGGAAGACCTGAATTTAAATCTGACCTCAGACACTAGCTGTGTGACCCTGGGCAAGTCACTTCACCTCTGTCTCAGTTTCCTCAACTTTAGCATGGGGATCATAATAGCACCTACTTCACAGGGCTGTTGTGAGGATTAAAGAAGAGAATATTTGCAAAATACTTAACACAGGGCCTGGCACGCAGCAGGTGCTTAATAAGTGTTTGTTTCCTTCTCTTCTTCCAAGAAATGGAAATGGCTTCCTCACAAAAATAAGGGGCCTGGGTCTCCTGGCTTTGTCTACCATGCTCAGAAGGGCAGGCATCACACAGGACCAGCCTCTTCCTCACCCCACAGGCTGGGTGCCCTGCCCACCTTGATGCTATCCACATGGGGTTTGATGTAGCCATTTTGGTGGAGATCCAGGACATGAACCATCGGAAGCTGGGCCAGAGCTGGGGGGAAGGCAGCTACCCGAACCCGCTGCAGAATGGCCTGGCTTGCCTCTGACCAGTGTGACTTCTCTGTCTCGCGGAAGCCGTGGATAGCCTACAGAGATGAAGAAACACTGCTTAGGTCTCTGAGTTCAGGGAAGTCTGGAAGGCGCTCTGATGTCAATGGACCCAGGAGAGGTTGAGAAACAGTGAGAGGGCAGAGAGGGATCTGAGGAAGAAAGAAAGGAGTCAAACTGGGAGGTAAATAAATGAGCTTTAGTACCAAGGGGGCTAAAGATCACTCAGTCCTCAGCTCATCAATAAACAAACACGTATTAAGCGCCTGCGGTGTGCCAAGCGCTGTGCTAAACTGAAGGCAGTGGGAACACAGAGTGGCCCCACACTAAGTCTAGGGCAGCTGAGAAGAGTGAGAAGGGCATGAGGATGGAGGAGAACTGAGAGACGGGGGTACGCGGAGGGGGGGAGTTCAAGGGTTGGACAAATGAAGGATTGAGAGGTCCTGGGGCTATGACCAACAAATCTTCGGGGAGCTGGGGCTTCCGATCAGGGCCGAGGGGCTAGGGGACTGGGATATGAAGGACACAGACAGCAACAAGGAGGGCTCGGGGGCGACCGGGGGTGGGGGGCGGGAATTCGAACAGAGGAAGAGGAGGGTCAGGGCACAGAACTGGCAGAAACTGGGAGGAGGAGGAACAGTGAAGAAGTGGGAGCGAGGTTGTGGAGATAGAAGTGACTGAGAGGAGCGGGGGCACAGGGAACTTAGGAAGACTGAGGAGCTATAGAGAATGGTAACACCTGGGGAGGAAGGGAACGGGCAGCGGTACCTGGAGGAACTGCGGGGCCGGGCGGGAGAAGGGAGGGACACTGGCACCTGGGGGCACCGCGGGGCCTGGGGTGAGGTCGGGGTACGGGAGCGGGGACCCGGCCGTCCTGACTCACCGCGTCCCAGTGGTCGTACTCGTAGCGGCGGCGCCGTAGCAAGGGCTCCAGCTCCTGCCTCAGCGTCTCTTCCTCCACGGAGCTCAAGAAGCCAGGCCGCACCACTGCCGCGCCCCGCAGCCGGCGAAGCACGGTGGGCCCGGAGCCCCGCAGCCAGCCGGGCCAGGTTCCTGGCCCCGGAGCCCGTAGCGCCCCCAAGGCCAATCGCCCGCTCCAGACCATAGCCCGGCTGCCCGGCCAGGTCAGGCAAGTACGGGCCGAGCCCCTCACTGCCATCTCTTCTCCTCAGCCATTGGCTCTAGACATCCGGAGGCATGATGCTATTGGCTGCTTCTAGGCCCCGCCCCCAGCTTCAGGATGACATCGCAAGGCGCTCAACCGTCATGGCTCCTGGGACCGACGGCCCCGCCCCTGCCCGGCTGCCCTCAGAGGGCTGGAGGCTAGCCTGAGGTGCGGCTGGTGCGACTGCACGGTGGCTTGGACTCTCGCCTCAGGGCCCTTCAAAGGAGGGGGCGTGGGATCCTAGTACACGTGGGCCCACCACCTCCCGACCAGGCGGCCCCACGTGAAGACTTGGACGGGGCCACCTCGATATCTGGGGCACCTGGCCAGTCCCGCTTCCGGGCCGCGCTAGTCTGAGCCGCAGGGGAGGGGAACACGGAGAACAGAGTCCAGGGCCGGCTCCGGCCGCCGAGACCTATGTGGGCACGCACGAGCGGCACGGGAGAAATGACAGATGAGGAGTCTTGGGCCTGGAAAGGGAAGGGGCTGGTCCCAAATGCCCATCTCTAAACTGTGCCGAGTCCAGGCTTGGCATCAGCATTAGTAGGCTTGCAGCTGGAAGCCTGCCCAGAGAACCTCGAACTCTTAGTCCAGCCCCTTTATTTGACAAAAGAGGAAACAGAGCAGGGTAGAAATGGCTGGCCTAAGGTCACAGGACAGCAATCTTTTGGAGTCCTCTAATCTAGTACACTAATTTAGAGTGGCTGTGGGGATGAAAGGCTTACTATCTTTATTAATTTACAGGGATGTACAGCTTGAGACCTGGGACTCATCTAGACCTGGATAAAAGCACCAGGGAGTTCAGGTCACATAAAAACGGTGACAATGATGTAAGAGCTTTGCAAAGTACTTACATGTCCTCTCACAAGGACGCTTGGGTGTAGGTGCTTTCATTATCCCATTTTATAGACCAGGAAACTGAAGCTGAGCAAGGTTAATGCCTCTTCAGAATCATACATTTGGGGGGGGGGGGGTGCCCACGGGCATGAATGCACACTTGTCCCATAGCTAGTAGGTTTCTGAGGCTGGATTTATACTCATGCCCTCCTGCCTCCAGGGCCGCTGCTCTATCCACTGAGCCACTTAGCTGCCTCAGTATGTTTGTTGAACGAGGGAATACCTAAATCTTTCTCTCCCTTCTTTAAAGAAAATAAAAAGGAAGACAGCAGGGACCAAAAAGTGACCAAAGTTTTATTGTAAAACCCATGCTCTCTGGCAAGTCAGTTCTGGGGCAGTAGCCCAGCTCAGCCACTGCTCCCTCTGCTTCACCACCAGATGGGCCCCTCGAACCCCCAAAATCTAAAGCTACAACAGGAATCCTGGGACAGAGCAGCACAGTGCAAAGGTCAGGGGAGAACCAGTGTAGACAAGGGGGTATCATTTTGGGGGGATTTACTCCTCACTGTCCACAGGGAGGAATGGGCTTCATCCATCCTCAGGGCGCAACTGGAGTAGGAACTTCTGCAGACTCCTTTTGTACCAGCTCTGGCTCATCCTCTCCATCATGTGGGGGGTGCACCAGCACTTTGTCCAAGATGCCAAACTCCTGGGCTTCCATAGGACTCATGTAGCGGTCCCTTTCCATGGCAGCCTCTGCAAGATTGGGTAGAATCAAAGCAATGAAGGATAAAGTTCCCTACACTTTTGGAGGAGTCAGAACCTAGAAATCAAACACAAATAGTCATCTGAACCCAGGATGCTCCTCCCACCCCCATCAAGGGCCTGACTAGTCAGCGGCAGCTGCTTGAAAAGCTTAGCCCTAAACCTACACTTGGCCATGAATCTACAATTTTCTTCACTGAAGCTATAGCAGGACTGGATTTGGTATTTAGAAGACTTAGGTTCAAATTTTGCCATAAACACTTACTAGCTATGTAACTCTCGGCAAGTTACATTAGCTTGCTGGGCCTCAGTTTCCTTACCTGTAAAATGGGGCTAATGCACTTCCTATCTCAAAGGGTTATATTATTGTGAGGAACCACTTTGTAAACCTCTAAACACTAAAGAGTAAAATGTGAACTATTATTTGCTGCTTGCTGTTTGTCCTTTGTTCTAGAAGATGACCATGACATCGGGGAGGTGATGCCAAGACTTGCAAGTGAATTGGATTTAAGTGAGGAAGGGCTGTGCCTTAGTTACCAGCCTCACTTTCACCTCCGGAGCCATCTGGGTCCAGTGGCCAGATATGGATCAGGACAAGTGGAGATGGCCCAGGATGCAGTAGGGGACCTTGGCCTTTTCAAGCTAAAGTCTTTAACAGGTCTCAGTCTGCCTAAGGCAGTGCCCAATCAGTGATTAAGGCTTAATGAAAAATGAGGCAAAAATGTCCTCTTCAAAAGATCTGGGAGGGGAAGACCCTCAAGGTTTCAGGTAAAAACAGAAAACAACTGTTATTTATATTCATTCTGAGCCAATCATGGCCCAAACAGTGACCAAGTAGGGCCTGGTCTGGAACCAGAGTGGTTTAGGGTTAACAATGGTTTTTAGAGAGAAAATCAAAAGCCCTAGCCAAACTGAGACCTGTTAAAGACCTTAGCTTGAAAAGGTCAAGGTCTCCCACTGTATCCTGGACCATCTCCACTTGTCCTGATCCATATCTGGCCACTGGACCCAGATGGCTCCGGAGGTGAAAGTGAGGCTGGTAACTAAGGCACAGCCCTTCCTCACTTAAATCCAATTCACTTTCACGTCATGGCATCCCTGGTATCGTGTTCCTTTTCAAGAATGAAGGACAAGCAACAACTTCCATGTGCAGAAGAGCTGTCTGCTAGGGACCAAACTTGCGGCTGGGTAACACTTCCTTCTTCCCTCCCTCCTTCCTCTCTCCCTTCCTTCTTTCTTCTCTCTCCACATAGGGTATCACAGCCCTACCTGAAGGTGCTCTGCCCAAATGGAATTTAACTTTTAATATTATTATTTAAGACAAATGACAAGAGCAGTAGGAGCCTCAGTGGAGAGTGTCTGGTGGAAAAGAAAGTCCTGGAGAGGCCCAAGCCTTGGGTACTCACCAATCACATCCAGAGGCTGCTTCGTGTGTTTAGCATAGATCCCATAGAGTTGCTTCTTCAGCTTCATGATCTCCTCAGCCTGAATGGCAATATCGGTGGCTTGTCCCTGGATGGGGGAGGAGGGGACCGGATGAACAGCCAGGGACGGCCCACACAGGGGACACTTCCCAACTTGCAGGGAGCCCAGCCTGCAGCCAATAATTCAACAAATACTTATTAAGTGCCTAATAAGGGCTCACATTCACGTTGTGTTTTAAAATGTACAAAGTGGCCCCTCATCATAATTCTGTGCGGGACACAGTGCACAGGACTATCATCCTCACTTCACAGATCAGAAAACTGAAAATCATAGAGGGGGAGTAACTAGTGCAGGGTCACAAAGGTACTGCCGCAGCTGCAGCCACCGTCAATCAGTGTTTGCGAAGGGCCAAACATATGCTGAATGCTTAACAGCCAGAACTCAAATCCCAGCCATTCTTGATGCAATCCAGCACCTTTCCTACGAAAAGCTGCCTAGTAAAACTGAGAAAAACACAAGGTTTCCAAAGAACAGTCCCTGCCTTTGTTAAGGTTGTAGGGGCATAAGATGCAAGCCTATAACCCTCATGTAAGATGATACACGATCAGGTCAGAGTCAGCCCTCAGTCAGGAAGATCTAGGTTCAAATTTGACACATATAGGTTGGGATCCTGTCCAAATCACTTAATCTCTCAATGCTCTAAGCCAGACTGATTTAAGAAAACCACAAACCAACACTCCATGCTCTATTCTGTCAAACATTTCCCAATGACATTTTAATCTCTTCAGAGTTGTGTGGGCTCCAAGCCTGACACCTTTTCTGTAGACAACTCTCTAAGATGTTAAGTCCCAGAGAATGTGCTGATCTGCACTGGTGGAAGGAGTTTCCTTACCTGGGAGGTCCCTGTATAATCGAAATCACAGGTTTGCGTCTATCTCTGTTCTGCATTATATAAGAGAATGAGAAAAACGCAAAACACAAAGGGCACTGAGAGACTGAGGAGAGGGAAGGCACCTCTTTACCAACTGTGAAGATCTGGGAAGGCTTCCTGGAGGAAATAGCATTTGAGGTGGGCTTTTAAAAATGGGTGAATTCAAAGAAGGTGGAAGGATGTATTAGATGGGGCCTCTGTCCATTTCAACACTGCCCTGGAACATTCTACCCCAGCCCTCTCCAGAGGCTTCTGTCCTGAAACAGCATTAGAGTAAACTTCAAAGGCCTAGGTTCTACAGCTTCAGCATCCTAATCTTTAGAATGAGAAAACAATGCACTTAGCACCTCAAGGCTGTTAAGGAGTTTCAAATGCTTTATAAATCCCAAAGTGTTACATAAACAAAAGCTACTGTTACTATGGCCAGGATACCAATTTGTAAGCTGCCAAGTACCATATAAACACCAGATTTTACTGTGCAGGGCCATAGGGAGGATGAGAGTAGAGGCAGAGAAGGAAGACTGAGCTGGAGTGGAAACTGAGGGAGGGCTAGAGAAAAGTGGTGGGAAGGGAGTAAGAAAGGCAGGGATTTAGGAGCAGGGAGGGATGCAGAAGGTTAAGAGAGAAGAACAGGGGAGTAAGGAGGCCTAGATAGTCGAATGAAGATACAAGGAATAGGAGGCGAGGGGAAGGATGGGGCAATGATGTGTGAAGTAAAGTGGGAATGGAGAGGCAGGGCTGCTTGTTGCTATTAGAACACGACTCACCCGGGCTCCTCCAGATGGCTGGTGGATCATGATTCGAGAGTTGGGCAGTGAGTGGCGCATGCCAGGGCAGCCAGCCGCAAGCAGCAGGGAGCCCATGCTAGCTGCTTGGCCAACACACCAAGTGCTGACAGGATTCAAGATGTATTGCATGGTGTCATAGATGGCCAGGCCTGAAGTCACTATACCCCCTACCGGAGGAGACAAGAACAGGATGAAGACAGGCTATCACTCCCACTCCAATTCTCCAATCACTAAGCAAATTTAATTAATACCCCAGACTCCAAGTTCCTCAACCCAAATTTAGCCCAGTTTGAACTCTCAGCTCAAGGTTGAGGGATCTACCCTTGCCTATGTCCTTCCCACGGAACACATCCCAGGTGCTCTCTTCATCCTATCAAGCTCACCTCTTCCCTCCCCCACCCTGAGATTCTCAGGAGCCCTCTGAGGCTCCTGGCCTGGTTCAAAGACCAGCCCAAGCCCTATCTCCATACAAGTTGAGGTGCCCTTCCCATTCCATCTGTATCTATCTATAGCAGTGGTTCTCAACCTTCCTAATGCTGCGACCCTTTAATACAGTTCCTCATGTTGTAGTGACACCCAACCATAAAATTATTTTCGTTGCTACTTCATAACTGTAATTTTGCTACTGTTATGAATTGTAATGTAAATCTCTGACATGTAGGATGTATTTTCATTGTCACAAATTGAACATAACCCACATGTTGAGAACAGATGATCTAAAGCATCTCCCCAGAAAGAAGCTGAGGACCAAGTCTCACTGACCATACAAATGAGGCTCTACTCCTTTACAGGACTTCCTGAAGGTCTAGTTCAACCCACCGGGGTTGAGCTATTGCATGGAAGAGCCAGGATTCAAACCCATATTTTTTCATTCTAATTCCAATGCTCTTTCTGTTGCATCATGTTGGCAAAGAGACCCTCAGCAAATTCCTTCCCTATCTGGGCCTGTTTCCTCATTTGTAAACATCTCTAAAGTCCCTTTCAGCTCTTGACCCTACTGGATTATTAGGGGGGACCTAAGTAGGGGTTGTAGGGCTGGGGAAGGGCGGTTACTCACCAGGGCTATTGATGTACATGTGGATAGGTTTCTTGTTACTTTCTGACTGAAGGAAAAGCAGCTGGGCAATGACTAAACTGGCCAAGCTGTCATCAATCTGGGCATTGAGAGGAGACAGAAGCAGGGGTGAAGGCTAACATCAGGATACCATAGCCTGGGCAATGAAGTGGGGCAATAGATATACTCACAGGTCCCATAACACAGATGATTCGTTCTCGGAGTAGACGAGAGTAAATGTCATAGGCCCTTTCTCCCCGGCCCTACATGAGGAGAGCAGAGTGAAGCTGGGGGAAGGAGTTAAGAGCGTAAGGACATCGAGGTGGAGAGAGGGGTAGAAAGGAACAGGGCAGAGGAAGAGGAACGGGGCAAAGAAGAGAGGTTAAGAGACAAGAAAGTTGGACAGTGATATGGAGAAGCGGGAAGTTACGAGATATGAGGGGCAGCAAGGTAGGGACAAAGAGGGGAAAGGAATAAGGATTTATTAAGTACTCACTATGTGCCAGGCATGTGCATTTTTAAGTTCAGGAAGCTGAGGCAAATAGTGATTTAATGACTTGTCCAGGGTCACACAGTGTCTTGAGGTCAGATTTAGACTAAGGTCTTCCTGACTCCAAGGTCAGAGATCTTTGCACTGTTCTCCTAAGCTGCTTATTGGGGCATGCAGGCCCTCATCATCTTTCAACTAAAGTATTTGAAACAGTCTCATAATTGGTGTCTCCTCTCCAGGTGGTTCTACACAATGCTGCCAAAGTAATTTTCCTCAAACACCGATCTGACCACAATACTCCACTACATTTCCAGTGGCTATTATCTCTAGGAGGGAGAGGTCCAGTGGTGCAATGGATAAAACTCAGGCCTGGAGTCAGGAAGACCTCAGTTCAAATCCAGCCTCAGATATCTATTAGCTGTGTGACCCCGGACAAGGTCATTTAACCCTGTTAGCCTCAGTTTTCTCATCTGTAAAATAAGCTGAGAAGGAAATGGCAAATCACTAAAGTATCTTTGCCAAGAACACCCCAAATAGGGTTATGAAGAGCCAGACACAACTGAACAACAAAATTACCTCTAGATCAAATAAAAACTGCTTAGTTTAGCTTTTAAAGCACTATTTATGGCCCTATGCGGAGGTAGCCAAGTGGCGAAATGACTGGGCCCTGGGGTGCAGAAGACTGGAGTTCAAATCCTACCTTAGACACTTAGTGGTTGGGACAAGTCACTTCATCTGCCTGCCTCGGTTTCCTCAACTGTAAAGTGGGGTTAATAGCACCCAGGGTGACTGAGAATCAAATAAGTTAATACATGATGTGAAGAGCTATGGCCCATATGTCAAGTACCAGATCCTTTCATTCTTTGCACCTGTAAACTCAGTGCCCAGCACAAGGTAGGCGCATGATAAATGCTTGACCCGACCTGTGGGTCGGGATGAGAGATGAGGAATGGGATTCGGACAAAAAGAACAGGGATAAAGGGATACAAGTGGGCATTAAAGGGATGCCTGAGGACACGGGGAAGGGCACAGAGGTGTAAGAGAAGGAGGGTGCAGGGGAGGTGGGGGGCCGTAAGAACGGTTAGAGAGTCAGGGAGGGGACAGTTACCGTCTGCTCCACAACGATGGGAATGAGGGGTCGCGCCCACGTCGGGGTCCCGTGCAGGCTCCGAAGGGCCAGGCCCATCCAGGAGCGCACCTGGAGAGGCTGCTGCGGAGGAACATGACCGGGGTGAGTGGGAAACCTTCTGAACAACCCCAGGTTCCCTCCTCCCACCAGCCCTGGTTTCCCTCCTCGCCCGCCCAGCCCCTCTGCTCCCCCAGGGCTCAGGGTTCCCGCCCTTCCCTAGTGACCCCTGACCCCGAGGCCCCGCACCGCTATCCCGGGCCACATTCCGAGGAAGACCGTGACGCAAGATCCACACCGCCTGCTACCCGGAAGCAATCTTTCCGTTGGCGGGGGCGGGGACAGGGATAAGGAGTCCTCAGCTCAGTCGGCCGGACTACATGTCCCAGCGTGCCTCGCGGGACTCATCTTCCGGGTAAGTACATGCGTCCTAGGCACAGGACGGGAGGCCTGAGCAGAGCCTCCTAGTGGTGGGTCTCGCAGGTCTAGAGAAATGATGAAAGAAACGGATGGCGCCTGGCACGCACCCCACCCCAGCAGGTGTCTCCTGGGTCTAGAGACCCTGAACCTGAGCCTCTAGGTCAGGAAGAGCCTTGTGGATCTGGCCCTAGTTTTTGCCTCATTTTTGTTATTGTTCAGTCGTGTCCAGCCATTTGGGGTTTTCTTAGCAAAGACACTGGATTATTTTGCTATTTTCTTCTCCAGATCATTTTACAGATGAGGAAACTGAGGCAAACAGGGCTAAGTGACTTGCTCAGGGTCTCACAGCTAGCAAGTGGCTTGCGCAGAATCTGAACTCTGGAAGAGGAGTCTTTCTGACTTTCGGGAAACTCTAAATACTACGCCACCTAGCTGCTACTTTTTACAGGAATTGGATCACAGAGTAGATTGGGAAGGAGCCTCAGTGGTCATCAGATACACAGGTTCCCAAAGTGGGCGATACTGCCCCCTGGGGGGCGATGGAACGATCTCCCATGCAATTGGACCGCGTTGAACAAAAACTAAGGGGGCCATGGAAGCATGAGGAAAGAAGAGAAGGAAATTTTGAAAAGCAGCACATGTTTCATCTATTGTTAACAGAGTTAAAGTTGTAGTAATTACATCATTTTCCAAAGAAACACACAAACAAATAAGTAGTCAAATCCCCCAACAGGTCTTAACAAGCAAGTGTTGTAGGTGAGCCTGCCCAGGCGTTTATTGGGAAGTCCAGCACAAATAGACAGAACTACAAGTGTATAATTATTTGTTTACAATACTGTGTGGTCACATGACACAATATTGCACCATCAGGATTTCAATCCAGGAAAAAACCCACAAATTTACTATAAAGTATTAAATCTAAGATGCATCATTAAAAAAAAGTTATAGTTTTTGAAATGATGCAAATTAAAAAAAAAAAACATTAAAGGGTTACAGAAAGTAGATTTCCAGGAGGGCATTGAGTAATTTTTTTTTCAAAGGGAAAAGTAGGCTAAATAAGTTTGGGAATCTCTGATCTAGTTGAACTCATAATCAAAAAGGGTTACCCACTATAACTTACTTAGTAAGTAGTCATTTAGTCATTCAGACTTCCACTATTTCCATCCTAAAATAGAAATACTAAATAATAGCTTTAAAAATTGCCTAAGTAATAACTTCAAAGACTTTTATGGAGAATTCATACAAGGTAAGCACTCACATGGAGGTCAGAAGAAGCAAAACAAGGGCACTTTTCAAGGTATCTCTGAAGAACTTTGGAATCAATTGGGAGACATGGGACATGTCTAGGCCTGCCTAGTATGGCATTAGACTACTCTGTGCTCTATAAACAGCAGAACTGAAGTAGCCCAAAAGGAATGTGAGATGCACACATTTAGAGACATCTCCATTCCAGGTGTTCATGTGGACTATTTGTGCCCAACCTTCGGTAGGGCCTTCCAAGCTTTTATGGTTCTGATTAGCCACAATTGGACATACTGTGCATTGACCCTGACATAGTGATGTCATTTTGGTCCTCTTTGAGTTTAAAGGACAACAACCAACCATTTCCATCCTAGCAACTACATCTCCCTTACAGTGAACAAATCAGATTCAGAGTAGACTTTTTTTCCCTTGCTTTTTCTTCTGCCTTTGGAAGGATATGAAGATAGTTAGAAAAGACAAGAAAATATTAACTTCTGTGTTTTGGGCAAAGAGACAGCTCCAACAGACTTCTGGATGATAGTTGCTAACTATCGTTGCTATATTATGCCTTAATTCCAGGCTTGTGATGTTCCAGAGTTCCAGAACTCCTTACTTGTTTCTTCCTTTGGTCCTGGTAGCCTATAGACTACTCAGAAGATACAATTGTTTTTGCTTCTCCTTTTACTGGACTTGACCTAAATGCTTTTCCAGTAAGCTTCCACCATCTGGCTCCTGGATTTATTCACGTGAGTATGCTTAATTTAATTTTTTATTGTGAACTTAACAAACATTAACATTTCAATGGACAAAGAACAGAAAAGATCATATATGAAACCGTGAACTTAAATACAATTTATTCTTTAAGTGTATTGCTCAATACAATACTATTAAGAGGAATCCTCTTCTAAACTTTTCTTCTGTTTCATTGATGCTCTTTTCTTTCTTTTTTCCTTTTTTTCCACTTCATTCTCATTATCACCAATTCCCTGCCTCTCCTCCACCCCCACCCCAAATAGAAGCTCACTCTTGTAATCAGTAAGTTTAGTCAAGTGGAAAAAGCCCAGGCATTGGAGTCAGAAAACCTGGATTCGAATCTCATCCCTGGCACTTACTTGGGTGACCTTGGGGAAGTCACTGAACATTATAGGGCCTCATTATCTAATCTTTAAAATAAAGGGGGATCATATGGGGGGACTATATGGCATCTAAGGTCCCTTCCAGCTCTAGAGCTATTGAAGTAGCTAGGTGGCACAATGGATAAAGTGCCAGACCTGCAGTCAAGAAGACTGAGTTCAATCCTAGCCTCAGCACTTACTGACTGTGTGACCCTGGGCAAGTCACATAAACTCTGCCTCAGTTTTCTCATCTGTAAAATGGGAATAGTAATAGTATCTACCTTGCAGGTTTGTTTTGAGGATCAAATGAGATAATAGTTGTAAAGCACTTAGCATAGTGCCTGACAAGTAGTAGGTACTATATAAATATTATTATGAAGCTAAATTAATCAACATATTATTTGTGCCTGTAAATATATGTCTTTTTCTGCAGCGATAGTTGGTCACTACTAAGTGTCTTTGAGAGAGTATGCAGCATGTGTTATCTGTCATCAATCATGTTTGGTCGTTGGATTTATCAGAGCTCTGAAGTCTTTCAAACTTGTTTTTCCTTATTATGGTTGTCATGTCTGTTATTGTAGTTCTGTTCATTTCACATTTCACTTTATCAGTTCATACAGTCAGTCAACAAACATTTATTAAGTACTTGCTGTATTCCAGACACTGCGCTAAGCTCTGGGGATACAAAAAAAGGCAAAAATCATGGCCCCTGCCCTCAAGGAGTTCACATTCTCATGGAAAAAGCAATATACAAATACTTACACGTACAAGATATATACAATAGAAATGGAAGGCAATCTCAAAGGGAATAGAGGAAAGAAAGAAAGTCTAGTTGGGATTGAGAGAGGAGCAGCCCTGGAAAAGCCTCTTGCAAAAGATCTGACATGAGCTGAATCTTGAAAAAAAAAAAATCCGTGGAAGGCATATGGTAGTGGTGAAGAAGGAGAACATTCCAAGAACGATAGACATCCAGCCAGTAAAAAGGCATGAAGATGGGAGATGGAATGTTATTGTCAAGAAATAACAAGTAAGAAAGGGATTAACATGTAAAAAGACTTGAAAAGTAGGAAAGGACCAGGTTGTAAAACATTTAAATCAAAGGATTTTGTAATGGATCCCGGAGGTAATAGAGAGTCATTGGAGTTTATTGGATAGGTGAACGATATGGTCAGACCTACCAAAGGTGGCCAGATTGTAAAGAGCTTTAAATGCCAAACAGAGTCATTTACATTTGATCTTGGAGTGTTTGGCCACTGGAGTTAATATTGAGCATGGGAATGACATGACCAGGCCTGTGCTTTTAGGAAAATCACTTGAGCAGCTGAATGGAGGATGGATTGGAGTATGGAGAGATTTGAGGTAGAGATACTTAATTAGAAGGCTAATGCAATACTCCAGGCTTAAAGTGATAATAATAAAGCTAGTCTTTGTATAGCACTTTAAGGTCTACTTTACATATGTTCTCGTTTAATGAGAAATTCTCACAGTATGGTGACTATATTTGTGAGAAGGAGACAAATATGAGAGATGTTTTGAAGGTAGAAATGATCAAGACTTGACAATAAATTATGTAGGTTGAATGAGTGCAAGAGGGCGAAGAAACAACTTAGAACTAAATACGGAACAGCTGATTGGTTTAAGATTGGGAAAGGACTATGACGAGGCTGTATATTGTCACCTTATTTACCTAACTTATGTGCAGAGTACATCATGTGAAATACCAGCCTGGACAAATCAAAAGCCAGAATTAAGGTTACTGGGAGAAATGTCAACAGTCTCAGATATGCAGATAATACCAGTCTGATGGCAGAAAGTGAAGAAGTAAGAAGCCTCTTAATGAAGGTGAAAAAAGAGAATATAAGAGCTACTTTGAGGCTTAACATTAAAAAACAAAAACTAAGAACCTGGTAACACTTTCTGGCAAATAGAGGGAGAAGAAATAGAAGCAGCATCAGATGTTATATTCTCGGGCTCAGAGATCACTGCTGATGGCAACTGCAGCCATGAAATTAAAAGACACTTCTTCCTCGGAAAGAAGGCTATAACAAATTTGGATGGCCTACTAAAAAGCGGAGACATCACCTTGCTGACATGTAAAGCTCTGGTTTTTCCAGAAGCAATGTAGGACTATGAGAGTTGGACTACAGGAAAGCTGAGTGCCTCAGAATGGATACTTTTGAATTGTGGAGTTGGAGAAGACTTTTGAGAGTCCCTTGGACAGCAAGGAGGTCAAGTCAGTCAATACTTAAATTAAATCAGACTATTCACTGGAAAGTCAAATACAAAAACTGAAGCTTAAATACTTTGTCCACACAATGAGAATACAAGACTAATTGGAAAAGACCTTGATGTTGGGAAAGATTGAAAGCAAAAGAAGGGGATAGCAGACGATGAGATGGATAGATAATGTCACGGAAGTAGTGAATATGAACTTAGACAGACTTCAGGAGATAGTGGAGGATAGAAAGGCCAGGCTATAGTCCATGCTGTGGTTCATGCTATGGTCTATGGGATCATGAAGAATCAGACATGACTGAATGACTGAACAACAACAGTAGCAATTGAGTGTAAGAGGAAAGTCAAGGATAACACTTAGACTTCCAACCTGGGAAACTAATTTTTAAAAAAAGGCGGGGAGATGCCCTTGACAGCAGTAGGGAAGTTTGGAGGAAGCTAAGGTTTGGGGGATAAGATAATGAGTTCTATTCTGGAAATGTTGAATTTTGTATGCCTATGGGACACCCAGTTAAGATGTTCAAAAAGCATTTAGTGATACGAGAATGGAGCTCAGGAGAGAAGCTAGAGATATATAAAACATATGGGAATTCATCTACATAGAGATGATGAATGAATCCATGGGAGTCAATGAGATCATCAAACAAGATAAGCAAGATAAGAGGAGGAGAAGAGAGAATGGAGAAGAGTAAATGGTCCAGGACAGAGTCTTGGAAATCACCCATAATTAGCCATCTTTATCCTGATTAAGATCCAACAAAGGAGACTGAGAAGTAATCAGATAGCTAGGAGAACCAGGAGAGCAGTGTCGTGCAAACCTAGAAAGAAGAGAGCATCTGGGAAAAGAAGGTGATGGACAGTGCCAAAGATTGCAGAGAGATCAAGAAGGATAAGGATTAAGAAAAGGCTGTTAGATTTGGTGATTGAGAGATCATTGATAACTTTGGAGAGAGCACTTTCAGTTGGAATTATAAGTTCAGAAGTCAAATTGCAAAGGGTTCAGAATTGAGTGAGAAAAGAAAGTGGAGACAATAAGTATAGATGGCTTTCTCAAGGAGAAAGAAATGGGGAGGAAAGATAATCCCAGAAAGATTGGTGATGGATATTTCTCTTACCATAGATTGGCTTGGGTTTTTTTGGTTCAAACTTTCTCAAAATATGGTACTATTGGTATTCTATTTGGAATCATTTTTTGAACCGTTAGTAGAGATTAATATTTTGCCATTATAAACAACCACAACAGAAAAACCCATTTTACACAAATATGTTAGAAACTTTTGTAAAAAATGGTTCATTTTATTTGATTAATCAGAGAATTCTTTACTCACCTATAGTCATAATGTAATAAGATTTTCATGTTAAAATGGTCTTTTCAACATACCATCACAAAACAAATCTATTAATTATTATTTTTCAAGTGGAGCAAAGTCAAATGTGTCCTATTTGACTATGGCAAATGGGTTTCTTGTTTATCCATATTTAGAAATATCTAAGTCTTTCAAGTGAAAATAGAATTTCATTTAAGATGGTGATAAAAAAGGTTATAGAGAAGCCCAGTTTTCCCATATACATTCCAGCAAAAATCTAAAACAGTACCAGGTAGAACCAGTGATAAAAAATACCAGTTAAGTGGTGTAGTGAATAGAATACCAAGCCTAGAGTCCCAACAAGACCTGAACTCAAATTCAGCCTCTCACACTTACTAGCTATGTAATCCTGGGGAAGTCACAACCTCTCTCAGGCTCAGTTCCCTCATCCACAAAATGGGTATAACAATAAGCATTTATTAAGCACCTACTAAAATGCCAGTAAGGGTTAGAAACCCTCTTCCTAACTCTAAATTCAATGCTCTTTTCACAGCACTGTGATGACTCTGAACCCATACTTTCACTCGACCAAGTCAATAAACATTAAATGCCAACTGTATACCAGGCCCTGTGCTAAGCACTGAAGATACAAAAAGAAGCAAAAGATAGTCCCTGCCTTTGAGGAACTTACAACATGCAAACAAATAAGAGAAATTAATGTTACACTATTATGTTAGTAACTAGTTATCAATTTGTGATCTACCCTTTACCTCTCATTTTTGTCAAGACTCAACCCCTTAAAAGGTCAGTCTCCAAAGGGCGTGGCTGAGTGATGAGATTGCTCATAAAGTCCAAGACACTTGCTCATTAACTAAGTTGGGCAGGAACCCACCCAACTGGGAAGCTAATTTCTATTGAGATTATAAACAGAATCCAGTCTGGGCAGGCCTTTGCCCAGGGAACAACCCCCAGTCCTTAAAGTCCCCTTCATTAGAGTTTAGAGCAACAGTTCATGAAGGAGAAAAGTAATTGGAGAGATCCAAATGGAAATGGCTTCCCCTGTCCAGATGCCTTGAGGCTGCTATGTCTCATGATCAAGCCATATTCTCAACTGGAGGAACAGAAGACTTTTAACCTATCTCCACATTAAATGTCCACCAATTAGGGTTGAGTTTCCCTCAGAAGGCACACACTCAATTTACAGTGATTTAGAGCCTCCCTTTGCATCTTTGGTTACTGAGAGAAACCAGTAATGGTCAATTTATTGATTCCAGGCCAGCCTGATTAAGAAATTGGTTATTACTTACCCAGAAACTCTGTCTCTCAGGAGTTTTATTCGTCACACAAATATATACAAATCAGGCTATATACAGGATAACTAGGAAATAACTAATAGTGGGAGAGTGCTGGAATTAGAGGGGATTGAGGAAGTCTTCTTGTAGTAAGGATTTTAATTGGGACTTAACAGAAGCCAGGGAGGTCAGTAGTTGTAGTAGAGTAGAGAAAGCTTGGTTTCTGAGAAAAAAGAAAGAGAGGAAGGAGGGAAGGAAGGAAGGAAGGAAGGAAGGAAGAGAAAGGGAGGAAAGAAGGATGGAAGGAATCCATCCTAGGAAGGCCTTAGCCTAAAAGGGCCTAAAAGAGAGACATCCAGAGAAAATGCGCAGAGCTGAAAGATGGAGTATCTTGTTCCTAGAACAGCCAGGAGGTCAGTGAGTGGACACACTGAGAAATAAGGTGTAAGAAGATTGGAAAGGCAGAAGGGGGCTGGGTTCTGATGGGGTTTGCATGCCAACCAGAGCATTTTGTATTTAATCCTGGAGGCAATAGGAAACCACTGGAGTTTATTGAGTAGGGATATGATTGGACCTGCGCTTTAGAAAATTGCTTTGTGGGGTGGCTAGGTGGTAAAGTGAATAGAGCACCGGCCCTGGAGTCAGAAGGATCTGAGTTCAAATCCGACCTCAGACACTTGACACACTTACTAGCTGTGTAACTTTGGACAAGTCACTTAACTCCAATTGCCCTCCAAAAAGCAAAAGAAAAAAGAAAAGAAAATCACTTTGTACTGTTGTGTCTGTCCTTTGTTTTCAAAGAGGATCATGGTGTCAGGAAAATGATGACATGACTTGTAGTTGGCTTTGATTTAAATGAGGGAGGACAGTGCAAGGTCACCAGCCTCACTTTCTCCTCCAGAGCTATCTGGGTCCAGTGGCCAGAAATTCATCAGGATGACTTGAGATGGCCCAGAATGCAATGGGAGACCCCGATCCTTTTAGGCTAAGGCCTTCCAAGGATGGGTTTCTTCCATCCTTCTTTCCTCCTTTCCTATTTCTTCCTTTCTTTATCTCTTCCTTTTTTCCTTCCTCCTTTCCTTCCTCCATTTCTTCCTTCTTCCCTTCCTCCCTTTTCCATTCATTTCTTCCTTCTTCTCTTCCTTCCTTCTTTCCTCCCTTCCTCCCTTTCTTTCTTTCTTTTTTTTTCTCAAAGACCAAACCTTAAACCCATTTCACTCTGGAGCTCATAGATTCAACCACAATAGATCCCTGTCCAAGCTCCATTTAATTACTATATTTTAGATCCTAGTGATTCAGAGTGAATGTCAATAGTAATTCTTTCTCTTCTGACCAGCAACCCCGAGGGTTTTCCCCTCCCAGTTTGATGTTTGTTTTTTTTTTAATTAAAGGGGCCATCCCTTAGCTCACTCCTTAAAGAGGCCTATTCACTGAATGGGCATTAACCTCAGTCAGAGCAAGAACCTGAAAAGATCTTAGCCTAAAAAGTCCAGGGTCTTCCATTGCATCTGGGGCCATCTCCAGTCATCCTGATGATTATCTGGCCACTAGACTCAGATGGCTCTGGAAGAGAAGGTGAAGTTGTTGACCTTGCACAGCCCTCCCTCCCTCAAATTAAAGTCAATTGCAAGTCATATCATTATTTCCTTGATATCATGATCCTCTTTGAAAATGATGGACAAACACAAGCTAAGGCCTGTTCAGGTCCTCACTTTGAGTAAGGTTAATGCCCATTCAGTGAATAGGCCTCCTTAAGGAGTGAGTCAAGGGATGTCCCTTTTAATAAAAATAAAAATCAAACTGGGAGAGGGAGATCCTCAGGGTTGAGAAACAGTTACTATTGACATTCACTCTGAGCTGGGAGGGCCCAAAATATAGCCAGTAAGAGGTGCTTGAGCAGGGACCTATTGTGGTCCAATATATGAGAGAAAGAGAGAGAGAGAGAGGGAGGGAAGAAGGAAAGAGGGAAGGAAAGAAGGAAGGAAGGAAGAAAGGAAGGAAAGAAGGAAGGAAGGAGTCTAACCAGTAAACCCCAAGTTAACTGAGCAGCTTCTGGTCATCAAAACTTACCTCCCTTTGGAGAGGAGAAGGAGAGAATGAGCTGAGTTACCCCAACTTTCACTTTAGTGACTGAATGGAGGATGGATTGGGCTACACCTATTGTAGACAGCTTTCTCAAGGAGTTTAGCTACAAAGGGCAGATGGGATATAGAATGATGATGGGTATAGATGTTATCAGGTGAGGGTTTTTTCAGGATGAGGGAGACATGGATATGTTTATAGGAAATATGGAAGGAATCAGTAGACAGGGAGAGATTGAAGATAAGAGAGAATAGGAATGATGGAGTGGGTCAATCTGTTGGAGAAGATGTGTTGGAATGGGATCACGTGATCACATGGGGGTTAGCCTTATTAAGGAGTAAGGCCACTTCATCATGTGAGACAGGGTTAAGGAGAAAAGGGTGTCAGAAGGCATCTGAATGATAGGGGATGAAGAAAAGGTAGTTCACAGTGAATGACCTCAGTTTTTTCCTGTAAAATATGAGGCATAGTTCTTAGCTGAGTAGGGAGAAGGAGGAGCCATGAGAGGTTTAAAGAGAAATGAAAAGGTTTGAAAGAGTCACTGTGAAGAGAGGGATAGTGAGTTTATGAAGGATGTATAGTAGGATTGCCTAACAGTAGTGAGAGCCCAGTTAAGGTTATGTAACAGAAATCTGTAGTCAGAATAATTGTTTTTCCAACTTCATTCAGCAGCATGTGTATAGAAGGAAGTAAAATGAATGGTGTGAGTGATCCAAGACTGAGGCTTGACTGGGCATATTTGGCGATTTAGTAAGGAAGGTAGAGATTTAAGAGAGGAGGACAGTATAGAGATGAATTGCTTCATCAAGAGGGAAAAAGAGGAGAGATTGACTAGTGCATGAGGAGGTTGACTGGGAGAGAATTGAGAAGTCAAATGATTAGAGGTTATGGTGTGTGAAAAAGAGTAGAATTTTGTAAGGGAAGGCAGGAGAGGTGAAAATCCCATAGATACGGGTCAGATAAGAGAATTTTAGAATTTTTGAACATAGAGGTAGTACATTTGTGAGTGATGGTAAGATCAAAGGTATGAACATCTTTGTGTGTGGCTGAGGTTGGTTAGAGGAGTAGTTCATGGGAGATAAGTTGAGGAACTGAGGGATTAGGGTATTTGAGAGGGAATCAATATTTATGTTGACCCCCCCTAGTCTGAGGATAGGAGTTGGGAAAGAAAAAAAAATTTGAACCAGGTATTGAACTCATTGAGGAAGGAAGGGGAATGACCTGTGGGGTCTGTAGACAACAACTACTAGGATTTTCATTTGACAATTGATATGAATAGCATGCACCTTAAAGGAAGAGAGGTTACTGAGTAAAGGAGAAATGTGGAGAACCTGAAAATGGCAAGAGGGAGCAAGGAGTATTTTAATTCCTGTGCCTTGACCAGTGAGTCAAAGAAAATGAGTGGAAGTGTAGACAGTACTAGTAGTGTGCCTAGGGAGTCTGTGTTGTCAGGGACAAGCCAGGCTTCAATAAGATCTAGTAGACAGAAGGAGTGGGAAAGGAATTAATTGAACATGAAAGGAAATTTGTTGCCTATGGAATAGACATTCCAGAGGGCGAAGTGGAAAGACTAGGTGAAGTTTGAATGACAGTTTGGAGTGGGAGGGTTGAGGAGGCTGGGAATAAGGAATCAGGTGATAGAGGATAGGGAATGGAGTTTGGATGATGATCTGCAGTTCATGGTCACTAGGATGTGAAGGGCATGACCAAATGTGTGAATGTTCATCATTTAGTGGAGAGTCTTCAAAATACAGGTACCAGCAGGAGGTAAGAGACCTGAAATTGAAGGAAGGGTTGCTTTTCTTTGCATCAGAGGTTTTCCTCATCTCAATGGAGAAACTGGGCTAGAGGCCTTGTTCTGGCACAGATAGAAGTGGTTGCTTTGGGGTTAATGGAAGATGTCTGGCATGGTCCCTAGCAACTATTCCTTGGGGAACACGCTGAACCCAACAGGGGATGGAAGGCTTAGGGCACTAGCACATCTGGGGGCTGGGGTCTTCTCAAGGGTTGTTGTAAATATAAAATGAGATAATATTTGTAAGGCATTTTGCAAACCTTAAAATGCTATATAAATGCTAGTCACCATCATCATCATCATCATCATCATCATCATCATCATCATCATTATTAAAAAAAGACAGCAATTATTCTAACCAGTCTAGGGCTGCACAAGAAGATGCACAGATGCCTCTAGGCACTGGTAAAAGGTTCAGGACGGGGTAGGCAGAAGTCTGCAGGTACAGTGGGAATATTCCAGGGGAAGGCACTGGGTCACAAGCTAGCATCAGTTCTAGTAGTCAGAACCCAAAGCCAAAGAATCTCAGTTTGTCAGCAGCAGTAGGGTACCCAGCCCAACCCCATAGCTTATGTATGGGGAAACTGAGCCGAGCAGTGCATTCCTTGATGCTGAAGTGGGTGACAGGGTCAGCTTAATGATTAGGCAGGCCTACTGTGGAGCTTTGTAGGACTGGAGTCTGTCAGGACCAAAGCAGAGAACAGAACCAACTCTCAGCTGATGATTGTGCCAAGAGAAGGAGGCGGAGGCCGATGCAGGTTGAGGCTAGCCCGTCTGTTGGGTCACCAGGAGATAGGGTAGCAGTCAGGGATTGTGACAGAGGGCAGGGCTTAGTATCAGATACCCCACCCATGACTGAGGTGACAATGGCATCCAGACTGCAGAGGAAACAGAACCAAATTGGTCCTGTCTACCCCATCTACCCCACGCAGTAGGTGACAAAGCCTATCTCTTGCAAGGTCTTAATCCAGAAACTGAGATTGGACATATAAGAAAAAAGAAGAAAACGTCAAACATAATTTTAAAAATGTTCTACGTCAGGAAAAGCCCAAGAGGTAAATCCAGAAGAAGAGAATGATTCCCCAGTTGGGGAGTAGAGTACAGGTAGAGCCTCAGAGAAAACAATGGCTTGGTCACAAGGGCTCCAAGACTGACTGGAAGAAATGAAAAAAAAAAGATTAAAAATGGAGTTAAAATTGAAATTAACTCTCTGGAGGGATAAACTGAAGGAAAATAAATAATTTAGAGCAGAAGGTAGAAAACCTTACCCAAGTTATTTACTCACTAAAAAGCAGAATGGAGCAAATGGAACTCAATGATTCCATGAGATAACAATTGTTAGAATAATTGAAAGACTAAAAGATTAGAAAAAAAATGTTAAATTTCTATGATCAAAAATAAATAATTCAAAAAATAAATAATTCAAAAAAATTCAGAAAAAAAATCATTGGATTTCCTAAAAGCCATACTTAACAAAAAACCTATAAGCTTATTTTGAGAAATCATAACAGAAAACTAGCCATTTCAATTAGAACCAGAAAGAAAAGGATATATAGAAAGAGTTCATCAATTACTTTCTAAAAGAAACCTCAAACTGAAAACATCCAGCAATATCATAGCCCGAATCCAACACTTACAAGTCAAAGAAAAAAATACTGACAGTCATCAGAAAGAAAAGGTTTATTTAACAATTACTTAAGTCTATATTGCTGCTACTTATGATATTCTGAAAAATACAACTTACTCTGCAAAACTGAATATAATCCTACAGGAGAAAAAGTGTATCTTTAATAGAGTAGAGGATTATCAAGCATTCCTAATGAAAATACTAGAGCTGGGGCAGCTAGTTGATGCCCTGGATCCATGGAGTCAGGAACACCTGAGTTCAAATCTGACCTCAGATACTTACTATGTGACCCTGGGTAAGTCACTTAACTCCAATTGCCCCCCACCCACCCAAAAGAAAAAGAAAATACTAGAGCTGAAGAGAATCTTTGAAACACAAATATGGGAGTCAAGAGGAACCTGGAAACCAAGAAACGGAAACAAAGTGACTACCCACCAGTTAGGAAGTGGGTGAGCAAAATATGATATATTAATGTAATAAAGTATTGTTCTCTAAGAAACGATGAAAAGGATGAATTTATAGAAACTTTGGCAGATTAATATGAACTGATGCAGAGTGATGAGATCAGAAAGATTTGAGTCAATTTTTATAGGGATTGCAATACTATAAATGAAAACAACTTTGAAAGACTTAAGATCAATTCATTGACCAATCTTTATTCCATAAGACTGAAGATGAAACAGTCCTCCCACCTCTTGACAGAGAGGTGATGAACAGCAAGTACTGAATAAGTTGTACATTAACACAGCCAATGTAGGAATATGATTTAATTGATTGTGCTTATTTGTTACAAGAGAGAGTTTTTATTTGGAATGTGATGATATTTGGGAGGGAATTGGAGGGGTAGTTATAGAGATGCAAAAAAGAAGAAAAGAAAGGAATGTCAATGAAACATTTAAAAATGCAGAGAAGAGAGAAAGAGGAAATGCAGAAAGGGGTACAAACAATCAGAAAGTGTTAAAATTACTGTGTTACATTTAACACATTTTTTTAAAAAGTTGTGTTAATAGATATTCATGGCTCCATATATATGTATATATATTCATAGCAAAATATTCACAACAGCACTATACATATATATCTTTATGTGTGTATATATATCTGTGTGTGTGTGTGTGTGTGTGTGTGTGTTTATAATAAATACATCTCCCTTCTTTGATTGCTAAGATGGGGGATTGTGGGTGTGGAACTTTGCATAAGCTTCTCTGGCTTTGCTTAAATATTTGTTTTTGTTACAGGTTAGTGGGGTAAAGGTAGTTCTGGAAATGACAGTGATACTAAAAGGCACACATAAGACTTTTAAGAAATTAAATTAGATTAAAGGAAAATTCCCCTTCTGTATCTCTGCCTTGTTGAGGCAGAGGGGCTTGCATAGCTCAATGAAACTATGGGCTATGCTGTGCAGAGTTAACCAAGATGGACAGGTCATAGTGGAGAGTTCTGACAGAAAGGTGTGTACCACTGGAGGAGGAAATGGCAAACCCCTCCAGTATCTTTGCCAAAACAAAACAAACTCATGGACAGTATTAAAATGTTAAAAGATATGATGCTGGAAGATGAGCCCCTCAGGTTAGAATGTGTCCACTACAGAGATAGAGCAGATGACAACTACAAGTATCTCCAGAAAAAATAAAGTGGATGAGCCAAAGACAGCAAGCAGGAAGCTCAGGTGCAGATGTATCTGGTGATGAAAGATTGTGTAGGGACCCGGAATGTAAGATCTGTGAGCCAGGGTAAGCTGGATGTAGTTAAACAGGAGAAGGAAAGATTAAACATAACATATTGGATGTCAGTGAACTTAAATAAAGAGGAACAGGTGAATTTAATTCAGATCATTACATATACTACAGTGGGCAAGAATCCCTTCAAAAAAATAATGGAGATAAAGAATTCTGGGAAGATGGCAGAGTAGGTCAGAACACTTTAAACTCTCCAAATTTCCTCCACAAAAAAAAGACAGAACATCACCTCAAAGCAAATATAGGACAGCAGAAATAAACAAAATCGGGGTAAAACAGTTGTCCTCCTAAGACAATTTGAGAAAACCTCTGAACATCAACTTCCAGGGCTCAAATTTTGGCCTCAGTAAAGTGTAAACACCTCCAGGCTGACTCTGCTGAATCAACAAACAA
Source organism: Pseudochirops cupreus (assembly GCA_028627135.1). Taxonomy (NCBI): domain Eukaryota; kingdom Metazoa; phylum Chordata; class Mammalia; order Diprotodontia; family Pseudocheiridae; genus Pseudochirops; species Pseudochirops cupreus. The sequence goes on from CM053580.1 coordinate 531,249,492, forward strand.
CAAGCCCTTGGAGACAGCAGCTCCAGCCTCAGGAACTTCACCTCATGGATAGTGAGGGATTTAGAGGGCTGAGTAAGAGAAGACTGAAGGGCCTTCCATGGTTGAGGGACACCAAGTATAGCTGTGCTGACCAGACAGGGTCCTGGGCTGAGGTTCTATGGAAGAAGGGGCTAGCACATGCCTGGTGAGTGCAATGTCAGAGGGAAGGAGACCCTGCTGACTGTGGGCACTTGCATAAGAGTAGAGTCTCTGGTTTTAGTTCGAGGGCAGAGAGGACAACTGAATTTTGTACCCACTGGAGGGAACCATAGGGAGCAAGAGCCTTTGTGGGACAGTGTGGCTAGGGATGCTAGCTGTGGCTTAGGGACAGAGAGGAGAGCCCAAGGTTGGGCCCTGGGACAGAACTCAGAAAATAACAGTAGGAAGGACCTGAGGCCTGGGGCATCATTCCCCACACCTCAACACTGGAACCTGATTATAATAAAAAGCTGTTAAAAATAAAATAAAAATGAGTAAGCAAAGGAGAAAGAACCCAACCATAGATAGCTACTATGGGAATAGAGAAGATCTGGGTACATATTCAGAGGAAGATAGTGGGGCTTGTGAGGGATAATTTATAGTGAAGTTTCTCCATTCTGAAAAATCAAATCTAGAATGGCTTCAGTATTCACTAGGCCTAGGGTTAGGTCACTGGACCTTCCAGCAATCTGGGGCTTAGAGCAATGGAGACCCTCCCCCATTGCCAACTCAGCAGAAGATATGCCAAATAAGGTTAAGACTGCTTTCATTGGACACCCACATGTTTCTGGGTCCTTTGTCTCAGAGAGATTCCTGCACTTAGGTTGTGGGACAGCCCCTTTACCAATAAGAGTGAAGGCCAGTTGGGGCAGTTGGGTTTCTGCACTGGAAAATTACATAACCATGGGCTGGCTTCTACCTGTTGCTCTCTCCCTGCAGATGCCATGTTGGGTGACAGGGACAGAGTCCTTTCTCATGAGAAAGAATAAAGACCTTTTCTGACCTCAGATTCAGACTCTGAATTCTTTCATCTCACACAAGCTAAAAAAAAAAAATCCACTCCTTTTTCAATAAGAAATGTCAAATGCTCACAAGTCCCAAAAGTCTTTGGAGGAACTTAAAAAGGACTTTAAAAATCAAATAAGAGAGATAAAGGGAAAATTAGGGGAAAAAATGGAAAATTATGAAAAGAAAGTCAACCAACTGGAAAAAGAGAATCAAAAACTTAAGAAAATGTGTTGAAAACTAGAATAGGACAAGGGAGATGTTATAAGACCTCAAGAAGGAGTAAAATAAAAAGTATGACAAAATAGAAGAGAATGTGAAACATCAGGAAAACAACTGTTCTAAATAGATCAAGGAGAGACAATAAAAGCATTGTGGACTACCTGAAAGTTACAACCAAAAAAAGAATCTTGATCCAATATTAAAAGAAATTATTAAGGAAAATTGCCCTAAAGTTCTAGAACAAGAAGGTAAAGCAGAAATGGAAAAAAATCCACTGATCACCACCTGAAAGAGATCCCATGAAGAAAACTTACAGGAATATTATAACCAAGTTTCAAAACTAATAGGTTTAAGGAGAAAATATTGCAAGCAACAAGAAAAAAAAATTTAAATATCATGGAGCTACAATCAGCATCTCACAGACCTAGCAAGTCTTGGAACACTCTATTTTGTACAGCAAAAGAGATGGGGTTTTGACCAAGAGTAACATACCCAGCAAAGTTAAGTATGATCCTGAATGAAAAAAAATGGACATTTAACAAATTGAAAGACTTTCAGGAGAGCAGAACTTAATGTAAAATTTGATATATAAGATCCAGGAGAAATATAAGGTAAGCATTAAAGACCAGTTATAAGGGACTAGATGTGAAATATCAGCACTTTTATGGCTGTCAACATTATTTGGGTGGTTTGAAAGAAAGGCTCGGACTGAGCTATGTATGGTGGAGTGAGTCTAAAAAATAAAACTAAGTAGGGAGGGATGAAAAGGAACAATTATCTCTTGCAAAAGAGGTGTGAAAGGAAGAACTGGTACAAAGGAAGCAGGTAGAGGAGGGGGTGGATAGTGCTGGAATCTTACTCTCATCAGAAAAGGGTTAAAGAGGGAACAGCATATACATGTAGAAGAGTATAAAAGTCTTCTTAATTTAGAAAGAAATAAGAAATTGAAGGGAGAGGATAAGGGAAAGACTTTTAGAGGGGTGTGTAGATTAAGAATTAAGAGGGGAAGGGGATAAGGGAGAAACTCTTAGAAAGATAGATAGATTAAGGTGAAGGGGCATGGAGATAAGGGGGGATCTTAGAGGGATAGGAGGTCAAGGTAGTGGGTAGAAGTAAATTAGATAAGTGAGAAGGAATAGGGTAAATAGGATGAGAAAGATAGTGAGGAAAAAGAAGATGTAGGGAAATACACAATCAGTAATTGTAACTTTAATTGTGAATGAGATGAATTTACCCATAAAATGGAAATGTATAAAAGAATGGATTAAAAATCTGAATTCAACAATATGTTGCTTTCAGGAAACACAATAAAAATGAGAGATACACACAGAGGTAAAATAAAGAGTAGAATTTATTATGTAAAAAAAGCAACAACAACAACAAAAAAAAGCAGAGACCAATACAGTCTCAGATATCTCAAACCAAGATAAGGTCAAAACGTATATGTGACCTAGACATAGAGATCTTACAAGAAAATTAGAAGACCATGGAACATATTGCTTACCAGGCTTATGGATAGGCAAACAATTTATGAATAAACAGGAGATAGAGAGCAAAGTTAGGTGTAAAATGAATAATTTCAATTACATTAAATTTAAAAAGCTTTGTACAAATATAATCAGTATTAGAAGAAAAGCACAAAATTGGGGGAAAATTTTGTAGACAGTTTATCAGATAAAGGTTTCATATCTAAAATGTATAAAGAACTTTGTCAAATCTATAAGAATATGAGTCATTGGGAACGGCTAGGTGGCACAGTGAATAGAGCACTGGCCCTGGAGTCAGGAGGACCTGAGTTCAAATCCAGCCTCAGACACTTCACACACTTACTAGCTATGTGACTTTGGGCAAGTTACTTCACCCCAATTGCCCTTCAAAAAGCAAAAAGAAAAAAGAAGAAAAAGAGAAAAAAGAAGAAAAGAAGAAAAAGAAAAGAAGAATTAAAAAAAAAAGAATATGAGTTATTTCCCAGTTGATAAATGGCCGAAGGATGTGAACAGGTGGTATTCCAATGAAGAACTCAAAACAATTTATAGTGATATAAAAATGCTTTAGATTATTAATGTTTAGAGAAATGCAGATTAAAACAACCTTGAGATATTTTACGCCTACCAGATTGGCTAAAATGATAGAAGGGGAAAGTGACAAATGATGGAGGGGATGTGGAAAAATTGGAACACTAATTCATTGTTGGTGGAATTGTGAAATGATCCAACCATTTTGGAGAGTAATCTGAAATTATGCCCAAAGAGTTATTAACCTACCTATAATCTTTGACCCAGCAATACCACTACTTGATTTATTTCCAAAGATGACTAGGGACAAAGGAAAAGAACTTATATGCTCAAAAATGTTTATAGCAGCTGTCTTTGTGGTGGCAAAGAACTAGAAACTGCAGGGATGCCCATCAGTTGGGGAATGATTAAACAAGTTGTGGTATCTGATTGCGATGGAATACTACTGTGCTATAAAAAATGATGAGCTTAATGATTTTAGAAAAACTTGGAAAGACTTGCATGAAATAATGAAGACTGAAATGAGCAGAACCAAGAGGACTTTGTATAGTAGTAGCAATATTATTTTAAGAATGACTTTGAGTGAATAAGTTATTTTATCTATTATAAACACTCAAATTAACTATAAAGGACATATGAAAAAAGACATCTGCATCTGGAAAAAAACTGATAAATAGAAATATGTATAGAATAATTTTACATATATATATATACGTGTGTGAGTGTGTGTGTGTCTAATGGTAGCCATCTCTAGAACAGGAGGGGTGGGAGGAAAGAAGAAAAAGAAAAAAAGGGAGTTTACACGATAATTTTGGTGTATATTTGAAAGGAATAGCAGGTTATACTTAGTAGATTTGCAGTTTCATGTACAATCATCTTTTTATTGTATTATGTTGTGAAAATGTTTGTTTTATTCTATAAATTCAAAAAAATTTAATTGAGAATAAAGCAGGAGTAACGATCATGATCTCAGACAAAGTTAAAGCTAGAATAGATTAAATTAAAAGAGTGAAATAGGGAAACTACACTGTATCACCAATATAATTTTAGACCATTTAAAATAACTAGACAGTATAAGGTACATGAGAGTATACCTGTCCAAACAGACACAGAAACTATATGAACATAAACATGAAACACCGTTTATACAAAAAGGTCAGATTTAAATAATTGGAGGAATAGTTATTGTTCATGGGCAGACAAAGCTGATATAATGAAAATGATGATTCTACCTAACTAATCTATTTATTCAATGCCATCCCAATTAAATTACTAAAAAAATATTTTTACTGGGTTAGAAAAAATAATAAAATTCATTTGGAAGTACAAAAGGCCAAGAATTTCAAAGAAACTTATTTAAAATAATGTAAAGGAAGGAGACTCAGCAGTACCAGACCTTAAACTATATTATAAGACAGTAAATATGAAAACTATCTGGTATTGGCTAAGAAATAGAAAGGTAGATCAGTGGAACAGAGTAGACACATAACACACAATAGTAAAGGACTATAGTAACTTTGTGTTTGAAAAATGTAAAGATTTAAGTTTTGGGGATAAGAATTCATTATTTGATAAGAATTGTTGGGAAAGCTGGAAAGCAGTCTGACAAGAATTGATCATTAGACCAACATTAAACCATGTACCAAGATATGGTCAAAATAGATACATGACCTAAATGAAAATGGAGATAACATAATTAGAAGAACATAGAATATATTACCTATCAGACTGACGGATAGGAGAATAATACATGAAGAAACAAGAGATAGAGAGCATTGCTGAGGTATAAAATGAATACTTTTGATTATATTAAATTTTAAAAGTTCTTGTATAAATAAAACCAATGTAGCCAAGATTAGGAGGAAAGCAGAAAATTGGGGGAAAACTTTCATAGACAATCTCTCAGGTAAAGGTCTCATTTCTCAAATAAAGAACTTTTGTAAAATTTGTAAGGAGTCATACCCCAGTTCATAAATGGTCAAGAGATATGAACAGAGAGTTTTTCAATGAAGAAATCAAAACTATCTATGATCATAGGGAAAAATTATCTAAATCAATATTGATTAGAGATGCAAATTAAAACATCTTTGAGATATCATCTTACACTTATCAGACTGGTCAAAAAGATAGATGTGGTAGCTTTCAATACCATGTGTAGTAATCATTACATAGTTGTAAACCATTTAAAATAGAAATTTACTGTTTTATATTGAATCCTGTCTTATGTATTGCTGTGTACATGAAATTGTTTTTCTTTGTTTTGTATTTAAGTTTAAAATTAATTTAAAAATAAATAGCAAAGAGAAAAAAGAAAAAGAAAAAATAGAGTAGTCCTCATAGTCAATCAAAGGGTGAAAAAAACAACATTAGGGTATAATCTCAAAAATGACAGAATTATATCTGTGAGAATCCAAGACAAACCATTCAACATCAAAGTAATACAAATCTATGCTCCGACTACTGATGCTGAAGAGGTCAAAGTTGATCATTCTATATTTTGCAGCCCAATATGGATAAGTTCTATATAGTTACTTAAAACAAGACCTGGAGCTGACCTCAGATCATAAGCTACTTAATTACAAAATTTGGACTTTAATTAAAGAAAATAGGGAAAGCCATCAGACAGTATAGGTATGACCTAAATAGCACCCTTTATGAATATAAAATAGAAGTGATGAATAGTTCAAGAGATTAGATATGTTAGATAGAGTATGTGAAGAACTATGGACAGAGCTTCAAGATATTGTATAAGAGACAGCAACAAAAAACATTCCAAAGAAAAGAAAAAGCAAGAAAGCAAAACAACCATCTGATGAAACTTTACAAATAGCTGAAGAAAAAAGGAAAGTGAAAGGTAAAGGAGAAAGGGAAAGATACACCCACCTGAAGGCAGGATTCCGGAGAATAGCAAGGAGAGACAAAAAGGTTTTCTTAAATGAGAAATGCAAAGAAATAGAAGACAGCAATACAATGGGAAAGACTGATCTCTTCAAGAAAATTAGAGATATCAAGGGAACATTTCATGCAAAAATGGGCATGATAATAGACAAAAATGGTAGGGATTTAACAGAAGTAGAAGAGATTAACAGGTGGGAAGAATATATGGAAGAACTATACAAGAAAGATCTTAATATGGTGTGGTTACTGATCTAGAACCAGACATCCTGGAGAATGAAGTCAGGCGGGCCTTAGGAAACATTGCTCACAATAAGACTAATGGAGTTAATGGAATTCCAGCTGAGCTCTTTAAAAATCCTAAACGATGATGCTGTTAAAAGTGCTTTACTCAATATGCCAGCAAATGGATTGGGAAAGATCAGGTTACATCCCAATCCTAAAGAGGGGCAATGCCTATGAATAGCAAGATGGATAATTTTGATTACATTAAATTGAAAAGTTTTTGTACAAACAAAGCCAATGTAACCAAGATTAGGAGGGAAGCAGAAAATTGGGAAAGAATTTTTACAACCAATGTCTTTGGTAAAGGCCTTGTTTCTAAAACATACAGAGAACTGATTCAAATTCAAAGAATACAAGTCATTCCCCAATTGATAAATGGTCAAAGGATATGAACAGGTAGTTTTCAGAGGAAGAAATTAAAGATATCTATAAGCATATGAAAAAATACTCTAAATCACTATCAATCATAGAAATGCAAAGCAAAACAACTCTTAGGTACCATATCTCACCGGTCAAATTGATTGACATGATGAAACAGGAAAATGATAAATGCTGGAGAAGATACGGGAAAATTGGAACACTAATGCATTGTTGGTAGAGTTGTGAATTGATCCAACCATTCTGGAGAGCAATTTGGAACAATGCCCAAAGGACTACAAAGATGTGCATACCCTTTGACCCAGCAATGCCACTTCTAGGGCTGTATCTCAAAGAGATCATACAAATGGGAAAAGGACCTATATGTACAAAAATATTTATAGCAGGTCTTTTTGTGATGGCAAAGAATTGGAAATCAAAAGGATGCCCATCAATTGGAGAATTGCTAAACAAATTGTGGTATATAAATGTGATGGAATACTATCGTGCTATAAGAAATGAGGAGCAGATGGACTTCATAATAACCTGGAGAGACTTATATAAACTGATGCTGAGTGAGGAGAGCAGAACCAGGAGAACACTGTACACAATTACAGATACATCATGTCTGCGATGACTGACTTTAACAGACTGGGCTTCTCTCAGCAATGCAAGGTTATAAGACAATTCCAAAGGACTCATGATGGAAAAGGCTAACCACATCCAGAGAAGCAATTATAGAGTCTGAATGCAGATTGAAGCAAACTACTTGCTTTCTCTCTATTTCATTTAACAACTTGACTAATGTTTAATGTGAAGGTATATGTAGAACCTATATTGGATTGCGTGCTGCCATGGGGTGGGGAGAAAATCTGGAACTCAAAAACTTGTGGAACTGAATGTTGTAAACTAATAGGAAAGAAAGAAAGAAAGGGGGGGAGGGAGGGAAGGAGGGAGAGAAGGAGGGAGAGAGAAAGAAAGAAAGAAAAAGAAAGAAAGAGAGAAAGAAGGAAAGAAAAAAGGAAAGAAAGAAAGAAAAGGAAGGAAGGAAGAAAGGAAGGAAGGAAGAAGGAAAGAAAGAAAGGAAAAAAGAAAGAAAGGCAATGTTCAAGTTGCCAAACAAACTGCACTCATTTCACACACCAGCAAGGTTATGCTTAAGATTCTGCAAGGTAGGCTTCAGCAAAACGTGAACCAAGAATTACCAGAACTGGCTGGTTTTTGGAGAGGCAGAGGAACTATAGTCCAAATTGCCAACATTAGCTGGATTATAGAGTAATCAAGGGATTTCCAGAAAAACATCCACTTCTGCTTCATTGACCATCCTATAGCCTTTGACTGTGTGGATCACAACCAAAAGCATGAAATTGTCAAAGAGATGAGAGGACCAGATCCTATTTGTCTCCTGATGAACCTGTATATGGGCCAAGAAGCAACAGTTAGAACTACACACAGAACAACTGATTGGTTTAAGATTGGGAAAGGACTATGACAAGGCTGTATATTGTCACCCTATTTATTTAACTTATATGCAGAGTACATCAAGTGAAATGCCAGTCTGGACAAAACAAAAGCCAGAATTAAGGTTACTGGGAGAAATGTCAACAATCTCAGATATGCAGATAATACCAGTCTGATGGCAGAAAGTGAAGAAGTGGTAAGAAGCCTCTTAATGAAGGTGAAAGCAAACAATGTAAAAGCTGTCTTGAAGCTTAACATAAAAAAAAGATCATGGTAACACTTTCTGGAAAATAGATGGAGAAGAAATGGAAGTAGTGTCAGATGTTATATTCTTGGGCTCAAAGATCACTACTGATGGCAACTGCAGCCATGAAATTAATAAACACTTGCTTCTTTGAAGGAAAGCTATGGCAAATCTGGCCTACTAAAAACCAGAGACATCACCCTGCTGACATATGTAAAACTCTGGTTTTTCCAATAGCGATGTATGGCCATGAGAGTTGGATTATGAGGAAAGCTGAGTGCCACAGAATTGGTGCTTTTGAATTGTGGTGCTGGAGAAGATTTTTGAGAGTCCCTTGGATAGCAAGGACGTCAAGTCAGTCAATACTTAAATTAGCTCAGATTATTCATTTGCCAAAGCTTGAATACTTTGTCCACACAGTGACAACATAGGATACATTGGAAAAGACCCTGATGTTGGGAAAGATTGAAAGCAAAGGAGAAGGGGATAGCAGAGGATGAGATGGATAGATAGTATCATGGGAGCAGTGAATATGAGCTTAGACAGACTTCAGGAAATAGTGGAGGATAGAAAGGCCTGGTGTGCTATGGTCTATGGGGTCATGAAGAATCAGACGTGACTGAATGACTCAACAACAACAACAAAAAGGAGAATTGCTTTGGTGCGATGGCCAAGCAATTAAGAAGTTGGGTCTTTGCTTTCTTCTACTTCATTTCAACATAACTGTTGATGTTTCCTCTCGTACTCTAACTTCCTTAGGACTTCAATCAGTTCAGTTCCTATAACCTACTTCTCTAATTAATCTGAACTAAATATAGATTTAATCACATCCTTGAGCTCACAAGCACCCACAAGTGCTCCACCTTCAAATTTTAAGAATTCTGACATTCTTATCTGATGTGACCTCCCATTATTGTACCTTCTGAAGTTTCACACCTCCACAAACCTGTTCTTTGACTTCACAGGTCTCTGCTCCCTCCACCTCCTCAGTACTTTTCCCAAGCCATAGCCTTTGCCCTCACTTGCCTTTTCTCATTCTCAATCTTTACTATTTGATTAATTAATGCAATGATATTGCAATGATAATACACTGTCCTTTAAAGTTTTCTTTTCTCCTTGTTTTTATTGCTTATCATGCTTTTCTTCCATTTATTTTATTACTTTATTCAATAAACAAGTGTTAAACAGCTAATATAGAGTTAATTGTGCTAGGCTCTGGAGAAGATTCAGATATAAATAAGAGATGGTCCTTTCCCTCAAGGAACTTATAATCTCATAGGAAGAAATATATCATATACATAGAAAATAACTATATAAAACAAAATGTTACATAATCAGCAAGGGGTCTATGGGTATAGAAGACATGCACACAAATATTTATGATATATTGATGGGGGGTGTGTAGTTCTGCCTGGGAATGTGAGCGCCAGAATATGCTGAGAATGCAAAAAGACAGTGACAACATAAACACAGGGTCATGACGACACTTATGTCTCTGGGTCAGTGGGTCCTGTTTCATTCTGCATTTCACGACCGAGATGTTCTGCTGATATGCTCCGTTCTGGGGACATGAGCTCCGTCCTTCCTTTTCATGTTTACCTGACCATTGTGGCATCAGAGGTGATTACAGGGGAGGTGGGCTATTTACCAAGAGGGCTCAGTAGGGGGATAAAAGAGGAGAAGCCCTGGGGATGAAAGATGGATGGAGAAAAATAAAACTGTCACCTGATCACTTACTCTTCTGGCTCCTGAGTCTACTTTGTTGAATGTGCAGGCTGCATCCGGGAGGCACACCGAAGACCCAGGGGAAAAAAGGGTAAGACTGGCTGCCCACTGGCATTAGGCGAGGTCAATATATGTGCATAAAGGAATCTTTTTTTTGGTAAATAGTATTTTATTTTTTTCAGTTACATATAAAGATAGTTTTCAACTTTCTTTTTTCTTTTGAAGCAGTTGGGGTAAAGTAACTTTCCCAGGGTCACACACCTAGTAAATGTGTGATGCCAGATTTGAACTCAGGTCATACTGTCTCCAAGGCCACCTAGCTGTCCCAATATTTATTTTTTATAAGATTTTGAGTTTCAGATTTTTTTTCGCTATCTCCTATCCCTCTGCCCCAAGATGACAATCAATCTGATACAGGTTATACATGTGCAATCATGTAGACATATTTCCACATTAGTCATGTTGTGAAAAAAGAAACAGAACAAAAGGGACAAGTCACACACATGAAGTGAAAACAGTATAATTCTATCTGCATTTAGACTCCATAGTTGTTTCTCTTTATATGGATAGCATTTTCTTTCATGAGTCTTTTGGAATTGTCTTGGATCATGGTATTGCTGAGAAGAGCTAAGTCAATTGTAGTTAGCTTATGCTTTTATGAACCCCAAGATTGGATTACTCCCATCATCTATCTTCTTCACATCTACTCATGTACTGCTAAATCATCCCTCTACTCCAGGCACTTTCTCTGTTTTTTTTTTCTTATACCTGGAATACTCTCTCTACTGCCCATGACTTCTTTGGCTTCCTTTAAGTCCAAACTGAAATTCCATCATTTATAGGAAGCCTTTCTCAACCCCTCTTAACTCTAGTGCTTTCTCTCTGTTACTTATTTCTTATTCATCCTGTATATAGTTTGCTCTGTATATATTTGATTGTATGCTGTCTTCCCCATTGATTATAAACTCCTAGAGGGCAGAGACTGCCTTTTGTCTCTTTTTGTAGGTGCTTAATAAATGTTTGTCAATTAATTAAATTAATCAAGTTAGCTAGATTTAAATTGATTAAATATATTTGTTTAAATCACCTATAGAAGATATTACTGAACCCTGCTGACTGCTGAATTAAAACTTATGCTATCTAATATAAACCGGACCATCAAGCAAGGCAATCCTTTTACTACTTCCTAATTGAGTCTCCATCACGTGCTTTATCATAATGGCTATTTCAGGCCTTTTCTTCTCAAGTCTCCCAAACCATTACTTCCTTTCTCCCCCCTCTCAGCTAAGAACCATTCACATTCCCTCTTCTCTATATGACAAATCCCTTTGACATCATCCCTGTTCTCTCCTCTTTTATTCCAGTCTCTGATAAAGAGATTGACTTTAACATCACCAAGATCAGCTCTACTTGTACTCAAGACCCCATACCTTCTAGTCTCTTTATAAAAAATTGCTCCCATAATCATTCCCTCCCATTCTCTCTACTTTTTAATCTCTTCCTGTTACTACTTTTTTTTTCCTGCTGCCTTACAAATATATTCAGGTCTTCCCTTTAAATTTAAATATATGTACATATATATATATATTTATTTTTAACATTCATTTAAAAAAATTTGGAGTTCTAAATCCTCTCCTTCCCACTGTTCCCCCACCCATTAAGAAAGCAAGAAATGTGCTATCAATTTAACATGTGAAATCATGCAAAACATTTCCATATTAGCCATGATACAAAAAAAGCAAGAGAAATAAAGAAAGTGAAAAAAATATGCTTCAATCTGCATGCAGACTCCAACAGTTCTTTCTCTGGAAGTGGACAGCATCATAAATCCTTTGAAATGGTCTTGGATCATGATTATTCTTTTGGTTCTACTCATCCACTTTGCATCTGTTCATATAAGTCTTCCCAGGTTTTTCTGAAACCATAATACTTATCACTTCTTATAGCACAATAATATTTTATCCCAATCATATACCACAACTTGGTCAGTCATCCCCAACTGATGAACATCCCTTCAATATCCAATTCTTTGCTACCACAAAAATCGTTCCTATTAATATTTTTGTACATATGGGTCCTTTTTCTTTTTCTTTGATCTTTTTGGAAAACAGACCTACTAATGGTATTGCTGGATCAAAGAGTATTCACAGTTTTATAGCTGTTTGGGGATAGTTCTAAATTGCTCTCTAGAATGGTTGGATCAGTTCACAACTCTACCAACAGTGCATTAATGTCCCAATTTTTCTACATCCCCTCCATTATGTGTCATTTTCTTCTTCTGTCATATTAGCCAATCTGATAGGTGTGAGGTGGTACCTTCATTTGTATTTCTCTAATCAATAGTGATTTAGAACATTTTTTAATATGACAATTGATAGTTTTGATTTCTTCTTCTAAAAACTGCCTGTTCATATCTTTTGACAACTTATCAATTGGGGAATGACTCATATTCTTATAAATTTGATTCAATTCTTTCTATATTTGATTTATATATATATGCATATATATATATATATATATATATATATACACACACACACACACACACACATATGTATATTTGAGAAATGAAGCCTTTATCAGAGAAACTTGTAAAAAGTTTTCCCCCAGTTTTCTGCTTTCCTTCTATTCTTGACTATGTTGGATTTGTTTGTGAATAAATGGTTTAAGTATCCACTTTACTTCCCATGGTCCTCTTTATCTCTTGTTTGGTCATAAATTCTTCCCTTGTCTGTAGATAAACTATTCCATGCTCTTTTAATTTATGTCATCACCCTTTATATCTAAATCACTTACCCATTTTAATCTTATCTTGGTGTGTGGTGTGAGGTGATGGTTTTTACAAAGCTTCTACCTAACTGTTTTGCAGTTTTCCGGGCCGTTTTTGTCAAATAGTGAATTCTTGTCTCAAAAGCTTGGATTTTTGCATTAATCAAACAATAAATGACTATGGTCATTTACTACTGCATCTTGTGTACCTAATCTATTCAACTGCTCCACTACTCTATTTCTTACTCAGTATCAAATTGTGATTGTTTTAATGAGTTTGAGGTCTAGTATGCTAGGCCACCTTCTTTCACATTTTTTTAATTGACTCTTGATATTCCTGGCTTTTTATTCTTCAGATGAATTTTATTGTTATTTTTCTAGCTCTATAAAATAATTTTTGGTAGTTTAACTGGTATGGCACTAAAAAAGTAAATGAATTTAGGTAGAATTGTCATTTTTATTAAGTTCTCTTGGCCTACCCATGAACAATTAACATTTCTCCAGTTGTTTAGATCTGTCTTTATTTGTGTGAGAAAAGTGTTTTGTAACTGTATCCATATAGTTCATTGGTTTGTCTTGGCAGGGAGACTCCCAAGTATTTTATATTGTCTGTAGTTATTTTAAACAGAATTTCTTTTTCTATCTCTTCCTTTTGGACTTTGTTGGTAATACATTGAAACACTAATGATTGATGTGGGTTCATTTTATATCCTACAACTTTGCTCAAGTTGTTAATTGTTTCAACTAGTTTTTTAGTTGATTCTCTAGGATTCTCTAAGTATACTATCATTTCATCTGCAAAGAGTGATAGTTTTGCTTCTCATTGCCTAGTCTAATTCATTTGATTTTCTTTTTCTTTTCTTATTGCTATAGCTAGCATTTTAGTATACTATTGAATAATAGTGGAGAAAATAGGCATCCTTGCTTCACTCCTAATCTTATTGGGAAAGGCTTCTGCCTTATCACTATTACAGGGAATGCTTGCTAATGATTTAGTGTTTTTTAAATAGGAATGAATGTTATATTTTTGTCAAAAGCTTTTTCCACCTCTATTGAGATAAATATATAATTGTTGTTTTTATTATTGATATGGTCAGTTATGCTGATCGCTTTCCTAATATTGTACCAGTCCTGCATTCCTGGTATAAATCCCACCTGGTCAAGGCACATAATCTTTCTGATACGTTGCTATAATCTCCTTGCTAATATTTAGTTAAAATTTTATATCGATGTTCATTAGGGAAATTGGTCTATAGTTTTCTTTCTCTCTTTTTGCTCTTCCTGGTTTAGATATCAGCACCATGTTTATGTTGTAAAAGGAATTTGGTAGGAAGCCTCCTTTGCCTATTTTTCCAAATTGTTTATATCATATTGGAATTAGTTGTTCTTTAAATGTATGACGTTCTCTCTTGAATCCATCTGGTCCTGGGGATATTTTCTTCAGGAGCTCATTGACAACTTATTTAATTTCTTTTTTTTTATTTAATTTTTTTATATTTAATTTTGTTTATTGTTTACATCATTCATTTCCATGAGATTTTGAGTTACAAATTTTCTCCCCATCTTTCTCCCACCCACTACCCCAAAACAGGCATCCCACTATATAACCCCTCCCCCAATCTTCTCTCTCCTATGTCCTCTCCCATCACCCCTCTGACTTTCCAGTAGGGCAAGATGGATGTCCCTACCACAGTGCCTGTATATCTTAATTCCCAATTGCACATAGTTAATAATAATAATAATTATATATATATATATACATATACATATACATATACATATTTTTAACATTTGATTATAGAATTTTAAATTCTAGATTCTTTCCCTTCCTCCCTCATCACCCACCCCCACTGGAAAGACAAGCAATTCAATACAGGCTGTACAATACGCAGAACATCTCCACAATGGACACGTTGTGAGAGACTGATTATATGTTCCCCCTTCCTATCCTACACTCCCCTTGTTCTATTCTCTACTCTGTCCTTTACAGAAGTGTGTCCTTCCAGCAACCCTCCCCTCCCCACCCTGCTCTCCCCTCCATCATCACCCCTCTCATCCCCTTCCCCCCTACTCTCCTGTGTGGCAAGATACCCAGTTTAGAGTTTATGTCATTCCTTCCCTAAGCCAAATTCAATGAGAGCAAGATTGACCCTTTCCTTTTTGCCTTCCTGTTCTTCCCCTCCATGTAATAGTTATTCCTTGCCTCTTCTATATGAGATGATTAACCCCATTCTGTCTCTCCCTGTCTCCTCTCATTCTATTCCTCTCCCACCTCACAATTTCACCTTTTAAAGTATCATCCCTTCCTATTCAATTGAGCCTGTGCCCTCTATGTACATGTATATACATATACTCAGATATGTATTCATATGCATATATACCCTCCTATATAGACATATGTGTATGTATACATATATGCATTTACATTCCTTTCACCTATCCTCATACTGAGAAAAGTTTCATAAGTTACAATTATCCTTTTTTCCATGTTGGCATGTAAATAGTTCAACTTTGATAAGTTCCTTATGATTTTTTTTTCCGTGTTTACCTTCTCATGCTTTTTGTATTTGAGTGTCAAATTTTTTTTTCAGTTCTGGTTTTTTTTCAGCAAGAATGCTTGAAAGTCCTCCATCTCATTGAATGACCATATTTTCCCCTGGAACATTATACTCAATTTTGCTGGGTAAGTGATTCTGGGTTTTAATCCCAGCTCCTTTGATCTCCGGAATATCATATTCCAGGCCCTTCAATCCCTCAATGTAGAATCTGCTAGATCCTGGGTTATCCTAATTGTGTTTCCACAGTATTCAAATTGTTTCTTCTTGGCAGCTTGTAATATTTTCTCCTTGATCTGGAAACTCTGGAACCTGGCTATAACATTCCTAGGAGTTTTCTTTTTGGGATCTTTTTCAGGAGGTGATTGGTGAATTCTTTCAGGTTCTATTTTGCCCTCTGGTTCTAAAATATCAGGGCAATTTTCCTTGAGAATTTCTTGAAGGATGCTTTCTAGGTTCTTTTTTT